>CM053273.1:17067339-18267339 GCA_028583415.1 Protea cynaroides
TACTCGGCTCTTATTTATACTAAAAGTGTAAAAAAATTAAAAATTAAAATTTTTTTTATAAATACATACTAGTATAACAACGGTAATATTACCGTCTTTTTTGTTTATACAGAGTCGGTAGAAGATACTGACATCAAATAGTGTATAATTTTTCATTAAGAGACGATTTATTTAACTGCCTTTTAATATATATATTTTAGCTACTCTTATGGTTTTACTGACTCTAAAAAAATCAATTATTCATGCCAAGAATGGGGCTAATGTTGAATTGAATATGGACGGAATAATACTCCATCCTTATAATCTGTAAAACTGCCTCTAATTAGGGTATGTAGCGATGGTAACAATAATCGCCACTAAAAAATTTTGCAAGTGCTCAATTGAAGCCTTTTGTAGTAAAGGATTCTCGTTCTATATATGTGTTTCTTACATATGAAAATTTATCATATCAAAGATGAGTGTTTATTTTTTTTCTATTTTTCTCCTTATGATAAATTGTGACATCTTCATAGTAACTTTTGTTGATTGTGTTGAAGATGATTTATTTTATTTTTTTAAAGTTTTCTCTAAAATTATAAAAATGAAAGATGAACATAGTCTAACAATTTTATAATTTTTATAATAAATTATGATGAATTTATCATCGTTATGCTTATATATAATATTCTATGAATAGAAAAAGAAGAATCTTATTGGGGAGTTAAAAAGTACTTTTAAAATAAAAAGAAACTTTATGAGAAAATGAAAGGGAGAGTTAAAAATTCATTTATAATTATTGATAACCATCATGGAATTTAAAAAAAAATTATCTTTGATTTAACTTGTTATAATTGGAAGAATAGAGAATTAATACTCACATTTGAGAATGAGAAAAATTTAGGACATTGGAAGATAGAAGTTCTAAAGAAGACATAAAGTCATTATTATTTAGTCATCAAGTCACTTAGCCATCAAACCATTAAATCATGAAGTCATCAAGCTAAGTGACTTAGCTATGGTATATGTGCCTAAGTCATGTTTATTTTCAAGCTATTTTGTGTCTAATAATTGAACATTCATTTTTAAATCGAATTCACATGTACTATAATATATATTTGTTTTTATCTAATCTCAATTTTAGTGGGAATTAGTTTAAATATTTTGTGTGAATTAGATTTGGGGGTGAGTTCATTCATTGTTTCGATGCTTAGACATGATGACACCTCATCGCTAATCACATAGATGAGATAGGACTGTGGATGGACTAGTAAACCTTCTTGTGTCACCGTCTCATCCGACATAGACATGGTGATAGATTTAGATTCTTTCTTATGCCTATTAGAGATTGAATGAGTTGAACATATCCTTGTAATGAACATTGATGAATTCCCGAATAAGCCTTGATTGATTGGATTCTTCCCTACGCCTATTAGATACGAGAAATTTGAAAATCATAGGTTTCTTTATTACTTTGTTACAAAAATATCCAATGTTATATTATTTTTGTGTAAAATGTAATAAGCCTTAGTCTCCAAGCTTATTATGCTTATTGCATGCTTATGACATATGACAAGATCGTCTAGTTCTTTAAACATGTTTGATATTATAAAAAAATTACATCTTGATTGGACCCAATTATGCTAAATGAAAAGCTTAGAATTGAATTGACTTGTTAATTTATTTTCATAATTATTCTCTTTATATTAAGAAAAAATATTCTCCTCGTGCCTCCATGTGTTCTATCAAACCGATAAGGTTATTTATAAAAAAATAGACAGAGACAGATAATAAAGTAAAATATTTGATGTTAGGATATATGATAGATTTCTTATGGTTGGTTATAAGAATAGTACCTCTAGCTAAACCCATTCTTTGATAGTCTTGAATTAAAATTTGGTAGAAAATCTAGTCAAGATATTAAAGACTTATGGAAAAAAATTTATGACAAAAAATTTATCGTAACTAAATTATCGAAAGGAAGAGATGCCAGAGAGCATGTAAATAATATGATTACTATTGTCGATGAGTTAAACCTACAAGAAAGGTCCGTTGATGAGAAAAACTAAGATATCTACGATTTTGTTCTCTTTGTCCGATTCTTATGAAACTCAGTAAGATAAATCTATTTTATTTTTGATGGCTTAGATTTGACTGTTGATGATCTCTTATTTAAAGTTACTAGAGATGTGAGGTTGAGAAAGAAGTAGTCAATGCTATTAATGAGAATGCAGACAACCAACGAAAGAAACAAAAATATCGAAGAAAAAAATTATAAAAAAAAAATATGATTGACAAAAAAGAATAAAGGCACTAAAGTGAGACAAGATGTTGAGTTTAAATCTAAACAAATAGTTTGTTACTTTGTAAGAAACCCGGACATAAGAAGACACAATGCTATTCTTTCTTAAAGTTTGGTGAAAAGATATTTAAGAAATTTTAAAAAATAAGTGATAGTACCAGCCATTTATATGAAAAAATGATAATAAGGCAATGAATTAAAAAAGTTTGAGTTTTTGAATTGAAGTTGAATAATGGGATAAATTTTTGATTTAGTTGAATGTTTGATGCATCTAGTTTTAAAAGAAATTTGGTTCTATTTCAATGTTGAAAAAACTTGAATATGAATTTTTTTATAATAAAATATATTTTTTAATGATGAAAAATGATAAATTTGTGTTGCATGATTTTAGAAACAATAATATGTATCAAATATAATTATGTGACAATATTGAAGCCATAATATTGAACTTAATAATGCTACTTATCTTTATCATTTAAGATTAGGATATATCAATATAAGTAGAATTGGACGGATTGATTAATTCGATATTTTGACCGTGTGTAACCCTAAAAATTCCCTTACATATGAAAATTATATTTCGATAAAACGATCAAAAAAATCAATGGCATACAAAAGGGTGAAAGATGTGTCATGTGTTAAAAATTCATACTCGATGTTGACCTATGAGCATTAATGCAAGAGGTGGTTTCATTATTTTATTACTTCATCGGTGATTTTTTAGATTTGACCTTTGTACAAATATCTATTAAAACATAAGTCTAAAGTTTTAGAATTTTTCAAATCTTTTTCGGCTTGAAACTTAAAAAACGAATAGATAAGTGATCAAGTTACTACAATTCGGATTGAGGCGGATAATATATATCTCGCATGATTTTAAATTATATTATCTTGAAAATGGTATTAAATCATTTTGTACTCCACCACATACTGGAGAGGCTAATGAAATTACAGAAAAGACGGAATCAAACTCCTGCTAGATATGGTCTGACACTATGATGGCAAGAGCTAATTTAACATTTTTTTGAAGAGTGGCATTATATGCAAAGAATGTATATTTTAAAATAGGAGTTTCCATCAAAATAATGAATTTTATCTCATATGAATTATTTTATGATAAGAAAGCAAGTATTGCTCATATTCGAATATGATAATGTATTACTCCATGTTTTGATTCCTAATCTAAATAGGACTAAATTACTATTAAAAATCAAAATGTGAGTCATGGTTAGATATTCTTATCGCTTCAAAATACAGATCATATGATCCTAAGAATATTGTGATAGTTAAAAAAAAAAATAAGACATTCTTAAGAGATCGCTTGATAATAGAAATTCGTGATGGTGATAAAAGTATTTTGAAGGAGTTAGTAGAAACTAATGAAAGTCATCAAAACTTTGTTATTGAGGGATCCTTAGGTCCTATTATTTTTTAAACACCAAAAAAAGATAAACAAATTTTTGAGTCTTTAAGAAGAAGTGATAGAACATCAAAAACTCTAAACATGTGGATTATTAATTATGTGTATTTGAGATAATCATATGAAAGTGTGATGTTTAATAAAGTTTGTAGATGATCTTGTTACTTATTCTCAAGTTATGTTAGATATTGATTCTAACAATGGATTAGAGCTATGAAAAAAATGAATCTATGCATAAGAATGGTGTGTGGCGGTTGATTGATAAGCCTCGTGAACACTAAAGTGCTTGATTGTAAATAGATTTTTAAAAGAAAAAAGGTCATGAGATTGTATATATTAAATTATATGTTGATATTTTATTTACAGGAAATAATGTCAACATGTTGATGGGAGCGAAACAATAGTTATTTAACACATTTAAAAATGAAAAACTTGAGTGAAGCTTGTTATATTTCTAGGTATGAAGATTGAGCGGACTATAAGCAAAGAAGATTAAATTTATCTCAAGAGAAGTATATTGATACCTTAGCTAATAAGGTTCCACATGTGTTAAATTTATATATGTGTGTGTGTGTGTGGCATATTGCTTGCATATTTTGTGGTTTATAATTATTTATATGGTACCATTATCTTTGGTCTATTGTATTAATAGATTGATTTTTATGGATGATTATTCAAATGAGTCACTTTATAGTATTTGACTTGATCGCACCTATCATGATTGCTATATGTTTACATAAGCATTGATTGAACCATGATGGATTTGAGGGGTGTAAGTCAAAATTACTTAGACTATGGGAGACATGGGGACTAGTCTCTCAATGGTCATGTACATAGGGTCCGTGAAGTCCTTTATGAAAAAAACTCGTATACGTTGGTGGTGACCTTGAGTGCTTAATGTTTATTACAAGTGACTTGACAATTATAAAATTATACGCTTACCTAAAAAATCACGATTTGAACAAATTTACATGTTTGATTTTGCATTAAATATTTTTATTTATAAATATAAAATATTATTTATTTTTATTTTTCTTTGTAAAAGGTATGATATATTTTTTTTTTTTATGAAAAAGAATAATTTTTGTATTTTTTATCCCTATTTATTGTCTAGAGTACTTTGTGGTAATTGTCAAGGTATGCCAAAAGATAATCTAGATATGATATTAGAAAGCTAGCATCTCACTTAGGTTAGACTTTATGATCGGTCATTCTATCCTAGAGATATAAAAACATCTCAAGGTCATATAGTTACATCCCTAACTTATGTAACCCAAACCCTCCTCCCCTTGGTGGGTACGATTCGATTTCACTCTGCCTCTCAATTGTTTTAGTCTAATTATTTTATTTTCCTCATTCTCTAGAACATGTCAAATCTTTAAAACCCTCAAGATTATTTGTAAGACTCGCACTCCATGAATCCGATCTAAACCTTTATTTCGTGTCGTAACAGGTCTTCCAATCATAACTAGATCAGACGGGATGAGCGGATGACAATCAAGTACAAAAATAGATAACATAAGTTGATAATTTTTATACCGGTCTCATGATATCAGTCTACATACCGATCGATCCGTATGTCTGCGTTGGTAGACTAGTTAGATCTGAAAATGGATCTTTGTCGGTCTCGCCATCAAATCTCAATCTTATGGACTTTCCTAACGTAGGAAAACTTCCTAACATAGCCTATTTAATGACCTCTAAACCTCCTTAAACCTCTTTGATTAATTCTCACAAACCCTAGAGAGGAGAAGGAGATCTGAAGAAGAGAAAAGAGGCAAGGAAGGTAGAAGAGGAGATTTCGTTAGACGAAGAACACCATAGTTCGCGAACCAACAGTAAATACCTGTACTTTTCTCTAGGTTAAGTGTTGTTGATGATTGATCAATACCATGCAATGCTAGGTATTGATCTAAAACCCTAATTTACCATTAAACCCTAATTCGATTGATAAACCCTAGATTTGAATTTTAAACTAAGGTTTCTTAGAATGTAGGACTTGAATGGAAGATAAAACAAACTCTAAAATGTTGCTCAGGCCTAGAATGCATAAGAGGAATCCTAGAAGCCATAATGGGTCATCGACGAAAGATGAACACCAAGTTGGCGGTTTTTTGGAGGCATACCGATCGACCATACATGTGGTACTATGTGGACCAGTATATGGGACCGGTACCTCTCGGGTAGCCTGCCAAGGCTGTCTGATCGACTATACTAGTCACACCACTGTACAGTGACTCGCAACCGTATATGCGATCGGTATGTCCAGAATGGGTTAGTTTTTTACCCAATTGATTTCCAATCAACGTAAACCCTAAGGAACTAATTCTAACTGAACCTTAACATCGTGTAGGACCTTGTGATAACGAGATTGAACTCTGTGACATGGAGCAAGCTAACAATCAAGCGTTAGGTAAGGAAATTAGACCTAAATCATAACTAATTAATAACAGTAAAACGTTGTTAATAACTATTGTTTCTATAGAGTGTTGCTTATGCATATTCACATGTCATCTTTACTTTCAATTATTATATTTGTTCATGCATACTCGCTATGCTAGGATTGTGTGTTAGGCATGTGAATATTTTCATTGGTGTGTGGAATAGAAAGGGCCTAAGGTCTTGGATCATTCTTCATACTAACATATTTTTGTATCACTGCTATCTTAGGATGCTTGGTGAGGGTAGGATATCAGGGGGAGGACGTGGCATTGTGGTCTCCGACCTAGCCATCAGACTCGAACCTATTTCTATATCGTAGGGAACTGTGTTGGGATAGGACCTACTGTGATGATATATATGATTGGTTAGTGACGAACCCACTTGCAAGCCCTCGCCAATAGGGGTATAGGTATTGATACGGTGTAGGATATCAGGGAGAGGATGTGGGATGGAAGCGCGACTTACCCACTAGACTCTAGCTCTATCTCTATTCCAGAGTGAGTGATGTAGGACTATAGCAGTAATATAGTAGGTGTTTGACTGTTGGCGGCGTTGCCACACTCTCATGCATGGAGGTGTGGTGGCCGCCAAATCTTACCATAACACTATGCAAGTATATATATCAAATCAAATATGAATGTTACTTATGCATATTGCTTGTTTCATTGTCTGATTTTCTTACTGAACTAAGTTGTGAGCTCACCCTTGTATATATACATATTTTTAGATATTGATGCAGATTACACTGTGGAGGACTACGTGGATGCTTCAGTGTATGGAGGTATTGCTACTTTGGAAATACAAGCAGGGGAGGACAAGCATGACGCTTCATGTGAGTGTTCTTACTACGTGTACCTCTAGAATGTTATTGATTTAGTTATTTTATTTCAGTTGGATTTTATAAACCATGTAAAGATATTTATTTACGTTTTGATTTATTGAATAATTTGAATAATTTATTTAAGTATCAATAGAATACTCAGTTCATTTAATTTAAGACTTCTTGTATCTATTTATATTCTGAATTTAATTTAAAACTTCTGTTGTATCTATTTATATTCTGATTATGGTTATGTGCAATGGTTTATGTAAATGAATACTATTTTATCAAGATCCTGGTGTATACCGTTGATTTAGTGACTGTTCATTTACATTTCTGGTTCAGTCGAAATTGAGGTGTGACATTATTAGTTACTTAATTTTCAATTATTAGTTGAATATCTATTTGGATCAGATATCCTTGACTAGATGCAGATACCTTTAAACGGATTCGGATGCGAATCGATTCAAATTTTAAGCTATCCGTCTACATCAGAGGCTTTTTCTCCTTCTCCCCTAAATATGCTTTCCAAGTTTTCAGCAGCTAAACATAGTACAATACATTAATTAGTTTTAGGGAAAAAAGTGGCATGTACTTATCTTCCTTAAAATTTGAAACCCTCTTTTTCTCTCTCTATCTCTCCTCCAGACTCCAAGTGACGGGCTATCAGATCTTGTATTCGTATTTTTTTCTTTTGCGTTCAAAATTTCAATATACCCTCTCTAGTTTGTAGGTCCTCCTCCCATAGTTTTTTCCTTGAAATTGATTTGTCTCATCAGCCAAAACCTTCTAACTTTTCATGAACACAACTACAAGTCTACACCCCTCCACCAACCCCCCAAAAGATATATATATATAATTCAAAGGGCAATAAATATTTTAGGATCTCTCTCTCTCATGTTTTTCACGTTCTAATGACTGAATTCCAAGTCTAGGGGAGTCACACGCGAAATTGCAATTACTTGGGTTCTGATGACTTGTCTCCATCATCTACACGGTGAAGAATTAAGTTGTAGATATAAAAATGTGAAGGCCTCTCTTCCAAGTTCCATCCCCATGAATATGATGAAGAACATCTTGTTGCTTCTTTTCATCTTGTTTGGAGCTCATTATCGTGGTTTCTTTATCCAAGCAAGACCAATTTATTGTGGTAATCAATCTTTCATTTTCATCTCTCTAACCTTTTAATTATATGCATGCTTATTGCTAGCCTCAAAAAAAATAAAAATAAAATAAAATAAAATAAAATCTTCATGTCTCATGTGTTCTGGGTGTTTGATTTGCAGAACTTCCATGTGAGGGTATGTGGTTGGACTTTGACCCATATCCCCCTCCCAAAAGAAAACACTCGACTCAGCCCTAATATACAAACTTTATCAGTTCCAACAGTATCTAATTACTAGTTTTTCTTCCAACTATATATATATGTATTACTCAAAAAGCATTAATAAAGATTGAATCATTCTGTGTGGATATCTCTAATCTGCTATCATTCATCAGATTCCCAAACTCTGATTTACAGTCTCAATCATCATACGAGTTCATTACTGATGGAGATTTGTGTGGTTATTTTCAATATCAAAAGATTACAAAATTGTTTTTCTTTTATGGAGTTCGTTTTCATAAGTAGATGGCGCAACCTGCTTACGCATGGTGTTGTCCGTTGGGCCTTGGGTTACCCTTTGCAGGGTTTGTAGGAATCTTCCTTCTATTAAATCTGAAAGAGATGATTAATTGGTTTTTTTTTTTCGTTTTTTTTTTCTTGGAAAAGTTAATGTGAAGATAAAACGATCGATTAAAAAATAGTTTGGATCACCTGTATGTACATGTGTTTTTTAAAAGATCCCATCATCATTGATGTGGTGTAAGACCCACTTCTAGAATGTGGGATCCAATGAATATGGATGGTGATAGAATCTCGAAAAGAATACAAATACATCAAGGTGAATTATTCTCGTTAAAAATTAGTATAGTATAAGAACTAATTTTAGAAGGAACATCTCTTTACGACTTTGATGAAGTTAATTGGCATGGATGTTATATAGGTTCTGATCCCATGCACCATAATAACACGTTTATAAATAGAACGATGAGGAAACGATTAAAAATTGAGCTCTCGAGTATTCTTGGTGGGTTATTATCAATAAAAAAGTATTCTTGGTGGGTCCTCCTTTCCCTTTTTCCAACTACTAAAAAATAAAAACACTGTAAGGCATGGTTTTAGTAGTCCTTTTCTGTTTCAACAACCACGGCTGATATGAAAATATTCTTTATTTTTAATTATTTTTTAATCAGTATAAATCACATGTCAGCACACCATTGGATTGGTTTCATCGACAACCAATATCGTGCTCAATACATAGAACTTAAAACCTTGGTGGAAGAATTAACATAGCCAGAGCTTCAGGAGGAAACATAAAACAGGAAAACATGTACATATGAAACATTTATAAGACAAGTTACATACCCTAATCTAACTAGATCTATTCTATCATAAATTAACATGATATCAATCGTATTTTATCCACTGCTGGAGACAATTCAATGATTGAAGATTGCAGATATATCCACACAATATTATTCATTCCTCGTTCCTAAATGCTCGTGGGTTATACATTCCAGTATTTATGTATACGATTAACAGAATCCCTATTAGTGATTATACATTATTTTAAGAAAAATAAGATAATAGTTCATTTGCATGTACTTGTATCCTCTTTGAGATTCCATCATCTTCTATATTGAGTGGGTCCTACACTCTAGAGGTGAATAACACATATATGATGATAGTATCCTATAGAATACATGTACATACAAGTGATCTGAATTCGAAAAGATAACTAAGATTTTAAGGATGAAGTTTGCATTAATTATAAGGCGAATTATATCTTCCTTTTGGAGGCGGAGGTGCTGAGGGGACCCTCCGTTCAGTTAGCAGCATGAAGCCCTTACAGGGAGGTTCTGCAAATCAGATACTCAAACCACGTCAGACTAGAGAGAGAGAGACAGAGAAGTTTTATTTTGCGACTATAAGCATAAAAAACGATTAAAGAGATGAAATTGGCAACAGGATTACCACAAATTAATCTTGCTTGGATAAAGAAAACAGGCGCTCCAACAAGCGAAATGAAGAGAAGGATGAGCCAGATTTTCTTCATGCTAGCTCATGGGAGATGGGACTCTGCTCCTTTGGTAGAGAGGAGCTTCAAACTTAAATACCCCAACTCATACTTATCATATTCATGACTGGCGTGATGAATCTTCTAACCCCAAATTCTTGCAATTTGACAGTTGACTATAGACTTTGAATTCAGCTATTAAGCAATAAACATAACTTAAGTATATTGACTATTTGGCTGCTTAATACTTGCATCTTTAGGAAGAAATTTTTTATTTTTTTGGTAAAAATGTTTAGGAAGAAATTAAAAGGAAGAAAGAATGAACCCAGTTTTATGGTTTGACCCGGTCCAACCATCTCACAAACCCTTCTTATTTTTAAGGTTCTGTCAAAATGGATGTGATCAACTCATCAACCTATTCTTCCAAAAAGTGCAATTCTTTTTCTTTTTTTAAAAATAATATATTTTTTTAAGGATAATTCTTACCATTTTAAACGATAACTCACCTAATGATAAGTCACTTACAAAAAATTTAAGAAAAACCCACTTTACCCTTAACTTAAAAATATTTTGTAATTAAATAAGACAAAGAGTAATTAAAAAATATATCATATTCTAAAACCACCTATTAAAGTATCATTTAGACAATCCCTTATATAATCCACGATTATTTTAAGTCATGTGAAAATGCATGTGATGCTGGTTCCATGTTTTTAAGTCATGGGCAAAGCACGCTTAGGGGAAAAAAAGAATGAAGTTTCACAATCCACGGCAGGTCCCACATGTTACGATACTATTCCATTTCCCCCCCCCCCCCCCCCCCCCCCCCCCCCCCCCCCCCCCCTTGATAGGTAGGCAATGCTGTCACAAAATTTAGTCCGACTACGTCTTGATAATGGAATCTCCATATAAAAGACATTCTTTTATCACATATAACAATACGTTTTAAAACCATACGAAAATACATTTGATAATGATTCCATGATTCCATGATTCCACACGGTTCAACGAGTCCAAGCATATATCTCACAAGTCCTTCTAAAAATCCTTATAAATTCTAAGGTTCACACGCTAAAAATGCATGTGATCAACGTCAATCCTAATTCTCCCAACAAGTGCAATTCTTCTTCCAGGCTAAAAGTCTCCTCGACAACTACTATACAATAAAAGTGTTACAAGTCTGCAACTTCGTAGAAACTAGAGAGAGCTTCAGACCTTCAGACTTAAAAAGCCCAACTCATATATATATATATATATATATATATATATATATATATATAATGGTGAGACAAATCTTCAAACCCACAATTGACTATTGACTTTTGAATTCAACTATTAAGACTATATGGCTGTTCAAAACTTGCAAAGCAAGTTAAGGGAGAAAGAGAGTTTGGACCGTTTAAATGTACATGTACTTTTAATAGGAACCCATCACTATGGATGTAGTATGGGACCCACCTTTAATTAGAGTGTGGAGATATAGACGGTGATAGAATCTTAGGAAGAATACCAGATCATGTAGGTAGGATTCACATCCTTTTCTCCCAGTGATTCAGGAGAAGAGAGACATCCCCGTTGGATGGCCGACACCTGAGGCTCAAGTGAATCCAAGCCCTCCATCCGAGCGGACATCCCCTGTTGGCTCAGCTTGTCAACTCAATGTCAGCTCAGATGGAGGACTCGGATTCACCCGAGCGCCAGGTGTCGGCCATCCATCCAGGACGCCGCCCTCCTCCCAAATCACTGGGAGGAGAGGATTTGAATCCCACGTAGGTAACTATTCACGGAGAAAGAGAATGAAGTGTCGTATCAGACCATTTGATTAACCTAAAACAAATTGGACCAATAGGACTAAAACAGAACCAGCCCGATAATGGACCAATAAGAGAATATTAAGCCAACATTTTATTAAATATACATATAGTAAACCTACATTCAAATTGAACCAACTCTATAATATCCCGATAAGAGCCCATTAAGCCAACTTGTTACTATATATACATATAGTAAACCGAAATCAAACCGAGACCAAACCGATAGTAGATCGATAAGAACCCATTAAGCCAGTTTAATAAAAGCCCGTAACTAAAATGGACTAAAACTGAAACCGGATAGAAGCAAAAAAAATTTAATTGGAAAGTAATTGGACTTGGGTATATAGGACCAAAACCGGACTGAACCGACTTGTTGACAACTCCAACACAAGCCAACCAATTGTTAGACATTTTAACAAATGCAAGAGATTGAGTTATATAGTGAGGTTATTAGTCATGGTCTGTGATATATAAGAGAGGAGAATGAGACCATAAATTTCTCCTCACTCAGAGATACCAAATCTTGTACTAACCTATCAAGTGCACACAAGGGAAAAAGATCCTATGTAGTGAGGCATCTGTGTGGTGAAGATCTCATCCACTTAAAGAGGATCGGCACATATCTCAATCCACCCAAAGTGCATTGAGATACGCATAAATCCACTTTGAGTGGTAGGTGATGTTTTAAAACTATTTTGGGTGAAATCCACCTAAGTCCCCTTTGCACTTCACCGTGAAATTCGCTTGACTTCTTTCAAGCAACGTGCAACCGTGCACCATCAAAATGATAAAGAAAGAGTAACCCATTTGGACAAACCATGTACTCTAAAAAATCAAAGCGAGCCAGCAAGCCATGCTAGGGAAGATGGATTTAGGGCGAGCCAATTCGAGAAGGGTGGAGAGAAAGCAAACTCCAATAGGGAGGAGCACTAGATTGAAGTAGTGATTCTCGATTCCAGATGGGTCTTTCTTTTGAAGATAAAAAAAATAGAAATTCCTGGCCGAACGTGAATAAGGCAATCAAGCTGATGAGCGACAAAGGTAACAAAATCGAATCCATGAAGTTGACCAAAAAACCAGCAGCCGAAAAGAGAAGAAATAGGGATGCGATGGCTGCAATTTCTAACTCAGCAGATCCAAAATCAGCCAGCTTCAGCCCGTTCCTACTAACAAATAAAATGTTATCAGGATTAATATCATGGTGAGCAACACCCCTCCGGTGACAATGAGCAATCGCCTCCATCAAAGGCAACGTAATTGCAGCAGCTTCAATATCAGAGAAAGTACGCTTGGTTACACGATCGTTTAAGTCGGAAGAATCACAGAGCTCAATGACGATATCAAGATAGGTTTCTGTTGGACTATGTGTTGTCATTGTTGGCAACTTGACTGATGTGGTAGTGTGGATGAGCTTACAGTAAGAAAAACAAGGAGAGAGAGTATCAGTGTAGGAGAGAGAATGTTTGTGCAAGTGGCAGTGATGAAGAAGCCTTGGGTGTGTTCTACAGTGTTCTACAGAGTGGGTCTTGTAAGCCATTAAAAGGAGATTAACATACCTCCTGCTGGTCCTGGTCCGACGAATATCGAATCAGCCACTGCAGAAGTGTTCGAAGTATTCGATGCCATTGCCATCAAGTTTCTTGTAATGCGTTCGTCAATGTGTTTAGGGACTGACTTCTGGTTTCTCAGTCTCTCTTTAGGTTTTACGAATAGATGGATTAACGTAATCTTGTCTAGAAATCAGAGTCCCTCTCTTATATGCCTCCTTGTAACTATCTCCCATCAAGACAGTTACAGGTGATGGCGGGTCCCACTTTGCACACGTGTCAGACTGACATGGCAATAGGGCCACATCAGTCCAACATTCTCCCACTTGGTCCATATTGCCACAAGTCAAGTGAGTGTAATGTGTTGTTTTTGTGTACGATCGTACATGAACTTAAGTTCCTTAAACATTCAAGATGAAAATTTCAATTCATGAATCATGGCGGTACATGTCCAGTATGTCGGTCACTTTCGTCCATGTATTGCAATGAATTGTCATTTTCACGATGAATCCTAATGTGGGTAATCCCAAAACTTCAGTGAATTAATCCCACGATCAATTCAGAATCAACTTCAAGGTCAATTCGAGGGTACAATTCTTAATGCCCTTTGGACTCAATGGATTTCTGTCATTTTCAAGAAATTAATAGCGCTTACATTATAAATAACAGAAAAACAATTAGGTTCGAAAAACATCAACTTAAGGTTGCAATATTTCAAATAAACATCAGATACTAAAATGATATAAGCTCATACATCCCACATGTTTTACAAAGACATTAGGTGGGAGCCCTTTAGTAAAAGGGTCAACTATCATCTCTGAGGTACCAATATGTTCTATAGAAACACGATGATCTCGAACATCCTCTTTGACAACAAAATACTTAATTTCAATGTGTCTACATCGACTCACAGACCCATGTGTTGTTAGAGAACTTAACTGCCGAGGTGTTGTCACAGTAAATCCGTATTGGTCTTTCAACAGACAGAATAACTTGGAAGTTTGTAACAAAATGACATAACCACGACGCGTGAGAGACTGCCTCATAGCATGCCACTACTTCTGCCTCCATCGTAGAAGATGCAGTCTTTGGTTGTTTCACACTTTTTCAGGATACTGCTCCTCCAGCTAGCATAAAGATGTATCCTGAAGTGGATCTCCTTGTACAACCACATCCAGCATAGTCCGAATCTGAATATCTGACTAAGTCCAAATTTTCAACATGTCGATATGTCAACATATAATCTTTGGTTCCCTGGAGGTATCTGAATACCTTCTTTGCCGCGGTCCAATGCGACACACCAAGATCTTGCTGAAATCTTCCTAAAACTCCCACTGCGAAAGTGATGTCTGGCCTTGTGCAAACTTATGCGTACATCAAACTACCAACTGCTGACGCATATGGGACACTATGCATTTGTTGTTGTTCTAGAACTCTCTTAGGACATTGATCCAAGCTTAGTCTATCACCTTTGATCACTGGTGCTATACTAGGTTTACAATTCTTCATGTGGAAGCGTTCCAATATTTTCTCGATATATCTTTTTTGGGACAATCCTAAGATCTTATTAGATTGGTCCCGATGAATTTCTATACCTAAAGCATAAAAGGCTTCACCCATATCCTTTATATCGAAATTAGACGCCAAGAACTGTTTTGTCTGGTGCAATAGACTATGATCACTAGAAGCCAAGAGTATGTCATCCACATACAGTACCAAGATGATGAAACGGTTTCCCTCTTTCTTAAGATAGATACAATGATCAGCACGATTCTCTACAAAACCAAAAGAAGTAATCGTGTTATCAAATTTAAGGTACCATTGTCGAGAAGCCTGTATCAATCCATATATGGACTTCTTGAGCTTACAGACTAAATGTCCTTCATTGTCATTTGAGAATCCTTCTGGCTGCCTCATGTATACCTCCTCTGAAAGGTCACCATTTAGGAATGTCGTTTTGACATCCATTTGATGTAGCTCGAGGTCAAAATGGACTACAAGAGCCATAACGATCCTAAAAGATTCTTTTCTGGAAACTGGTGAAAATGTCTCTTTATAATCAATATCTTCCTTCTGATTAAACCCTTTCGCCACAAGTCGGGCTTTATATCTTTCGATGTTATTAGTGGAATCTCTTTTGGTTTTAAAAATCCATTTTCATCCTACAAGGGATGCTCTACTGAGTAATTCAACAAGATCCCAAACTTGGTTCTTATACATAGAATCCATCTCATCCTTCATGGCGTTAAGCCATATAATGGAATCATTACAGTTCATGGCTTGTGAAAATGATGTTGGATCTTGATTAATCTCATCACCACCATCACTATTTTGGAGGTAAACTTGATAATCATAAGATATTGCCAATTTTCTGACTCTCGAGGATCTTCTTAACATTGTTTGATCATCAACCTCATTTTGAACTTGAAAAGGTTGTGTAACAGGTTCTGCAACAACTTCGTTGTTATGAAGCATCAGTTCAATAAGCACATATTCATTTGGTATCGGTTCAGTAGATGATGATCCTCTATATACAACAATTGGAGGAATATATCCTCTAAATTCTCGTGTGGGACTAGGAACTTGAACAGATTGTTCATCAAACTGAATGTTCTGGATGTCTTGTCTCCCACTGTTGTTGCCATCCTCCAGAAATTTATCATTTTTAGATTCTACAATTGAGGTTGTATGTGAGGGATAAAAGAACCTATAATCCTTAGATCTCTCAGGATAACCAATAAAGTATCCACTGACTGTTCTAGGATCTAACTTCCTTTCATGCGGGTTATATATCCTGACTTCAGCTGGACAGCCCCATATACGTGTATGTTTTAAACTGGGTTTTCATCCTCTCCAAAGTTCATAAGGTGTCTTTGGAACTGCTTTTGATGGTACCCTATTGAGGATATACACTGCAGTCTTAAGGGCTTCACTCCACAAACTTAACGAAAGTTTAGAATTACTTATCATACTTCTGACCATTTCCATAAGTATCTGATTCCTTCTTTCAGCAACGCCATTTTGGTCAGGAGACCCAGGCATGGTATATTGCGGGACTATACCTTGTTCTTTAAGGTAACGGGCAAATGGCCCTGGATTCTGTCCAGATTCTGTATATCTTCCATAATATTCCCCACCTCTATCTGATCGAACAATCTTAATGATTTTTCGAGTTTGTTTCTCAACTTCAGCTCTGTAAATCTTGAAAATATTAAGTGCTTCATCTTTATGATCTATGAGATAGAGATACATGTATCTGGTATGGACATCTATGAATGAGATAAAGTATCTCTGACAGTTCATACAATGTGTAGAAAATAGACCACATATATCTGTGTGTATGATTTCAAGTGTCTCAGAACTACATCGAACACCTTTATTAAACTTGTTGGTCTGCTTGCCCTTTATGCAGTCCACACAAGTCCCAAAATCTGAGAAGTATAGGGTTTCTAGGATTCCTTCACTCACCAATCCTTTGAGTCTATTTATAGAGATATGACCTAACCTCTGGTGCCAAAGTTTGGATGAATTCTTATTCACAATAAACCTTTTATTGTCAATAGTATCAGAAGAAGTAAGTAAATTACTTTCAAACACATGATTTAAATGTATTAAATATAATCCATCCACAAGAGAACCAGAACCGTACAAAATATTGTTTTGGTACAAACTGAATACAGTACCATCAAAATTAAACACAAAACCTAAAGGTGTTAATCTTGAAACAGATATCAAGTTCTTGGAAAAAGATGGAATATAAAAATAATTATTTAAATCCAACACAGCTCTATATTGCAGGATGAGTTTGTAAACTCCAACAGCCTCCACTTGAGATTGCACCCGATTTCCTGAGTAGATGCTCCTCTCTTTTTCTTTCGATAGCCTTGTTTGCAGAAACCCCTACAAGGTATTGACAACATGGATTGTTGATCCAGAATCAATCCACCAATTATTATAATGAGTATTCACCAGATTATACTCAAAACAAACAAATGACATACCTTTGTTTTCCAGTCAGGCTTTGAACTTGGCACAGTCCTTCTTATAGTGTCCCTTCTTTTTGCAGAAGAAACACTTGGGTTCTTTAGGTTTGCCCTCTTTCTTCATAAGCTTCTTACCCTTCTTTTTCAACCAAGGCTTGGTTGACTTGCTGGACTGTCCACGCTCCTTGAAAGTCAAATTGGCACTCTCAGCTTTAGATTCTCTCTTTAAGCGTCCCTCTTCTTGTACACATCTGGTCAGGAGTTCATTTGCCGACCATTTCCTGTCTTGCGCATTGAAGGTGACCTTAAAGGTCTCAAATTCTTTAGGGAGAGTATTGAGAATATGGTGCACAAGGTAGACTTCCAAAAGGTCTATCTCGTAGTCTTTCAGCTGGGCTGCAATGTCACTTGCCTTCATAATGTGATCACGTACATCCTTGCTTTCACTGTACTTTATAGCTCCAAGCTTTGCTATCAGAGTGCTCACTGTAGAACTGTCAGTGCTGACATACTGCTCCTTAATAGCATCAAGATATTCCCTTGCAGTAGGCTTGTCGGTAATAGACCTTTTGATTGTCCTACTCATATTGGCCTTAATGAGTCTCAAACTCATATTGTTGCTCCTCTGCCATTTTGCATAGTAATCTCTCTGATCTGAAAGCACAATCTCTCTGATCTGGTGTGCTTTCATCAGTGAGATCTTAAGGTTTTTCCTCATTGATAGCCAATTCAAGGTTCATACAGCCTAGGGTTAGTTCGATGAACTCGAGCCCTTCAGCATAGTTTTTCCCATTCAATATAGGGAGCCTCATTTGATTTTCCAGTACAACTGCAATCAAAACAATAACTTAATAAGTGACATGCTCACTAACTCAATAATGAAAAAGTCAGTGCTTAATCATAAACAAAATGTGACTTGCTACAACTTACCTTTGGGCAAAAGCTGTAACTTATCACAAATTATTAATTAGATGTTGATATCAAGTCATAATGATAACGTCAGCAGCAAACCAAAACTCCTCACAGTCTACCTTTGGGCAAAGACTGTGATTTGTGAGGTCTACTTCTTAATTAATAAGACTGAAACACATTACAATCAAGCCAAAAGGAATCTCGTACCTTTGGGCCATAAGAATTCCTTCTGTCTGAATGCTTTGCATTCCATCTTATTCAACTCATACATGAAGATTGACTATTTTCCTTTGGGGACAAGTGCCAAAATCCATGCACAAGTTGCATTACAAATGATGTCAAAGAAACTTATTCAATAAACTGCCTCTTCTACTGAGCATAATGGATTTCTCAAAATTGTGGCAACAATTTAGTCCCTCAGTGGTAAGTTTTGTAAATAAATTTGCATCACATACCCATATCCTTAGTATGTCACATTAATGTGACACATGGGTTTCATAGTTTTATAACATTGAAATGCAGCAATAGACAATAATATATTCAAAACAACAATTAGAATTAACCAAATAGCGCTTAATACATTCTGTTATAGATACAGTGACGTTCTATCTATAAATGTCACTAACAAAAATTGAACCTTTAGCGACGTTAAGACGATACTGTCATAAGAGAAACAGTCACTATTCAAGACCTTTTGCGACGTTTAGAGAAGACTGTCACAATAGAAACAGTCACTATTCAAGACCTTTTGCGACGTTTAGAGCAGACTGTCACAATATAAACAGTCACTGTTCATGACCTTTAACGTCGTCCTGAATAGACTGTCACAAAAGTTCAGTCACTTGAAAAGTGACATCCGGTAAGTAAGCAATGGTGATAGATAATAAAAAGCAGTATAAAAATGCTAAATAACACCATAAACAGAATATTAAACTTTACCAAATAGGTTTGGGTCAAGCCGGGGCGAACCAAAAGAAATCAAGTCCAACCGGTTCAACACAGACCGGTTTAAGAGGGTTCCGGGTCTAAAAAAAAAGACACGGGTTAGAGTTTATAATTTTTTTTTTAAATTCTTTAAAAATGTCTAAAAGGACCAAAAAGCCCACAAGATCATATTCTATTTTCAAAAGAGTGCCATCCTTCTTAACCGAATGCCTTTCAAAAGGATACGGCGGTCCAACGGCTCTGAAACATGCCGAATCTTTCGGCACTCCCCTTGGAAAAACAGAGAGCACCACGGCACCGCCGCAACCAACCAAACCGGTGATCCCAGCGCAAGCCATCTGCAGCAACTGCTGCTGGCCGCTCATTGCAAGGCTGCGGCAGGCTGCTCCTTGCGGGCTGGCCTGCTGCGGCTAGCGCTGTTAGCGACAGTGCTGCTGGCCTGCCGCTGCGGGTTGTACATTGACTGCGGGCCTGCGGGCTTGTGGGCCGGCAGCCATGCGGGTGCACACCTGCAGGCAGCCCTCACACGGTTGCCCGAAAGCATTCCAGAAATTTTTTTTTCTTTTAAAAATACACCGACATCTTGATCCGAGGAACAATGAAAAAAAAAAAAAAACTAACCGGCGAGGCATGCAATCCTATGCTCTGATACCATATGTAAGCCATTAAAAGGAGATTAACATACCTCATAATGGTCCTGGTCTGACGAATATCGAATCAGCCACTGCAGAAGTGTTCGAAGTATTCGATGCCATTGCCGTCAAGTTCCTTGTAATGCCTTCGTCAATGTATTTAAGGACTGACTTCTGGTTTCTTAGTCTCTCTTTAGGTTTTACGAATAGATGGATTAACGTAATCTTGTCTAGAAACTAGAGTCTCTCTCTTATATGCCTCCTTGTAACTGTTTCCCATCAAGACAATTACAGGTGATGGCGGGTCCCACTTTGCACACGTGTCAGACTGACATGGCAATAGGGCCACATCAGTCCAACAGGTCTCACTAATGGTATGGCTTGTTTGATCTAGAGCGAGAAAATATAAAGAGAAAATAAAGAGAGAGAAAGTGGGTGGGCCCCAATGATGATGTGGCATCTAATGTGGCTTCTGACAAGCATATAATGAAGAAAGAAAAGGAGGAGAGAGAATGAAGAGAGAGAAGGAGGAGAGAGAATGAAGAGAGAGAAGGAGGAGAGAGAAAACTATGAGTGGGACCCACAGGTGAGGTGGCCATGCCACATGGCAACCTAGGCCGCAAGGCAGCTGAGGCCACATGGCAGCCCAGGCCGCAAGGCAGCCCAGACCATGCAGCAAGCAAGTCCACTGCCTGCTAGCCAGCACACAGGCCAAGCCCGCAAGGCAACAGGCCCGCGCGCATGCCATAGGCCTCACGCACTCTCACACCAGGTGCTCGATGGTATGCGAGGAGAGAGAGGGACCCTACTACCAATGGCCCTCTAAAGTGATACTCTGAGTATCAAATTGGTTACAGAGGCCATTAAAGGGTTTGGCAAGGGCATTTCTAGGATTTTGAAATGAACAAGAAACCAATTTGATGGAAAAGAATGAGCCACATCATCAAAATCTCGATCTCACGGCCCATAAAAAGCCGGGCTAATGTGCATCTCGGTGGATGCTAAGAGATCCTCCCGCGAGTTTTTTCATTGGATTGAAGCAACTTAATTTGATGGTTTGCGGCGTATGGAGTTGGTGCAGTGCTTTAGTGTGGCGCGAGTATAGTGCACATCAAAACAGATGCAGATCGAATGGCTTTGATTCAAGCCAATCGCACCTGACGCGATCTATCAGATCCAACGGCTAGAGACCAATCCCGCCTTTTCTCATCGATCCAACAGCTGATATCGAATATTCCTTGAGCGCCAATTGGAACTCGACAGCGTCGTCTGATCAGTCAGCTGAGACATAGCTTTGGTGTAGCACGTGTACATGGTGTCATCGACGATGATCCAAATCCTACGGATTATACTAAATCCGATTTTGAATGGCGCGACGATTCCAATGGTGTTTATTCTCTTCCGCCATTTTCAGACAATTAAACGGCCGATATAAATGATTCTTCATGCAACCAATGGATTTTCAATAGTGCTCTGTCATGTCAGCAAAGCAGTGCTCTGGTGTGGCGTGGGTACATCATATGCGGTCAATAGATTCTATTTTAAATGTTTTTATCAGCCGAACTTGTTTTGATCATATCTTGATCAATTGAGATCCAAATTGAATCGTTCAAATTGCATTCTTTTCAATTTTGAATGCTCTACCACTGAAGAACGTTTTGGGGCAAAGAACAGAGTGTAGGCTCGGGTTTTTGGTGAAAAACTCTCTTTGGAAGGTGTTGGTCGGTTATATGATGAAAAATTTGTACACCAATCTTCTATGAGGATATTGAGACTCCATTGAAGAGTAATGAAGGTCAAGAATAGTAGTGAGCCATTAATGGAGCTCAAAGTTGAGTAGAAATTATAAAGGAGAGAATAGAAGAGGTAGAAAGGGGTTTTTGAGGGTTTAGCCTTGTGTGTGAGCAGTCAATCACCCACCAACCTCAACCTTGTCTGTCAATGGTGCATTAATGAGTGGTGAGAGGTTGGTCAAGCTTCCATTGAATATGTATGGTGATTATGAGCTTGTGTGAAGCTTCATTATAGTTTTGGTGTGTATGAATGGTTTGAATCCTTCCACCAACCATCAAGAAGTGGAGTTGAGCTTCATTGATGTGTATTTGAGAGTTGAATGGCTGTTGGGCAGTAATGAAAGTTACATAAACCTATGTGAAGCTTTAATGGAGTATTAACAGGTATGTTGGTGTTTTGAAGAAAAGAGAGAGGGAAAATGTGGCCTATGTTGTATGCAATGAAATGAAGGTTTTCTAGTGGACTTCGAAACTATGCTAGACTTCACAGAGACATCCTAGAATCTTTCCAAAGTACCAGAAAAATGTCAGACAAGAGTTGTAAGCATCCTAACTTTGTATGAGTTAATTGTTTATTTTCTGTACTCAATGTATGCTAGCTGGAGGTGATAAATGATGAATGCCTCGCTAGTGGGGATTAAATTGTAGGGCATTGCTAAAAGGCCAAAAACTATTACTGTTTGCTTCCCGTGGGTGCGGGTTAAGCGTGGTGTGTGCAGCATGTGCTGAGCACTAGTACTTCGGTACCTGAATTATTAACATATTTGTGTCATCTTAATTGTATGCTGGGTAAACTGAGTGTATGTACTCCCTGCTGTATAAACAGCTAAAAGTAGAGTATTGAGTATATACATAGCCCGTAGAGCATTACTCCATGGACTAGCCAAGCCATCACATACTGTGGTGGTGAACCAGGTATATTTGTGTTATGGATGGTATGTGCATTGTTTATGTTATGTATTTTGTGAAGTGCTTGAAATGGCCTACAGGATGGGTATGCACAACATGGTAGACCTGGCCACTCTATGGTAGTGAGGTAGTTGTGTATACGACTGTATGTTTGGCAGTAGGATTCAGTGATAGGGTGGTTGTGCTCAGTGAGTGAGGTGTTAGCTCAAGGCAACGCCTGTCTTCAAAGGATTGTTTGGGAAAAATTTTTGAAGACACTGATTCACCCTCCCTCTCAGTGTCAACCTGTGATCAACAATTTCATCCTCATAAACATCAATGATTTGAACAACGTTCGGGTTGCCGCTTACAAGTTGCATAATCTTGGACTCTTTCTAGACGCATTCTTGATCGACGGAGTCGGCTAGAAGACTTTGTCGATGGATCAAAGCAGTAAGCGTAGAGTCCCATCTCTTCTACTTCTCCATTGTCTTCTCTCTCTGTAATTTTGGTCTAAACTCTGAAGAGTGAAGAATCAATAAGAACCGGCACCGGCGGGGAAGAAACCGAGGACTGTTTGGTTTCTGCCAAAGATTGGTCACTCAGGATCACCAGAACCAGAATCGTGGTTGTAGTCATCATCGGAGAGGAAGTTGCAGGGGACATACAGTCATCATCAAAAAGAAGTTGTGCAAGGTAAAATGGTATTTTACCTTTATACTAAGGGCAATATTGTCTATGAAAAAATTTGATTTTAGCTGACATCAGTATCTAACGGGACTCTGTTAACGGGGTGAGCCTCTTTGATTAACGGTGCAAAGATTATGGGTGGTAATTAATGATGTCAGAAACCTGTAGGTGGTAAATGATGTTTTCAATAATTCTTGGGTTTACGTGAAAATTTTCCTTTATAACAACATCAAGAAACCAAGGAATGGAAAGGTGTCAATCAACCAACACCGAAATTTTGTTTATAATATGTTGAAAAGAAACTTCACAAAATATCTCTTATGAGACTAGTTGCTCTGATGATTCTGAACATTTTTGTATACTTTTGCAAATCTCTGTATTTTTTTTTTCTTTTATTCTTAATAATATATGATATCTTTCTTTCTTCCTCAAAAAAAAAAAATTTAATTTTATGAGTTTTCCTGATACGAATTAATAACTGGGTTTTCTGTAAAGTATAAAAAAATAAAATAAAATAAAACTGGATTTTCTGTTAAAGAAAGAATAGGAATGTAAGTTGTGTTGAAAACGTGTTGAAAGTTCCAGTTAGGCTGTTAAATTTGACTTTGCATGGTTTACTGAAATCTGAGACTCTTGAGTGGTAGATCTTTCTTCAGAACTGTCAACGTTCCAATATTTTGAAGAGAAATTTGTTTGTTGGCGATGATTAGATTTTCGGCTTTCCTTTGTGGCTTTCGTTTGGTCCCAAATTCTTAAATGGTGTTTCGGAGTTTCTAAATTTTTTCCATGGTTTGAAATGGGTTTCTCTCTCAGAATGCAAGAACGGTCAGTAGAGGTCGGAATACTAACACTATGGACAAAGGTGGGAAAATAAATAAAAAAATATATTACAAGGGAACGTACTTGTACCATCCTTAATTGGATTTACGTTCAAATGCAATTACTATCCTAAAGTTCACAACAATTACAACTACACCCCTTGACTAACATGTTAAGTAAAAATATTTAATGACTATTTACCCTTATTGTATTTACATGTAATTAAGAATGAAATGGCATTTTTAACCTTTCAAAAATGTTAAAAAATTAAATGACAAAATTAACCCTCCTTTCCTCTCTTCTCTTCTGCTTCTCCATTTCCACTTTTTCTGTCTTACATTTACAAACTTTTCCTTTAACTTCCTCAACAATCTGGACCAACTTGTTAGAATATTATGAGTTTAGGGTAACTATCCTAAAGTCCTTTCTCCCATTCCGAGTCATCATCTTTTGTTGGCTCTTGACCTTCACTCCAACTTGCTCCAAGGACCAGTCCGTTCTGTCACCATGCTCCACATATTTGGATTTCTCAAACAACAGCTTCCAATCCAACATCCTACTTTTTGAATATCACTGGTGGCACTGACGTCTCCTCCTTTTCTTTTTCAAGCAAATAATCTGACTAAGGAAATCCTCAATCAATATGTAGTTCTTTTATTCTTGAAGTTCTTGATTTGCCTAATAATAGTTTGAAGGGCACAATCCCCTCATGTTTGGTTAACATGGCACTTCTAGGGGTTCTGAACCTACAGTACAATCACTTGGTTGGCCAAATTCCTTAGATATTTCCAGTTGGATGCAATCTAAGGATACTGGATCTTAACGGGAACGGATTGGAAAAACCATTGCCTAAATTTCTGGCCAATTGCATAAATCTAGAGTTTCTCAATCTTGGCAACAACCGAATAAATGGTTCATTTTCATTTTGGTTGGGAAGCAATATTACTGACTTATGGGTCCTTATTCTGAGGATCCAATAGATTTAGGGGAACCATTACAGGACAAAGCACAAATTTTACTTTTCCAAAGCTGCAAATTGTAGATCTCTCTTCGAATAATTTCTTGGTACTCACCTTAAATAAATAAATAAATAAATAAATAATAAAAAAAAACTGTCTTGGGTGAAAAAAAAAAATCATGGTTTATCTTTCCTCTGAATGCTTAAAGAATCGAACAATGATGGCTGTCAAGGATGAGACATTGAGATTCGGGTTCCTAAGTTTTAGTCATCCGTTGTTCGTGTATTTGAATACTCTGAAACTTATCTACCACAAGGATACAGTGAAGGTTACAATAAAAGGATAGGAAACGAAGTTAACAAAGATCTTCACTCTCTATACCACGATTGATTTATAAACAATGGATTTGAAGGGGGGAGATTCCATATGTAATAGGAAACCTCATTGCTCTCTACTTTCTTAATTTATCACAGAATGTTCTAATTGGTCCAATACCATAATCCCTGGGGAACCTAAACAGTTGGAGTCTTTAAACCTCTCATGCAACATGTTGGAAGGAGAGATCCCATAGCAACTGACAAGCCTAACATTCCTTTCGTTCCCGAGCCTCTCGTGCAACGACCTTACGGGCAGGATACCAATGGTAAATCAAAATGGGACATTTATAGAGATTTCCTTTTTGGATCCAAATCCAAGGGCGGTACGAATAAATTTAAAACAAAATCAGTTAAGAAAAGAAATCCAAATATAATATTTAAACATGATCAGGTTCATCCAAATATAGTTTTTTAAAAACATTGAATACTTCAATTGTAATTTACCCAATATTTAGGCTGGGTTTAGTAATGCATTATTCAACTACTATAGAGGGAGAATGGGCCAAAAAGTGAAGCATTTCCATTCTAAGTCAGAATGCATTTAAAACAAAATCAGTTAAGAAAGGAAATCCAAATATAATATTTAAACATGATCAGGTTCATCCAAATATAGTTTTTTCAAAACATTGAGTACTTCAATTGTAATTTACCCAATATTTAGGCTGGGTTTAGTAATGCATTATTCAACTACTATAGAGGGAGAATGGGCCAAAAAGTGAAGCATTTCCATTCTGAGTCAGAATGCATATGGGTAAAAAATGCATTCTAGAATGGATCGCATTCTGTAAATGCATTATGTAATCTAAAAGCGAAAATCCATACCGAACACTATTTTTTTCATTCCATAATGTGTTCTTGACCTAGAATACAAACGAAAGGTAACCTTAGTGTTTATTCGGCAAGGAACATCACCATTTGTAATTAAGAATCTCCTACCAACTTGATTGTATTGAGTTGGAGTATTGATGTATGTATGGGCCCTTCAAGATATGTAAATGGATCGGATATGGATTCAGATGTGATCAGAACCAGATACCCCCTGGCTGGATATGGATACCTCCAAACGAATAGCGAAGCAAATGCAAATCGAATTCAGATTTTTGATTATCAATTACATCTCGGACTTATGTAACCCAGACCTTCCTCTCCACGGTGGAAACGATTTGCTTTCACTCCATGTCTCTTAGTTGTCTTAGTCTAATGATTTTGTTTTCCTCATTCTCTAGAAACTGCCAAATCTTCAAAACCCTCAAGATTATTAATTACTTAATTTCAATTATTAATTGGGGTATCTATTCGGATCAGACATCCTTGTCTGGATGCGGATACCCTTAAACGGGTTCAGTTGCAAATCAAATTCAGAAACTATGCATTTACATCCCTAGGCTCTTCTAATACAACTTCATTTGAGGTAATCTTTTTTTCTTTTTACTATTTGTAGTTATAAAATCTTCTGTTCTATTATCACTGTATGGGATAAATACACCACAACTACAACACAACTCAACTTCATTCCAACTAAATGGGATCTACTACATGGATCTTTTTTCACCAATCAATTTTATTCAAAGCCATATGTGACTCCAATCCTAAGTTATACATGTCTTTCTTCACTATTTCTTCTAAAGTTACTCTAGGCCTTCCCCTAGCTCTTTTAGTATCTTCGATTTGAAATAAATCACCTCTTTGTGCTGGGGCATTTAGAGGTTGCCATTGGACATGCCCATGCCAAATGAGTCTCTCGCAACTTATCACAAATTTGGGCAACTTTTAGGTTTGCTCTAATTTATTCATTCCTTATTTTATCTTTTTTCACTTTTACCACTCATTCGCCTCAACATCACCATTTCAAATATACTAAGTGTTATGAGGGTTATACACCTACCAATAGCAAAGGGACAAACCCGCCTCTGGAGGTATGCCACGTGTCAAACGGCTATCACCAATCAAGATCAAACATCTGTACACAGATGATGAGTCCAAGCTTGACTATTAGCCGACCTTCCAAGTGCAGAAGGAATCCGACCTCATAAGTGGATTCTATCAACCTAAGTCTGCCAAGATCAGGGACATAAAAGGCAATATAGCGTGGATGCGTAGTCACCTTGTGATCTACGCTGAGTTGTCAATGTGTATGAGCTATCAGGATAAGGACAAGTTCGATCCTCATCACTGAAGGCTATATACAAGACAATTCAATCTATGGGAGCTTCCCCACAAGGAAGGGTCTGACCCCAAAAAGGGAAGTCTAATCTTATCCGAGATCCGAGGACTAAGAACGAAAAATAGATATTTAATATTTTTTTTAATGAGGATAATTCTTGTCATTTCAAAGGACATCATAGATAACGATAAGTTACTTTCAAAAAAAATTAAGAAAAACTCATTTTTCCCTAACTTAAAAATCTTTTGTAAATAAAACAAAGAAATTTAAAAAGGTATGATGTTCTAAAATCACCTACTTAACGGTATCATCGAGACATTCCCTTCAGATCTTGTAGGAGGAGATATGGTGCTACGCCCCTCAAACATCCCTTTTTGCCTACAACGGTTTTGGTGTGAAAAAAAGGTTGTATGTCGGTGGTCCAAGAATCATGACAGGAACCGCTGTTTGGATATCCTTACTATAGATTGACTCAAAAATTAAAATGGTTGAAAAAGGTGCCCAGAATATAGTCTAAATCTGCTTTCCCTCGTATAGATGCCAACGTTGAAATGAAGAAAGCTGCCGTAACGGATATTCAATCAAATATGGATACTAATGTTTTTTATGAGTCTTTCTTTGCCATGGAAAAAGAAGCACATTCAGAATATCTAAATGCACTGGCATTGCAGGAGAAGAATTAGAGCTCGGATCCACCCGAAAATCATTTGACGGCTATTCATTCGAATCGCTAAGTCTCCCGCCTGAATCGATTTCTATACCAAGAGTTATGGGTTGAAAAGGTTAGAGTACAATGGCTTAAATAAGGGGATCAGAATAGTAATTTCTTTCATCCATATTAAAGCAAGAAGATCTAAGAACTCAATCAGAGTTCTGACAACTGAGGATGGACCAGACATATGTGACCGGTCTATATGATTAAGGACTATATATCCACCTACTATGCTGATTTTCATTTGAAAAAAAAAAAAAAAAAACAAAAGAGTACATCTACACCCCTTGATTATATTATTGATGTGATCCCCTCTCTTGTATCGAGTACAGAATCCAAAATGTTGGACGTTGGGCCGTCTAGAGATGAAATAAAAGCAGCTGTTTTTTATTTAAACCCAAGAAGCGCTCTTAGACCTGATGGGTTTCTTAGTTTGTTTTTCCAACAATGTTGGGATATTGTTGGGAATGATGTCCATGATGTTGTTGGTAAATTTTTCCAATATGATATTATGCCCAAAGGGGTGGGTAACAATTTCTTAACTCTGATCCCAAAAATTGAAAGTGCAACCAAATTATCTCAATATAAACCAATTTGTGTTGGTAATTTTATTTTTAAAATTATCCCAAAAATATTAACCACTCGACTGAGATCATTTATGGGTAAATTAATCTCAGAGAACCAAAATGCTTTTGTGAAAGGTCATCTCATATCTAACAATATCAGCATGGCATCTGTATTGACAAATTTGCTAGGGAAAAAGTTCGGAGGGGGAAGCATTGCTTTAAAGTTGGATATCCAATAGGCATTCGACACAATAGAATGGCCTTTCTTATCTGCTGTATCAAAGAAGTTTGGATTTTTAGATAGGTTTGTGGGAAGAATCAAAGCTATTCTTGAATCTGCAAGACTATCAGTACTAGTGAATGGAAGGCCAGTTGGGTACATTGAAGCTAAAAGAGGATTGAGACAAGGAGATCCTATTTCACCTTGCCCTTTATTTTAGCAGAAGAGGTTCTGCGTAGGAGTTTGAACAGAATGAGAGACTTAGGGACTCTACCACCTCTATCCAGCTCAAGGAATGTATGTGTTCCATCTCATCTAATGTTTGCAGACAATATATTCATCCTTATGAATGCAGGAATCTGGAGAGGACAGAGGCTAAAGAAGTTGATTAATCACTACCAAGCCTACTCTAGGCAGGCTCTAAACTTGGCAAAAAGCAAAATATTCTTTGGTTCTATAACTGTGACAAAAAAAAAATGCTTTTATTTACACTTGGCTTTTCGAAAGGATCTCTACCTACAAAGTATTTAGGAGTTCAAATTTTCAAAAGTCATGTGAAGAAAAATTATTTACTCCCATTGCTAGAAATGTTCAAGAAGAAATTTGTAGTTTGGAAGGAGAGATTATTATCATTTGCCGGAAGAGTGGAACTTGTTAAAACCTTCTATCCAGTGTTCTAGTTCATAACTTCTTAGTATATAAATGGCCTTTTAGCATGGTTAAAACAATAGAGGAATAGATGAGAAACTTTATCTGGTGTGGAAATCCAGATAAAGAAAACACATTGTGGTTCGATGGTCTCAAACGTGTTTACCAAAGTCTAAAGGAGGTCTGGGTATAAGAAGATTGACGGATATAAATAATGCTATGCTTACCAAGCAAGTATGGATAATCAACATGTCAGACTCTTTAATGGAAAAATATTACAGAGGAAGGTACTTGAAAGAAGACGGATCCTTCAGAAGAGATGTCCCTGAGTCAATAGTTTGGCTAAGCATCAAACAGATTTGGAAATGGGTACTATCCCACTGTAGATGGATAATTGGAAATGGTGACAAGATAAACTTTTGAGAGAGAGATGGTTGAAAGACTTCTCTCTAATAGAGAAATCGGGTCTTGAGGAAGATTTCATTGCTAGCTTAAATAATAAGCTATCGGATTATATTGTTGATGGCAGATGGCGTTTTCCAAGGGTGAGGCACAATATGCTCCAACAACTATTTGAAACAGCAAATGAAACTCCTTTAATAAAAGAAAAAAAGATCACATGATTTGGGAAGGAACGGTTACAGGTACGTTCTCTATTAAATCAGCCTCGCATCTATTGAGGAACAAGGTAGAAGAACTAAGCTGGACTAAGCTGGTTTGGAATAAAACTATCAACCCCCGTATAAGCTTCTTTGGCTGGAGGCTTGCCCATGGAAAGCTCCCAACGAAATGACCTCGTCAAAAAGAAAAATATTTCCATAGTTTCAAGATGTCACCTATGTCACTGTGATTAAGAATCAATGACTCATAACTTTCTTGAATGTGACTTCTCCAAAGCAATATGGAAGAATTTTCTTGGTGTTAGAGTTAACTATATACTGTGGGTCCCAACTATCGGTGCTACATATGGTCTTGCTTCTATATTAGTTATTTTCATTTTTTGTAGTGGATTTGTTTCCACCAGTGTTTATTTGTTTCCTTATTGGTTAGGGTTTATTTCCTAAGTTGTCTAGGTTTAGTTTCCTAATTAGTTTATGATTGTAATTAGGTAAGTTTCCTAAATTATTGTTTTTCCTCTTTGATTATAAATAAAGGAACCATAGGAGAGGAGAATATACACACACATTGATTCTCTCTCCCTCTTCTCTATTCTCCATTCTCTCCATCTTCACTTTCTTTCTTTTCTATTTTGTTACATGGTATCAGAGCGGGTGCCGTTTTGAGAGTCGTGTAAGGTTCTATGTTCGGTTATTTTTCTTGTAAATTGTTATATGGTATCGGGTAATCCCTTATTGCTGTTTTGATAGACCTTTAGTTTTTTTTTTTCCTCACCACTACCACTACCTCTCTGTGCTACTACTACTAGTAGATTGTTATGGTGATAATATACTACTATTGATCTGAAGAGTCTTTGATCCCTTGCTGCCCATATTAATCTGCTGTTCTCATGATTGATGTACCAATTTTCTAATCTGCTACCATTATTAAAGCCCCTGCTACTGCCATCGATACTACTTCTCTGATCTGGTTCTGCCATTAAGATTTGCAATTCCTTACTTTAATTGGTCTGCCATGGTTACTCTTTGCCTCGAAATCAGATCTGAGTTTTGGATCTAAACCTTTACTTGAATTCCGATCTGATCTCAGGTCTGAATCTGTTTATGGTCTACTATTTTCTGCAATTCTAAAATCTGAATCTAGTTCCAGTTTACTGCTTTCCTCTGTTAATGGCAGCTTCAATTCCAGATATGTTTTTGTTTTTATTCGCTATGTTCATCGAACTGCTATTCCTGGGTTCAGTTTTTTTTTTTTTTTTTTGGTTAATCTGACATTGCTATTGCATTACCATCGATTTTGGCTACTGATTTTCAAGTTCAGGTTCTGTTGATGAGGTTTCCCTACTGGTGTCGATTTACTGTTTTGGGTGATACTTCCAGCCCACCGAAAGTCCATCGATCTTTCTCATCTCTTCTCTTTTCACCGTCAAATTCTTGCTGAGGCTTTCCCTTCCATAACCGACCTAAACATTTAAAGTCCATGATCAGAAATCCTTTTAGTAAGGAGAACCGAAACCTGTTCTCTCTCTTGCCTGTTCTAACGAATACCCAAGGTTGAAGAAGGTCCTAGGTTCGAATTTATTGTTATGCCCTTATTACTTAACCCATATTCTTAAGCTGCCTATTTTGTTTTGCCCATATTCTTAGGCTTAATTCTTGTTGCGTCCCATATATTCCCAACCTACTCTTAAGGGCCTGAATGACCTTCCAAATTACAATTCTGCCATTGAACTCATGTGTTTCTTATTAAGGGATTCTGAATTTTGAAATATTTATCGTTCTGTCATCCAACATTATTAATTTCTGGTTATTTATGAATCTGCCACTGGATCCATATATTCCATTTCTAAGGGTCCGTTTGCCTTTCCAAGATGTCCCAAACAAAACTGAATACCTCTTAACTTTGGATCCAACCGTCGGATCGACTTCAAATCTGGATATTAATTGCAACTGCTCTTGTGTATGGGATTTCTTGTGTTGTGCATCCTTTGAGATGCTGCTTACTACTATTACATATGATGATGGATTATTTTTTTACTTTCATCCTCTGTATTATTTGTTCACGTGGCATGCTCCATGTGATTGGGATTCTTATCTGATCAAGTTATCAGTTAGAGATTTCTTATCTGCTCAAGTCATCAGTTGAAGATTATTATTATTTGTTGGTTCGTGTCTACTCATGGAAGAGACACTTTTCTCTACCTTGCTCATATTGGAGCCTACTACTACCTTGCTCATGTTGGAGCCTACTACTATCTTGCTCATGTTGGAGCCTACTACTACCTTGCTCATGTTGGAGCCTACTACTGTCTTGCTTATGTTGAAGTCTACTACTACCAAGCTCGTGTCAGAGCCTACTACTGTATGATGTCTACTATTGCACGTGATGCAACCTACTGCTTATTTGTTGTGACTACTACACTGCTGCTCAAGATTAAAATTTTCTTTTGCTATTGTTGCCTCTACTACCTGATGCACCTTCTACCACCTATATCTGATGCGATCTTTACTACTTGGTTCACAGTAACCTATACGATGCTGCTACTACTACTATTATTGTTGCTGCTGCCACTGCTATTGCTACAACTACTGTTGCTACTACTATATTGTTTCAAGCTGAAGCTCTTATATTCCCCCGTGCTCCAACTTGAGGGGGAGTGTTAGAGTTAACGATATACTGTGGGTCCCAACTATCGGTGCTACATATGGTCTTGCTTCTATATTAGTTATTTCCATTTATTATAGTGGATTTATTTCCACCAGTGTTTATTTGTTTCTTTATTGGTTAGGGTTTATTTCCTAAGTTGTTTAGGTTTGGTTTCCTAATTGGTTTATGATTGTAATTAGGTAAGTTTCCTAAACTATTGTTCTTCCTCTTTGATTATAAATAAAGGAACCATAGGAGAAGAGAATACACACAGACATTGATTCTCTCTCCCTCTTCTCTATTCTCCATTCTCTCCATCTTCACTTTCTTTCTTTTCTATTTTGTTACACTTGGTATCTATGATCTATCATGGTCTGGTTTCAATACAATTACAAGTTTGTTTCAGTGGTGGAAAGAAAAGGATAGGTTACTAGTTTGCCGAAGATACGGTCCTCTTCTCTGATCGTAATTGCCAGGAACTTATGGTTAGCATGAAACAAATCTTGCTATGATGGGATGAAGGTAAATCAGTCACTCATTCTAGCTCGGATCTTAAGAGATGTTGCTGATCTTTCTTTGGAAAGCCTATAGGTATGAAATCTTTAGCTGATTGGAAATTGGTACCAAGGCTACATCTTGTAACTAAACAAACACAGCCAAAACAAATCACAGGGCTTGTATGGAGAAAACTGAAAGAAAATTGGATAAAGTTAAATTACGACGGATGCTCTCTGGGAAATCCAAGTAGGGCAGGTGCTAGTGGAGTATTTAGAGGCTCTTCCAGCAAAGTTCTATTGGCATTCTCTCAGTATATTGTTATTTCTACAAATTACCATGCGGAATACAATGCTTTATTGCATGAACTCAAAATAGCAGCTGATAGGGGATTCAAAAATTTGTGGATTGAAAGGTGATTCTAAATCAGTATTGGCAACACTGAATAAGTCTTCGGTACCCTGGCAATTCCGACAAAGGTGGATAGCTGTTCAAGAATACATGACTTTTTTCACAATGGCACTTTACTCATTGCTTTCGAGAAATAAAAACTGTTCCTGACATCCTTGTGAAGCACAGTACAAAAAAACAAGTATTTTGTACATGGGTTCTCTATCCCTCTTTATTGCAAAAGAGGTGGTGTGGGACACCTCAAGCGGCCCAAGATATAGATTTGATAAGCAAGATACAGATTTGATAAGTGATCTCTGTTTTTGGTTTTTTTCATGTTCTACTGATGGGAATGCTACAGGTCGAACATTGGAAGAAAAAAAAAATTTACTAAACTTTGGTCACTATTGGACCTGCTGATGGCAATGCCTAAGGTAGGATATAACCAATAATTAACTTGTAATTATTTATTATCGCCTTCTCATTAATCCTATTTGCTGACTTAGCAAAAATAAAAAAGAAACATTCCCTTGTATAATTCACCATTATTTTAAAGCCATGCGAAAATGCATGTGATGCTGGTTCCATATTTTAAGGCAATGCGCAAAACACATTTAGGAAAAAAAAGAGAATGAAATTACACAATCCACGTCGAGTCCCAGATGTTACGATACTATACGTTTTGACAAGTAGATAATGTATTGTCACAAAATTTAATCCACATCAACTACGTCTTGATCATGATCACGGAATAATCTCCATATAAATGACGATCATTCTTCACATATAACAATATGTTTTAAAACCGTACGAAAATGCATGTGATAGTGGAGTTTGGATCACTTGCACGCACTAGAAGAGTTATTACTCTTTTAATATCTTTTTTGGACGACAAGTGTCCTGTGGAGTTAACCGTGCTAATTTCTGTTAACTAAATAAATTCTATTTTTTAATTCTTTTTATTTAGATAATTGATTTGGTGAATTGACAATCATTTTTTTTTTTTAGGATAAGTAAATCTATTAGATATAAAGTAAGTAAGTAAATCAATTAGAAATAAAACTCTAACCATTTTTAAAAAAGAAAAACAATTAGAAATAAAATTCTAATAAAACTCACGATTTTTTTATTCAACGGAGCTTTATCTCATTAAAAAAAAAAACATTTTTTTCCCTTTTCTCTCTCTCTCCCATTCTTTTTTTTTTTTTTTTTAGATTTTGTTATTTTAATTCAATAGAGCTTTATCTCATTGAAAAAAAAGCGTTTCTTTATCTCATTTTTAAGAGATTCAACATAGTTTTATATCATTTTTAAGAGATTTAATTATTTTAATGATAGATTACACATAATCAACATTCAACATTTATTATACAATTAGCAATCGGTAATTTAGGGATTGAGTTGGGTATCTTTAGAAATCCCCGTAAAATCCAACATACAAAACTTCGAGACAAAACCTAAAGAAACTTTTTTTTTAATGCAATAAAGCTTTGTTGCATTAAAATAGCAAAATCTAAAGAAAAAAATAAAAGAGTTGGAGAGAGAGAAAAGGAAAAAAAATAAAAAAAATTAAATGAGATAAAGCTCTATTGAATAAAAAAAAATCATGAGTTCTATTTATTTCTAATTGTTTTTCTTTTTAAAAATCGTTAAAATTTTATTTCTAATTGATTTACTTACCTTAAAAATCATTAGAGTTTTATATGTAATAGATTTACTTACCTTAAAAATACGTGATTACCAATTCACCAAATCAATTACCTAAATAAAAAGAATTAAAAAATAGCATTTATTTAGCTAATGGAAGTTAGCACCGTTAATTCCATAGCACACTTGTCGTCCAAGAGCGTACTAGTTATTACTCTTATAGTACGTGTAAGTGATCCGGACTCATGATAATGATTCCATGATTCCACACTGTTCAACAACTCCAACCATCTCACAAGTCCTTCCATAATTTCTAAGGTTTACACAATAAAAATGCATGTGATCAACGTCAACCTAATTCTCCTAACAAGGTGCAATTCTTCTTCTAGGCTAAGGCCCCGTTGATAACACTCCAGCTCCCATGGAGCTACTTTTGGTCTGGAGTTGTTTTCTACTTCTTCTCCAGAGTCAAGATTTTTGGAGTAGAATGTTGTTTGATAACGCAGTTTCAAAATCAAAAGACTATGCTTCCAGAATACTGTTTGGTGGTGGTGGTGGCAGTGGAGGGGTGGTGGTAGTGGTGGTGGTGCTGGTGGGTGGTGGTGGCGGTGGTAGTGGTGGGTGGTAGCGGTGGGTAGTGGTGGTGGCAACAGTGGTGGTAGGTGGTGGGTGGGTGGTGGTGGCGACAGTGGTGGTAGGTGGTGGGTGGTGGTGGTGTTGGTGGCAGTGGGGGGTGGTGGTAGTGGTGGTGGCGGCGATGGTGATGGGTGGTGGCGGTGGGTAGTGGTGGTGGCGACAGTGGTGGTAGGTGGTGGGTGGGTGGTGGTGGCGACAGTGGTGGTAGGTGGTGGGTGGTGGTGGTGGTGGTGGCGGCGGTGGTGGTGGGTGGTGGTGGGGGGTGGTGGTGGTGGCGACAGTGGTGGTAGGTGGTGTGTGGGTGGTGGTGGCGACAGTGGTGGTGGCGACAGTGGTGGTAGGTGGTGGGTGGTGGTGGTGGCCGCAATTGTGGTAGGTGGTGGGTGGTGGTGGCGACATCGATGGTAAGTGGTGGGTGGTGGTGGTGGCAGCGGCGGCGACGGTGGTGGTGGCGGTGGCGGTGGTGGTGGCTGCTGTGGGTGGGGGGTGGTGGTGGGGATGGTAGCGGTGGAGGGGTGGTGGTGATTATGGCAGTGCTAGTGGTGGTGGTGATGGCAGTCAGTAGTGGTAATAGCTCCAGAGCAAGAGAAGTAAGTTTTTTTAGCTCCAGTTTTTTAGCTCCCAGAAACATTTTTGGAGCGATTCACTCCATAGGAGTCAAAACTTGAACCGTGTTTATCAATCGTCATTCTACTCCGGATTATCTCCGGAGCTAAGAAGTAAGGAGCTGGAGTGTTATCAAACGGGGCCTAAAAGTCTGCTCAACAACTACTCCACAATAAGGTCCCTTTGATAACACTCTGGATTCTAGATATCATGGATTCAGACCCTTAGGGAGTCATTTAGGAGTAGAATCGTGTTTGATAAACTCTGTTGGAATCTAGCTCTCAAGGAGTGAACCAATTCATAAAATGACTTTAGAATCCAAATTTTTGAAATACGAAAAAAAAATGTTTTCACGTTTTAAAGCAACTTTTTGGGAGAACAAAAAAGAGTAAAAAAAGAAAAAAGAAACTCCCCTTTCTCACGACTCTTCTCTTCTTCACAAAATAATGGTTTGGTTGTAGCCACCGCTACAACCGCCACCACCGCCACCACCCCCACCTTCACCCCCACTCTCACCCTCACCCCTACCACTTGTTCTCTAGACTTCGATTGATAAGATATTCTTAGTGTGTTTATCAAACATGTTTCTATTCCAAAAATATTCTAGAATCCATTCCAGAACTGCATTATTAAACATGTTTTTATTCCAAAATAATCTTAGTAAAATTTTTGCTGCAAAAAAAAAAAAAAAAAAAAAAAAAAAAACTCAGAACAAATGTATTATCGAATGTGGCCTAATGGTCCACTATCGTTTCCTCAACAAACCTGCTGTATTTTATCATCTACTTTAAAAGCATCTTATATCCTCCCATGATAAATTTTTTTCCTTTTCATACTTGTGCTAGTTCTTATGCCATGGCTTTCACTGATTTTCTTTTTCTTAATTTTTCTATATCGCATTGACTGCAATTGAAATTTGAGAAATTAAGTCCAAATCCAAAATTGAAACCGAATCAATCCGATTCAATTCAGATGAAATCGAATTTACTGGATCGTAATTGAGCTATGTTTTTAGAGCCTGGTGGAAAACCAAAACCATACCAAACCATTTGATAAGCCTAAAACAAATTGGAGCAATTGGATCAAAACCAAACTAGCCCGATAATGGACTAATATGAATCCATTAAGCCAAACATTTTATTGAATATACATGTGATAAACTTACATCAAAACCGAATCAGCCTGATAATAGCCTGATAAAACCCATTAAGCCAACTTGTAACTATAGTTGTTACTATATATACATATAATAAACCAAAACCAAGTCAAGATCGGATCGATAGTAGACAATAAGGGGCTGTTTGATAAAACTTCAACTCTGGGATTCTTATTTCTGGTTCAAATTTCTACTCCAACTTCAAAATGATTCAAGAGTATGAGGGAGTAGAAATATGTTTGTAACCTAATTTAGTCATGGACTCCAGAGTAATGGTGGGGGGTGACGGATGGTGGCACTAGTGGTGAGTGGTGATGGTTGGTGACGGTGGTGGTGGGTGGGAGGTGGTGGGTGGGAGGTGGTGGTGAAGGGTGGCGGTGGGTGGGTGGTGGTGGTGGAGGGTGGTGGCGGTGGGTGGGTGGTGGTAGATGGTGGTGGTGGTGATGGTGGGTGATAGTTGGTGGTGGTGGTGGGTGGTGGGGGTGGTGGTTGGTGGGTGGTGGTGGTGGCGATGGTAGGTGACGGTGGGTGGTAGTGGATGGTGGTAGCGGTGGTGGGTGGTTGGTGGTGGTGGCGACGGGGGTGGTGGTGGTGGTGGTGGTGCTGGGTGATAGTTGGTGGTGGTGGTGGGTGGTGGTGGTGGTGGTGGTTGGTGACTGGTGGTGGTGGCGATAGTAGGTGGCGGTGGGTGGTGATTGAGGATGATGGTGGTGGTGGCAGTGGCGGTGGGTGGTAGTGGACGGTGGTGGCGGTGGTGGGTGGTTGGTGGTGGTGGCGACGAGGGGGTGGTAGTGGCGGTGGTGGTGGGTGATAGTTGGTGGTGATGGTAGGTGATTGGTGGCTGGTGGTGGTGGCGGTGGCGATGGTAGGTGTTGGTGGCTGGTGGTGGCGGTGGTTGGTGGCTGGTGGCTGGTGGTTGGTGGTGGTGGCGATGATAGGTGGCGGTGGGTGGTGATTGAGGGTGGTGGTGGTGGTGGTGGGTAGTGGTGGCCGTGGGTGGTGGCGGTGTGGTGGTGGTGGTGGTGGTGGTGGTGGTGGTGGTGGTGGCGGCAGTGGGTGGTGGAGGGTGGTGGCAGTGGTCGGTGGTGGCTGGTGGGTTGTAGTGTTGGTGGTGGTAGTTGGTGATAGTAGTGGTGTGGGGTGATTTTTACTCCAAAATTGTGCTCTGAAGTCGAAAAACATCTATTTGATGTTCCAAAAAATTGGATTCTAGAGCTCATTTGGAGCCGGTTCACTCATAGATTCTTCAGAAGTCCGAACTAGGTTACCAAACAGGCTTCTACTCCATTTATACTCCAGAAGTCAGAATCCAACTTCTGGAGTGTTACCAAACACCCCCTAAGAGCCCATAAAACCAGCTTGCTAAAAGCTCGTAACTAAAATGGACCAAAATTGAAACTGGATGGAGATCAAAAAAATTTTATTGGAAAGTAATTGGACTAGGGTGTATGGATCGAAACTGAATCAACCCACACCGAACCGACCCGTTAACAACCCTACACAAGCCAACCAATCATCCGGCCTTTTAACAAATAAAAGAGATTGAGTTATGTGGTTTGGTTATTAGTCGTGGTTATTAGTAGTAGTTAATATTGAGTTTGGATCACCTGCATGTACATGTACTCTTCATGGGATCCCACCACTCTCGATGTGATAAGGGCCCCACTTCTAGAATGTGGGATCCATGTATAAGAACAGTGATGAAATCTCAAAAAGAATACAAATATTTGCAGGTTAACCATTCTCGTTAATATTCTTAGTTATGTGGTTCGGTTATTAGTGATGGTTAGTTGGGAGTTATTATAGGATGAATTTATTGGATAAGAGAGGAGAATGAGACAACTATTTTGGGTTTTCCTAGTTTAACGCCACGAGTTAAGAGGCAGGCTTCATCAATTAAGTCAATCCCTTAAATTTCTCCACACTCAATAACCCAAATCTTGCACTTACTTACCTACTAAGGTGCACACAAGTATGTCAATGAAATTTCATAAATAGCTAACAATGTACCCATTCAATTTTTGTTACAAATTAAAACTCTTAAATATTTTCCATGGAAGAGATTATACGATCTCCGTCTAGTTGCGTGTATCTATGCCCTTTTACATGGGTAGTAAAATGAGGAGGGACAGAATGGTTATTTCACTGTCCTATATGAGAGGGCATAGTAACTACATGCAGGGAGACAGAGTTTTCCTTCTCATACTTGAATACTTTGTCATATCCAAAATGATCAAATATAGACCAAAGTCATTCCAATTGGACGTGGGTTTCGTGTGCAAAATCATTTGATGGATCAATTAAAAACAATCAGGCATTTTGCCTCTTATGAGCCTAGAAGTTAGAATAGCTTGTGAGATGGTTGGACCAGGTCGAACCATAGAATTATGATTTCGGTTTTTCTGTTTCTCCTTCTGCCCAAGATATGCTTTTCAAGTTTTCAGCAGTAAAATAATAAAATACACTAACTATATAGTTAAAAGGGAAAAAAAAAATCAACGTGTACTTTCATTTTTATCTCTCTTTCTTGAAAGCTGAACTCTTTTTCTCTTTTCTTTTTCTCTCCTCTAATAAATGGTTATCCGTTCATTTTGTAATTCTATTTTGGGATAATTTCAATTACTACTTAAAAAGAATTATCTAAATCACCTACCACCTAAATTGTTTAAAAAAATCATCTACCATCCAAGTTAGACAAACTTTTATCAAAAAGATTCAAAAGCAACTAACAGAGCCGTTAGTTGCTGATGTCAACCGTTACAAAATATTTGAATGACAATAATACCATTTTTGTAAGGGAAAAAGTCCAATTTACCTTTTTTCTTTTTTCACCCTTTTCCTCTTTTCGTTTCCGGTTTTGTTTAGAACAAAAAAGCCCCAATTTTTACTGTTCCTCCAACCCTAAATTCGAACGGCTTATCTGCTACTTCACTCTGGTATTTCGATCGTCTATGATGCTTCTGTAGCTCGCCGAGGATGAAGCCGTAGAACACGAAACCGTTCCTTCAATTAATCACCGACGCTATTCATTTTCTTCCTTCACTCTGCTACTTCACTCTGCTACTCGAATGGTTTCTTGTAGTGATTCATTTTCTTCCTTCTACTCATGTAGAAGAGGACGATGAGACCATTTGAAATAGGTAAGGAACTCTAACCTTATATAGAGTTCAAATTGAAGTTTCTCATCTGAATGAGAGAGAGGAAGGAGAGGGGAAAGAGAATCAGATTTACGGTGAGGGAGAGAGAAAGGAGAGGGGAAGGGAATCAAAGTCACGGTGAAGGAGAGACGGAGGGGATAATGATGAGGGAGAGAGGAAGGGGAGAACGATGAGGGAGAAAAACCCTAACATTTCTCAAAATTCGTTGTTACAGCCCAGAACGAAGGAGAACGATAAGTTTCGATTTTCGATGAGATTGAATCTGATGAGTTAGATGGTATTATTTACACTAGAAGGGTAAATAAGTAATTTCAAGTTAATTAACATTTTAAGTTTAAAATTACAATGGTATAAACGTCTACACACAATTTCAGCTTCTTCCCGTCAGTAAATGGACTAAAGTTTGTCTAACTTGCATGGTAAGTGATTTTTTTAAACAACTTAGATGATAACTAATTTAGTCAATTCTTTTTGGATGATAGCTGAAATTGTTCTTTCTATTTTTTCCATTAACATATAAGATTTCAATATACTTTCCCAACTTGTAAATTCTCTGCCCTTAATTTTATTACTTAATAATTAAAATTCAAAATTTAAATCAGGATCAACTGTCAAATTGACTTATCCCACCAGCCAACTCCTCTACTTTCTCATGAACAACAGCCACACCCTCCACCAATCCACCAAAACGGTGGAAAGATAAATAGCTCTGCAAATAAATTTATGTATTGTTCAAAATGCAATAAATACTTTAGAATCTCTCTCTCTCTCTCTCTCTCTCTCTCTCTCTCCTCCCTCAACGTGCTTTTCACGCTATAATGTCTAATTCAAAGTCTATGAGAGAGTGACACGTCATTGAAATTATTTTGTGGTCAAACGATTTGTCTCAGTTTGGATTTATCTGAATTTACGACGTAAAGACTACGCTTTGGACTTAAAGTCATGAACTATATCCATCATTGAAAGTTATAGTACATTACAAGTGTTAAACGATGTGGTTTCGATTTAATAGTGTGATTCGATTTCGATTCAATGTGTAATGAGTAAAATTAAAATCGAACCATTTATTAAATGGTTTCAAAATGCTTATCAAAATCGATTTTGATCTTTCGATTTTTAAACGGTTTTGTTGCCGGGAGAGAGAGGAAGAGAGTTAGGAACAAAGTAAAAGGAAAGCCAAAGAAATCATTAAAATAATTTTAATCATATATGAAATTGGATTTACCATTTAAAAGAATGTGATGTGAAAAATATTAAAATATAATTTATTTGTACAAATATAGACATTTAGCACTAAGGGATTAAAGTAAAAGTTAGTTGGTTTTAACAGTTCCATATAGCCAAGTTCCATATAGCCAGTTTAAACAGTTTCATTCTTAAAATCATAATCGAACCGTTTAACTAAACGGTTTTATTTTTTAAACCAAAATCGAACCATTTAATAATTGGTTTCACGGTTTCGGTTTAAACCGTTTGATTCGATTTCAATACATGGTTCGGTTTCATTTTTGACACCGTTATAGGAGATATAAATATGTGCAAGGCTGGCTCTCAACCAAGTTCCATGCATCTAGCTCCCATGAATATGATGAAGAACAACTTGGTGCTTCTCTTAACCTTGCTTGGAGCTCATCATCCTGTTTTCTTTATCCAAGCAAGACCAATTAATTGTGGTAATCAGTCTTCCATTTTCATCTCTCTAATCTTTTATATGCATGCTTGTATGCAATCTTCAAGTCTCATGTGTTTTGGGTGTTTGAGTTGCAGAACTTCCATATAAGCGCTCCATGTTGGATCTAAGCCAAGTCCAATCACGTTTGGTCCCCCTTCCACCTCCACCTCCAAAAGGAAAAGGCCCCAATGGTCCCTAAAATACAAACTTGATCGGCTCCAACAATATTTCTTACTTGTTTTTCTTCTTCCATGTATGTATTGCTCAAAGTGCAATAAAGATTGAATCATGTTGTGTGGTATAGATTGTAGAATCCTTAGTTTGAGACAATTTCTCATATACCCTCTCACGTATGCTGAGCTTTGTATTTATGGTTTTAAGTTTCTGTTTTATAATATGGAGAGAAACAAGCTACACAACGCTACATGCAATAACCCGTAATGCTTGCAATCACATGCAATTATGTTTCTATTCTTTTTATTTCTAGTTCATTAGCATGTACTTGTATCCTTCTTGGGATTTCATCACCATTTATATCTAGTGGGTCCCACACTTTAGAAGTAGGTCCCACACCACATCTATATTGATGGAATCCCATGAAAAGTACATGTACATGCAGATGATTCAAACTCCAACAATACTGCCCAGATACGTTTCTACATGCGATCATGTAACTACTGTTGAATGAATCATCGGATTTATCATGTAGATATTTCTAATCTTCTATCATTCCTTTGATTCCCAGACTCTGATTCTCAGTTCATCACCAATGGAGAATTGTGTGGTTATCTTTGATATCAAAAGGTTACAAAATCACCAATGGGAATCTACCTTTGGTTAAATTTGGAAGAGATGATCAGTTTTTTTTTTTTTTTTTTTGAAAAATATCTACCACACCCCCTGTAAGTTATCTTAATCTCACCCACCCGCCATCCTTTGCGATAATATCCCTAACACCCCTTACTTTTGAATAGTTGTATCCATCAGACCCCCTCCTTTAAGATATGTCCCTCCATCGATGATGTGGCACCATTTTAATTTAATAAATGACAGAACTATCCCACTTTTTTAATTTTCCAACTTAAAATTTTATTTTGTTTATTTTTATATTAGATATTTTTTTTATGGTAAAAAAATTGCATATTGCATATTACAAATTACTCAAAACCAGAAACCCAGAAGATCCACCGTTCAGATCTAGCCATTTTTCCAGGTCTGATCGATCTCTTTTACGGATCATATAGTTTTTCTTTGTCCGATCTCCTTTACGACTTCGAGGTTGCGAGTTCCAACTGTTTCTAATTTTTTTGATCAATATTCTGACGAAGATCTGTTAATTTGAGTGACTATGTCTCGCAGTCAAGTTCAGTAGAATTCTGCAATCTGAGATGTTTTTTGGCAAACTGGTTAATTAATTTGTGAATCGGATTATTTTCCTGTTTTCCTTCGGTTGCAATTTTGATTTCATCTTAAATCAACATTGAGGGGTAATCCACCTTCGATTCGAAAACTAGTTTCATCAAATTCTGAGAGAGAGATGGACGAAATCGATTGAGGAGTAATCCACCTTCGATTCGAAACTCTGCAGGTGAAAATAAAGAAGCAGAGAGAGTGAGAGAGCCAATTCTTGCGAAGAGCGAAATCCTTCTATCTGGAAAATCGATCCGAACCCTCTCTATTCAGATAATTATATTATATAGGTTTTCTTTATTTCTTCCGTCTTCATCTGCTTCTCTGAATCAAACCCGTCTTTATCTAATTCTCTCTCTGTCTTATGTCCATTTTTCGACACCGAAAGTAGGCAGGGAGGCTGCAAACTAGTTTTTGGTTAACCTTAAAGAGCTTGACGAGTATTATTTTCATTCGTGGACGATATAGATTGAAATAAAAGTTAGAATATTTGAGTCAAATGAATTGTTTTAGGATTCTTTTGAGGCTTTGATCGAAGTTGCAAGAGTGAACAAATTTTCCTTTCTTTATGATTCAACGACGAATGAGATAGTTTAGTTCAAAATGACAGGATCAGTAAGTTCCAGAAAATGGCGACGACTAGGCATCTTCCCATCTAAACGGGAAAGGTTTCAGACAAGACAAGCAGTGGTATTTTGGTGAAGCTAGTTTGAGCTTTTTGGCAACGTACAGGTATCTTCCAGGTTCCAGTGGCCTGCCTTGAGGCTTTGAAACGATCTGCTCCGGCGGATTTGGAAACATCTTGAAAACAGAGTATGTAATCGTGCGCCAGAGCATGCACGATAGCTTAAAAAATACACACCGTGAGAGTTAACGGAAATCGCCAGAGAATCCTCGTCGTGTTAGGATCGGAGACGTGCAAACAAGAAGAAACACACACGAATTAACGTGGTTCAGCACCCCATCGTGGGATGCATACGTCCACTAAAGAAAAGAGAAATTCTTTATTCCCAAGAAACTTCTACAGCTCTCTGCCTGACAAACTTATCTCATCTGTCAACCTTATAGCATTCCAGCTCTCCACTGTCATAGGAGAATCCTCTGTAAAGGCCTGACAGCCTTTACAGTCTTCCCTAGGTTTTCCTACACAGAGACAATATATAAGGAAACCTAGAAATCCTAATCCCACCACAATTATAAGTTTACCCACGTACATGTAATAGACTCATACTCTAATACAAATACTACTCTTATAATTGCGTGGATCCCACAGAATACAAGACATCAACCCAACACGTTGGAGGTTTGGGAAACCAATAGAAGCTGGTTTCTTCAGTGGTTAGGGAGACCAATAGAAAATAATAAAAAATCTCAAAAATAAAATATAAAAATAAAATTAAAAAGCATTGAAGGTAAAAAAAGCCTTTTTAGGATTTAAACAAAGTGTATTCGAGAGGTGTTAGGGATATTATCGTAAAAGATGACGGGTGGGTGAGATTAAGATAACCTATAAGGGGTTGACAAATATTTCTTTTTTTTTTTTTTTTGGAAAAATTGTTGTGAAGATTTAACCGTTAAAAAATAATATAGTATATATAAGAACTAATTTTAGAAAGACAATAATTGACATATCTTATATAACAGATGAGGAAACGATTAAAATTAACGAGTATTCTTGATGGGTCCTCCCTTTCTTTTTTCCAACCATTTGATGGGTAAGACAGTCTTGGCGCCCTTGGGATCTTTCAGCCATGGCTGATATGCGATTGTTCGTTATTTTTTATTATTTTTTAATCTGTATAGATTACGTGTCAGTATACCATTGGATTGATTTCTAATATCATGGTCAATACTTGGAACTAAAACCTTGCTGAAAGGATTAACTATAGTCAGAGTTTCACGAGGAAACATAAAACAGCAAAACACATGATCATTTATAAGACAAGGTACATACCCTAATCTCTCTATTCTATCATAAGTCAACATGATATCAATCGTATTTTATCCACTGCTTGAGACAACTCAATGATTGAAGATTGCATTCAATCCTTATTGCACTTGGCTTTTAGATTCCAATATTTATGTATATGATTAACACGATCTATGTTAGAGATAATACATTATTATAAGAAAATAACTAAGGCTCTCTTGGTATGTATTATAAAATTAATCATATAATATATTATGATATATATACTTATTTGATATGATTTATGGTATTTATTTATATCTAAGGTTCTCTTTGGTATAGTTTATATTTATATTTATGAATTATTTGTGGCAAGTCATTTATGAGAATAAATTATGAATCGTAAAAAATAATTAACCGTTTAATACCACTAGACATAAATAAATAAGTAATAATAGGTTATCACAATAATGATAAATACCTTCTAACCTATTTGAAGATTTTATATTATATCAATTTATTTTAAATATAAATAAGTACCATAAATCATACCATACAACTACATATGTCATAATGTATTATATAAGGATAAAGTTGTAAAATTAAAAAAATTAAAACAAAATAAGTTAAGAAATAAATCCAAAATATAATTTTAAAACATGATTTGGTTCCTCTAAATATAGTTTTTCAAAACATTGGTACCTCAGTTGTAATTTAGCCAAAATGAGCCAAAAAGCGAGGCATTTTCATTCTAGGTCAGAATGCAAATGGGTTATAAACAAATGCATTAATAGATGGTATAGAATGGATACCATTCTATTAATGCATTTTGTGATCTAAGAATGAGAATGCATACCAAACACTGTTTTGTCATCTCATAGACCTAGGTTAATGCAAACAAAAGATAACCTTAGTATTTATTCGACAAGGAACATCACCATTTGTAACTAAGAATCTCCTCCTACCAACTTGATTGTATTGAGTGGCAGTATTGAGTAAATGGATCGGATATGGATTCAATTAAATGTGATCAGATGCAGATACCCCTAGCCGGATATGGATACCCCTAAACGAATATGGATGCAACTATCAGTTACATCCCATATTTGTGTAACCCAAATCTTCCCCCCTGCGTCGATATGATTCGTTTTCACTCCATGTCTCTCAGATGATTTATTTTAATGATTTTCCTTTTCCTCATTCTCTAAATGTCAAATCTTCAAAACCCACAAGATTATTAGTTACTTAATTTTCAATTATTAGTTGGGTATCTATTCAAATCGGGTATCCTTGCCTGGATGTAGATACCCTTAAACGGATTTGAATACGAAACAAATTCAGATTTTAGGCTATCCATTTTCATCCCTTGGCTCTTCTAATACAACTTCATTGAGGTTATATTTTTTCTATTTATCATTTTCAGTGAAATCTTCTTTTCTATTATCATTGTATGGGAGAAATAGAGTACAATTACAACTCAACTCAACCTCATCCTAACTAAATGAAATATGCTACATGAATCTTTTTTCTCCAGTCAATTTTATTCTAAGTCATACATGATTCCAATCCCAAGTTACACATACATGTCCTTCTTCTAAAGCTGTTTTTGTTGGCCACGTATTGTTATTGTTGGCAACTTGGCTGAGGTGGCAGCATAGATGAGTATACAGTCAGAGAAATGAGGAGAGAGAGTGTCAGTGTAGGAGAAAGAGTGTTTATGCAGTGGCAGAGATGAAGCAGCCTAGTATGTCACACCCCAATTCCGGCTGAACTAGAAGTGTGAGTGAACCGGTAATAAACCACGGTTCACACCAGGATCTCGAAAGACCGTGTCAACCAATCATCCCTGAGCAAACCATCAAAAACCAGAGTAATACTAGCAGCGGAAATAATATATATCAATGAGCTGAACTAAATAATAAATTAAATAATTAATCCAGTTATTCCATCATCCATCAGAATTTAAATAATATTTTATTACAAGCTTTAATTGAAAATAACCAAATCAAAGAGGAAAGACACAGAAGGAGCACTCGCATAACGCATCATGCTCGTCCTCCACACTCTGTGTCTCCAGGGCAGCCATCGCACTGTAGGCTGGGGCGGTCACGAAGTCTTCCACCGTATACCCTGCATCCAAATCTGAAAAGAGATATATATATCGGGGTGAGAAATACAAGTAGGCTCCACCCTAGTACAGCCGTCTGCGGCATAGGGATAGAGCTAGAGCGTGCGGGCCAGGTGGAGACCACATTACCTCACCTCCCCCGATACCCTACCCGCAACAAGCATACCAAGATGGAACTATACGCAAGTAGGCCCTATCCCAACATCGCTCCCTATGGCATAAGGATAGAGCTAGAGCGTCATGGCCAGGTCAACGTCGACATCGGAGATCACCATGCCACATCACTGTGGCCAGATCAACGTCAACATCGGAGACCACCTGCCATAACCTCCCCCTGATACCCCACCCATACCAAGCATGCTAAGATAAGGTGCTCCGAAGGCGTCGGAGTGAGGAATGATCCCAGGCCCCCGGCCCTTCCCATTCCACACTCCAACTAAAACAATCACATGTCTAACATCCATCACACCTAGCATATGAAATGCATGAACAGATAAATCAAATAGAATTTACACTACATGACATGTGATATGCACAATCATCAAACAAGCATATAATTTAATACAGAAAAATTAAAGAGCTCTCTAAGGTTTATTATTAAATCTTTAATTTAAGTTTCGGGTCTTGTCCCTTACCTGACGCGTGGTGTTAATCCTTTTCGGCCGAAGTTTCACATAATAAGTCCTACACAATCATATTTTCATGTTAATTTCCATTTATTAGAGTTTTAGAAGCCAAAACCTGGCTTTCCCAGACAAACAGGGCTCAAAACACATACCGGTCTCGCACATACCGGTCGCAGGATAGTGAGACCGGTATGGTGAGACCGGTATGGGTGAGACCGGTATGGGTGAGACCGGTATGCATACCGGATGCACACATACCGGTCTCACTCGATCCGACCGGAGTGCAACCGGGTATGGTGCCCCGGTATGCATACCGGATGCACACATACCGGTCGCACTCAGATCCGGGCCGAGTGCGACCGGTATGGTGCCAGCCGGTATGCATACTGGGATGCACACATACCGGTCTCACTCAGATCTGGCTGAGTGCGACCGGTATGGTGCCAGCGGTATACACCGCGGCCCATACCGTGGGATTTTCCCAAGGATATACCCTACGGCGTGATTTTCCGAGATCGAGGTCTCCACGGTAGCTCCCTAAGGTTTCACCTATCTTCTGCTAAGGTCCAGTCTCTGAAGGGTCCTACGGATCTTGGCTAGAATACCAAAAACCAACCAGATCCGAAAGAAAGACGAAAGGAATCTAAGCATTTTCCATCAGATCTCACGCCGCTTCGCGGCTCCGATCCGATAAACAACCCTACAGGAAGGATATAGCACTTTACCGGTAGCGGTTGTCAGTTGGCGGCGAGTTCCTCCACCGGCAGCTCCTTCCTTGGCGGCGTCAACCTCCTTGAACCCTCAACTCCTTCTCAGAACAAAGGGGTTCACGGAGCGTCTCCCCCTCTATTAATAGAGGGAGGCCGTCCAAAACACGCTCCCCCTCATATGGAAACTTTAAGTTTCCATTTTTGAGAGAAACACAGCTCCGAACACATACCGGTCTCGCACATACCGGTCGCAGGATAGCGAGACCGGTATAGTGAGACCGGTATGCCATACCGGTTGCAGGATAGTGCATCCGGTATGGTGAGACCGGTATGAACTTAGCCAATTTTACACATTTTTCGTACCTGAAATTGATTGGTTCTTCACCCGGCTTCTTGCGTGGTCCCTTGCCCGGCTTCGCTTTCCGGTCCGGTTATGATTGGGGCACCTGTCATCGCATAAAACCATGGTTAAACCGGGTTTTAGAGCACGGTTCTTACAACTCTACCACCCTTAAAAGAAATTTCGTCCCCGAAATTTGCATGTAGGTCTTACAATTCCCCCTCCCTTAAAAGAATTTCGTCCCCGAAATTGTACGTACCTTCAGAGTCGAAAAGACGAGGGTATTCTTTTCGCATGGCATCCTCCTCTTCCCAAGTAATTTCCTCTACATCCTGACTTTTCCAAAGCACCTTGACATAGTAGATATCCCGCCTTCGAAGATGTTGTACCTTTCTGCTAAGGAGTTGGATTGGCACTACCTCAAAGGTTAAATCTTCCCGTCAACTCTGGAGGATCAGCAACAAGGATATGCGAAGGATCTCGCACATACTTCTTCAGTAGGGACACATGGAAAACATCGTGGACGCTAGACATTGCCGGCGGCAATGCAAGTTGATAGGCCACTTTGCCGCACCGGGACAGAATTTCATAGGGCCCCACATATCTTGGACACAATTTTCCTTTTCTGCCGAACCGCTTCAGGCCTCGCACTGGTGATATCTTCAAAAACACTTTATCACCTACCATGAATTCAAGATCCCGCCGCCTGTTATCGGCATAGTGCTTCTGACGCACCTGAGCTGTCTTTATCCGGCTTCTAATTTGATCCACTTTGCCTTGCGGGGTTTCTTCTACAAACTCAGGTCCAACGATTCTTCTCTCACCGACTTCATCCCATAATAGAGGTGTCCGGCATTTCTTACCATACAAAGCCTCGTATGGGGCCATCCGATCGTAGACTGGTAACCGTTGTTGTAGGCAAACTCAATGAGAGATAGCTTCTCATCCCAAGCCCCCTTGAAGTCAATAGCACATGCCCGAAGCATGTCTTCTAAAATCTGGATGGTCCTTTCGACAGACCATCCGTCCGAGGGTGGAAGGATGTGCTAAACTTCAATTTCGTTCCCATTGCCTTCGCAGTCCTTCCCAGAACCTGGATGTGAAGCGGGGGTCTCGTCGATACAATACTTCTGGGACCCCATGGAGTCCGACTATGTTGTCCACATACAACCTACGGGGTCCGACAGGGATAAATCTAGCAGTTTTGGTTAGGCGATCCACAATTACCCATACTGCATTCACCGACCTCGAGTCATGGGTAGACCAGTGACGAAGTCCATGGTAATACAATCCCACTTCCACGCGGGCTCGGGCAATGGTTGTAGTAGTCCTGCAGGTCTCTGTCTTTCGCCTTGACTTGCTGACGGTTTAAGCATTGGAACACATGTCGAGCCACATCAGCTTTCATTCCCTCCACCAGTACAACAACCTCTTCAAGTCGTGGTACATTTTCGTGCTGCCAGGTGTATTGAATATGGAGTGGCGTGAGCTTCCAACATAATCCGATTCCGGATTTCCGGATCTTCATCCTCGGTATGCACAAACGCCCACGATATCCGAGTACCTTGTCCGCATCGGCGTAAAGTCGGGATTGACTCGACCCTTTTCCAAATCCTCTTGAACTGTCCCGAGGTATGGGTCCCGTAAAACTACGCCTTTAATTCCTCCTTCAGGTCGGGCAAAATCGTTAATCCTGCAAACATTAAGGTAAACTTGTGTATCAACCCTTGCTCAATGGGATCATCACTTGACTCAATTAGGTGTTGCTCTTCGGTCCCCCGATGTTTCGAAACAGCAGCGCCCAATGCTGCATTGGTACTTGGTCCCGTCGTGGTTCGATGCCCATTTCCTGCTTAGTGCATCAGCTACTATGTTGGCCTTACCGGGGTGATACTGGATATCACAGTCGTAGTCCTTGAGCAACTCTAACCACCTCCTCGCCTCATATTCAAGTCCTTCGGGTGAACAGATACGTCAGGCTCTTGTGGTCGACTTAATCTGAACTTCTCACCATACAGTAATGCCTCCACGTCTTGATGGCATGAATGACTCCGCCAACTCTAGGTCATGCGTAGGGTAGTTCTTTTCATGCTCCTTTAGCTGTCTTGAGGCATAAGCTATCACCGCTCTCCTTGCATCAGCACACAACCCAATCCCGGACTGAAGCATCCGTATATAGCGTAAATGGGTGGTCCGGAGCTGGGATTGTCGGGATAGGTGTCGATACCAGCCTTGACTTCAACGTCCGGAAACATTTCTCGCACTCATCCGACCATATGAACTTCCGCCCTTTTTGGTCAACTTGGTGAGTGGAACAGCAATCTTGGAATAGTTCTCCACAAACCTTCTGTAGTATCCGGTCAAGCCCAGAAACTACGAATTCTTAGCGACCGTCTTCGGTGCCTCCCAATTGACTATGGCTGAAATCTTGCTTGGGGTCTACCTTGATTCCTTCTCGCCGACACCACGTGACCAAGGAAGGCCACTTCATCTAACCGAACTCGCACTTCTTAAATTTTGCATACAGCTTTTTCTTTCCTCGCCGTCTCGTAATGCGGCTCGAGATGCACCGCATGCGCCTCCCGGTCCTTGGAGTATACAAGGATGTCATCAATGAAAACTATAACCGACGTATCCAACATGTCGTGGAATACTCGGTTCATTAATTCCATAAATGATGCCGGTGCGTTAGTCAATCCAAAGGACATCACAAGGAACTCGTAGTGTCCATACCGTGTCCCTGAAGGCGGTCTTTGGAATGTCCGAGTCCTTAATCTTTAGCTAGTGATACCCAGACCTCAGGTCAATCTTTGAAAACACACTTGAACCTTGTAGCTGATCAAACAAGTCATCTATTCTAGGTAGTGGATACCTGTTCTTGATAGTGAGCTTGTTCAACTCTCGATAGTCCATGCACAAAGACACCGCCATCCTTTTTCTTTACAAAGAGCACAGGTGCTCCCCAAGGTGAGATGCTTGGTCTTATAAACCCCTTGTCCAAAAGTTCCCTGCAGTTGGATTTTTAATTCTTTCAGCTCAGTAGGAGCCATCCCTGTACGGAGCCTTAGACACGGCGCCACCCCTGGTAGTAAGTCTATCACAAACTCGGTAGCCCCGTCGGGTGGTAACCCCGGTAATTCTTCCGGAAACACATCGGGAACTCCCGTACGACCTGGATGTCTTCCAATTTCTGGTGTTTCAGCGGTCACATCAACCACTGACACAAGATATCCTACTCCTCCTTTCTCTAAGCACCTCTTTGCTTTTAAGGCCGAGAGTATGAGCTTCCTCTTTCTTGGCAGCTTAACCCCCTTGAACTGAAACTCATTCCCATCGCTGTCCTTGAGCATCAATTTCTTTTCAGCACATAGCAGGTTTGCTGAGTGTTTAGCTAACCAGTCCATTCCCAGAATAACATCAAAATCTGACATCTCCAGTTGGACTAAATTGGCTTCAAGTTCTCGACCCTCAATACACACTGGGCAAGGTCCATAATAGTCTTCTAATACCACCTCGATCCCCATTGGTGACCGAACTAGCAGACTTGGTTGTAAGGTCTTGATGGGATGTCCTAGCCCTTTCCCGAAGGATACTGAGACAAATGAATGAGTGGCCCCAGAGTCAAACAGGACCCTTGCAGGTATCCCTGCTATATTTACTGTTCCTGAGGTTGTAAAATTTCCTTTTTAGCTTTAAATATGCAACAAGTAATGCAACAATTTAGGAGGAAGTGTAAAATAATACCTGTAACCACATCTGGTGATGCGGCTGCCTCCTCAGTAGTAACGGCATATACCTTGCCCAACTGCTGTTCCTTCTTGGGTTGCGGGCATGATCTGGCATAGTGCCCCACCTGTTGACAGTTGTAGCACTTGACGTTAGGGGCCGGCCCCGTTGCTTGCGAGGCCATTGCAGGAGCTGATTTGGGAGGTATGGTACTAGCTTGCGGCCTGAATGGACGGTATGGCCTGTTGCCTCGTCCGCCTCCACCTTGAAATTCGGTATTCGGCCTCTTCAACCTCTGTTCTGGGCCACAAAACTGTCCCTCTGGCTTGACTCAATGACACGAGCCACCTGTACAGCGTCATTGTAAATGACCAAACCTCGACCTATAACATGTTCTCTGATTGTGCCCCGCAGTCCCATGGTAAAACCGGTGAGTCTTAGTCTCTTCCTCTTGCATGCTGGTGGGAGCGAAGAAGAACAACTCCTCATACTTTTGCTGATACGCCTACAGGTCATCTGTGATTGCTGTAGATTTAGGAATTCCCTCTCCATCTGGTCACGGAAACTCCTGGGGAAGTATTTGTCGAAGAAGGCTTCTTTGAATATAGGCCAGGTGATAACCTGGTGCTTGGTTTCCAAGTACCTACGAATGGAATTCCACCACCCATTGGCCTCTTCCTTCAACATGTGAGTAGCATACAAGACCTTATCTTCATCCTAACAGTCCAACAACCTGAAATTTTTCTCCATCTCTGATATCCACTGTGCTGGCCACAGTGCTTTCCCAAACTTCCTTGTAAATGTGGGTGGTTTAAGTTTCAAGAACCCATCCACTGCCTTAGCAAGGCTGTTCTGAGCATACGGCGCTTGTCCATACCACGTGGCTGATAAGCGTAGCCACCCCGACCGCCTCCCCGATAGCCACCATAGTGTGAATCTGGATATGAACCCCGGTACGTCCCCGATACCCTCCGTGGTCCCGATTATATCTCGGTGTGCCGGTAACCGGGTGAGGCTCGGTGACGGGTGGTTCTTGCTGTGCTGGTATTCCAATGTGCGTGTTTACCCCCCATAGGTGTTGCTTGAACATTTCCCGCACCGGGTGACCGGCACATCCGTAGGTCTTTGATGTACAGCCTCGTGGTCTCGAGCATTTTGGTTATCTCTTCGAAAAACTTCTTTTGCTGCGCCGCCATACTAGACATGAAATTTTCCATCTTTGTTTCGAGCTTGAAGATGGCTGCCCCCGGGATGGCGACTCTTCACTTGCCCGCCTTAAATTCTCGGATGCGTTCGGGGGTTCGCTCTTCCCCACCTATCCTCTCTTCTTGCCCTTGAATTCTCTACACCTGAACTCTTGTCTACCGCAGCGTCCTTGAGCGATGACGTCCTGCTTGAAACCTACGACCATTACCTCTTGCCATTGGTACTTTACTCTACCTTGTAAGAACCTTGAATACATCAAAACACATGGAGCAATTTAGAAAAATGTATCCCAACAATTTATAGCCTCAACATGTGCATCTAGTATTTAACAAAAGTGGCAAGGAAAGAGAAGGAGTAACAAAGTAATCAGAGCTAAATTTTCAAATTTACTAGATAACCCTCTTTTCACCAACTTACACAGTCATAGGGTCGAAAAAACCCCCGTTCAAAAAAAAGTTTTTGATACCAATTTGTACAATCCAAATACCTCGGGGTTTCATGGCAAGGTACCGGACTTTCGGGGAGAAAGACCCCTTTTTGCCCATCCTGGTCGGACCATACCGCTGGGAGGTACCGGTCGCGGGATAGCGCAACCGGTATACCTCACTGGCGGTACGGCTCGTGGGTACCCAGGAGGTGCCGGTCGCGGGATAGCGCAACCGGTATACCTCGGCCAGGTACCGTCGCGGGTACATTGGGGAGATACCGGTCGCAGGATAGCGCGACCGGTATACCTCCACCAGGGTACCGGGTCGCCCGGTACCGTAGGGAGGTACCGGTCGCGGGATAGTGCGACCGGTATACCAAAAAGACAGAAAAATCTCTTTAAAATCGTGATTTTTCTTGTCTTTTCCTCATTCTCTCTTTGGTTTCTCTCCGAGTGGCGATTTCTCTCCGCTTCTCCGAGGTTGCTACAGTGCATCCGAGTCCTAAGAATCGGTTTTCACTCTTGCCAGAGTCTCCACGTCGACTAAAAAGGTAAGCTTCTTCTCTCTTTCCCTCTTTAGATGATTTTTACATCGTCTTTTTACCCAAAACTTAACTTTTCTCAAATCGAGGAATTCCAACCGTGGAAAACTCTTATTGATGCTTGGAAAAGGTTCTTGGGGTCCCTCTGAGTGAAAGCCCTCAACCTATTTGGAGTTCCATCGGTTGGTTTGCAAGAAATCAACAAAAATCGATTTTTAACCTAGGTTTTGGGAAAAATTTCGATTTTCTTAAATTTGTTTGATTTCTCCCAATTTTTCACCTGGTAAGCCTAAGTTTGGTTTGATGGAAGAGAGCGGGGGTTACATAAGTCCTCCTCCCCAAACTTTTGGGTGAGTTCGAGGCTTTTACACCGTTTACAACCGTTACTCTGCCGAAATTTTCTCATAATTTAAGACTAACCGTTACGTTTCCTTGATTTCACAGGTTATATAATTTCCACACTTCAAGGAGACGTTCCATCAAACACAATGAGCAGCACGCCTCCCCCAGCCACCTCGTATAACGAGAGGTATTTTCGTTCGGCGACGGCCGCCTCACGGTTTGATCGGTTTCGGACCAAAAACATAGAATCCGGCCGGTCGTCAACCTCGGAGCATCTCCATCGATTTGATGTAGCGTCGGCTTTTGGGATTTTGGGGTGGTTACCGTCATTCAAGATCGAGAACGCACTGGTCCAAATCTGGTAAAGCTATTCTTCTCCAACCTAGAGGTGGAAGGAGATGTGGATGGCCCGGGACAATGCTAGAAGTCTGCGCATCACAAGCTATGTGAAAGGGGTGGTAATCTCCTTCAACACAGCAGAGCTAGTCGTTCTACTAGGGGTTCCAGACGATGGGGACCTTGTTTACTTGTGCCCCGGGGTCAAAGGGTACCTAGATGAATACACTGGGCGATGATAGCCGCAGCAGATATTAATACCGGGACCGGGTTATGTCGGCCTCAAATCTTTACCCCCTTACCTCGCCTATATTGTCGGATCATTCAAGATAATATCGTCCCTCGAGTGGGCATTATGGAGAGGTATCTCGCTTGACCCAGTTCATTACATACGCCGTGGCCTCCAGTACCGTGGTTTGTCCGCCCTACCCGATCATGCGGGTTATGATCACCGCGGCGATGCCTGATGTGTCGGGTAACCTTCCATATGGTAGGTTGATTACGGCACTTCTACGGCGTTTGGGTGTCGGTATGCGGGGAGAGGCACCTAGGGAGGTGACCATGAACTCGGATATTGATGCCGAGGCCATCTACAAGATGCGAATGGACGTCCTAGAGCTCGCTGATGAGGGAGTTACAGCCCGTCCCTCCTCGCCCGAAACCATGCGGCTCTTGCCGCGGCAAGCGGCTGCGAGCAGCAGATGTCGCGAGATGGGGGACGATGAGGGACACCCACATGGAGGACATCCCAAGCATTCGCACCCCAAAGCATTCACCAGAGCAGTAGTCTTCCAGGCCGTCCCGCCCCGGTACATCTAGGTCCGATCCCATTCTCGAACCACGGGGTACACGTCGACTACGACACCACCACGTCCTTCTACAAATCCCTACGGGTGCTGGCACTTCTAGACCCGCTCCGTTCCTAGATTGGCTAGGCGCATGCCAGCCCACGTCCCACCCCCTTCATCTTCGGACCTTTCGATTCGCATGCTCACCGAGCTCGGGGACACCCAGAGAGTCATCCCGGACACTCGAGAGAGACATCCCGGGTCTCACAATGAGAATGGGTCGGGAGTTGGGCGCCCGGCACGCAGCTTACGGGTCACTCAGGACCAGGTCCACCGGCTCGGGGAGGTATACGAGCGAGACTATGATATAACAGACCCGGTCCCATCCAGGCCCGCTACTCCACCATAGCCCTATTAGATTTTTGCTTGATGTTCACGTATTTTATTTTGTTAATAGAGTAACTGTCCGACCTGTGGACCGTACTCTATAGTACACTTTGTATTTATTTATGTTCTCATAGTCAACGAGTTAGATGGTACTGTTTAAAACTTTAATGCTTAACTTTTCGCTTCATTAATAGTATATTATGCACTCTTTCTTAAGTCTCAGGCATCAGACAAGCTTATGGTGTGTTCTTATTAATGTTTTATTAATTTTTCCAAACTCAGCTCATTGGACACGAATGGGTCGAAGAATGATTAGCCGGACAGAGCCTAGGGCTCGATACCAAGTTGTCACACCCCAATTCCGACCGAACCGAAGTGTGAGTGAACCGGTAATAAACCACGGTTCACACCAGGATCTCGAAAGACCGTGTCAACCAATCATCCCTGAGCAAACCATCAAAAACCAGAGTAATACTAGCAGCGGAAATAATATATATCAATGAGCTGAACTAAATAATAAATTAAATAATTAATCCAGTTATTCCATCATCCATCAGAATTTAAATAATATTTTATTACAAGCTTTAATTGAAAATAACCAAATCAAAGAGGAAAGACACAGAAGGAGCACTCGCATAACGCATCATGCTCGTCCTCCACACTCTGTGTCTCCAGGGCAGCCATCGCCTTTGTAGGCTGGGCGGTCCACGAAGTCTTCCACCGTATACCCCGCATCCAAATCTGAAAAGAGAATATATATATCGGGGTGAGCTACAACACAGCCAGGAAAGCACAAAACCAATGCAACATCCACATGCATGAGTTAACATTACACTTTGGGCCGGGTATAACTTGCAATTGTGCTATGGTAAGGTTTGGCGACCCACCGCACCTCCATGCACCAGAGTGTGAGCACACCCAATAGTCGGGCTCCTACCACACTACTCTGTTGCCCCACATCACTCACTCCGGTATAGAGATAGGACTCGAGTCCGGCGGGCGGGAAGAACCACAATCCCACGTCCTCCTCCTGATACCCCATACCGTACCAATACCTAAACCCCTATTGGCAAGGGCTTGCAAGTGGGTTCCGTTTCTAACCAGTCCTAAATGTCAATACAAGTAGGCTCCACCCTAGTACAGCCGTCTACGGCATAGGGATAGAGCTAGAGCGTGCAGGCCAGGCTGGAGACCACATTACCTCACCTCCCCCTGATACCCTACCCGCAACAAGCATACCAAGATGGAACTATACGCAAGTAGGCCCTATCCCAACATCGCTCCCTATGGCATAAGGATAGAGCTAGAGCGTCATGGCCAGGTCAACGTCGACATCGGAGATCACCATGCCACATCACTGTGGCCAGATCAACGTCAACATCGGAGACCACCTGCCATAACCTCCCCCTGATACCCCACCCATACCAAGCATGCTAAGATAAGGTGCTACTGAAAGGCGTCGGAGTGAGGAATGATCCCAGGCCCCCGGCCCTTCCCATTCCACACTCCAACTAAAACAATCACATGTCTAACATCCATCACACCTAGCATATGAAATGCATGAACAGATAAATCAAATAGAATTTACACTACATGACATGTGATATGCACAATCATCAAACAAGCATATAATTTAATACAGAAAAATTAAAGAGCTCTCTAAGGTTTATTATTAAATCTTTAATTTAAGTTTCGGGTCTTGTCCCTTACCTGACGCGTGGTGTTAATCCTTTTCGGCGTCAGAAGTTTCACATACAAGTCCTACACAATCATATTTTCATGTTAATTTCCATTTATTAGAGTTTTAGAAGCCAAAACCTGGCTTTCCCAAACAAACAGGGCTCAAAACACATACCGGTCTCGCACATACCGGTCGCAGGATAGTGAGACCGGTATGGTGAGACCGGTATGGGTGAGACCGGTATGGGTGAGACCGGTATGCATACCGGATGCACACATACCGGTCTCACTCAGATCTGACTGAGTGCAACCGGTATGGTGCCAGCGGTATGCATACCGGATGCACACATACCGGTCTCACTCCGGATCCGGCGAGGTGCGACCGGTATGGTGCCGCCGGTATGCATACCGGATGCACACATACCGGTCTCACTCGGATCCGGGTCGAGTGCGACCGGTATGGTGCCAGCGGTATACACCGCGGCCCATACCGCGGGATTTTCCCAAAGATATACCCTACGGCGTGATTTTCTGAGATCGAGGTCTCCACGGTAGCTCCCTAAGGGTTCACCTATCTTCTGCTAAGGTCCAGTCTCTGAAGGGTCCTACGGATCTTGGCTAGAATGCCAAAAACCAACCAGATCCAAAAGAAAGACGAAAGGAATCTAAGCATTTTCCATCGAGATCTCACGCGCCGCGGCTCCGATCCGATAAACAACCCTACAGGAAGGATAGAGCACTTTACCGGTAGCGGTTGTCAGTTGGCGGCGAGTTCCTCCCCCGGTAGCTCCTTCCTTGGCGGCGTCAACCTCCTTGAACCCTTAACTCCTTCTCAGAACAAAGGAGTTCACGGAGCGTCTCCCCCTCTATTAATAGAGGGAGGCCGTCCAAAGCACGCTCCCCTCATATGGAAACTTTAAGTTTCCATTTTTGAGAGAAACACAGCTCCGAACACATACCGGTCTCGCACATACCGGGTCGCGAGGATAGCGAGACCGGTATAGTGAGACCGGGTATGTCATACCGGTTGCGGGATAGTGCATCCGGTTGGTGAGACCGGTTAGGAACTAAGCCAATTTACACATTTTTCGTACCTGAAATTGATTGGTTCTTCACCCGGCTTCTTGCGTGGTCCCTTGCCCGGCTTCGCTTTCCGGTCCGGTTATGATTGGGGCACCTGTAATCGCATAAAACCATGGTTAAATCGGGTTTTAGAGCACGGTTCTTACATAGTATGTGTTCTATAGTATTCTACAGCTTCTAGAAAGTGATTGAGAAGACATGCAGTGAGTTGACTGGGTGGGAGCAGTTTTGACAATGAATCAGATTGTACATGAGCCCAATGATGTTCTAAGCCCATCCTTGATGAGAGAGGATGAGTGTGGGCCCCACTGGTGATGTGGACAGCACCCACTCAGGCAAATGTTGATAGAAATAAGGGAATGAAGAGAGAGAAAGAAGAGATAGATAGTAGAGAGAGAAAGTAAAGAGAGAATGAAGAGAGAGAAAATGAGTGGGTGGGACCCATGGGTGAGGATCCCAAGCCACATGGCAGCCTAGGCCGCAAGGCAGCCGAGGCCACATGGCAGCTCAGGAGGCAAGGCAGCCGAGGCCATGCAGCAAGCTAGGCCAACAGCCACAATCCCGCAGCAGCCATGGCAAGCCACAAGCCAGCACGCAGGCCCACAAGTAGCCATGTCGTGCACATGCCCCTGGTTCCCCCGCAGCAGCCCTGCGGGCATACCAGCTGCTTGTAGAAATTCCAGGAGAGAGAAAAGCTCTCTGGAATTTGTTCTTTGAAGTGGTACCTTGGCTACCAGTCACAGAGGCCATTAACCATTTGCTCAGGGTTATTTTCGGCAAAACAGAAAGTAAAAGAAGCCATATCAACGGCTTTTACTGAATCTCGTGCTCATCCAACGGTCCACGAAAAGGCGGGCTAGAGTGTTACTCGGCAGACAGAGAAGGATTCTCCCACGGGCGACGTGAATGGGTAGCCGCAACTTAATATGTTTATCACACCCCAATTCCACACTGTTCAGAATGGTGTGACGAACCGCCAAATAACCAATGGTTCAACCAGGATCTCTAATAGGCTATCCCCGCGTTATCCAAACTTTACACGCATCCACAATCATAATCAGAGTAATACACAATAGCGGAAAATTTATAAATAATATGAACTGAGAACTAAATGATATCCATAAATAATAGTAAATTATTCTGTGTTTAACTGTGACATAAATATTTAAATACCAAATACATGTCTTATAAATCCAATAAAGAAACCTACAGAAATATCTAATCAAATACACACGAGTTGCACTCGCAAAAGGAGTCGTGTGTATCGTCTTCAGCCTACATCATCAACTAAAAATATTCGACGTCGAGGGGTGAGCACACAACACGGCTCAGTGAGTAGCCAAAACAATGCAACATTACATATGCATGCAAAAAGTCAATTCATATCTTTGGTCTTAGTTTATAGTTTGCAATGTGCAATAGAAAGGTTGGGTGGTCAAAGGTTAACGTTTATTGACACCGCCTCTATACACAGGGTGTGGAAGCCCGCCCGAAGGTTAACGTTTATCGTCGTCCCCATCCACCCTACCATAATATTATACAACAAAGGTTAACGTTTATTGTTATATAATGATATACCAACACGTAAGCCCCTGTTAGCGAGGGCTTGCAAACTGGGCTCGCTACTAATCAATCCTAATGCCAAACAGTGTATCCAAGGCCTCACCCCAGCATCCCTCGGAACATCCATAGAGATAGAGCTAAGGCCCCCCGGTAGAGTCGTAGACTACAAGGACCGAGACCACCTCCCCGATACTCTACGACATAATAGTTCCGCTAAGGTAATGGCGATACGACGATGTCAATGCACAAGACTTGAGTTAGAGATAGAGCTAAAGTCTGAGACCCGCCAAAGATTAACGTTTATTGACGTTCTCATCACACCTCCCCCGATACTCGCTCGCATCAAGCACATCAACCACACACATACAAGCACATGCCTATTCCTATCATCATCATCATCATCATCATGTTATAAACAATAAAGTAAATATGCATGAACAAGTAATAGAAATATTGGATGGCATGCTGTATGCACATTACAACATATTCGCATAGAATCAAGCATGGCATAGGACTCAAGAAATAGAAAACAGTTTATTATTAACCAATTTATTTTGGGGTTAAGGTTCCTCACCTTAGCTTGCTAATAGATACTTTTTCAAGCTTTAAAATCACCTTTATAATGTTATTATATTGCTAGCAAACCTAACAAAGTCGATAGAATTTAATTAGAATTAATTCGGAATTTAAAAACCATTCTGTCAACTGAGGGTCGATGCTAGGGTCGATGGGTCTAAACACCTCCTCCATTGAGGGTCGGATGGTCTATCGACCTGGCCGGTGCCGACCCTTGGTGCACTCTGGTCCAATTTCCACTTTTAACCCATTCTTCGTGTTTGGGGTCCTATGGCTTGCTTCCTACATTCATTCAACAGTCATTACATGGTCTAGAACCATGTATAAACCATCTTTCTCCTTTTCGTGCATCCTCCTATGGTTTTCCATGAAAATCTAACCATGGATGGATGGTTTGGGTTTCTCCAAAATCCTACACTCAACCATATCTAACCTAAGGTCTGTAAAAACTCATGGAATTAGTATCCATACCTGAGAAGATTACTTTTCTCTGTAATTTCTTCTCCTTTTTGCTAAGCCTTCTTCCTTGCCTCCTTTCTTCCTCTTTTCCTTCTTCTCTCTTTCTCTCAATTCAATTAGGGTTGTGAAAGGAGTGAAAGTGGCTTAGGAACGTCCTTTAAATAGACTAGGAATGTCCTATAATAATCCCATTGAGATTTGGAAAGAATCCCAACCGAAAATTAGGAAATTTCCTAATTTTAGTTTCGTCAGAAATCGAGGGTCGATGGGAGGGTCGATGATCCCGTCGACCCTAGGGTCTTAAGCTGTCCGACCCTCCCTTCAAAACTGAGGGTCTAACTTTCTGTTTTGGGAGGCCCGACCCTGCTTAGTTGGGTGTGCGACCCTTCCCTAAAATTAAGTGTTTTTGGGTCGATTTCGTACTTGGGATCTCGATCTCCTTCATGCCCTTGGTCCATTTGACTCGACCATGATGGGTAAACCTGGTTCAAGATGGTAAGACCGGGTTAAATTGACACGGGTCTTACAATGTTGGACCGCGAAGCATGAGATGAATTCAAGATTCAATGAGGCACGCGTACGGTGCGCATCAAGTTGGATCTCGATGGAATGGCAGTGGTTAGCTCCGATGAAATTTGGCGTGATTATGATAATCAAAAGGTCATCTTTCATCCCGTGTTCTTGAGATGATCGAACGGCCTATAGAGAAGATTCTCGGCTCGACCAATCACCGTTCGACGACCTGTCTGACAGATCCGATGGCTGTAAGTTAAATCCCACCTTTTCAACAGAGATCGTGTGGCCATTAGTCAAGATTCTAGATCCAGCGAATGGGAACTCGACACCGACTCTGACGTGTCAGTGGGGCGGAGTTTCTGTGCGGCGCGGGTGTATAAATTGCTGTCAAAAGATTCTGTTTGGGTTATTTTCATTGGCCCTACTCAATCGATCATAACTTGATGATCTGATATCCAAATCTGTCTGTTCAAGTTGCATTCTCTTCCATTTTGAATTCTCTGCACAAAGAAAACAATTTGGGGATGAAAAATGAAAAAAAATCTCGGATTTTGTGTGGAAATTAAGGGTGTCAAAACTGGGTCCGGCCCGATAGCACGGACCGAGCCAGCCCGATATAACCCGAACCCAGCCCGGACCGAGCCTTAATGGACAGGTTTTGGTCTGAGCTTGTAAAGCCCGACACCATTTCAGCCCAAATCGAAACCAAACTGGACCGGTCCGTTAAGAAGCCCGAATTAGCCCAAACCGATAAAACCCAACCCGAACACCAGTAAGGTTCGTTCGGACCCAATTTCTTAATTTTAATGGTTTTAAATTTTATTAGATTGTGTTACATTATTAGAGTTCAAAAGATTATGTTAATTGTTATAGTTTATTAAATTACATACATATGGAAGGAATAATGCTAATTTTATAGATAGAAATAATAAAATAGGCTATATAGTTTACATATAAAAGGGGCCCGATAAGCCCGATCCGGATCGAACCAACCCGAAATCACCTCAATAAAACCCAGCCCGATAACAAACCAACACCAGACCAGCCCGTTAGTTATTGTGTCCAGCGCAGCCCACCCCAGTCTGAATTCTTAATGGACATGTTTTGGGCTGGGCTTATAAAACCCGACACCGGTTTAGCCCGGACCAAAACCGGCCCAGACCGGCCCATTGACACCCTTAGTGGAAATGCATTCTTGGAAGGTTTTGGTGGGGTTTTATTGATTATATCTCTTTCACCAACCTTCAAGGTATATGTTAGGGCTCCATTGAAGAGCATTGAACGAGAATGGTAGTGAGCCATTAATGAAGCCCAAAGTCTAGCTGAAATGGAAAAACAGAGAAAATAAGAGGAACATAAGGGTTTTTAGGTTTTCGCTTTGTGAGTGAGCATTCAACCACTCACCAACCTCATTTTGGTTTTCCTTGATGCATTAGGGACTTGAGGTTGGTAGAGCTTTCATGGAGTATTCTTGGTTGTTGTTAGCTTGTGAGAAAGAGGAAAAATGCTTGTGAGCATTGGTTTGCCTGAAGAATAGTATTCTCCTAATATTGGGGGTTGTTGGAGATTGCAGTGAGTCGCTGAAGTATTGAAAGATGTGTTGAGCTAGTTGAAAATTTCAGTGAGCTGTGTGGAGTGCCAGAGACATCTCTGAATTTTCAGAAGCGATGGTTGTAAGCATTTTTGTGCCTTGTATGTTTACATTGCTTCCATTTATATGTATGCTAGTGTAGATGATTATGTTGAATACCTAACTAGCCTGTGCTAAAATTGTAAGGGCATTGATATAAGCCCAAAATTATATTGTTTGCTTCTTGTGGGTGCAGGTTAAGCGTGTTGTGTGTAGCGTGTGCTGAACACTGGCATTTATAGTCCGAATATTGGCATTGCTATGCCCTCTCAGTTTTATGCTGGGAAAACATAGGGTTCACATCCTTGTCTTGTAAAAGATTAAAAGTAGAGTATTGAGTCCGTGGACTAGCCATCACACACTGTGGTGGTGAACCACATATATCTCTGTGTTATGGATGCTATGTAACTGTTTATATTCTGTATATTATGAAGTGTGTGAAATGACCTGCAGGATGGGTGTGCACAACATGGTAGACCTGACCACTTTGTGGTAATGAGGTGGTTGTGCATACAATTGTGTGTGTGATTGGGTTTCAGTAGTTGTGTAGTTGTGGTCAGTGAGTGAAGCATCAACTCAAGGCAGCGTCTATCTTCAAAGGAAATATCTGAGAAGAATTTTTGAAGACACTGATTCACTCCCCCCTCTTAGTGTCAACCTGTGATCAACAATTTTAGGCCTTTCCCTAGCTTTTTTACTCTCTTCAATTTGTAACAAATCACTTCTCCGTGCTAGGGCATTTAGAGGTTGCCGTTGGACATGCCCATGACATTTTAAATGAGTCTCTCCCAACATATCACAAATTTGTGCAACTCTTAAGTTAGTTGTAATTTGTTCATTCCTTATTTCATCTTTTTTCAGTTTTATCACTCATTGGTCTCAACATTATCATTTCCGATATACTAAGTTCTTCTAAAATTTTTTCCTATACTGTCCAACATTCATCCCCATTCGTCATTGCTAGCCCTATAACTATTCTATAAAATTTTTCTTAGAGTTATAAAAGAACGTATCAATCACACAATACTCCAAAAGCACCTCCATGTCATGGTAGTGCATGAAAATGAGAACAATATTTCACCATACATTGATTGCATTCAAAATCTTGCCAATTGTTAAATTCTCAAAAGAAAAGCTTGCAAGCATATGGTTAAATATCAATTACCCAATTTGATGTCGCCCAACCATTTGATATTGTTACCCGATTGGACCAGGTCTCTTAAGAATTAACAACACAACAGAAGAACAATAACGAAAACGAAAACGAAAAAGAACACAAGGTTAACCCACAAGATGTGTACGGGCTATGTCCACGGCAAAGCGATCATGAACAACACCCATCATCCACGGTGCAAAGAAGAAAGTTCTACAAATATGTATATGAGTTTCAAGCCGTCTCTAGTAAGTTCCCAAGTTCCAACCAAGGTACAGAGTACTACAGAGTCCAATCTCCCATGAAAATGAAGAACGTCTTGATGCTCATTGTTCTCTTCATCTTGCTTGGAGCTCCTGGATCCTTTATCCAAGCAAGAACAATTTGCGGTGATTAGTCTTCCAATTTCGTCTCTTTACCTTCTATATGCTTATAGGAAGAGTGGCTCCAAAAAAACAAATTATATCTTCTAGTCTCACACGCTTTGATTCTTTGAATTGCAGAACACCATAAATGGCGTCTCTAGTTTTCCTTTTCTTCCATCTCTTATGTTCTTGTTCTTCCATTCTTATTAAGTCATGGGTCGTCTGCAGTTGAATTTCTTCCAGAACCAGTAGGAAAGATTCCAACTTTCAATTTGCATCTTCCCTCTTAACTAAATTACTACTATAGCTTCTCCACTTAAGTATATTTTTTAGGATTCACATCCTCTCCTCCTAGAAGTTCGGGAGGGAAGGGGGACGTCTCCATTGGATGGCCGACACGTGAGGCTCGGGATAATCCGAGCCGACAACGAGCCTACAAGCTGAGCCGATAGGAGGTGTCGGCTCAGATGGAGGGTTCGGATTCACCAGAGCCCCACGTGTCGGCCATCCAATGGGAGCGTTTCCCTCCTCCTAAACCTCTGGGAGGTGAGGATGTGGATCCTATTTTTTAACAGTAGGATGTTTTGTATTATGTCACATGAGTTGATGGGCTGATTTCAAAGAACCATTAAAAGTCTATAAGACTGGTTCTTGGAATTGGCCTGCCAAGCATGGAATCTTTGTTACTAGCTAGAGCCTTGACTAACTAGGGGTCCATGGGTTACAAGGAACCGCTCCTCATGGATTCAGGTAACCTCAAATATCATCAATTTGCAATTGCATTGCTTCCTCTTTTTTTTTTTTTTTAATTGTGTAGTATGAATGAAGAAAATATCAAAAATGCATTAATAAATATGGGTCTTTTGTGAACTTTGTCTCTTTTTTTTTTTTTTTTTTTTCTTTTTCTTTTTCTTATTTATTTAGATCAAAATATCCAGGTAATTTCAGTATACGATTAGGAAATTAAGAATTTTGCTTTCACATTTACAACTTCAAAATTATATACATGTTCCAGCCCTTGCAACCCTTGCTCAAAGCCAAGCCCTGACCCGGCCCTGCCCATCATTAAGCCTAGTGGGCTGGGTTTGGGCAGAAGCCATCCAAAGCCGACTTTTAAGCCAGACCTGCCTAAGTCAACATTTAGGTACCTCGGATTGGACTGGTCCTTCAACGACCCAGGCCCAACCCGGCCCAGTTGTACCCCTTGGCATTCCTTATGTATTTCTGTTTTGTCTGGGTATTATGATTGATGGGCAACTATTCCCTCCCTTCCCTTTTCCAACTATTTGATGGGTAAGAGTTAAGACAGTCTTGGGGTCTTATACCCATCCCATAAAAAAATAAAAAATAAAATTAAAAAACACTCTAGAGCATGGTTTTAGTAATCGTTATGAGATCGAAACATGATTATTATGATTGTGTGAACCACATGTCAGTACACCAATGGATTGATTTTGTCAAAGGCCAATAACGGCGGTACCCGGAATTAAAACCTTACTAGAAGGGTTAACCATAGCTAGAGCTTCACACATATGACCCATTTATAAGACAAGGTACATACCCTAATCTATCTATTAATTCTATCTTAAATTAACATGATATGAATCTTATTTTATCCACTGCTGGAGACAAACTCAATGATTGAAGATTGCAAAAATCCATACAGATTAACACGATCCATACTAGAGAAAATACATTACTATAAGAAAAAAAACTAAGATTTTAGAAATGAAGTTTGCATCAAGGAACAGGCGTGCTGGGGCCAGAACTAGACTTTCCTTTTGGAGCCGGAGGTGATGAGGGGACCCTCGGTTTAACTGCTGCTAGCATGAACCCATTACATCCAGGTTCTGCAAATCAAATATTCAAATCACATCAGACTAGAGAGAGAGAAAAAAAAAAAAAAAAAGTTTTGTTGTGGGACTATAAGCATAAAAAAAATTGTTAAAAGAGATGAAATTAGAAATAGGATTACCACAAATAACTCTTGCTTGGATAAAGAAAACAGGAGCTCCAGCAAGCAATGTGAAGAGGAGGATGAGCCAGATGTTCTTCATGTTAACTCATGGGAGATGGGACTCTGCACCTTTGGTAGAGAGGGCTTCAAACTTAAATACCCCAACTCATACTTATTATATTCATGACTAGCGTTATAAATCTTCAAACCACTAATTATTAGTTGCAATTATAGACTTTGAATTCAACTATTAAGCAATAAAATTACTTGACTATATTGACTACTTGACTGCAGAATACTTGCACAGCATGTTAGGGAAGAAAGATAAAGTAAGAGTGATCCTGTTATCCTAATGGGATTGCTCAGGTGGCAAAGATCAACACTTCAAATTAAGAGGTTATGAGTTCAGGAATGATCCTGGTTCCATGGTTTGACCAGTCCAACCAAGTCATAAGCCCTTCTAACTTCTAAGGTTCTACTTCCTATGCCATAGCTTTCATTGTTTTTTTTTCTTTTTTTTTCTTTCCAAGATTGAAATACAATGACTCCCGCTTTGAACACATCAACTTTGAGCATGGTTCTTAATTTTGGCCGGAATTTTGGATTTGGTAGAAACGTTTCGAAAAATCAGTTGTCGAAAACGAAATTAGGTATCAAAATGGGAAAGTACCAAATTTCGATTTCGATCGAAATTTCAGTCAAAATCATTGTTTCGATCAAAATTTCGGTATAAATGTCCTTGATTTCGGTCAAAATTAGTTTGTTTCGACTGCTTTCTTCCACCGAAAGCTCTTTGTTTCTCATTTTTTCTTCAAAAAGAACTTGCATTTTTCACTCAAATCTTCCACTCTCCACTCAATCTACACACTATAAGTAGATTTTTTTTTTTTTTGGGTAAAGTACTATAAGCATAAGTAGATTCATATTTATATATGTTAAATAACTTAATCAGACTATGTGGTGAACTCGGAGTCCCATTATCGGCAGCAACAATGATACTTGAGTCGGGAGTAGATGTGCTACGAAACTCATTGTGTATTTAACTTTGAATGACTTTCATTCCATATATTATGTAATTTGATATTTAAATGTTTACCAAAAAAAATTTTGATATTTAAACTTTAAAGAATGTATTGATCAATGTAATAGTATTGTCATATGATTTATTTTTAAAATTATTACCATAGTACCATTCTGCATACTTTCATAGCAGCGTATGTTAGTATAATATGGTCTATATCATATAAAAACTATTTAGGATTTTTTTTTTTTGTAAAAATAATTCAATGGATACGTAAAGAATGTTAAAAAAACATCACAGGAAAAAATTGGGCTTAGAAAATCCCTTTTTCCCCTCCGAAATTACATTTTGAAACAACAGATTTCGGCCAGGTTTCAACCATTTCGGCCGAAATTTCAGTTTTCACCCTAGCTGAAACCAGATTTGAAACCGAAATTCAGTAGGTCATGAAAATGAGAACAATATTTCACCATATAACTATTCTATAAAAATTTTCTTTGAGTTATAAAGAAATGTATCAATCACACATAATTCCAAATGCACCTCTCCATGTCATAGTAGTGCATGAAAATGAGAACAATATTTCACCTTAAGTTGATTGCGTTCAAAGTCTAGCCAATAATTAAATTCTCAAAGGAAAGGCTTGCAAGCAATCCATGGTTAATATCAATTACCCAATGTGATGTGGTCCATCCATTTGATATCAGTTACACAATTGGACTAGACTTGTTAGGAATTAACAACGCAACCGAAGAACAATAGTGAAAGCAAAAACGAAAGAGAACATATCACAACAATTTTACAAGGCTAACGCATGATATGTGTATGGGCTATGTCCGTGGCAAATCGATCATGAACAACACCCATCATCCATGGTGCGAAGAAGAAAGTTGGACAAATATGTATATGAGTTTCAAGCCCTCTCTACTAAGTTCCCAAGTTTCAACCAAGTACAGAGTACTACGGAGTCCAATCTCCCATGAAAATGAAAAAACGTCTTGCTGCTTATTCTTCTCTTCGTCTTGCTTGGAGCTCCTGGTTTCTTTATCCAAGCAAGAACAATTTGTGGTAATTAGTCTTCCAATTTCATCTCTTTAACCTTCTATATGCTTATAGGAAGAGAGGCCCCCAAAAAAATTATATCTTCAAGTCTCACATGCTTTGATTCTTTGAATTCCAGAACAACTTAAATGGCGTCTCTAGGTTTTCCTTTTCTTTCATCTCTTATGTTCTTGTTCTTCCTTTCTTATTAAGTCATGGGTCGTCGGCAGTTGAATTTCTTAACGGTTAACAATGTTCGGGGTAGGATGTTTTGTATTCTGTCACATGAGTTGGTGGATTGATTTCTAAGAACAATTAAAAATCTATAAGACTAGTTCTTCGAATTGACCCATCATGCGTGCAATCTTTGTCAGTAGCTAGAGCCTTGACGAAATAGGGATCCATGGGTTACAAGGAACTGCTACTCATGGATTCAGGTAACCTCAAATATCATCAATTTGCAATTGCGTTGCTTTCTTTTTTCCTTTTTTTTTTTTTTTTTTTTAATTTTTTAATTGTGTCTACATGTTCTAGCCCTTGCACCCTTGTTCAAACTGAGCCCTGAACCAGACTGGCCCATCCTTTAGTCCAGTGGGCTGGGTTTGGGCAAAAGCCATCCAAACCCTACTTTTAAGCCAGACCTGGCCTAAGTCAACGTTTATGTACCTTAGATTTGACTAGTCCTTCAATGACCCAGACCCAACCCGGCCCAGTTGTACCCCTTGGCATTCTTTTTGTTTTTCTGTTTTGTCTGTGTATTATGTTTGATGGGTAAGAGTTAAGACAGTCTTGGGGTCTTAGACCCATTCCCTAACAAAATAATAAAAAAATTAAAAAACACTCTTGAGGCTTGGTTTTAGTAATCGTTATGAGATCAATACATGATTATTTTTTAATCAGTACGAACCACATGTCAGCACATCATTGGATTGATTTCGTCAAAGACCAATAATTTGACGGATACCTGGAACTAAAACCTTACTTAGAAGGGTTAATCATATCCAGAACTTCACGAGGAAACATAAAACATCAAAACACATATGATACATTTATAAGACAAGATACATACCTTAATCTAGATATATTAATTATATCTTAAATTAACATGATATGAATCGTATTTTATTTTATCCACTGCTGGAGGCAAACTCAATGATTGAAGATTGCAGAAATCCAAACAAATTAACATGATTCATACTAGAGATAATACATTATTATAATAAAAAAAAAAAAAAACTAAGAATTTAGAAATGAAGTTTGCATTAATGAACAGGTGTGCTCGGACCGGTACTAGGCTTTCCTATTGGAGCCGGAGGTGATGAGGGGACACTCCGTCCAACTGCTGCTAGTTTGAAGCCCTTACATCCAGGTTCTGCGAATCAAAAACTCAAATCACATCAGACTAGAGAGAGAAAAAAAAGTTTCGTTTGGGACTATAAGCATAAAAAAGAACTGTTAAAAGAGATGAAATTAGAAATAGGATTACCACAAATAACTCTTGCTTGGATAAAGAAAGCAGGAGCTCCAGCAAGCAATATGAAGAGGAGGATGAGCCAGATGTTCTTCATGTTAGTTCATGGGAGATGGGACTCTGCACCACCTTTGGTAGAGAGGGCTTCAAACTTAAATACCCCAACTCATGCCTATTATATTCATGACTGGCGTGATAATCTTCAAACACTAATCATTAATTGCAATTTGAAAGTTGACTATGGATTTTGAATTCAACTATTAAGCAATAAAATTACTTGACTATATTGACTACTTGATTGCTGAATACTTGCAAAGCACGTTCAGGAGGTCACCCCCGGGTCGCACCCCCCCCCCTCGAGAACCTTCTCGGATGGCCGCCCGTGGCTCGGTGAATCCGCCGCCGCCCGACTTGCGCGTGTTGGCCGACATGGGTCTCTTCACCAAGAGCCACGTGCCCCCCCCGGCCGAGAGCCCCCCCCCCCTCCCAGAACCATTGGTATGAGAGGATGCGGATCCCGTTCAGGAACAAAGATAAAGAAAGAGTGATCCTAGTTCCATGGTTTGACCCAGTCCAACCATCTCATAAGCCCTTTTAAGGTTCCCATAAACTTCTGAGGTTCTATTTTTTGGATCCAAATCGTCTCTTTCAAAGATATCCGGAGGAGACTCGGCTTTGTAAGACCCCTATTTTGGCCTATTTCTTATCAAGGGTATTTTTATCATTTTAGGTCATGTTATAATGTCTTTACCATTTTAGGTTATTATGAAAAGAAAAAAAAATTTAAAAAATCATTAAAAATAGAAAAAATAAAAAAAATATAAAAAAAAATGTTGATTTTGTTTGTGTTTAGGATATAGAACAATGGGTTTGGACTAGATTTAGATTAGGTGTCAATAAATATAGGCTAATGAGTTTGGGTTTGGACTTAGGATATTGAGTGTGTAATAGTTTTATTTTATTTTTATTATATATGTCAGGTTCAGTCATCTAAAAAGGGGATCAAGTGGAAAGATCTTGGCCTTGGATTAGGGGTTTGAAAAACCTTAAAAAGGGGATCAAGTGGAAAGATCTTGGCCTTGGATTAGGGGTTTGAAAAACCTTAAAAAGGGGATCAAGTGGAAAGATCTTGGCCTAGGGGTTTGAAAAACCTTAGGAGGTGTTTGGTAACACTCCAGAAGTTGGATTCTGACTTCTGGAGATAAACGGAGTAGAAGCCTGTTTGGTAATTCGGTTCGGATTTCTGGAGAATCCATGAGTGAACCGGCTCCAAATGAGCTCTAGAATCCAATTTTTTAGAACATCAAATAGATGCTTTTCGACTTCAGATCACAATTTTGGAGTAAAAATCACCACACACCACTACTATCACCAACTACCACCACCAACACCACAACCCACCAGCCACCACCCACCACCGCCACCATAACCACCACCACCACACCGCCACCACCCACCGCCACCACTACCCACCACCACCACCACCACCACCACCATCCTCAATCACCACCCACCGCCACCTACCGTCGCCACCACCACCAACCACCGGCCACCAACCACCGCCACCACCATCCACCGCCACCTCCATGCCACCGCCACCTACCACCACCACCAACTATCACCCACCACCACCACCCCTCGTTGCCACCACCACCAACCACCCACCACTGCCACCACCATCCACTACCACCCACCGCCATCGCCACCACCAACCACCCACCACTGCCACCACCATCCACTACCACCCACCGCCATCGCCACCAACCACCACCACCACCACCACCACCGCCACCACCGCCACCACCACTACCACCACCACCCTCCACCACCACCACCACCACCACCCTCCACCACCACCACCCACCCACCCACCGCCACCCTTCACCACCACCTCCCACCCACCACCACCGTCATCAACCATCACCACTCACTACTAGTGCCATCATCCGTCATCCCCCACTATTACTCTAGAGTCCATGACTAAATTAGGTTAACAAACATGTTTCTACTCCCTCATACTCTTGAATCCTTTTGAAGTTGGAGTAGTAATTTGAACCAGAAGTAAAAATCCCATAATTGAAATTTTACCAAACAGTCTCTTAGGGCCCGTTTGATAAAACTTCTACTTCTAGTGGTGGTGGCTGGCGATGGTGGTGGCTGGTGGCGGCGGCGGTGGTGGTGGTGGGTGGTGGGCGGTGGTGGTGGCTGTAGTGGAGGTAGCGTGGTGGTGGTGGTGCCGCCCCGGCGGCGATGGCGTGGTGGTGGTGGCGGGGTGGTGGTGGTGGTGGTGGCGATGGTGGAAGTGGGTGGTCGGTGGTGGTTGGTGGTGGGTGGTGGGTGGTGCCGTCTGGTGGGTGGTGGCGGCCTGGTGGTAGTGGTCAAGTGAGGTCGTGTGAGAGTTGACTCTTTTTTTTTCCAAAAAGTTGATCCAACAGCTTGGAGCAAGTATTTATGACTCTAAAATTTTGGATTCTAGAGCCATTTTGAATCCGGTTCACTCTGTGAGAGTTGGAATCCAACCGGACTTATCAAACGCGCTTCTACTTCAAAATGACTCTCTGGGAGTCAGAATCCATAGAATCCAGAAGCAGAAGTTTTATCAAACAGGTCCTTAGAAAGAAAAGGAAGGGGATCCGTAGAAGAGGGATAAGCCGAAAAAGAGAGGAGTCCTGAAGGGGGGTTTTTTTAGAAGAGAGAAATCAAGGAGAGATGAAGGTTCGTGAGCTGATGGAGAAAAGAGAGGGCGGCAGCAAGGATTCGTGAAAGCGATTGAGGAGAGAGCTGGGAGAGACTATGAGAGATATTGCTGCGGCCAGGAGAAGAGATAGAGGGAGAGATTTGCGACAATGAGGGAGAAGAAATAGGGGGGAGTCGATGATTGCAGGAATAGAAGGGTTTCAGCCGTGAGTGAGAGCTAGAAAGAGAGATTGCAGAATGGAAAGACGGAGTAAGAAGACTGTAGGCTTACGGCTGAAGAGAGAAGCCGCAGGCTGGGAAAAGAAATAGAGAAGAGAGAAATCAGGGAGAGAAAGGAGATTCGTGAGGGAGTATAGAGGGAGAAGAAGAGTGGAAGAAGCGGCCAGAAAGAAGGGAAGAAGAAGGCGGCATCAGGGAGAGATTAGAGAAAGCAGAGGTGGCGGTGCTGCTCTAAGGAGATGAGAGAATAGAGGAGAAATGATTGGGAAATCCGTTGGTGAGTGAAAGAGAGAAATCAGAAAGAAAATGAGAGGAAGAACAGTGGGAGAAAAAGAAGAAAGTGAAGTTGCAGAAAATTCGAAGAAGAGGAAAGAAAGCCACGGCCAGAAGAGAAGGGTGTGAGGTGAGAACGGAGAGAAAAAAACTAGAGATTGAAGAAGAAAGAAAGGTGGCAGCTACTGTGCAGGAAATCAAAAGAAAAAAAAAAGAATAGCAGAAGGGGGAGAGGCTCATTTCGACAGTGGGGTTGGCTGCTACTGCAAGGAGGAAAAATTGAGAGTGAGAGAGACGAGAGGAAATCAGTGGGAGTGAGACCAAGGAGAGAAGATTTTCAGTTGAGGCAATGGTTCCTTACTTCTCCGATCAAGTTCTGCCGGTCAAGGGATTCAGTTCATTTTGTCTCCAATCAAAGGCGTCGGTATGTTTCAGTTTGTGCAAATAGAGGGCTCCCGTGTCTTTCCTATTCGCAATCGAGTATTGCTTCATCATTCACGGAAGTATTCCTCCTACCAGTCAAGTCCGACACTATGACATGTAATTTTTGAAGTTGCTGTTCAGGTATTCTCATTATCTTAATTTCATTAGTTCTAATTTTCATTACTTGGTTTGTTTCCTTGCCTTGGGTCTATGCTTTGTATTTGACACTAATATAACCGGAGTCGGTTTAATGCCATAAACTGGTTTGATCTAATGATATGAAACTGGTTTTGTTAGAGGTCCATTTCCCTGCCTAGTTTGGTTCAATTGAGTATTTAAATCTGGTTCAACCTTTTGCTCAAGTTCCAATCCCTTATCCAATTTCATCTTTGACGATGCAAATCTGGTTTTCTCATGTATTCTGTAACTTATTTTTGCTTGCTTGGACCACTCACTTTTTGTTAAAGCAACTTTAACTTTGGCCATCACCAGGATCGCTTTCATTGGTTCAACAATTCTAATTCCAGAAATTTCTTGATGTCGGCTTGCTGATTTGAATTGAATTTGGCTTTGTCGGTTTATTAAGAATGGCATAACTTGCCCTTGCCAATTTCCCATGCTTGCTGTTTAGGTGGTTAAATGTTGGAATCTAGAGCCATGTATCTTGTATAGTTATGTTATCATGAATCAGATATCATGTGTTAGGCTCATCATTGTTTATGTGGTCCAAGTGTTGGAATCTGGTGCTTTGCATCTGTTGGGTTTACTGGTGCTTCATTTAAAACTCTCTAGTTGGGCCAACGTTGATTTTGATCCTCCCAAGCTGAGTTTTAGTCATATTTCGAATTTGCTAGATGGCTGATTATAGGCTTACCTGTTTACACACTTACATACCTACATGATGTTTTGATTTACCTGTTTGATAAATCTCATTCATGCTTATGGTTTAAGTAAGCTAATCCTTCTCTTATGATATGCCTAATCAGTTCAATCACATGCTCAATACTTCATGTTTGTGACAGTTGGTGTGTGAGTCCCAATTCAAAACATCACTCACTTACCACTCAAGTTTGGCATAGATTCATCTCTGGAGCATGTAGTACTGCAGCCAAAATTTGATTAAAATTTGCTTAAATTTTATTCTTGACATGTGGAAAAGTTTTCAAAAACCAGACGTTAATGCATTGCTGTATGAATTTGGGCTTCAGTTCCTGCGCTGATTATGCTTGGACCTATTGACATGTGGTCCTACCATGGATGTGTTGAGCAATAAAAAAAAAAGGTATTGGTTCTTGTGAAGCACCTGGATATGGTTGGTGTTGCCCCATTTTCCAAAAGAATAAATGCTGTCCAGTCCCCCTTTATTTTTTTTTTGTGAACATATTTTATTATTGTTCTCTTGTTCTTTTTCTTTTGGGCTGCTGTCTTTTTCCTCTCCTTAAGGCAGCCGGCTAGGAGGTTCAACAGGTTTCATGTAGTGCTTTAGGCTGTATTTTGTTTGCATTTGTCTAGGGTCAGTTTTGGGTGAGTGTTAATTCCATTTTAGTGTTTTGTCATGTCTCTCTATTTCATAATCGTTTCCTATTCTTAGCATCTTAGTATAATACTTGAGTTCTTCTTAACATTTTCCCTTTTGTTTTTATCATGATGTGATGTTATGGCTTGGTGTAGCCCGTTACTCTCAAAGGCAATACTGGCATTAACCCATGCTTTGTTGTTTAGTTCATTCATTAAAGGTTGGTCCTCAAAAATTGTTTTTGTTTTTCAAAAGAAAAATACAAGAAAAGAAAGAAAAAGAAATACAAAAATTGAGTTGTGTCTTCACGTGTTAGGCAACGGTTGGGATCATGTCTGATCTCCAACCTAGCCATTATCCAGATTCATTTGTGGCTTGAGGGCATTTTGTCTCCCATGTTTGGGAGTTGGTCTGTGGACCAATCACTTTCAAAATGTTAGTTTGCCTTGCTGAGTGCAAGAAGTCGAGGTCCGAGTACCTCTTGAGTGATGCCTTGCTGAGTAAGAGGAGTCGAGGTCCGAGTACCTCTTGCGTGATGCCTTGCCGAGTGTGGGGAGCTGAGGTCCGAGCACCTCTTCAGTAATACCGTGTGGGGTCTAACAGCCCATTAATTGTTGGGAGATACGTAGGCAGCGGGAAGTGGAGAGAACTCTGAGTAGTTCATCCTTCGCGCACGGTCACACGTGCTTCCTTTGTCAAGGGAACACCTCACACACAACCACAACCCCGCACGAACTACGTTTGGCCTGATTTCCGCCGCACAGGGATACCTAGGCGGCTTGATCTCGAGCTCGGTCATCCATTATCTGTTGTATTTTCTATGTTATTCATTCCTTTAATTTATTATTTGTTTATTCATGATTATTTTATTTTTTTTATCCATTCATTTGTTCATTGATCCATTTATTGTCTGTTGACTTGTATTTTATTTTTTCAAGTCTATGTGGCGGCACCCTAAGTTAGAACAACTTAGAAACTTGGTCTAGGGTTCCCCATTTGCCTAGTTAGGTTAAATTGAACGACCTGAACATACATAAGTTTCAAGAATGTAGGAAAAGATAGGACAGAAGGAGACTGGTCCATTGACCGGGCGAGTTGGGTGCCTAACACCTTCCCAACTCGTAACTTGACACTTACCCTTCTCTGGTAAGACTAGAAGCCAATCCATTGAGCATGAGTCATAGTGTCTCTCCAAGTGAGAAACCATTTATAGGTCCTAGACCTTATCTAGGTGGCGACTCCATATTTTACTCCATCCATTGGCGTGGATGGACAAAGTAACCAAGGCGAGAGCCTATTTTGATTTCGTGAAGGATCATATTGAAAATCCATTGTCCTCACAGGCTCCCCCATCAATCGATGTCTGATGTCTCCTCCCAGTCGATGCCCGATGCGTGGGCGTCGGCTGGATCCGAACCCTCCATCTGAACAGGTAAGGTGAGCCTACACGTGTCAGGCATTGGCTGGTGGGAGCCGAGTTTCCTCCCGATCCCCTGGGAGGAGACGATTTGAATTCCTACTTCCTATGCCATAGCTTTCACTTCTTTTTTTTTCCCTTTTTTCTTTCCAAGATGAAATACAATGACTCCCGCTTTGAATATGTCAACTTTGAGCATGGTTCCTGATTTCAACCAAAATTTTGGATTTCGGTAGAAACGTTTCGAAAAATCAGTGGCGGAAACTAAATTTAGTATCATAACGGGAAAGTACAGAATTTCACTTTCGGCCGAAATCACTGTTTCAGTTGAAATTTTAGTATAAATGTCCTTGATTTTTATCAAAATCAGTTTGTTTCGACTGCTTTCCACTGAAAAGCTCTCTGTTTCTCCTTTTTTCTTAAAAAAATAAATATTTTTTACTCAAATTGTCCACTCTCCACTCAATCTATACACTATAAGCAAAATTCATATTTATATATGTTAGACAACTTATTACATGATGGATCGAGTTCATATTTATGTATATTAGATAACTTAGTCAGACTATGTTGTGAATTCGGAGTCCCATGCATTATCGACAGCAGCAATGATACTTGAGTCGGGAATAGATGTGCTACGAAACTAATTGTGTATTTGACTTTGAGTGACTTCCATTCCATATATTATGTAATTTTTTTTTTGGTAAAATGTCATTTGATATTTAAACTTTAAAGAATATATTGAATGATGAAATAGTAATGTCATATGATTTATTTTTTAAATTACTACCATAGTACCATTCCACATACTTTCATTGCAACGTACATTAGTATAATATGGGTCTATATCATAGAAAAACTATATAGGATTTTTTTTAATAAAAATAATTCAATGGATCTATAGGAAGGTTAAAAAAAATCATCGAAAAAAATTGGGCTTATAAAATCCCTTTTTCCCCTCCAAAATTACATTTTGAAGCAACAACAGATTTCGACTAGGTTTCAACCATTTTGGCCGAAATTTCGGTTTTGACCCTAATCGAAACTAGGTTTGAAACCAAAATTTAGAACCTTGCCTTGGAGGATAATTCTTTTAGAGGGATGAAATATATATATATATATATATATATATATATATGTGTGTGTGTGTGTGTGTGTTTCATATTAGCTTTTAATTAAGTACAAATATTTTTTTTTATTGACAAATAGAAAAAAAGATTACTTCAATGAAGTTGTATGGTTGTATAAGAAGGGCATATACAACAATACTCCACCCAGACAATGCATCTCTAATGCTTTCATGGATCTCATGGCGCTTTGTAGAGGGGGCCAACCATAGGTAGAGCTAATGTCCTCTCCTGCATCTGTTAACAATATCCAATTACTTTGCTTTCTTTTATCTACAAATATACCCTAATCCTAAACCCTTCACTTGTCTTCTTCCGATTCTTCTGCAACTGGTGTTAGTTTTGCGCTAAAGGTGCTTACTGTTGCGCTTGTTGCGCTTCTTGGTTCTCTGGCTCAAGGTTCTTTGAGGTACTTCATTTGACTTCACACATCTTCAGTAATTAATCAATGACAATGGACAATTTCGCATTTCTATTTTTTTTTTCCAATTCTCATTCTAATCAATATGCCTGAGTATTCAAATATTCAATGTTGGACGAATGGGTAGCTAACTGTTTTGATTGTCTGTACTCTGTAGTACCTTCACCAAAAAGGACGGCTTTGGTTCCCTTACATGGTTATGAAACCCCTAGCAATTAAGGGTTTCAGATTTGTCTAACTTCTTCCAATTATTCAATTATTTGGTGTTTCGGTATGATGCACCTCACCTGTGGCGAAAGTGCCAATTGCGATGAACAGAAGGGGATGAGACACAGGAGTGTTTCTCCTGTTTTGATTTCAGAAGCAGTATTGGTTTCTGTCTCCTATGTTATTTACTACTATTATTCAAAATCAGGGAACTGGAAAATGGGGAGTATTCTCTTCGAATCTGATATTCTCCTCTCTGCAACACAGCTCTCCGTGATCCCTTTCTTCTTCCCTTGCTCTGACTTTAATTTCCATTTTGAATCCTCTTATTTTATTCAGTTTCTACCAATTTCTCAAATCCTGCTGACCAATTTTGAAACCTAACTCCATTTTCTATTAGGTCTCTGCTTCGATCTGGCTGTCCTCTCTCCAAGGTCCAATACTATTTCAATGAGGTGAAAAAACGGAAGGTTTCTCACTTGGGAGAATGATTTTTGTTGCTCTTAATTATGTTGGAATTTCTTGTTTGAGAGCTGTGTGAAAAAATCCAATATGATAAAGGTGCTTACTGTTGTGAAACATTGGTTTATAGCCAAAATGGGTCGTGTAAAGAGTTGACTTTGGTTGCAGAGAGGGTTCATAATGCTATCTTGGTGCTCCACTCATGCATGTGTGATGGATGTGTATGGGGAGAATGTGGATGTGTGTGTCAGTGTGAGTATACTCTTATGCACCCACACCATCGATATCATCTGCCTGCATTGGAAAGTTCTTTCTGAAGCAAACAAAATGCTCATCCAAAGCCTTGTCTAGGTGTTGCTCAAATCTCCACAAAGCCATTGTTGGCAAGTCTTAAACATTGGATCCAGTTCTTAATTCCATCCACCCTAGGCATCCTCTCAACCTCTATCTCACCAATGATTTGGAGTTCTAGTGATACAATTAACTGGGTGTCTGTCTATCCATCAGGGATTCCTGGCAGGTTGCTGTCACTGCAGAAAGTACAGTTGCACCTTCAAGGAGAGAGAATTGTAAGAGATGAGACGTGTCTTTTGGTCATTTAAGAACCAATACCATTATTTTTGTTGAACATACTATCAACTAACTTACGAGATAAGAGAAAGGGGGGAGGGGGGCATTTATCAAAAATGGCACCCAAATCATCTTTCATAAGCTCTTCTAAATTAGCTTCTTTTTTTTTTTTTTTTCTTTTTCCTAATAATGAATATGGGACTACAACTTTTTTTTTTTTATTTCCAATATCAACTACATGATTATATTCATTTTTCTGTTCCATGGTTTATTTTTCTTTGATTAGTGATCTCTTTAAGAAATTCTCAAGATATGCTCTTTCTGCCGGTTCTTTGGATTGTGTCTCTATGATTAGGATGTTTGGAATTTTCCACCAGGATTGAGCTGTTTCAATTTCTGGGGATTTTGAACCTGTCTTAGGTTTATTGATTTTGTTGTCACTGTCTCCTTTCTTTTATGTTAACAGGTGTCCCTAATTCACTGAAAGTGTGGGCTCTTTTAGTGGTTATATTGATTGGAAGTATAACATACTGAAGCAAAGCTTGGGTTTTTACTCTTTGGGGCTTTTTATATTTTGATATAATGAACTTTACAATAACTGTTCTAATGAGAAGTTAGTCTTCATTGATTTCCATAGAATTGTCTTACCTTCTAAATGACCAAATTTGTGCATTGCTATCTTATATTGGGATTAGAAGTTTGGCGTGGGATCCACATCCTCTCCTGCGGCAGGAGGACCTGCTGACTGATCCAAGGGCTGGAGTTCAGCCGGCACGCATACCAATACATCGGTATGTGTGTCGGCTGAAATCCAACCCTTGGCAGTTGGCAGGTGCGCAAGAGAGGATTTCTATACGTTTGGCTTGAGTCTTGTGTCAGTAGACCACAGGATCAGGATGGAGTTTGGCCTCGCTATAAATGGCCATGTGGCCATGTGTCTCATGTTCAAAGGATCAATACTGACAGTTTTAACCTAGAAATTATCTAGGTCAAAAGTAATATACAGGATCAGGATGGAGTTTGGCCTCGCTATAAATGGCCATGTGGCCATGTGTCTCATGTTCAAAGGATCAATACCTACCTGACAGTCTTAACCTAGAAATTATCTAGGTCAAAAGTAATATATATATATATATATATATATATATATATATATATATATATATATATATATATATATATATATATATATATATATACTTTTCATATTTATTTGCCTCTTAGGAAAAAAAAATGATGGAAGTCCTATAGAATAAGCTATTCAATCAGATGTTGCAAGTTGCAGCCCCTCAACCCCAAAAGAAAAGGTATTGAGCAGATGGTTAAAGATCATTGAGCTAATTTTTGGATCAGAAACATTTTTGAGGTAGAAGATTGGTGGATCTGATCCTCTAGACATATGCCACATAGTCATTTGTGACAGGACCTAACCACTTCCTTTAACTATAGAACTCAGACCTTTATGCTACTACTGTTTTATAATTCATGCAGTATGAGGTACAAGCATGGGGTCTTGGACACATAATCCAATCCATCCAATATGCTGGTCCATCTCTATGAAATAAAATTTAAAATTTTTTCCGGAGTATGTATAATTTGAGATAAAAGAATGACACAGCTACCATATATCACTACATCCAACCCCCCCCCCCAAGGAAAAAGAAAGGAAGAGGAAGAGGAGAAGAAAACAAACCAAAGGAAAATAGCGACATCGTAAATTGGGAGGAGGCTGGCGGGACATATTGGAATCTTATATGCTAGCATACTTTTAGTCTTAGTATGTGAATCATTTAACTAGAGAACCGTTGGATGAGGAGAGAGAGTGTGAGAGGAACTACACATCACTAGTTTGTGTTCCTTTTCCCTAATAAATTTTAGGTATATATTGGGGAAGTTTAAGAACAGAAGAACCTATAGAAGGGAATGACTATGAAATGTATTATATAGAGTTTGATATTTATTTGTTAAACAATTGCCTTGAACTTTTACTCTCTTAACAATAAGTTACTTGGCTATTGAATGTTTAGAGACTGTCAAATTCTTCAATCATATATTCTTTATTGATTTTTCTGACACATTAAATTTGTGTATACATTTACATGTTTGTATAATTGCTTATAGGGTTGATCAAGTGATATATTTCTGAAAGCAAGGAAAGAATATTGTCAAACTGGACAGTTTGAGGAAATGGAGTGCCTTTTACGTTGTTTGAGTTAAACTGCATGTCTTCTGGACCACAAAGCTGATTGACTTTATCGTCAACTTTCCCTTTCGCGCTCAAGACTTTTCAGGTTGTTAAGAACCACCTGTGGCATGAACATATTCAAGCAAATATTTCCCTCTAAACCTCAATTTAAAGGGACCAGTAAATGGTCTAGAGGTAAACTCCATTGTTGTCTTGTATTAGCTTGGTGTACTACAATTAGTTTTAGGACTCAACACCTAGTATAGAGCATACAATTGTGACTTTGGTTATTCTAATACTGCACTGTTGAGAAACTGTAAGTGTCCTTGGTTGTTCAGGTTCTTTGTTCTATGAACAGAACCAATATATACATGATTCACATGCAGGTGCACATAGCCAGTAACCCCCCTTTTTTATGGTCCCAATTAGGAATTTGTCAGCTACAGGAGTCATCTGATGGTGGGTCATGTAAAAGCATAATCTTGACTAAAATCCATATGTTTTCCTTTAAATACTTCATACAAGGGAATGCAAAAATTTACTTCTTACATAATTATATAAGATGCAGAAGTATGCTATTATAGATGAAAATTAGGGAAAAGGTTTCCTGTTTGGCTGTGTGGGGTGGAATTTCCAACGCCTTCCCTACACTGGCATCTTACTAGCCACTGGATTCAGCTCTCTTCATCTCAGCCCTTCAAGGAGTGAGCAGTTGCAAGCCCACTCTCTCCTCCGTCACTACACACACTCTCTCTCTGTTCCCTTTCTCTCTCCCTCCCTCCCATCGCTGCAGCTCACCTCACCACCCATATGCTCCATTAGCACCACCGCGGGCTATCTCTCGAAGCTAAACAGAAACTTCAGAAGATGGTGTAGCCATGGCCTGGGCTTCGAGCAAGCCATCATAACTCAGAACTCAGAAGATCGATTGCTCACTTATCAGATTCAAATACTTATATCATGAGAATGTGAGAAAAAACGCAGCAGAGGAGCAGCGGCCGGGGTGCTACCTCTATCTTCTTGATGGCCTCCCTCGTCGTCCTCTCCACTACCTCCCTCTGAAATCAACAACCGTGGAGGTTCCCCAAAACATAGGTCTGCAAGTTTAATTTGGGGATTCATGAGAGCTGTTCAGAGGAACAAATCTCCCCTGCTATTTATTTGTTTCTTTTGCTTAAAGATCATCGCCAAGATTCTCATGTGTACAAGAGGTCTGCAACTGCAATCGTATTCTTCTAAACTTCTAAATCATTTTTGTAAGGGGAGTATCTTGCGAATGTTATCTGCATCTCCGTTGCCTAGCCAGTTGAACTGCATCAAACCTCCTCCACCTCACTACCGTCCCTGCCCTGCATATCAGGCAAGTCGACCAGCACCGGCTTATACATCAACACTGCCATGCACCCAAGGATATTTGTCTGTCAATATTGTTGTAGATCCAGGTCTAATTAAGTCTTCCTCTTCTGCTCAGTTCAAACTGTTTAGTTTCTGCAATAAGAGAGAACTCATCACCAGAAATTGAAGATTTTTCCGTGAAAGCTACCCTGAAAATTTACTTTTTGTGACTCAGAACACTAACATGAACACCGATTTTATACCCTCGATGCTGGATAACCTCAAGGTGGTGTCGGAGGGTGGGATTTTCCCCAAGACAGGGAGAGCTTTACAAGCCTGATGACAACTTCGAATCCGACATTTCAGGGGGTTTAACTTCTCTGATTCAATTGTATCACCAACAGCTGACAGAGCAACAACACCATTCGGTTGTATCACTAACAGCATGATGAGCAACAACAATGGCCGAGGAAGCAGCTACCAGAGTTGATGGCGGGGTTGCAGAGCACATAAGCTGGAGTTGAAAGGGGAAGCAGGATGAGGGGTTAGGGTATATGACAGTAGATGGCACTGATGATGGAGGGCAATGGTAACCATAGCTTTGATTGTTTTCATTCTATCCAAAGGATTTAAAACTGGCTGCGTGGAAACTACTCCAAACATGCAGCCACACAGAGTTCTTTCACCCTAAAAACTATGATGAACACCTCAGTTGGAAGCAAGAATAGTTTAGGATGATGCTACTATTGGTGGGGGTGGGGGGGGGGGGATTACTGAAGCTATTTTCGTGATGCCTGTGATCTTCCATCTAGCAGGAACTTTTCTTTCTTTCCTCCATTCATTTTCAACTACCTCAGTCGAAGTTCATTCTCCAGAACAAGAAGTGGTAATTGCTTTGGGGAGCAATGTGGGTAATAGACTTCACAATTTCAATGAAGCTTTGCGTTTAATGAAGAAGCTGGGTATCCAGATCACAAGACATGGATGTTTATACGAGACCGAACCTGCCTATGTTACTGATCAGCCATTCTTCCTCAACTCTGCGGTTAGAGGTGTTACAAAGCTTGGGCCACATGAATTATTGGCAGCACATAAGCAAATTGAGAAAGATATGGGCCGAACTGGTGGAATTAGGTATGGCCCAAGACCAATTGACCTAGACATATTGTTCTATGGGAATTTCAAAATCAATTCTGACATTCTTACTGTTCCACATGAGAGGATTTGGGAAAGACCCTTTGTAATGGCCCCACTAATAGATTTACTGGGATTGGTCATTGAAAGTGATGTAGTGGCAAGCTGGCATTCCTTATCTAAGAAACATGGAGGACTTTTTGAATCATGGGAGAAACTAGGTGGTGACTCCCTTATTGGAAGTGATGGACTTAGACGGATTTTGCCTATTGGAAATCACCTATGGGATTGGTCAAAAAGAACCCATGTCATGGGTGTTCTTAATTTGACTCCTGATAGTTTCAGTGATGGTGGAAGATTTCAGTCAGTAGAAGCTGCAGTTTCTCAGGTCCGCTTGATGATCTCAGAAGGGTCTGATATTATTGATATCGGTGCGCAATCCACACGCCCATTTGCATCTTGGATTTCCGCAGAAGAAGAGCTTGATAGACTACTACCTGTTTTGGAAGCTATTCTAAAAATACCTGAGATAGAGGGGAAGCTCTTATCTGTGGATACTTTTCACTCAGAAGTTGCACTGGAAACAGTGAAAAGAGGGGCTCATCTTGTCAATGATGTATCTGGTGGGCAGTTAGATTCTAATATGCTTAAGGTTGTTGCTGATCTTGGGGTTCCTTACGTGGCAGTGCACATGAGGGGGGACCCCTGTACTATGCAGAGTGATGAAAATCTGCAATATGAAAATGCCTGTGTTCAGGTTGCTTCTGAGTTATATTTGCGGGTCAAAGATGCTGAATCATCAGGGGTCCCAGCATGGAGGATTATTATCGACCCTGGAATTGGATTCTCCAAAAATACCGAGCACAGTTTGGACATCCTCATGGGTTTGCCAACCATTCGACAAGAGATGGCAAAGAAGAGTTTGGCTGCTTCTCATGCACCCATCTTGATTGGACCCTCCAGAAAGAGGTTCTTAGGTGAAGTTTGCAATCGGCCAGATGCAACTCAGAGAGACTCCGCCACAGTTGCTTCTATCACTGCTGGGATTTTGAGTGGTGCAAACATCGTAAGAGTGCACAATGTTAGGGACAACTTGGATGCTGCAAGGCTCTGTGATGCATTATTGAAGCATGGAAGAACTCATTCGTGATTGGTGAATGTTTCGGCCCAAATCCGTCCTGTGGGTCCTACGAGCTGACTGGACCTGCAAGACAAGACAAGCAAAGGCAAGGGAAGGCACGCTAGGTGCCCCGGGTCCACTCTGATGCCAAAATTAGGGCTTTGTGAACAGTTACTGGGCTCAGTATCGAGCCCACAGAGATATTATAGAAAAAGGTGTGGGGTACGATGAGATTCTCCGTCCCAGGTGTCAGAGCGTTAATCTCAAGAATGAGTAGTGAGTAATAAATATTTTCATACCTGAAATCTTGGGATTTGTTCTATTTATAGTAAATAGTGCATATTTTTCAAATGCCGCTTTTACCCTTTGCTCTTGTGTTTGAATAGGTGAAGGAGTTTTCTAGCGTCGAATAGGGGATCTCCACGTGGCTCGTTGATCGGGTCCTACGTGTCGAGGAGATATAGCCAGCGTGGCATAATTCCCTAACACTTGCCTCGTTACCCTGCTGAATCTGTAGGGTTCGGCTGAGCAAAAAATAGGATGACAAATTTTCCCCCCAACAACTTGCCTCGTTGCTCTGCTGAATCTGTAAGTTTCGGCTTGTGCAAAGAAGATTGACCGGATCTCTTTTCAACAACTTGCCTCGTTGCTCTGTTGTGGTGTTTTGATGTGCCGGAGACTGATGGGGCTCTGGAGTTTTGGGGGTGCGTGCCGAGGTGGGATGATCGATGTGGGGTGCCTGATGTGAGGTGACCGTGCCGAGGTGGACACTGCGGCCCAATCACATCGATCACGCTCCTCTTGGATGGGGCAGAGGTGAGCCGGCCGATGTGAGATGACTGATGCGGAAGATCGATGTGAGATAACCGTGTCGGGCAGATCACGGGAATCTGACAACGGTGAGCTGGTCGATGTGAGATGACCGTGCCGAGGTGGACATTGCGGCCAATACACATCGGTCTTCATGAGGTCGTACCGAGGTGATCACGGGTTTCTCACGTGATCCGAGCCGTATTGACCGATGTAGGCACCTCGGCCAAGGCACATCCGTCTCTCTCAAGGCGACGTGTCGAGGTGATCACGGGGTTCTCACGTGATCCGAGCCATTTTGACCGATGTGGGCACCTCGGCCAATACACAGCGGTCTTCTTGAGAATGAAGTTCCGAACCGATCACGGGTTTCTCACGTGGTCCGAGCCGTTTTGACCGATGTGGGCACCTCGGCCAATACACATCGGTCTTCTTGAGGATGAAGTTCCGAACCGATCACGGGTTTCTCACGTGGTCTGAGCCGTTTTGACCGATGTGGGCACTTCGGCCAATACACATCGGTCTTCTTGAGGATGAAGTTCCGAGCCGATCACGGGTTTCTCACGTGACCCGAGCCGTTTTGACCGATGTGGGCACCTCGGCCAATACACAGTGGTCTTCTTGAGGATGAAGTTCCGAGCCGATCACGGGTTTCTCACGTGATCCGAGCCGTTTTGACCGATGTGGGTACCGCGGCCGTGAAATATTGCAGTTCGAGCTTTTAAAGGTGGAGCCGAGGTGATCTTTGGCCGATGTGAAGTATCCATATTGGATCCGGATCTGACCATGGATCCGGGTTCATTACGTGGATACCGCAAGGCGGGACCCGATTGACGGACCCGGGAATTACCGTCAATAATAAATTCACCGGTTTGGATGCCAATGATGAGGTGCCACGTGGAACACACTCGACAGAATTCGTATAAAAAGGGGTGGTGGGGTATGGAGGTCCCCCACTCTGAAGTACTGTTCTGATATCCTCTCACTTCGGCGCGGACTGATATTGACATCGGCGCAGTCTTTTGACATCGGTTGTTTGACGTCGGCGGTCTGGTCTATTGAATCAATAAGTTTCTTCTAACTTGTTTTTTCCATTAATCATGGTTGACGAGAGCAGGGAGGCCGAGGCCGTAGTGGACATTGAAACCGTTGGGACGTCTGCCAGCAGCAGCAGTGGCAGCAGTGGTACATCCTCGTCGGGCAGTGGGTCGGCCACCAGTACCTCTACAACAAGTGGGTCGGTGGGGAGGGTATCTGAGGGCAGTCCCGAGACCGAGTTGAGAACTGAGGGTCCGGTTCGGAGTGAACTTTTAAAGGGGATTTCAACTCATGAAATCGGATCGGAAGTCCTTATCCAGGCCCACGAAGAGGCCGAGGCTCCCCCGGAGTTTGATGCCAGGGGGGAAGTGTGCCTGTTGACCAAGGCCGAATTTGACACCCTGCGGGACCGGTACCAAATACCGGACGACGTGGAGATGAGAATGCCAACAGAAGGGGAGCGGGCCTGCTGGAGTCGCCGTTCGGAGTTATGTGTAAATATCGAGATGTTCAAGGCCGGATTCCGCTTGCCGGTACCGCGGCTAGTGGGGGAGATTCTTAAGTATTATCAGGTCGCCCCGAGCCAACTGATGCCGAACTCTTGGAAGAACCTGATAGTCTTCATCATCTACTTTAGGAGGCTGGGACATAGGCCGACCCTCAATATGTTCCGGGCGATGTTTACCTTTAATGACTACTGCAAGACGGGGTGGTATTACTTCGCCAAGAAACCCGACTTCGGAGATCTGTTGGCGGACAAACCCACCTCGATCAAGTTGTGGAAAAACAAGTTATTCTACATCCAAGGTGACAAGGTAGTACTGGAGAACGTCTGGAAAAAGCTCGACGCCGAGACATTAAACACCGATGTGCCCCTGTTGCCCGCTGAGTCCGAGCTGCTGCGGCGGGCTCGGCATTCCGAGGGAGATCCGATTCGAGTGGCCGACCTGAGGGATCCCCTCCTTTTACACGAAAACCGACTGTGTGAGTATGTTTGTCATGTTGTTGGCCGACCCCAACCTACTAACTGGGCTGATTCTTTTTTGTTATGTTGCAGTAACGGTGTCAACGGGCCGGTCCGGGCCGGTTCGGTCCGGGTTGAATCGGTGTCGGGTTTTATAAGCCCAGCCCAAAACATGTCCATTAAGAGTTCGGGCTTGGTTGGGCTGCGCTGGACACAATAACTATCGGGCTGGTCCGGTGTCGGTTTGTTATCGGGTTGGGCTTATTGAGGTGATTTCGGGCTGGTTCGGTTCGGACCGGCTTATCAAGCTTATCGGGCCTATTTTATATGTAAGATATATAGCCTATTCTATTATTTCTATCTATAAAATTTGCATCATTCCTTCTATATACATGTAATTCAGTAAATTGTAACAATTAACATACTCTTTTCAACTATAGATTATATAATCTTTTCGATCAAGAAGTGAACTATAACAATGTAATATAATCCATCAAAATTTAAAACCAATAAAATGAAGAAACTAGGCCCGGATGGACCTTACCGGTGTTTGGGTTAGGTATTATTGGTTCGGGCTAGTTCGGGCTTCTTAACGGGCTGGTCCGGTTTGGTTTCGGTTTGGGCTGAAACGGTGTCGGGCTTTACAAGTCGAGACCGAAACCTGTCCATTAAGGTTCTGTCCGGGTTGGGTTCGGGTTATATCGGGCTGGCTCGGTCCGTGCTACCGGGTCGGGCCCATTTTTGACACCCTTATGTTGCAGTAATGTTGAGCGCGAAATATCTTTTGGAGCTGAGGAGGAAGGAAGCGGCCAAGAAGGAGGCCGCGGCGAAGAGGTCGAACGAGGAGCAATCCGCAAAGGCCTCGGCGGATCGTCGCAGTGCCGAGGGGGATGCGGCGCGGAGGCCTGCCAAGAGAACACGTAAGCACTCCCCTGACTCCGCCTTGGCCGAGGCTGTGCGTATCTATGCCATGCCACTGATTCCTCGGTACCGTGTTCTTGACTTTTCAGGAAAGGGAACCACCTTAGCTACACCGGAGGCCGTTTTTACACTAGGGGAGGCGTCCGGGACCCCGATTGCCAGGCAGCCGACTCCAGTTCGGCTACAACAAAGTTCGGCCTCTCCCTCCATGAGGCCGAGGGTGATCACCGGGCAGGGGGGTGTGCCAACTGACATCCGACGCATCCCCCTCATGGGCCCGTCTCCCCAGAACAAGACGGGGGACGAGCGGGCTTTTAGGCCGGACTGGGCCTTGACCGAAGAGGACACGGCCATGGGCGACATCCGTGCCGCCCGGGAGTTGATGAGGGGGGCTATTCTGCCTCGGGACCGAACCCTGGTCCAAGAGCTACCCATGCCCTCTCTGATATCGGGGGCCGACACCCTTACTGCTTCGGTAAACATATACTTCCTTGTTCCCTTCTTCGTCTTGTTTTCATTTCAACTTGTCTAACTTGTGCTTGTTATCTTGGTGCAGCTCGAAGTATACATGGAGACGCTGAAGGAGCGGGCCGAGCAGATAGCGAAGGACTTGGCCGAGACGGACCGCAAATTACACGTGGCCGAGGACGAGAGGGAGGATTCTCGGACTCAGCTTCGGTATAAGGAGCGGGAGGTAACCGCCCTGACCTCGGAGGTCAAACGCCTCAACGAAGATAATGAGAGGTTGCGTGCGAACAATCGCCGTCTTGAAGATGCGGGGAAGGCGAGGGAAGACCGTATCGGCGAACTGAAGTCATTTTTGGAGCGGGCCAAGGATCGCGGGGCTCGGTTCAAGGATGCCTTCCTGAAGACTTGTTCTCTAGCCACCGGGGCGGTCCGGCTTTATCAGAAGTCGGAGGACTTCAAGGAGCTGGTGGGGCGGTATTCGCTGCAGAGCTTTACCCTGGGCGCGCAGGCTCTGAAGGAGTACGTTGATTCGAAGGCACCGGGGCTGGACTACAGTGGAGCGGAGTGCCTGGATTGCTTCTCCGGCTCGCAGTCGGGTTCTGGCCATATCCAACTCATGAGAATCTGTCAATGAAGAAGAAGAAAAAAAGAAAAAGGTTTTAAGTTCTATAAAATTAAAAGAGAAGGGTAGTTCTGTCATTTATTAAATTAAAATGGTGACATGTCATCGATTGAGGGACATATCTTAAAGGAGGGGGTTTGATGGATACAACTTTTCAAAAGTAGGGGGTCTTAGGGATATTATTGCAAACGATGGCGGGTGGGTGAGATTATGATAACCTACAGGGGGTGTGGTAGATATTTTCCCATATTGTAGACGCGGAGATTGATATCCCGGAGGTGGATGAGACCGAGATGCTTCGTCGACTTGACGAGGTCTTTGAGGGTGAGGATCCTCCGGGTTCCCCTGATGCGGGCGAGACCCCGACGACTCCCCAGGACGGTGCCGTTTCGCCGATGGGTCCTCCTTGCACTCCAGGCGGTTCTCTTCCCCGAGGCACAGATGAAGCTGGGTGCAGCGGTGCCGAGCCCCCAGCAGAAAATACTTAGGAAAAAATTTTGTAACTCTTTTTTTTCTTCGGCCTGTCGTGCCGATGTACACTTATCTTTGAATGATAGTTTTTTTTGCCGCAATATGAGTTCGTGAAATTGTGCTCTTCTCTTTTTTTTTTATGCCTGTTCGGCTCGTAGTCGACATATCCATTGAGATAAAATGGTTCTACCCTCCACGGCCAAGTATGTCGTTTGACTCTTTGGCCGCATGGGCCTCCCTACGGTGCGGTGCGTACCGGTACCACCTCGGCCTTGACTTGTCTGCACCCCTCGGCCCAATGTGTTCAGGAGTTGGTGAACTCTTTGGGCCGTATGGGTATGTTCTGATGAAACCTTGGCCGCATGGGTTGTATCTTGGGCTCGTAGCCGATCTACCCTCTTCGGCTAAGTTTGTCCTGTTGGACCCTTGGCCGTATGGGTCTCATTTTAGGCTCGGTGCCGGTCTACCTTCCACGGCCAAGTCTGTCCTTGTGGACTCTTGGCCGTATGAATATCATTTTAGGCTCAGGGCCGATCTACCCTCCTCGGCCAAGTCTGTCCTTTTGGACTCTTGGCCGTATGGGTGTCATTTTAGGCTCGGAGCCGTTCTACCCTCCTTGGCCAAGTCTGTCCTTTTGGATTCTTGGCCGTATGGGTCTCATTTTAGGCTCGGAGCCGATTTACCCTCCTCGACCAAGTCTGTCCTTTTGGACCCTTGGCCGTATGGGTCTCATTTTAGGCTCGGAGCCGATCTACCCTCCTCGGCCAAGTTTGTCCTTTTGGACTCTTGGCCGTATGGGTTTCCTGTCGGTTTCGGGGCCGATCTACCTTCCTCGGCCATTTTTTGTAGCTTTAAAGTTGTTTAGGAGACAGGAGTAGAAGCCAAATGGAGATTTGCATTATCGTATAGGTGGCCGTAATGACCAAAGTACAACTTGTGAAAATTTCACTGATAAAACTTGCGGAGATGCTCTGCGTTCCATGCCCTAGGGAGAGCCTTGCCGTCCATGTCAGCTAGGTGATACGCTCCATTCATTAATGCCTCAGTAATTTGATAAGGGCCTTCCCAATTGGGAGCCAGCTTGCCTTGATTGGTGGGTTCAGATGCGATGGTCCTTCGTAGGACCAGGTCCCCTACTCGAAATGATCGTTGACGCACCCTCTTGTTGTGATGCCGGGCCACTTGCTGTTGATGGGCAGCGATCTGGATCTGTGCTTGGTCGCGCACTTCATCAAGGAGGTCCAAGTTGGTGCGCAAGCCTGCCTCATTGGAAAGTGGGTCGTAGTTGGCGATCCGATGTGATGCGATCCTTACCTCCAATGGGACAACTGCTTCCGTTCCAAAAGCTAGGTGGAATGGTGATTTGCCCGTGGCTGTCTTCGGAGTGGTGCAATCCGCCCATAGAATGTGTTGGAGTTCCTCCAACCATCGACCCTTGGCCCCATCTAACCTGGATTTGATCCCTTTCAATAGGATTTTATTGGTAGCCTTGGTCTGTCCGCTGGTTTGTGGGTGTTTCACGGCGCCTCGTCGATGATCAATACGGTGTTCTGCACAGAATGCTGCAAAGGCCTTGTTGTCAAATTGTTTCCCGTTGTCAGTGATGAGTACCCTGGGGACACCGTATCGAAACACAACTGACTTGATGGAAAACTCCCGTATTGCGCTTTCGGGAATACTGGACAGTGCCTCTGTTTCAGCCCACTTGGTGAAATAATCTACTGCGACCACAACAAATTTTCGTTGATAGCGGGCCGAGGAAATGGTCCCATGATATCCATACCCCATGTGGCGAATGGAATGGGGGCTGCTTCGATAGAGCGAAGCGGGGCGGCTGGCAGGTGGGGGACTGGTGCGTACATTTGGCACATCTTTTGACGTAGTCAATGCATTCCCTGCGCATTTGTGGCCAGTAGTATCCTTGGCATAATATCTTGTGGGCGAGTACGCGTCCGCCCTGGTGGGCACCGCATATGCCCTCATGGACCTCCTGGATGGATCGTGCTGCTTTGGAGGGACGTAGGCATCGCAGTAGGGGGAACGTGAAAGCTTTCTTGTACAAGATGTCGGCTTCCACCACGTAGTGTGTTGCCTTTGATTGTATCCGTCTTGCTTCCTTCTTGTCCTCCGGTAACTTTCCCGCCTGGAGAAAAGAAAAAATTGGATCGATCCATGATGGCTCTGATGTGGCCGGCAATACGTCTTTGGAGCTAGGATCCACAGATGAATGGGACAGAACCTCAGTATATACTGAGTGATCTAAATCGCTCAATTCCGAAGTGGCTAACTTGGACAGAGAGTTTGCTAGAGTGTTATGGCCTCGTAGGATGTGGCGCAGGGTGAAATACTCAAACTCTGATGCGGCCTTTTGGACTTTCTTTAAGTATGCCGACATGCTTACCTTATTGGCCTCGTACTCCCTGTTGACTTGCCTCACCACTAACTGAGAGTCGTTGGATGCCTCGACCCTCTTCGCCATTACCGCTTTAGCCAAGCGGAGTCCTGCAATCAGCGCTTCATACTCCGCCGCATTGTTGGATACTTGAAATGTGAACCGAAGGGTGTACCGGATTTGAAAACCTTCTGGACTGGTAAGGATGAATCCGGCGCCACACTGGGTCTTGTTGGAGGCTCCATCGACAAACAGGGTCCATGGCTGCGAGGTGCTTTGTGGGACTTGATTGTCCGTTCCCTCCCCGGCTTCCTCCTGGGGGGATGATTCTATAAGGAAGTCGGCTAAGGCTTGAGCCTTGATGGCCGTGCGGGGCTTGTAGCTGAGGTTGAATTCGCCTAATTCAACTGCCCAATTGATCACCCGTCCTAAGATATCTAGTTTGGAGAGGATTTTCTTGAGGGGTTGGTCGGTTAGAACTGTTATGGAGTGTGCTTGGAAGTAGGGCCGTAGCTTGCGTGCCGAGGTCACCAACCCCAACGTGACCTTCTCGATAAACTTGTAACGAGTCTCAGCCTCAAGCAAAATTTTGCTGACGTAATAGATGGGGTGCTGGATACCCTCTACTTCTTTGATCAGCACGGCACTTACTGCCTTTGAAGAGACTGCCAGGTATAATTCCAAGGCGTCCCCTGCCTCAGGCTTAACTAGTAGGGGGGATGCCAGATATGCTTTCAATGCCTCGAATGCCTGTTGGCATTCGGTCGTCCATTGGAAGGTTTTATTGCCTTTGAGGGTCTAAAAGAAGGGGAGACACTTATCCGCCGATCGAGACATAAATCGGCTTAGCGCGGCCACACGCCCGGTTAGCTCCTGCACTTCCTTCACTTTGGTTGGAGCGGGCATGTCGAGGATGGCTAGGATCTTCTCAGGGTTCGCCTCAATGCTACGACTTGAGACCATAAAATCAAGGAATTTTCCCGAGGTGACCCCAAAGGCACACTTGGCGGGGTTGAGGCGCATTTGGTGCTTTCGCAGGACTCCAAACGCCTCTTCCAGATCTTGAACATGGTTGTGTCCAACTAAGCTTTTCACCAACATGTCATCCACATATACTTTCATATTTCTACCAATTTGATCGGCGAAGATCTTGTTAACCAACCTCTGGTAGGTGGCCCCGGCGTTTTTAAGGCCGAAGGGCATCACGTCATAACAAAAAAGGCCTCGGTTGGTTACGAAGGCCGTCTTCTCCGAGTCAGCTGCGTGCATCCGGATCTGGTTGTAGCCCGAGTAGGCATCCATAAAGCTCAGCTGCGCATGGCCAACAGTAGCATCAATGAGTTGATCAATCCTGGGGAGGGGAAACTGTCCTTGGGGCAGCCTTGTTGAGATCAGTAAAGTCGATGCAAATATGCCATTTATCCCCAGCTTTCGGGACCATGACGACGTTGGCGAGCCACTCCGGGTAGTGAATTTCCCGGATAAATCCAGTGTCCAGTAATTTTCCCACTTCCTCATCAATGATCCGCTGACGGGAGGTGGCGAATGACTGCTTCTTCTGTCGGTGGGGATCCACATTAAGGCAATGCTGCGCCACTTCCCTTGGGATGCCTGGCATATCGGCCGCCGACCAGGCAAAGATATCGGCGTTGGCCCTTAGGAAATTCACAAGCTCCGTCCTCTGCGGCTCCCCGAGGGATGATCCTATCTGGATCGTCCTATCGGGTCTTCCTCTGTGAGGGGGATCTGGACCAGGTCCTCGGCGGGTGCGCATCTTTGCTGCTTAGGATCGTTCCGCAGATCTTCAATTTGTACTCGTATGGCTTGGGCCGGCTTTTTGAAATCTGGGAGCTCGGCCGAGTAACATTTACGGGACACCAGCTGATCTGTCCTGCACTAGGCCGGCTTTTTGAAATCTGTGAGCTCGGCCGAATAACACTTACGGGACACTAGCTGATCTGTCCGGCATTCCCCCGCTCCTCTGGGTGTAGGGAACTTGATGACCAAATGATACGGGGATGGGACCGACCTGAGAGCAATCATTCCGGGCCTCCCCAATAATGCATTGTAAGATGATGGGACATCGACGACTAGGAAGTTCATCGTTATCCTCGATTCCCGTGGATAAGTACCTACCCTGACTGGCAACCGAATAGATCCTTTCACACTGACCAAGTCACATGAGAAACTGACCAGTGGGTAATCCACGGGTAGCAACCGCTCCAGCGGGATCTCCATTCGTTGGAAGGCTTACCAGTAGATGATATCGGCGGAGCTGCCTGTGTCCACCATGATTTTATGAACATCACTGTCTTCTATTCTCATAGTGATAACTATGGCATCCTCATGAGGCAGCTCCAATCCGCATAGATCTTCGTCGCTGAAGGTCAAGAAATCCCCTGTGCGGGCTCTCTTTCCTGACCATTCAGTCGACTTGACGCTTCTCGCATATGCCTTTCTGGCCTTGGTCGAAGTGTTTCCTGCCGCTGGACCACCAATGATATTCATGGCCTTCCGTCCCTGTGTGGAGGGATCACAAATTTCACTTTCTTCTGAATCTTTTGAGACCGAGGTGCTCGCCTCGGCCGATTGAGGTCGGTTGATATTGTCATCCGATGCCGATCTGGCCGTCTCGGCCAATATAGGTCGGCCGCTTGGCGGAGTCTCACCGCGCCCTGGTTTGGTCATCGCGGTGCTGGGAAGGCCCTGGTTAACCTTTGGGCTATATCTGGGTTTGGCACGCCTGACCATGTACACGCGCTCGTAAGGAATGTCCTCTGTTGAAGGTGGATCGATGACGTTCAATGGTGGCGGCGGTCGCGTCTGGTCCATGCGTTGCCTTGCCAATCTAGGGTCCGTCCTCAGCCTTGTCCTCCCCCGAGTTTCCAATGAGTTCAATACTCTGCCTCATTTATCTATCTGCTGGGGGGTGCGAGCGAACTCGCAGAGGATGACACCGATGTCTCGATGTGCCGGAGTGGGTCCTCTTTCCCTTCTTTCCGCCTGTTGAGCAGCCTCCTGATCATGGTGCCTCTCTTGGTATCGGGGCTCAGCTGCCCTATCTCTTCTCCTATCCTCCCTAGGAGGATCTCTTCGGACTTCTCTTCTTTCACCCCTCCTGGGTTCTCTTTCTTCTTACCTTTTCAGCTCTTTTTCTAGAGTCCTCGCCCGAGGTGGGGGAGGTTGTCTTCTCCGATCCTCGGCTGTAGCAGTCGGAACTCTCGGAGCATTATGGTCCACATACTGCTTGTAATATCCTCGTTGGATGAGGTCTTCTATCTCTGCTTGCAGGTTCCGACATTCATCGGTAGTGTGGCCTATGTCTCTGTGATACTGGCAGTACTTGTTTGGGTTTCTCCTTCTTGCCTCGGTCACGATCTTCTGGGGCTTCTGTAAATACCCATCATTAGCAATGAGGGTGAACACGTCCCCGAGGGACCAGTTGAGTGGGGTATAATCACTGAATTTCTTCTGGAGTAACCCCCTAGCCCGCGCTTCTTCTCTCCTCGACCTCTTGTTTTCTCCCGGCCGCGCGAGGTCTTGCCTCTCATCTGTTCGCTTGTGTGGAGTATCGACTAGGCCTTTGCTGGCTTCGTAGATTTCATTGGCAGTGGCGAACTTCTCGCACCGTGCCAAGAGTTCCTGCAAGTCTGCTGGTTCCTTTTTAGCTATAGAGAATCTGAGCTTCGGGTCAGTGACCGCTGCTCTCAGTGTGGCAAAGTGAACTGCCTCGTCGATGTCCTTCACTTGTAGTACTTCCAGGTTGAATCTAACCAAAAAGGCCCTCAGGGTCTCACCGGACCTCTGTCTCATGTTCATCAGGTGTGCGTTTGTCTTCCGCTGCACCCTACTTCCTTGGAAGTGCATTCTGAATAGTCTCCCCATGGTCTTAAAAGAGTCAATAGACCGTGGTGGTAGGTTGTTAAACCACATCCGAGCCGTGCCTTTTAGGGTAGGGGGAAAGGCTCTGCACATGATGGCGTCGGGGTTCGCGTGGAGGACCATTGCGCCTACGAAATTGTTCAGATGGTCGACGGGATCTGTGGATCCATCATAAGAATCTACCGGCGGCATGGTAAACCGCTTGGGTAAGGGGACCCTCATGATAATGTCGGTTAGAGGGTTATCTGTTGAGTAATCCCTATCCTCATCTTGGGCGACTCTGGCCTTTTCCATGGTCTCGACCTTTCGGTGTAATGCCGCCAGTTGGTCCGCTAATGTTGCAGCTACCTCTGGGTCCATGGGAGCATTTGGTTTATCTGCACCCATGACAACCTCTGGTAGCGTGATATGCCGTGGAACCAAAAGCTCATCCATTGCGTCTTCATCCCGTCGAACTACTGCTCCTGGCTGTAGGCCGAGCCTTTCTCGAGCGGGGATTCTTCCGCGCTGCGACGTTGATCCCGTGCCACTCAACTCGGGGACAGGGCGAGCGCTGGTTCCTAGTTTCGTGGGTCGGGCTCCACTTTGCCCAAGGTGGTGACGGGGTTCTCTGGGGAGGTCCATCTCCCTATGCGGGTCTGCCGGTGGGATGATCCCGACAGGGGGACGAGATGTAGCTTCTGCGGTTGGGGTTTGTAACCCTTGTACAAATCGAGTTAGCACTGCAAGCTGTTGTGTTACGGTCTCGAACTGTTTGTAAGTGACAAAGGATTCGTGTGCAGGGACTGGGTTAGCCATGCGTTTTCCTCAGTCCCTGCTAGGCCGCATTTCGGACCTTTCTGCTTCTTCGGGATTTACCCGTTGATCGATCATAGGGGGGTTGGGACTAACTATCTGGCTTCGCGTTTTTCTCGGACTCATAACTTAAGACTTTTCTCTGACTTTTAATCTGTTGACGTTAAATCTCGAGCCCCACGGTGGGCGCCAAACTGTTTCGGCCGAGATCCGTCCTGTGGGTCCTACGAGCTGACTGGACCTACAAGACAAGACAAGCAAAGGCATGGGAAGACGGGCTGGGTGCCCCGGGTCCACTTCGATGCCAAAATTAGGGTTCTGTGAACAGTCAGTGGGCTCAGTATCGAGCCCACAGAGATATTATAGAAAAAGGTGTGGAGTACGATGAGATTCTCCGTCCCAGGTGTCAGAGCGTTAATCTCAAGAATGAGCAGTGAGTAATAAATATTTTCGTATCTGAAATCTCGAGATTCGCTCTATTTATAGTGAATAGTGCATATTTTTCAAATGCCGCTTTTACCCTTTGCTCTTGTGTTTGAATAGGTGAAGGAGTTTTCTGGCGTCGAATAGGGGATCTCCACGTGGCTCGTTGATCGGGTCTTACGTGTCGAGGAGATATAGCCAGCATGGCATAATTCCCCAACACTGAATATTTTTCAATTGAGCCGGATTAGCTGTCTTTCTTTGGGGGTGGGAATGTAAGAAGAAAAGAGATAGAAATAACTGTTGTTTTTTGGATTGTTTTCCTAGTGACATGTTTTCTTTTCCTCTGGAATCTGGATCACCCTTGTGAATTTCTGATGACAGAAAAGAAAGACCAGGTCTTTACTTGCTTTGTTCTCAAAAGAAGGTTGGCTGGGTGGTCCACCCACTTAAGCTTGGCTGGGTAGCTCACCTATTCTTACCACATGGCATGTCAGGTGGGCCAAACCCTGGTGAAGATATTGGAACTCAGGGCCCCTACTTATATGTTAACTTTCAATCTGTAACAGAATTTGTCAAGTGGCAAAATAAAGCACTGAAAATCCGGGACTACTAAAAGCCATATGAACATGCATGGGAGGGTATGACCATTACATGGGAGGATAAATGATTGAATTTAAGGTTGAAACTTGACTTGTGGCCAAGGTAGATTTTCCTTATGATATCTAACTATTTGGATTGCCCATCTTACCCTTCTACGTGGCACAATTTAAGATACACATCTGAACTTTTACCTTTTTGGAAGGATAGTTAAATTACATTCTTTAGATATGTTGCAAAAGCCAGGTGTTGTGGTCTTTTTTTTTATATATTCTTTTTATTTTTATTTTTAGATAATCAATTTCTCATACTAAAAGCAACATAAAACAATTTTGGTGATAAATGTTGGTTTTCTTCTGCCCACCCTACCTTTTTGGCCAGCTTAAAAAGATAATTTTTTCTGAGTGATAGCATTTATATGCATTTGGTTCTGTTGGGATTCTGGGTTTCCTGGGGTTTTTCATTCTTCATAACTTCTCAATCGTCTAATCATTTTTGAGTTCTTGTGGCAAAGATAATTTGGCTTGGCAAAAGGAACTCAGACTTGATGACATGTTTTATCAAGCTTCATGGCTCATGCCTGCAATTTTTTGAACACATTATGTTATTGACTAAAAATGTTGCCATGGATGGCCAACTGTACCATATGTAGTTGAAATTACTGAAGCTATTTTCGTGATGCCTGTGATCATCCATCTTGCAGGAACTTTTCTTTCTTTCCTCCATTCATTTTCAACTACCTCAGTCGAAGTTCATTCTCCAGAACAAGAAGTGGTAATTGCTTTGGGGAGCAATGTGGGTAATAGACTTCACAATTTCAATGAAGCTTTGCGTTTAATGAAGAAGCTGGGTATCCAGATCACAAGACATGGATGTTTATACGAGACCGAACCTGCCTATGTTACTGATCAGCCATTCTTCCTCAACTCTGCGGTTAGAGGTGTTACAAAGCTTGGGCCACATGAATTATTGGCGGCACTTAAGCAAATTGAGAAAGATATGGGCCGAACTGGTGGAATTAGGTATGGCCCAAGACCAATTGACCTAGACATATTGTTCTATGGGAATTTCAAAATCAATTCTGACATTCTTACTGTTCCACATGAGAGGATTTGGGAAAGACCCTTTGTAATGGCCCCACTAATAGATTTACTGGGATTGGTCATTGAAAGTGATGTAGTGGCAAGCTGGCATTCCTTATCTAAGAAACATGGAGGACTTTTTGAATCATGGGAGAAACTAGGTGGTGACTCCCTTATTGGAAGTGATGGACTTAGACGGGTTTTGCCTGTTGGAAATCACCTATGGGATTGGTCAAAAAGAACCCATGTCATGGGTGTTCTTAATTTGACTCCTGATAGTTTCAGTGATGGTGGAAGATTTCAGTCAGTAGAAGCTGCAGTTTCTCAGGTCTGCTTGATGATCTCAGAAGGGTCTGATATTATTGATATCGGTGCGCAATCCACACGCCCATTTGCATCTTGGATTTCCGTAGAAGAAGAGCTTGATAGACTACTACCTGTTTTGGAAGCTATTCTAAAAATACCTGAGATAGAGGGGAAGCTCTTATCTGTGGATACTTTTCACTCAGAAGTTGCACTGGAAACAGTGAAAAGAGGGGCTCATCTTGTCAATGATGTATCTGGTGGGCAGTTAGATTCTAATATGCTTAAGGTTGTTGCTGATCTTGGGGTTCCTTACGTGGCAATGCACATGAGGGGGGACCCCTGTACTATGCAGAGTGATGAAAATCTGCAATATGAAAATGCCTGTGTTCAGGTTGCTTCTGAGTTATATTTGCGGGTCAAAGATGCTGAATCATCAGGGGTCCCAGCATGGAGGATTATTATCGACCCTGGAATTGGATTCTCCAAAAATACCGAGCACAGTTTGGACATCCTCATGGGTTTGCCAACCATTCGACAAGAGATGGCAAAGAAGAGTTTGGCTGCTTCTCATGCACCCATCTTGATTGGACCCTCCAGAAAGAGGTTCTTAGGTGAAGTTTGCAATCGGCCAGATGCAACTCAGAGAGACTCCGCCACAGTTGCTGCTATCACTGCTGGGATTTTGGGTGGTGCAAACATCGTAAGAGTGCACAATGTTAGGGACAACTTGGATGCTGCAAGGCTCTGTGATGCATTATTGAAGCATGGAAGAACTCATTCGTGATTGGTGAATATTTTTCAATTGAGCCGGATTAGCTGTCTTTCTTTGGGGGTGGGAATGTAAGAAGAAAAGAGATTGAAATAACTGTTGCTTCTTGGATTGTTTTCCTAGTGACATGTTTCCTTTTCCTCTGGAATCTGGATCACCCTTGTGAATTTCTGATGGCAGAAAAGAAAGACCAGGTCTTTTGTTGCTTTGTTCTCAAAAGAAGGTTGGCTGGGTGGTCCACCCACTTAAGCTTGGCTGGATAGCTCACCTATTCTTACCACATGGCATGTCAGGTGGGCTGAACCCTGGTGACGATATTGGAACTCAGGGCCTCTACTTATATGTAAACTTTCAATCTGTAACAGAATTTGTCAAGTGGCAAAATAAAGCACTGAAAATCTGGGACTACTAAAAAGCCATATGAACATGCATGGGAGGGTATGACCATTACATGAGATGATAAATGATTGAATTTAAGGTTGAAACTTGACTTGTGGCCAAGGTAGATTTTCCTTATGATATCTAACTATTTGGATTGCCCATCTTACCCTTCTACGTGGCACAATTTAAGATACCCATCTGAACTTTTACCTTTTTGGAAGGATAGTTAAATTACATTCTTTAGATATGTTGCAAAAGCCGGGTGTTTTTTTATTTTTTTTTATTTTTATATATATTCTTTTTCTTTTTATTTTTATTTTTATTTTTATTTTTAGATAATCAATTTCTCATACTAAAAGCAACATAAAACAATTTTGGTGATAAATGTTGGTTTTCTTCTGCCCACCCTACCTTTTTGGCCAGCTTAAAAAGATAATTTTTTCGGAGTGATAGCATTTATATGCATTTGGTTCTGTTGGGATTTTGGATTTCCTGGGGTTTTTCATTCTTCATAACTTCTCAATCGTCTAATCATTTTTGAGTTCTTGTGGCAAAGATAATTTGGCTTGGCAAAAGGAACTCAGACTTGATGACATGTTTTATCAAGCTCCATGGCTCATGCCTGCAATTTTTTTAGCACATTATGTTATTGACTAAAAATGTTGCCATGGATGGCCAACTGTACCATATGTAGTTGAAAATTACTAGTACCATTATGTAGTTGAAATTACAAAGGAAAAAGAATGAAAAAAACCTATATTTCTCAGAATATATTAGTAGCACATGACTGTGGGCACTCCTTCCCCATTTTCGTTTGCCCTTAAGTCGCATCTAAGATTCTTATATCCAGATGATCTGATGAGACTGGGATCGTTGTATTTGATCTTTTTTGTTTTTGTGGTTATCTTCCAAATTTGGAATTCCATTCAATGATGCATGCATTGTGTGCTTACACTTGTGTTTAAGAACTCATTTTCATGAGCACACGGTGCAACATATGAACAGAATGTCCAATTCTCTCAGTTGTGAATGATTTAAGGTGTGAATCTAAGGACAACTAAACCCTAAATAATACAAATAAATTAATTATTAATTGGGTTTGATGGACACATAAATCCAACATTCTATCCCAAAATTGACCTAGAACAATTATGTCCTCTCTCCTCTATGTTTTCCGTGGAGTCATTGCACTCAAAGATTTAGTAATCCGTATCGGTCAATTTGTATTGGTTTTGTATGAGGCAGATATCGATTTTTTAGTAATTCTTATTGTTATTTTTCTTAATCGGAACGGCAGCCTATCTCTACTCTATTAGTTGTACCACTGATTCATATCCGTTGTGAATCACTTTTGGCATAGGCCAATACCATGTTGGATACCGATACCTTGAACCTTGATTGGACTATAAGAAAACCAGCATCTTAAAATGGAGCATATGAAGCTACAGTCATAGGGACCTCCTTGCTATTTCGGAAATAGAAGAGGGCTTCAGTTGTTAGATTGAAAATCCAGTTCGAACCGTTAGATTCCTCAACGGCTAGTTACCTTTTGAATATTTAATCCTCTGCTTTAACTCCCCTGGAATTTGGTCCTTGTTTCACACAATATTTCTTCCAGTCAGTAAGACAAAGGCTAACCCAATTTTGATTACAGTTTCTGATTTGATTTGGGTTTTCAAGAATGAAGAAGGAGAAGCTAATGGATCAGATCTTCAACCTGAAACTTACATCAAAATCACTGGTAAGGCAAGCAAAGAAGTGTGAGCAAGAAGAGAAATCCGAGAAGGTAAAGGTAAAGAAGGCGATCGAGAAGGGAAACATGGATGGTGCGAGGATATATGCCCAGAACGCAATCCGCAAGCGTAACGAGCAGCTCAACTACCTGCGATTCGCATCTCGGCTCGATGCTGTAGTTGCGAGGCTGGGGAGTCAGAGTAATTTACAGAGCGTGGGGAAATCGATGAGCGGAATCGTGAAGTCGCTGGAAGGGGCATTGACTGTGGGGAACATGGAAAAGATATCACAGACCATGGATAAGTTCGAGAAGGTGTTTGTGAACATGGAGGTACAGGCCAGCTTCACAGAGAAATCCATGGCAGGGACTTCATCTTTGTCCACACCAGAAGGGGAGGTGGGTTCTCTGATGCAACAAGTGGCTGATAGTTATGGGTTGGAGGTGTCTTTGAAGCTCCCACAGGCAGGGAATAGTAATCAACAGGTTCGGGAGGTGACCCAGGAGAAAGGGCCTGGGATTCCTCTTACTGAGGAGGAGCTCAGTCGGCGATTGGCAGATCTCAAATCAAAAGGGTAGTTTGGATTCGTTTCCCTGTGTTGTGGTTCTCTCTCTCTCTCTCTCTCTCTCTCTCTCTCTCTCTCTCTTACCATGTATGGTTGATCTATTTACCCCCCCCAAAAAAAAAAGTACGGTTGATCTGTTTGGGTTAGGATTTGGAACATTCTCTTTATATATCTCTCTTCTTTTTCTGTTACAGTATATTGTTGATCTTGTTCGTTTCTTCCCTATGTTGTGGTACTTTATCTCTCTGTATTTATCTTTTTCTGTGACCATATATGTGTGATCTTGTTTGGTTAGTACTTTGAACATTCTCTTTTGATCACTATTTTTTTTTTCTGTTTCCATGTATGGATGATCTGGTTCATAAAAAAATGCTGTCTCTGCACATCGTCTCCTCTCAGTGATTCTGGGAGGACGCGGCAACCTATCTTGGATGACTGCCACGTGGCTCTCGGTTGAATCTGAGACCCACGTCTGAGCCGACAACCCCTGTCGGCTCGGCTTGTTGGCTGGGTGTCGGCTCGGACGTGGGTCTCGGATTTACTGAGAGTCACGTGGCGGCCATCCAGGACAGGTTGCCACTGTCCTCCCAGAACCACTGGCAGGATAGGATGCGGATCCCAAATACAATGACCTTCGCGGTTTAACCTCAAGGGGTAACTGAGTCGGCAAGGAACCAACTCAGGAAGCGGAAGGTACTAAGTTCGACTCCTCTTATTGCCCTAGGCTACTCAAACTGGGTGTTAAGTGCTATTTCTTTCCTGCTATGAGTGCAAGTGGAATGGTTCTCATTCAACCCTGAATGACTCAGTCGATGCCATTGTAAAGTTAATATGGACCTGCAAGATTAGTTAGGTCAAAGGTTTGAATTCCCGCTCTTAGCAAAAAAAAAAAAAAAAAAAAAAAAAAAGACCTTCACAGTTCACACTAGTATTGAACACAACTGTATTTCATAATAGATATTGGCTACACAATATCGATTATGAAAATAGAAATAAATATTAAAAGAAAATAAACTTCATAAGTTTTCCAACACAATAATTGAAGATGGGCCCTTCCATACTTGAAATGTAGATAGAGGACAGAAAATAATGAGAGAATACCATTTGAATGCTATATTTATAGATTTAAATTGACACGTGTCTTAACAACACATGTCTCTTGGTTTTAAAATCACGTTTCTATAGATCTTTTAAGAATGCATAGGGAAAATTACTGGTATGGCCTGATTTTAATCTCCTCCCAATAGTTTCTGACAATTACAGTTGTTTCCATAAAATTTAAAAGACAGTTTTACTTAATGGGTTTTTATGATCAATAAGGGTTGAAATAACAAATTTAATATGTATTATATTTCAAATCTCCTCTTCTGGCCATAAAATTAAAAGACAGATTTAATTATTGGGTTTTTAAGGATAAATAAGGGTTGAAATAACAAGTTTAATCTCCATTATATTTCAAATCTCCTCTTCTAGCCATCGTTTGAAATCACATGGCAGGTTACAGTTCCATTTTATATAGATGGGAAAACATTCCACCTCCTCTTCCCAACATCGGATTTGAACAAATTCATTGCATCTTCTTCTTCTTCTTCTTTTATTTTTTTTGAATCCTCTTCTCTTTCAAACAAGACAGACAAAATTCCTTGTCGACCAGAACAAAACGTCAGTGGAGAAAGTAGACCCCACCACCCAAGAAAGATAATGATCTTTAGTAATCCAATCCATTAAGGGTATTTTTGTTCTTCAAAATTTAAGGACGATAAGACAACAACATCTAATAGGATTCAATTAATGGACTGAGGTTGTCTGTAACAATGTTTTGAAATTAGGGATAGCATACATAACTGTCTGATTGAGGGTTGGATCTGAACAAATCCATTGCATCTTCTTCTTCTTTTATTTTTTGAATCCTCTTCGCTGTCAAATAAGACGGACAAAATTCCTTGTCGACCAGAACAAAACGCCAAGGAGAAAGCAAACCCCACCACCCAAGAAAGATAACAAGATATCCTTATTAATCCAATCCATTAAAGGTACTTTTGTTCTTTAAAATTTAAAGACAAGAAGGCAACAACATCTAACAGAATTCAGTTGATAGACTGAGTTTATCTGTAACAAGATTTTGCAATTAGGGATAGCATACCTAATTGTCTAATACTTTAAAAGGGTTGGAATTAGAATCCCGACAGATTTTGGTTTATCCCATATGATCAATGACTTTCAACAGTCAAATTTGTGTCTATAGTGACTCCAAATCCAATGACTCATGTTTGTTCCTTTAATGAATATTTAGATAATCAAAGCCAAAGTAGCTGTTATATATATATATATATATATATATATATATATATATATATATATATATATATATATATATATATATATATATATATATATATTTGATGTGTCAAACCCAAAGTAGTTGAATTTTTTTATATTTTGCAAACGAATATATAATATATCCATGTAAAATTGTTTTTATATATTCCCTTTCCTATATTTGATGTGTCAAACCCAAAGTAGTTGATTTTTTTTTATATTTTGCAAACGAATGTATAATATATCCATGTAAAATTGTCTTTATATATTCCCTTTCCTGTTTTTGCATACATCGATTTCTCTGGTCTTCGGATCGGGGAACATCTTCTCTTATATAAAATATGGAGAAAAGAAGATTGTCAAGTTACGTGAAGTCTGTGTACTAATACAAAAAGGGCAAACCTAGAAACCCTCTTTTAATCTCCCTCTAGACTTTTTTTGGGAATGGAAAAATCTCTCTTTCTCTAGAGTGGATGTAGGCATCTTTGCAATTCTAAAAACATAGCCCAACTTAGCAAGTGAAGGATATTTGTTAAGGTGTGATTCGAGTATCAAGGGGAAAGAGAGTAATTTAAATTATATAGGGTAATTTATACCAGAGGTATCCGACGTTCTGAGAAATCATACCAGAAGTACCTCACGTTTCAAAAATCATACCAGAGGTACCTCCAACATTAACCCTGTTTAACATTGGCATCCTCTAAGTTAATTTGTTTGGGGGAAAATATCCGCACAAGGCTTGTCACCGAAGGAAACCACGTGGCATTCATCTTAACCGCAGGATACGACTACGTGGCGATCATCCAGGACGTTGCAAAGGAAGGTATTATGGTAAATTCGTGAAAGATGTCTAAATTCGACCCCTTCCCGATCTGACACAATCTGAGGGTAATGACTAGACAGGGGTATCTGGGCCATCGATGAGTCACTATCAATGGTCATAAATACCGATAATAACCATTAATGCTAAATACTCTGATTTGACCCGCCGCATCAGAAGATCTCGATTTGAATCAACGAAAAGGTGAAATATTACTTGGAAACAGAACCATGACAGGGACAATGATTAGGAACTCCGAAAAATCTGGCCCACGAAGGGGTCGAAAAGCAATCCTAAGGGGTTGAAAAGTGGTTGACATGATGTAATGATATGTACCAGGGGGTCGAAAAATGGCTGACATGATGTAATGATCTGTACCAGGGGGTCGAAAGGTGGCTGACATGATGTAACAGTCTGAACTAAGGGGTCGAAAGTCTATTAGTCTACTGTACCCTATATAGTCAAATCACAAATGATGGCTATCAGGAACTAAACGGGACTCGAAAAAAGAGGTTTACAATTCATTGAGTATATATATATGTAGTCCAAGAAGGGCAAAATAATAAGATGAATGGAAAAAGTATTCAAGAACAAAGTTTCGTCTTTCTTTGATAGTTTTCTTTCTTCTGGCTATCCTACCTGCTGTCTGTGACTAATGTATGTTCTTGGAGTCATTAGGAAGGTATTCAACTAATCACACCTCAGGAATCCCCTCTCTAAGGAGCTCTTGAATCTTGTTAAGAGTTCCATACTGTCTGTTTTCCCCTTTACGGATTCCATCGACAACAACTATTAGATTTACCTCAAATTTTTAGGGACTGGTCGTTTCTTGTTGAACTACCCTTATTTGTTGCCTGATCGTTAGTATACCCGTCGGAAAAACAATAAGTTGGGGTGTGGAATTTTCACTGGAGGTGTGTACCATAGTTGAAATTTGTGACTTGGTGATAAGCAACAGTATGTGAGGAAGGGTCATAGGAGAGGACAAGGGCAGGAAGAGGGGGTGGGCAATTGAGACAGCGATGAGCACATGAGAATCTGAGTGGTGAGTAGTTGGAGCAACGAGATGGTAAGAGAGTGAACCAAAGGGGATCAAGAAAGTTATGCCAAACAGGGGTAAATTTGAAAATACAAAAAAAAAAGGTATCCCGAGTGTAATATTTTTGAAACGTCAGGTACCTCTGATACAATTTCTCAAAACGTTAGGTACTTCTAGTATCATTTTTGAAACATGAAATACCTTTGGTATAATTTCTCAAAACGTTAGATACCTCTGATGTAATTTATCCGATTATATAACTTCTTTTGTCTTTTTGTTTTCACCACCAACTCATTCAACCAAAGAGCTTTTTATATAAAAGCACTATGAACACATTCGTTTACCAAACTAACCGGACTCTCTTGTTGGCAGAAATCATTTCTTGAAGGGTAAATATAATTGAAAGAAAAAATTGAAGCAAAGGAGGAGATGATAAAAAGAAGAAGATGAGTAGAATAATAAGAAGATTGCAATCCTGCAATCGAAAGGATGCAACCCTTTCAAAGGGTTCCTTTAAATAAATGATATTAATTCATTCTGATTTTTTTTTTTCTTTTCTTGGGTGTTTTAAGATCACGGTGAGATGAGAACTTTTTTTCCATGGCCCTTTCTAAGATCACTGAGATATGGGGAGGGAGAAAGTTGAAACCCTAGAGGAGTAGGAGTAGTGGACAACTATATGAGAGAGAGTGTGGACTAGTGCAGTTGAGCACTGAAGTTGAAACACTAACCCAATCGTTTGTGGATTTAGCTTCTTCTCTAGCGAAATCGATTTGCAAACAAGAGAGTCAAGATTTGTGTGATAGTAACCCTTGTCTCCGATGAAATCGATTTGAAACACTAACCCTCGTCTCTGGTTATTCCTTTGCTATTTTGCGCAATGAAGTTTGTAATTGGGGAGGGTGAAATAGTAAGGAACCATTGTTGAAAGATAATTTCATCATTGTGTAATTTTTAACCTTGTCACAACATCATTAAATAGACAGGCTCATTAAATCAAGATCTATATGATATATATTTAACATTTGAAGGGGGTGGGTGATATCATTGGTAAGGTTGGGATTAGTGATAAGGAAAGTGGGGTAGTGAAATTTTCCCTATATTGTATGGGAGGGGAAATCTCACCCACCTCCCGGGTAGTTTGCCTTAATAACATATACCTACATTTTTTTTACAATCCCTATTTTTTGAAATAAAGATCACGAGACCCTGTCTATTATGACATGTCTATTAATTAATGACGTATCATTATTTTAAATAATTTAATTGAAAAATTACCCCTCAAACATGCTAGCTTACCAATATAACCTTTTCCATAGATCCATAAAAATTGTTCGCAACTTGTAATGGAAATTTTCTTGGCAAATAGTTCTGTTAATTTTTACAGATGAACTCATCACTCATAAATAAGAAAGATCACACATCAAACTAACAATCAACAAAGAAGAAGAAGAATTAAAAAATAATAATAATAATAGTAAAAAATTATAAACTAGGAAAATGAAGAGGAATAAATAAACTGTAAGAAGCTGAGATTGAAGAAGTCAGACTCTGAGATCGAAGAAGAGGAAAAACTGAGGACTGAGTGAGAAAGCTGTTGTCGCAAGTTGCAGGTGCTTAGCTAGAGAGATTGCTGGCGAAGAGAGAGAGAGAGAGAGAGAGAGAGAGAGAGAAGCAGATAAGGCTTGAGAAGGGATGAATGCTAAGTTCTTGGATGGGTAGGTTATTTTTGTTGATCCTGCTAAACCTAGAGAGTCAAGACCACCTCCTAATCTAGAATCAAAGTCTTCAGAAATTGGTTGCAGGACAAGCAAAACCATTGGATGGTGTGGGTAATTCTACAGGTGGGAAGGATTGTCTTGTCTTTGATTGTTTGGTTAGATACACTTGTCCAATGGTGGATGGAATGAAAATAAGTGGAAGAAATTGAATGTATGAATTAAATTCTGGAAGAAGGAGGAAGAAAGTCTCCCGCTCTCTGTTGTGATCCTTGTTTTTACCTTGTTCCTTGCAATCAATCAACGCTCCAGACGACAAAATCAAATCAAATCAAATTCAGATTCAGGGACAAGCCAGAGCAAAGAAGTTAAATTAGATAACCTTTGAAGAGTGAACATGAGCAGTCATGCGAGTCCATTTTTTGCCAAGCTTAGTGTGGAGCTCAATTTGAAACATGGTTCACTGGTCGGATTCAGATTTTGAAGGAGGGATAAAAGAGAGATGACAGGAGCGAGACAGTAATTGCCAGAGGTGGGTGGGTGGGTGGGTGGGTGGGAGTGAGACAGTAATCGCCTGTGAGAAGAAGATGAAGTAGAGTTTCAAAATCAAAGACTAGTGTAATTATTAAGTATATATTATGAAAGGGAATTACAAGGGTGGTGGATGAAATTTTTCATTTTTTATTGGAGTTGAGGAGCCATGGGGGTTAGGAATCAAACGAGAAGTTAGAAAACAACAAAATGGAAATTTTAGCAGAGTAAGGCAGATACTCGTTTATTGGGCCTGTAGCCACCACCGAGAGAGATACTGTCTGTAGACCGAGAAGACTCTAAGACCAGAGCAATACTTTCCCTCCACCGACAGAGAACATCTTCTGTCAAAATAATAAATAAATAAACAAAATGGAGAAAAAAGGGCCCCACTTGAGCAAAGGTACTATTGTCGGCACCACACGCCAAAACTCATATCATTATCTCTTATCAAACTTCAAGGCACCCACTTAATTCTCTAATAATTGGAAACCACTGTTGTTATCATTGATATCATCACTGAACTCTCCGGATCTATCTTTTAAAATATCATTTTAACTCTAATAAACAACACTTTTTTTTATATTTGTATATTGAGGATACACCCAACCCTAGGGAAAAAGTGTTAATAGATTATAATCTTCTTATTATTTAATGTGAACTTAAGATAAAGGTTTATATGTTTACTTCTTGGAGTAATAATTTGCTGTACTCAAGTGTTAAAGAAAGTAAGTAATCTAAAATAGTTGCTTAAACCTCATATGGATCGCTTACCTGTAACCATACTGTTACCTCTTCTCCTCCTCTTCTGTCGGTCTCCTCTGTCCTTCCATCTGATTGCAGATCTTGGGTTCACCCAGAAGACTAGCAGCAGAATTAGAGGTAACCCTGTAACCGTAATGGGGTTGCCCTTCTCATCCGGGACCAGATCCATCATCTCCAAGCTCACCAGCTTTCCCATTTTGCTTCTGTTTCTCCTTTCCTGCTTCAGCTTTACTTCAACAGGTTCGTACTCAAGGTCACTTCTTTAGTCCCTCTATTCTTTTTAATATGTTTACCCTGTTTTTCTTTCCACGTTTGGATTTTGGAGTTGGTTCTCGGTTTATTCTAGTGGATATTGGTTTAATGACAGAGCTTTATTTTCTCTTTCAAGGGTTCAGCATATTGGTTGGGCTTCACTGAAAATTTGGAACTGAAGAAATGGGTTCATTTGATTACTTACCAAAAAAATTATCTTTTGGGATCTATGTTCTTGCAACTAGGTTTTCTCAGAAATCCAGATTTTCAGTTCATCTTCATGGATTTAGAATGCTCTCAGAATTGGGTCATAAGAAGATGAATTATGAGAGTCAGATTTCTTTACCTGTTCATAATTTGGCATTTGAATTATTTAAAAAATGAAAATAGATAGAAAATGAGGGACCGATTAGCTAAACCAGCGTTGCTTCAAAAGATCACTACTCAATATCATATTTATAACGTTTTTTCCCCTTCCCTTAACCTTTCTGGGCTTCAGCGGCGGTGAGAACTCCGGAGAGTAGCTCTTTTTCCCCATGGATCTTGCATTCAAGGAATTAATATGAAATAAGTAGGAAAAGAATCATTTTTGTTATTAACAGAACTGGAGATTGAGAAATGGAAATTTTGGGGGACAAGCGGGGGATTCTCCTTTTTCCTCTGATTTGAACTAATATGCACAGTCCTGATTATGAACTTTCTGGATTTTTTTTTTTTTTTTTTGGATGAGAAGATTTTTTTATTCTAGCGTGAATTTCTCCTTTCTCAAGTGTTGAAGGTTTTGCATCTATTTCTTTCATTAAAACTGGTTTGTTGAGAATGGTGAAGTTGATGAGGAAATTATTGCTTTGTCTCATAAAAGGACAGTAAAATATGGAGGGTTAAATATTGAAGAGCTTGTTTTCTGCCTTTGTTTTACAAACTTGGCATTTGATCTGCTAAATCCACTTTTTTGCATTCCATTTTGAATGTTCGGTTTATATACAATTGTGTAGACACCACATTTTGTCACCCCTCCAGCAATGATGATATATTGAGAAGCCGCTCTCTCTTCCCCCAAGAAGAAGTTCACTTACGGGCTTAATGACTTGATTGCCATTTGCTAGAAAAATAAATCAGGGCTCTTGTGAGGAAGAAAAACAAATTTCTGTTGTATACAGCAGCTCTGGGGTATCCTGCAATCTTCTGAAGAAAACAGATTTTTTTTTTTTTGGGTGAATAAATAATATGTTAATAACACCCCAAACAAGGGAGAACGAACCTGGGTATCCAAAGGACAAAAAGACCGAAACAGAAACTTAAAGGAACAACATAATCCACTTCAAACAGTGGCCAGATTCCAAGAAGACAGAATGAATCTATTTCTATCCGTTTCCGGCGTAGGAAAGTGAAATTGTTACCTCTATAAAGAAGTTATGTAATACAGTATCTGTTATTTTGGAGGAATTTGTAATGTCTTTTTTCAGAGAAGAAGGTGTCTATTTATACAGTTATTAGAATTTGGGAACTTAAGTTTGATAACTTTTGGAAATGATGAAGAATTATCTGATTGTTATGGGGTTTGAGGTCCTTTAAGAACTCGAGGTTTTATGAAATAAAAAGGGTCCTTTTCAAAGAAATTTAATTCTTTTAATTTCTTGTCAGTGGAGATCTAACCTCTATTTTTTGTTGTTTTTTCAGAAGCCTATGATCCCCTTGATCCCAATGGGAATATCACAATCAAATGGGATCTTATGACCTGGACTCCTGATGGCTATGTTGTAAGTATATAACCAGAAATTCATTATATGGTAATTATTTAATTGACAAGATTAAACATTGAGAAATTCATTATATGGTAATTATTTAATTGACAAGATTAAACATTGACAAGTTCAAGAAATAATGCATATTAGTTTAATCTCAGATTTTCCAGTTTCATGATTTTCTGTCGATGTTTAATATCCATCAAGTGTTTGGTAGTCGGTTGTTTCTTCAAACCTATTTTATTTGTGAAATCTGAGGAGCTTGAGTATTAACTTTGGTTAAAAAGTACTGATCTGGAAAATTGGGAGTTTACCTTTGACAAGGAACTGTAGAAGTCATATCAAGATATACCTACTATTTAGGGATTCTTTTACATCTCTTTCTTTCATAGTTTAAATAATCAACCTTGTGATTGGAATTGGGCAGGCTGTTATTACGATGTACAACTTCCAACAGTATCGTCACATTCAAGCACCAGGATGGCAACTGGGATGGACATGGGCAAAGAAGGAGGTGATCTGGAGTGCAATGGGAAGTCAAGCCACAGAACAAGGGGACTGTTCAAGGTTCAAAGGGAATACTCCACATTGCTGTAAGAAGGATCCAACAATTGTAGATTTAATGCCTGGAACTCCTTACAACCAGCAGATTGCAAATTGCTGCAAGGGGGGAGTGATAAATTCATGGGCCCAGGATCCTGCCACTGCAGTAAGCTCGTTCCAGCTTAGTGTCGGTCAAGCAGGAACCACCAACAGAACCGTTAGAGTGCCAAAGAACTTCACACTTAAGGCTCCGGGACCTGGGTATACGTGTGGTCCTGCAAAGATTGTGAAACCTAGTAGATTTGTAACAGCAGATCAAAGGAGAGCCACTCAAGCATTGAGTAAGTTGTCCAAGATTCTAAGCATGTTCATATAAATAAAATTTCATAACAATTATAATATTATAATTGTACATAATTCTTCCGTTTTTTTTTCCTTTTTCCTTTTTTCTTTTTTTTTTTTTTTTTTTTTTTTTTTTTTTGGGGGGGTGGGGAAACCAGAAACCTAATAAAGCAGTTATTCCACAAGCTGAATCCACAAGTTTCTGAACACGATAAATACCAAATCTTGTCTCAGAGACTCACTTCTTTATTCCTGTATGGCTGAATCCAAGATCAAATGAACTGCAGCATTATCTAATAACTCATTTTTTTCTGCCATTATGGTTCCCATTTTGTTTTTGTTTTCGTTTTTCATATTATTTTCAAGTTTTTTCAACCGAAGACTTATTGTTGGGTTTATAACTGATCTATGGGAAACGGAATGCTGTTTATGATCTAGGGGACAAGGAAATGATGGTCAAGTTGATTCCTTTGTATTCAAAGTAAAATCTGGTATAAGAACAGAAAAAATCCAGGCATTTACCTTTTGTTTCTTCTTTACAACAGTGACATGGAATGTTACCTGCACATATTCTCAGTTCCTGTCTCAGAAGACTCCCAGTTGCTGTGTCTCGCTTTCTTCCTTCTATAATGATACAATTGTGCCCTGTCCAACGTGCACCTGTGGCTGCATGAACAATATAACTCATCCTGGGAGCTGTGTTGAGTAAGCTCTGTTCTGCTACTAATAGGATCTTTATTGTTTTTTTTCATTAAAACAATCTGGGTTTTGGAAATGATGTGATGGATTTTTGTTTGTTTCTTTTCCTTTGTCTTGGCTTATTGCAGGGGAAACTCACCATATTTAGCTTCAGCTATTACTGGTTCAGGAAAAAAGAGCTATACTCCTCTGGTCCAATGCACTAACCATATGTGCCCGATTCGGGTTCACTGGCATGTTAAGCTTAATTACAAGGAGTATTGGCGAGTGAAGATCACGATTACAAATTTCAATTACAGGATGAACTACACACAGTGGAACTTAGTCGTACAACACCCAAATTTTGATAACATCACCCAGCTTTTCAGCTTTAATTACAAATCATTGACTCCTTATGGTGCCATAAGTAAGTTAAATTCTCAGTTTGTATTTCATTCCTGTTCCTTTTCTATTATATAATGTTTGTTTTGGTGGGTATTGGTGTTCTATTACCTTCCTAAATTAAGTTAAATACTCAGTTGTATTCCATTCCTGTTCCTTCTCTATTATATCGTGTTTATTTTAGTGGGTATTGGTGTTCCATTTCCTTCCTAAAGTAATATGAGGCTTTTCCTGGGTAGCTGACTACTTTCTAAAGGAAGGTTAAAGAATGTACTAGAGAAAGACAAAAATAATATAGAAGTGTCATAAGGGTGAGGCACTATGAATGAACTATGAATATCTTGTGACCAATTGAACATGCTGTTTATAGAGGAAACCAGATATCAGATCCCCCTTAGGAATTGTGATATCTTCGAAAGACCGGCAGAGCTCGATATCAACTATTAATCACTATTGTTGTGTCCCTTAAAAGTGTGGCCGGTGCCAAACATCTTGTCCTCTTGAGGCCCACTCCAAGAGCATTAGTCTCACGTGATTATGTCCATATCCAGTATCACGTTCCAGAACCATTTTTAGCACTGTCAATACCAGAGGGAGATCAATTCTCTAATGAGCAGCCACCAAATGTAGAGTTTGATGACATTTCCTAAGGGAAGGTTCCCAGCAAGTAACAGTCTGTGGCAGTCTCAAAATCTTATGCAAAATCTTGTATGTTCAGATTAATTGCAATAATTAAAATTGTGGGTACTACGGCACGTTGACTCTCAACATTTTATTCTGATGGAGTGAGGCCAATGATCTCCCAAAGTGGACTCATCCTGGAAGCCTGCTCCCACTCGTCCCAGGTGCTCTGCAGTTTGTCAGCAGCGCTAGACTTGATGGTATCTTTCCACTCTAGGTGAAGGACCCTTGTACGACACCTTCCTTGTGATATATTCAAAGGACCTGTAGAGTTTGGTATCTACCATTAATCACTATCGTTATGTCCCCTTAAAATTTTGGCCAGCGCTAAGCATCTAGTCCGCATAGGGCCCACTCCTAGAGCATTACTCTCACTTGATTTTGTCCATATCCTGTACTTTCCGGAACCATTCTTAAGCACTGTCAATGCCAGAGGGAGATCAATTTATGGGAAAAAGACAGTTACATCCCTTAAACAAACTATTAAAATCCAAATAGCCCCAATTTTTAACAGTGTTAAAATTATATTTTTTGTGGACAATTCTACCATCAAATTTCTGAAACCAATATTGCCAGGAAAAAAGAGAAAAACCCCTCTTCACTCCGGTGGAAAAGACGAGAAAACGGAGAAAAATTGAAAAAAAAACTGATGAACAGGAACGAGATATGAGATTCAAGATCAGATACAACTCTAGTGGAACAAGATCTGTTAAAACAAAATAGAGACGGAGAACTTTGAAATTTCAAGAATCATGGCAGGAGAAGATAAAGAATCATGGCCGGAGAAGAAATCCAAAATCCAAAGAGAGATTTCAAAGAGAAAAACTGATGATAATGCATTTTTGTGGAGTTTGAGAACTATTGTAGGAAATATATACCTCTGCAATGAAAAACAAAAGAGACTGTAGAATATCAATAGATAGAAAAACACATACTCATGCTTAGTCGAACAAGAAATAGTGAAGCAGAACTTCAAGAGAACTCTCGGAAGAAGAAATTGATAAGACTGGCTACATCATCTTGTACACCATCCATTGGAGATTTCAAACCAGAGAAGAAGAAATGAAATTAGAGCAAAAAAACTTTAGAACCTGATTTCTTGAACATGTTTTCTTGATCTGAACAACTGTGAATGTGACAAACAAACTATGAAGCTTGATTCAAACTATGAAGCTTCATAGTCTATTCCTCCAGGAAGCGATCGAATCCAAGCTCAAGAACGGAAACCCAGTAGAGGGTTCGCAAACAGGAATCGGGGCCGGTGCGAGCTTGTAACTTCTTGTAAGAGGAGGATGAGGGGGTTCTCCAGATCTAGATGAGATCAGTGACGAATTTGAAGAGCTCGCATGTAGATGGGATAGGAGGGAGAGGTCCAAGGGCAAAGGGTTTGGGGGTGAAAGAGACGATGAAGGATCAAAACCTCGATTCTTCTGAATCTGCTCATCGTTGTCCAGGGCTAGTGGAGGGAGCAGATGGAATGGGGTTTTGGATGGATTTCTAATGTAAAAGGGAACGAAGCAGAAGAAAGAGCAGATGGGAAGGGTTTTAGATGGATTTCTAATGTAGAAGGGAAAGAAAAGGCGATACCAAAAAGCTGAGAGGCATTGGCAGTTAGCCAGAGACAACTATGAATGTGACGAACAAACTATGAAGCTTGATTCAAACCATGGCAAAACTTTTCTTCTTTTTGGTCAAGAGAGAGCCCACCGCCATCTTCTCCTTCACTCCTTTTTTTTTTTTTTTTTAGTCAGTCACCCTTGTAAAGGGTTAATTTGGTCATTATGGAAATATTGGACTCCCACCGTTAGCATCTAATGGAATATTCTAACGGCGTGGATCTATTTGGATTTTAATAGTTTGTTTAGGGGAAGTAACTGTCTTTTTCAAAACCATTGGGGGTCAACTATCAATATGGTAAGTTACAGGAGAGGTAATGTCTTTTCCCATTCCCTAATGAGCAGCCACCAAATGATGGCATTTCCCAAGGGAATCTGTGGCAGTCTCAGAATCTAATGCAAAATCTTTTAATGTTCTGATAAATTGCAATAACATAAAACAGTGGGCACGTTGATTCCCAACATGTTATTCTGATGGAGTGAGCTCAATGATCTCTCAAAGTGGACACATCTTGAAAGACCTGTTCACGGTTCACACTTGTCCCAGGTGCTCTGCAGGCCTGTCAGCAGCACAAGTCTTGATGGGACCTTCCCACTGTAGGTGAAGGATCCTTGTATATTTGGGGGAAACCCACCTTGTTGATGCTCCTAAGATTCAATTATCCATGACATGGAACCAATTTCCGTTCTAAAATTGGCTTGAAGCTGCAGTAACTGACTGATTCTCCATCTGGCATGCATACTTGGAAAAGATGTGGGAGTAGAACCCAGCTAGTGTGTTTTCTTTCATCATGAACGTATATCCCAGTTCTGGGTTACTGAGCTCGAAGCCCATTGTTTCTGAGATGTCGGCATCTTCCATACAGGCTCCAGACCACCCTAGAAATCAGACAGTCCAGAAACTTGATTCATGTACAATCATTTGGCCTTTGGTATCTAGAATAGTTGATCTCTTTGGCAGGGCTCATCAAATTGAATGATTACTACTTGTCCTACATATAACATAAATGATAGGTATATTAGGGGTTGATCTTTTATCATTCGAGAAAAAAAAATATGGTCAGCTCTCTACTTTGTTTCCAAATGCTTTGAAACACTGGTTATGACATAATGTGGAATTTCTTGATTCTGTGTTGCAGATGACACTGCCATGCTGTGGGGGGTTAAATTCTATAATGATTTGCTTATGCAAGCTGGGCCTCTAGGGAATGTACAGTCAGAGCTACTATTCCAGAAGGAACCATCAACTTTCACTTTTGATAAGGGATGGGCTTTCCCTCGGCGTATTTATTTCAATGGTGATAATTGTGTCATGCCACCACCAGATGCCTATCCATGGCTGCCAAATGCCAGTAGTCGGCCAGTTATTTCCTTGCTTTGTTCTATCATTGCTTTGCTGATATGTTTGGCATTCTTATTGTCTTATGCCTAGTGGACGATGCCACGGTCATACTGCAAATATGATTTCATCCGGATTACCAACTGATCATATCATCTGAAGCTAATGACACATTAATTAATTGTCTGTGATGGAGCTTCAGATTCAAACAAAGTGGGTTCAGGTGCACTGCAACTGTGGGAACCAAATTTCATTCTGTTATGTGAATTATCATGCTAAATTCACTGCCATTTGTGTACTTTAAGATGTTGAATTGAATTTTTATTTTTTCAATCAATTATATTGTCTGTAAGAGACCCAAGTCAAAATTGTACCTCCCATACTAAAAAGAATCATTCAAAGTGAAATCAGAGATAATATATGGTTTTATTCATATATTGTCATGTCTTTTTCATGTTCTTGTATGATCTGCATTTGTCTAATTGGAGACAACCAAAATTTAGGATAGTTGCATTTTAAGGAATCAGAATGAGAAATTGTCTCCTTGGACAAAACCAGTTCCCACCCTCATTTCTGTCCAGTTTTGGTTGATATGGGGTAAACCTGCGTCCATGGGATTTATGGTGTGATGTATTGACCAATTGAGTTATGAGGTCAAGGCTGGGGAGTGGGTGTTCGTACAGAGCTAGGACTGTACTGCATTCTGTTGGTCCCCATCAAGATAAACCATAAACCAAATAATGTCAGGGCATGCTTCTGAGGGTTGGAAAATCTATCATCCTGAGTGGAATCGAACCTCTGACAACACATGTTGCCAATCAATCCATTGACATGTTTCTTGCTGCTTTTTACCTCTTAGTTTGTGCATATCATGGCCTTAAAAAAGAGACTAATGTGAAGAATTTAACGATCAGATCCTGAATCTAGCAGTCTGACTTTGGGGCATGTCCCATGAAAGAAAGAGACGCACCAACTAGGCAATCTGGACCAATGATTCAAAACACATACGCGTGGGAGTGAGTCCATTAAAAGTGATGAACATCAGGTTGATCTTGTATTCTTTTTGTGGGGTGTGTATATGTCCCTTTGGTGTCTGTTCCTTCAAGAGGCCAAGAGCCTAATGGGGGCTACTCATTTCATACTCGAGAAGCAATAGTCCCTCAGTTCGAATGACATAGAATGAAATAGGAGGAAAAGGACCATATGATTCCAATTTTTTAAGAGATGATCAACCCTTGCCTATTCAAATTTTACATGATCTCAGTTACCAGATATTCAGAAAATCAAATGAATAGTTCAAATTCTGTATACTCAGTATACAAAATGTACACCAACAAGAGTGCAGAATCAAAACAAGTGAACAGTTTGGTAGGTCTGGGTCATGTTTCTGCTTGCTCTTGCAGACGAAACAAAAAGTACTAACAAGCATCCTTCAAATTTTATGTATAAGAAACATTTCACAAAACTGGAACCTCCTTCACTCTCTTTAGATTGTTATGAAATAAATCTTAATTCTACATCTACCTGCATCTCCAGATAAAATCTGTGAAAAATGTTGCCAAGATAGAACGGATTTCCTTTTTGCTGCTTCTAAAGCATTCAAGAACTGTTTCTGCACCTGTACAATCTCTACCACCAGACAGTCATCAATAGGAAAAGCAGAGAAGCCACCATTGTAGGGAGTGAAAGAGGATTTGCAAGGGCAGAATTTGGCAGGAATGGATATGTATCAGGTGAAGGTAGCTTGCATTCATCGCCATTAAAATAGACTTTCCGGGGAAACGCCCATCCTTGCTTGAAGGTGAATGTGTTGGGGTCCTTCTTAAGAAGTACCTCCGACTGGACATTTCCATATGGTCCAGCTTCCATCAGTAGGTCATTATAGAACTTCATGCCGTAAAACATACCAGTATCATCTGCATTTAGAATCACAGAAGATGTAATAAGGAGAAGCAGAAAATATTTTCTTGAATCAATGTAAAAAAATAAAAAATAAAAAGGCACTTCTATCCACCCTCCCCCAAAATGTGCAGTCTGACTCTGTTTTGAGAAAGCATCAGTGTTTGTAGCCATGAAATTACACAGTTGTTGGTGAGCCTTTGGCATATCATATGAAGGTGGTTTTGTAATCACTAAATCTTAGTATCAGTAGTTCCCTTGATTGATAAAATAATGGATGAACTTTCATGATCAGACTCAATTGCTTTTGCAGCCAAAGATTTGTTCTTTTCTCGAAATGCTGATGACTGCATCTCCCTGTTCAGGCTAGTCGTTTTTTTTTAACCATGTCACTTACAAATGCATAAACAGATTAAATCTAGTGAGCTATGAACACTATTTCTTAAATTGTAGGCATTTAGACAATGAGAGGAAAGCCAAAGGTGCTTGGTTAACTTTGAGTAGTGTATGAAAATGCATTTGCATCTTTTATGTACTTACTTATAGATTGGTAGGGGACAAGAGGCTTGTAATCAAAACTGAAGACTTGAGTTACATTATTGAGATTTGGGTGTTGCGCGACTAGCGTCCACTGTGTGAAGTTCATCCTGTAATTAAAATTGGTGATGGAAATCTTTGCGCGCCAGTACTCCTTATAGTTGAGTTTTACATGCCAGTGAATTCTGATAGGACACATATGGCGTGTGCACTGCAGTAATGGAGTGTTGTCCTTCTTTGGGGTGTTGATCCCCCCGACGGTCAGCCGTTTTGAATCACTTCTGTAATATCATTCACAATCATCAAGTGTTTAGAATCTTATATATTCATAAACTACATAAGTACATATCTGTGTTCATCATTGCTATGCTGTATTTCATTTTATGTTGTAGGGATAATGAGTAAGAGGATTACGGAATACAGTTCTTCTTGTTTTGGCAACCACAAGCACAAGGTGGGCATGGAGTGATGGTCTCATTGTAGAAGGATGAGAAGGATACACAACAGGCTGGGTTCTTCCGGGCTAGGAATTGGGAATAAGTACATGTCACATTCCATGTCACTGCATAAGAATTTATTACAGAGAAAAGCTGCCCATCAGTAACAATGTAAAAAAGATGATAAAATTGATTACATCTGTTGAGATTTAAACTTACTGAGTGCCTGTGTTTTACGCCGCCGGTCAGGGGTAAGGAAAACAGTGGGTGGTACAATCTTTGCAGGTCCGCAGGTGTAGCCCGGTCCTGGACCCAGTAAAGTGAAGTTCTTCGGTAGTTTCACGGTCTTGTTCGAAGTACCGGCTTGCCCAACACTAACCTGGAAGGCTGAAACTGCTTCGGAAGGGTCTTGCCCCCATGAAGCCACTACCCCCCCTTTGCAGCAGTTGGCATATTGTTGATTGTAAGGGACACCAGGGAGCAAGTCTACAATTGTAGGGATCCTCTTGCAACAATGTGGGACGTTCCCCTTGAACTTGGAACAATCTCCTTGTTCTGTTGCTTGGGCTCCCACCATGGACCATATCACTTCTTTCTTAGCCCAACCCCATCCCAAGGTCCAGCCTGGGCTCATGATGTGCCGGTACAATTGGAAGTTGTTCATTGTCACTGTTGCCTGAAAAACATATTATCTTGCATGATTTTAGATTTTTTGTTGTTAAAGCTTTATATTATCCTCTTTGTGTGTATTTATTTATTTATTATTATTATTTTTTTTTTTGTGGAGATTTACTAATGTCAATGAAGATTGGTGAACTTTTGGAATTCAAGAGTTGCCACATGGTAAGCAATTGGTAATACATTCGTTGGTCCATTTAATCTCCAGATCGGAGACCAAATAGGACCATGGTTTAAGTAATCGATATCGGGTTGGATTAATTTATTCGTATTGGTTTTGGACCTGATCAATCGCTGATCCGATCTCTGATTCGATCCTATTTTAATATTATTATATATGGTATCGATCATGTGTCAGTTTCCCCTTGGATCCTTACACCGAACAGATCCGATCGATCTAGATCTGAGATCAGATCGGATCGGTCTTGGACATGATCTTGAGAGAGATCAACCGAGCTGTCCTGAATATGGTTCAAGATATTGGAATCGGATCGGCCGGCCAGATCGATCAATTCATATATGTTTTGGAGCTGCCAATCCTGACCCAGTATCTGATACTTTGACTGTTTTAATATTATTTTATGACAGAATAGTTACGTGTCGATGTACTAATGAATCCATACACCAATCTGGATTGATTTTAGACATGATCAATATCGTATCCAATACCTAGATTCACAACCTTGGTCCTAATCTTGCTGAATATTTGACTGTACAAGGGTGGTATCAATCAAATCAGATCAACAAGGATCAACCGGGTGATATGTAACCCTAAGTTTAAAAATATACACCTATATCATTGGTCAAATTTCAATCCAAAATATGCATGTGATATAAATGTGAGAAGTGTGTCCAAATACATAAATAAAATTACAAAAATTGCCTCTTAACATCTAATGTTACATAATGGAGGTTTCTGCTACTTTTATTTATGTAACTTTTGGACCATATTAATGAGATAGATGTCTAGTTGTCTATCATTGATTGCAATGTAGCAACTCATGAAACTTTACAAATTTCACCAACCTCCTTTTTTTATTTTTATTTTTATTTTTTTTTTATTTTTATATATTCATAAAATTGTTTGAATTTTGGACACTGAAACTCCATATCATAGTTTAGTAGAGGAAACAAGGAAAACAAAAATAATCAATCTTTGATGATAATATTACCCACCACATAGCCATCTGCGGTCCAAGAGACTATATCCCATTTAATTGTTATGTTACCAGTCGGATCTAAGGGATCATATGCAGCTAAATTCACAAAAGAAAAAAAAAAAAAAATCAGTGAAAAGAACAAAGAAGAACATGAACAAAATACCAACTCTGGAATTTGCAGAACTAGAATCTCACCTGCACAAGGAAAGATGATGACAAAGAAAAGTGCCACAAGAGCTAATCTGAATTCAACGAATGGGTGGTGGTTCCGAGGATATCTCTCATGGCTTGGGTTTACAGGTTCATTGAATGCCATGTTAAAGTTCACTGAGATATTGAGATCTCCAATGGCAATACCAGCACACTGGGTAGCAGGAGACTATCAGAGCCTCAAAGAATATATCTGTATATAAGCAAGAGAGTGAAATTGAATTGAGGACTGCCCAGAGATGGCCTACCGACCAGTTGTTACTTGTTAGGTATATTTGCTTCTCCCTCTCTCTCTGGCTTCTGATTTTTTTGGTTCCCATATCTTGAAGCAACAGCTATGGTGAGGAGAAAGGATAATCACTCTTTAAGACAACTGAACACAACAGCCCAACGCTTATCCGGACTAATCTAGTCTTGCTCTTGCCTACTGCATATTTACACCAAAAGCCCTTGTTCGGTAAAATGACAATACTATCCCTACTGTCATTCTATTTCCCAAATAGTCCTAGATGTGTATATTAAAAACTGATGATCAATCAAGGGATCAATAACATGATAGGTTCTATCGTTGTTGATTTGGAATATCTGTTCCCTTGATTTTTGTTTTGAATGGTATTAAATACCATTGTGTATAGTGACATGGGTATTATGGTAATTTTAAGAAAGCAATAACATCTTGGTTATATTTGAGAGGAGGGGGAAGCTTCCCTCAAAAGTAAGGATATTACTGTCTATCCTTCCATTCCTTTTTTGAGATGTTTCCTTTCCTTTTGATTAAGTTTTGGGTCAGAAGTAATAGTTCTGGGGTATGTAGAGAGTTGGGACAAGTAGTCAGTCCCCTTCTGATGAAGACTTGTCAACTGTAAGGAGTAAAAATGGTGCTTCTGCAACTCAGACTACACTTTGTAAGCATTATATAATGAGGTAAACATAAAGGGAGATAATGAACCCACCAAGCCTTTTGCCTACTGAGGGGAAAGCTCCAGATCCAGTCTACATCAGGGAAATAACCTATTTCCATGTATGATTTGTCCCTAGAACACAATCTAAGCTACCACTTATATCTAAGATTCTGAGATGATCTGTATATCTACCTAGCAAAATCTTCCCTTTGACTGGTATTGTTATTGAGATTAATTTTGTATTGGATGTGGAAGGAACTTGAAAAATATTATTTCTCAATTTAGTTCAGTCATCATCAAGTGATGCATTTCAAGCCCTGATGAGGAAGAAATCTTAGGGGGTGTTTGGTAACACTCCAGAAGTTGGATTCTGACTTCTGGAGCATAAATGGAGTAGAAACCTGTTTGGTAACCCGGTTCGGACTTCTGGAGAATCCATGAGTGAACCGGCTCCAAATGAGCTCTAGAATCCAATTTTTTGGAGCATCAAATAGATCCTTTTCGACTTCAGAACACAATTTTGGAGTAAAAATCACCCCACACCAATACTACCACCAACTACCACTACCACCACCACAACCCACCAGCCACCAACCACCAGCCACCACCGCCACCACCCTTCACCACCCACTGCCGCCACCACCACCACCACCACCACACTGCCACCACCCACCGCCACCACTAACCACCACCACCACCACCACCATCCTCAATCACCACCCACCGCCACCTACCATCGCCACCACCACCAGCCACTGGTCACCAACCACCGCCACCTACCATCGCCACCACCACCAGCCACCAACCACCGCCACCACCACCTACCACCACCACCACCACCAACCAACCACCACCCACCACCACCACCACCACCACCCACCACCCCGGCCGCCATCACCACCAACCACCCACCACCGCCACCACCATCCACTACCACCCACTGCCACCTACTATCGCCACCACCACCAGCCACCAACCACCACCACCACCACCACCCACCACCAACTATCACCCACCACCACCACCACCGCCACCACCACCACCCCCCGTCGCCACCACCACCAACCACCCACCACCGCCACCACCAACCACCGCCACCTACCATCGCCACCACCACCAGCCACCAACCACCGCCACCACCACCCACCACCTCCACCAACTATCACCCACCACCACCGCCATCACCCTCCACCACCACCACCCACCCACCGCCACCCTTCACCACTACCTCCCACCCACCACCACCGTCACCAACCATCACCATTCACCACTAGTGCCGCCATTCACCACCCACCAACACCATTTTGGAGTTCATGACTAAATTAGGTTAACAAACATGTTTCTACTCCCATATACTCCTGAATCCTTTTGAAGTTGGAGTAGAAATTTGAACTAGAAGTAAGAATCTCAGAGTTGAAGTTTTAACAAACAGCCCCTTAATGTTTGTAATTACTCTCAATAACATAACAGTTTCCATTAATATCAATAAAATGACCCAGATTTGCAGAAATGCAGGCATAACAGGCAATCAACTGATAGATCTCTAGCATATCTTAGCATCAGTTTACACTAGCAACTAATCTGTACAACCTTGACCGTAAAAGCAAGGATTTAAAATGTTTAGAAATACCATACTGGTGTAAAGTTGAGATTAAGGTCAATGCATATGAGACTGAATTTGGATGGGTTGGAGGTTTATCCAATTACTGGGCTGGTTAATACATAATTGTGAAGCCCCCATCATTTGTAAGGTAAATCTCCTCCTGTTGGCTTTGATTTTAACTCTGGGAGCTTCAGCATGTAAGTACAAGCGTGCCTGCATTTTCAGTTGATGAAGTTGCCAGTGTCAACAGCCAGGTTCACCACTTATGGGAAGTGTTTTATTATTTGTCAAGCCTAGTAACCCTCAATGGAACTTCACTGAAATTAAACCCAGGTCCATAAAAAACTTAAAAGTCTTTAAAAAAGCTCTTACATCACAGGATTAGATCAGACGAGAACATGAGTTCGAAGGGACTTGGGAAGATATTCAACGCCAGAATTTTGTAGCTGGTTGCAAGGGCATCAAGAATGTTGCTGCATACTGGCAGAAAAGATAACCAGAGCTAAAAAAAAAAAAAAAAAAAATTCTGCTCGAAACATAAAAGTGCTCATTCTAACATTTACAAAACCTGTTTTTCTTTCGAGTAGATGAAGATAGCATTGTAGATGGATTGGAACTTGACTATGTCTGATATCCAATTTCTATCATCTAAGTAGGTTTATCTCCATTCAGGTTTTCAGTAGAAACAAGAATAGGTTAAGCATTAAGACTGACTCCAAATTCACCCCTCCAAGGACCCGCATAGGTGGTAGTCAGGGCCAGCACCGGTATTGGCCCTTTTTACCTCTGATTAAAATCAGTTCATAAAGGTATCGTACACAGTCACATCTGCATCAAAGTAATACTTTTTGAATGCTTTTGTGACTACTGACTTAAAAGGTTGTATCATCAAAGCTATATTTACGGAATGAATTTTTTGCCTGATGCTCCATCAAAGCTATATAGGGCATGAATTTTTTGCCTGATGCTCCATCAAAGCTATTTAGGGCATGAATTTTTTGCCTGATGCCATTGTGAGCACTTCCTAGATGTCAAACATATCTAACATTCAATCCCCAACATAAACAGAATGTTCTCCACATCCAAGAAACACTAGTTATATACATTATCATTAGCAGGAATCAGTAAGATGGACCTTGCAACCAGAGTCAATGTTGATCCTTAGAAAAGAACTATAGCCACTGAATGCCAGATTACTAGTTGTATCAAGAAAGGTACTTTGAAAGCATGGTCTAATATGAATTTGGTGGTGCTCTAAATTAAACTGATTGAGGAAAGGCAAGTTGAAAGCATGGCAGGCCTAATGGGGCAAGTTGAAAGCATGGCAGGCCTAATGGAGCAAGTTGAAAGCATGGCTACTAGAACAACATAACTTTTCATTCAGCTGTGGTTCTGTGACTTCTGAGACGAGAAATATTTACTCTTGTTTCATGCTCATAGTATGTGAATCTCCTATGTCCTGAGGTATACTTGGATTTTCTTCATCTAACCCAACAAGAGAGAAAAGTTAATAAGGCTGGTAGGAATGACAAGTGCATATTATGGTTTTATGCATTACTGACAGATCGAGGAAAGACCTTAGGCTATAACAGTGACCTTCAACCAGTAACTCAAATTACAGAGAGATTTCAGAAAGAAGCAATGTAATAGGCTTCCTGTCAAAGCATTTCATCCACATTCACCAAGAGGAGCAGAATTACTTTGCACAAACAAGTCAACTATTGCTTTAATATACAGTTACATCAATGGTCAGTTATAGCGCTAATTGTAACACCAGATAGATGGTCAACAAAAATCCCAATTCTGGTAATTGCATTGTAACCCAATTGACTGCTCTCTTCCACATCACTGATTATCCTGTTTCAAAACCTCTGCTTCTGCTATTGCCATGGGATCATTCTTGGTTTCAGTTGGCTCTTCCTTTTCTCCTTCTCTCTCCTCGGTCAGTTTTTTTCTGTGCAACTCCTCAGCAGCTGCCATTTCTTTTCGGTTTTCTGCTTGCAATCGCTGCATTTCCTCTTCTTGTTGCTGACGTTCGAACCACGTATCAGCATCTGCCCAAACTGAAGGAAAAACACAGAACCCATCAATGTTAAAAAAGGTTTCCCCTTGTTTGAGAAAGATTATCATTTGTGGCTGACATGAAAGCTGAAGGCTTCAGCATACTTGAGAAACAATATCCCAGAGTTAGGATTATTGTGCTACACGGTCAAAACTAGGGAAATCCAACGGAAACAACAACCTAATTTCTTAAATAAGGAAAATTAAACCCCAAACCAAGGAGAAGAGCAGCAATAGCACCTTAGAACATAAGAAAGAGAAACCATGATATAACCTGCGAAACCACATTGTTCTTTCTTTCTTTATTTTTCTCCCACAAGTTGAAAAGAAATTTTAGAAGGCGAGTTTATGTCTAGTGAACCCACACCAGGAGAACGAAAACTCTCATTAGTGTAAAGCACATTAGAGTATGAAAAAGAGAAACCACGATATAACCTGAGAATTTCCTATCCCCTCCCCAAAAATGCCCCCCCTCCCCCCCCCCCCCCACACACACCCCCGGAATTTTAGAAGGCGGCTAGTGAACCCACACCAGGAGAACGAAACTCTCCCTTCCCCCCGACACAACCCCACACACACACACACACACTCCCCAAAAAAATGTTGAATAAAATCTTCAAGGCTTTGTTTGGTTGCAAGGGGAATTGAAGAGAAGGGAAGTGAAATTTTTAAACTTTAAATGGAAATTTTTGTAATGGTTATAGTACATGCTATCACATTTTTTTTTTGGGTAAGTAATGATTTATTAACCCAAGGGAGAGAACACAGCAAGCCAACTGCCCAACAAGGGAACAAGAAGGCCATAAACAAGAGCGAAATGAGGAGGGAAGACCAACACGGCCCAGTCCCTCAAGAAGGCGCCCCACAGCATTGACACAAAAGGAAACAGGACAAACCAAGGAGCCACCAGCAGGCTCAACAACCTGGACCTCTTCCCTTAGTGAACATCAAAGCACCAATTGGCTCTTAGGAAAGAGTTTCTTGGAGAGAGAGGATCATTCAAAATGAAGGAGCTGACCTTAGATTGGATTTCATTCACAATATAAACCTCAACCTGAGTTCTGGATTCATATTACTATGTAACTAATTGCAAATTATTCTATATTTAACTATTAACTTACACTTAATTTTGCATCCAAATCCCTCCTATTTAAAAAGGAAAATAAATTTTACATCTTATAAGTATCATTACTAAATAAATTATTTAGTTTAGGTAATTTATACAATCATGTTGTGTTACAACTATAAAAGTTTTCATTTACAGTTAAAAAATTTCACTTCCCTTCCCTTCAATTCTCCTTGCAACCAAACAAATTCTCCTTGCAACCAAACAAAGCCTAAAGTATTGTCTCATAACCCTCAGTGGGAGAATGAACAAGAGTGTAACCATCATCAAGATGCTTAAAGTTGGATCAGCTCAGTACAAGGCCCAAAAAACAGAACTAAAGAAACCAATTTGGAGTAAGATGGAGAATAACGAGAAGAACCCTATAAAACCCTGATATAGGGGGAAAAATATATTCAGAGTCAATACTAGTTAAATTCTGCCACAACTGACCAAAGGATCAATCGATATCGCTTCCTCTTTCACCCACAATCCATTAAAAGAGCCAGCTAATAGTAATTCAACGACCATAAAACGAACAATAATAAAAAAAATTGAGATAATAAGACGGAATTTCGCGTAGAAACATGATAAATTAAACTAGAAGTAGGGCTAGGGTTATAGAGAAAAGGAAAATGTACTTACTAGGCTGAGCAGCCCAACCCTGTTCACCACCTTTGATCTTCTCAGGCAAGGCGTAATTGACAGTAAGCACTCTTCCATAGAGCTCAGCGTTATCCATATTGTCCATGGCAGCCGCAGCATCCTCCCTCTCGAGGAACGTCACGAACCCAAACGATCGATGCTTCTGCGTCGCCTGATCCAATGGCGTCTTAACATCTTTAATATCACCAAATGGTATGAAGGCCGCATGTAATATCCCTTCATTCACCTCCTCTGCTAGACCCCCTGCATCAACGAATCATGAGTGATTGACTCATCATCCTTACACCAACATTCATGTCTACTACCAGAGATTGAACAGAAAATCCTTAATCATTACTACTTTACCTACGTAGAGAGTGTTCTTCTGAACCTGTTGTTGCGCCATAGAGATCCCGTCGGCCTCTCCCTTTCTCTCGTTTTTGCTTGTCTGTCGCGCGCGGTCTCGGAAGAAAGGGTAACTTTATAGTCCATAGTCCCTAAATAATGGACCCGATTGAACCAAAAAAGTCTGGGCTGGACCGGATTAAACCTATAAATTTTCTGAGTAATCTGGTGGGATGGAGCATCTCCCACACCTCCCTGCTCCAGAATTTCCGACCATCTCAGGCTTCGTAGAGATTGCAAAGGTCGAGCATGAGAGTAAGTGATCAGGGAGAGGAGCAGTTATTGAAGCATATCTCTATATTTGATTCGTTGTTATTGAAGCATCAAACTGGGGTTCCAGCGCAGTTCCAATCAGGAGTTTGAAGAAGACGATGAGAGAGGAGTTCTAAGAAGGAGAGAAAGATAAGGAGCCCTTTTGATATGTGAATAGTGCGAAAGTTCTTTTGAGAGAATTGAGTGGGAAAAACACCCCGAGGGTCTCTATGGTTGAGCTACTGAAAGTTGGAGAAAACGATCTTTGATCTTCTAGGGTTTGAATCTCGCGCTATTTCGGGCAGAGAAATGCCTTCGGAACTTGACAAGCTTCCTCTGGACAATAGGCCTGGGATCCTCATGGTTGGATCCCCCAACGTCGGCAAGCGAACACTCCTCTCCAGTTACTTCTCTCTCTCTCTCTCTCTCTCTGGATTGTTTCATCCATTACATGAATCCTGTTCTGCTACTATTACTCCATTGAGGGACATGTCTCCCATCACATATATACTGTATATGCCATTGTAGTTTCTTGTTAATTTTCATAGCGATGCTTTCGCTTAACAATTAAATTTTAGTCTACCTTTCAGCAGGAATATTATTTTCACTTGCATTTAGATTTCCGTTGAGCTTGGTTTTTTTTTTCTTCTTGACAGTACTGCTATGTTTCTAACGCGAGATACTTGAATGTTGGTCTTGATCACTGCACTATTTATAAAACTAGAAATTTGGTAATAAGTTGAGGCTCCGATTGATTAGACAGTGAACAAGTTGAGGCCCCGATTTTATTATTTATGTCTCTTAGATGTTCTGAATTTTTGTGTTTCTCTCTCACTTTTTTGTTCCCAAAATTTCCTTAGTCCTTGCTCTCACTTTCAAATTTCTTTAACATGAGATCATCCCTCTCACTTTAAAATTTCTTTAAAATGAGATCATCCCTCTCACTTTCAAATTTCTTTAAAATGAGATCATCCCCCCCCAAAAAAAAAAAAAAAGAAGAAGAAAAACTCTCTTTCTCCTAGTATGACTATTTGCTATTGTTCTGGTCCTTCAAAGGATCTGTTGTAGTTTGTTTATTGTTTTATGGGTACCATGGAAGAGCTGAATAAGATTCGCACAACCAACGTCAGATAGTTGGAAGGGTTACATGATTCTTGCCAAATCCAATTCTAATAATAGGAGAACCCCCCCCCCCCGCACTGGCGGTTGAATGTGTTTTGCCGCCTTTTACACTTGCCAGGCTTCGTGATTAACTATGTCTGTAGTCCTAGTGAGGAACTCTTATGTATGTTCTTCTGACCAGCCTACCATAATGTACAAATGTCCATAGATTACAAAGTTTGAGTTTTTAACAGCATTAAATTGTTATGATTTTCTCCATGATCTGGGTGGAGCCATAGACTGGCAGCACACTGGCATGGAAAACTTTTTCATGCATTTTTTTTTAAATACACATTAACAGGAAGAAAGATCCCTTTCTTTTGTAGACATTAGTATTCTATCACTTAATGAAATTACAATACCTTACCTTAAGATTTTATGCGTTGATTGTAGGGTTGCTTCCTGTGGATTTTGATGATGCATCTGATTCATCATCAGAAGTGCTTTCCTATGGGTAAGGACTAACTTTTATAAAAGAATCAAACATCCCCCCCTCCCTTCTCTTTCCCTTTTCCCTTCCCCAGGCATGCCTTCAGGCTTGGAGTAAGTTTGGGTAAAATGAAAATAAAAAAAGAACTCTGTAATTGTGTTATTTGTGTGGTTTTGGGAACAGGTGGACTATAACTACAAAGTACTATACTGCTGATGTTTGTATATGGATGGCTCATCTTGATGATGAATTTTCTATTGGGAAACTGTCAATTTTTAATCAGTTGGCTGCTTTGGTGATGGTTTTTGACATGAATGATGTTAGCCTCATCATCCCCTTGTCGTTTCTTTATGCTTTATTCTGAAGCTTTAATGTCTAGTGTTGCTCTATCTACTTATGTTTCTAAAATTAAGGGAGTAACTTTATTACTTGTATGCTGTTATTTTTCGGCTATCATCCTTTGGGGTTCTCAAGGATTGGGTTTCTTATACCAATATTCAGCAGTTTGACATATTACTGTGTATTGGTAACAAGGCAGATCTTTTGCCTGGTCACTTTGCTTATGCTGAATATAGAAGGCGCCTGCAGAAGCATGGAGAGTTGTCTAGTGATCCTCATCCAGAGTTCTTAGATTATGGGATTTTGGAAACTGAGGGAAGTAGTCTTTTGGGGGATGAAGAACCCTCATCATGGGAGATTAGGAGATCATGTTTGGAATGGTGCAGTCAGTACAACATCGAGTATATTGAAGCTTGTGCATCCAATGCTTTTTTTGACAAATGTGAGACCCACTTGTGCCCCTTAGCCATGAATTGCAACTAACTCGTTCCTTTTTTTTTTTTTTTTTTTTTTTGAATTATTATTTTTATAAGTATGCTAAGAACTACCCTTTTGTCTTATTAGTTTGCTCATGAAGAGATTTTTCAACTGTTGGATAAAATTTTGGGATACTACTTTTGGGGCGTAGTTTTTAAACAAAGAGACAGTTGCTGGAATTATTTGGGCTAGAGATTCATTCATCTTCACCATTATTTTAATAGTAGTTGTATCTGGAAAATGATTTGTTTATTTTGCTTGGTCTCATCAGTTTTGAATGTTCAATCACTAAAATATGATATATTGTATATTTTCTATTTGGAAAAAGAACTAAATGTTTATAAATGATTATTATGACCTTATAAAAGCTCTATAAAGTATAGTTTGCAATCAACTCTTCATTTAACAAAAGAGCACTTCGTAGATGTAATTTCTTATCCCATGTATGTGGGCATCACCGGTTGCTTCATTTCATTTGCACATTCATTTTAATGGTTTTATTTATGGCGTATATAAAAAAAATGTAAGAAAATTTGATATTACAATAGATGCACATATCTCCTAAAAAATGGGAGAGAAAAGGTGAATGAACATTCACAGGCACATGTCAACTCAACCCAGTATTATCTCACCTATCCAAGAAAATGGTATTATCTCCAGCACTCAGAGTCAATTAATGGTTCTTGTTCCTCCCATGTTATATCCATCTTGTGTAGATGTATTATCCCACCTATGTTATATCCATATTATTTTTAAGAAAATTTGCTACATCCATGCATTCCTTAAGAAAAAAAAAAAAAAAAAAAAAAAATTTGCTGCTGTCTGAATTCTTCCTTTCTTCTTCCTCCTCTTTTTATATCTTCATTCCAATTATTCCCAGAACTCTTTTCCACTAACCTTTTTTTAAAAGCATTTTCCTCTTCCCTTTAATTATCTTAAGAAAATTAGTCCCCTCACTCCATTTTATTGTACATGTAATCTTATTTGTTTGTTTCGATTATCTTGTCCTAGTTTATTTCTATTTTTCAATAACTATGAGATTTAAAGGAAAAAGCTGTTCTTGTCAGGTTTGTCAGTTGATGGTGATTTACAAGGACTGGAGCGTCTGTTTGGAGCACTATCTGGTCATATGTGGCCTGGAATGGTCCTTAAATCTGGCAATGAGATATCTGCAACAGATATCTTGCTGAGATTTTTGTTTTTGGGTCCTGCTCCTGAGTTCATCAGAAGAAGAATCTGATTATGAGATAGAGTATGAAATCTTGTCTGCCGGTTCATCTTAACCATGGGATGGAACAGAAGATGTATGGGTTGGTGCAAGTGGTGAAACCGTTAAACTGCAACTACAGAAAGAGGTAGTTCAAGTGCAGCTACAGAAACTGTTGCTCCAGCAGCGGAGGATGTCAATGAGGAGCATAAAACTAATGGCAGTGCAGATATAGTGCAATCTGAAATTCCTTTACAAGAAGACGCAAGGGTAGTGGTACCTGAAGCCAATGAAACTGATGAAGCAACAGGCTCAGAAGATGATACCTGTTTGGGGCTCGAGGAATTGGAACAATTGATGTCTGAAATAGGGAATATGCGCAACAGATTGAGGTTGATGCCAGACTTTCAAAGGAGGGAGGTAGCTGCAAAACTGGCAATGAAAGTGGCGACCATATTTGGTGATGGCAATGATAATGAAGGGAATTTTGACTGATGATCAGGAACTGCTGTGCTGCTAACCCAAGTCAATTATATTTAGGTTCAGTGTCTTTGGGTCCAGAGAAGTTGACCATCAGGAGTGAGGGGAGTGAGGAATGAGTGACGACGTCTGTATAGCTAATGTTTCTACATTGCCTTGTCTGGTGCTTTTCCTTTGGCTTTCTCATGGTGCATGCACGCAGGTAAACCACTGTTGTGCTCAATACAATCTTCTAAGGATTTTTAGTAGAAGACTAAACAGAGTTTATAGCTTGTTATCTGCCTGCCAAAATTGTTGAGGAATCTGATATGCAATTAGTAATGGCTCTGTGGCTGAAGTCATTATTGTTGGTGCTGGGACTTAACACCTCTGTACCTCCAGGTCGCAGCTGAGATTTGCCGTGGAGATGCCTATGCTACAGGACCATATGGATGTCATTAGGTGTGTATGTGTTGAGTGATATTCTCTCTTCTTGTCTTATTTCAGTATGGTTTTTTGTGGGAACGGGAAAAAAGAACTTAAATAAATTGAAGAGCAGAAACGATCAAAAAAATACTTTTGGGCCTATTGCTGCCGGCTAGAAATAGTGTTTTGGATAAAAAGCTCTGGGAATATCAGAGACTATACAATCCAACTTTTCAAGTATTTCTTACAAAATGGAAAATTAGAAGCTAAAACCAACAGTGATTAGTGATTACCTGCAGTTATTGGTGTTTTCTTAGAATATTTTACATTGCAACGTTCAGATCTAACAATATGGAGCGTTCGTGAAAAGAAATTTTTTACATTTTGACTTTTTTTCTTAAATGGTTTCTGCTTTCTCTTACCATTCGTAAACATAAGAATAGCATTTTAATTTTAACTGAGGTTATATGTCTGAAGGATTTAACTAAATCCCTCCTGCTCCAGTACAAGCATCCTAATGAAATGTGGCAATGATTTCAGTATCAACCATCAACACAGAGGATACCAAAATATGCTTGTCGATAAGGGCACAGCGATGAATTTGTGGTCCGGGAAATGGTCAAGAAGCCTTTGCAGATCAGAACGGTGATACACAAGGTGCCATTCTTTTTTCTTGGTAAGTAGGAAAGACATGTCTACATTAAAAGGGTTAATCAATCTTAGATGCTGCAGAATGTCTTATGCACATAAACTTATACATTCACTCACCTGATGTGGGACTAAACTCATGAATAAGTGCCTTTGGCGTCGTATTTTTTTTTTTTTTTTTTTTAAAGGTGTCATTCTTAAGGTTGCTTAAAACGGTCCCAGCTAAGGCTACAGTAGATGCCACTCTTACAAATTTTTTTTGGTAAGATACCATTCTTACATTTGCTGCTCAAATAGCCTGATCTCCTTCCATTTCATACCCTTCATTTCACCCCCCCCAAACCCAAAAAAAAAAAAAAAAAAAGCAAGAAAATCTGATACACTTCATTTGAATTATATTAATTAGGGACGTAAACAATAAACGCCGTTGTATATAATTAATTATATTAATTAGGGGCTGTAAGAAATCAGTCTATTCAGAACCAAATCGAGATAGGGCTTTTAAATTATATAAACGGGCCTGCGTATGGAGGAAAGACAAGTTACCTTATCTTAATGGAGGAACATCATGTCATTATTTCCAAGATCCAACAAAAAACACTGATTTTTTTATTATATCCATTCTTTATGTTGGAGTCTCCTGTAACTTGGAGATGGAAGGTTGTTGACACGTTCGTCTTGACTCTTGAGTGAGCAACATTAAGAACCCATATTTATTTATCTTGACGAAGGTTTCTTCTGGAAGATGGATATACTCCGGGTTTGTATAGAATACTGCAACAGTCAGACGCTGATTCTCGATTTGTGAGGCAGAGGTTTATGAGAGAATGAAAGCCTAAGCAGAACAAATGAAATTACATTTCAAATGTGGAAATCAGGAAGAGAGTCAGAAAGGGCAAGTGAGAGATTGTTGGGTGTGTCCGTAAATGGTGGACTTGTGAGGGAATGTGGTGTGTGTCTGTCGCGTGTTTAGGCTTCAATGGGTGTGTGTACGAGGGAGGTGAGAGGGTTAAATATTGTGCATCCCGTGTGCTCTACTGCTCTATCTCTCTCTCTCTCTCTGTGTAAGAGAAAGAAAGATGATTATAAATACCAAGTCAAGTAGATTAAATTCCAGAACTTTTGTATTACAGAGCTTAGATTGGTTTTGAATCATTCATTTTTTCTCCTCCTTCCTCCAACGATCCAAACAATAGAAGCCATGGTCTCTGGGGGAACGATAACAGCTCAGACTCTGTTTCTTTCAGTCCTCCTCCTTCTCTCCTTCATGTTAAATCCAACCTCCGGCAATCACGAGAATGGAAACTTGTCGGATTGTCGGGCAGCAACTGCAGGTGGCTCTTACAATAAGACCAAGGCCCTAAAGCTCAAAATCATTGCCTTCATGGCCATATTGGTTGCTAGCATGGTAGGTGTATGTCTCCCTCTTTTCTCTCGTTCAGTCTCAGTTCTTCAACCCGATCGTGATCTCTTCATCTTAGTTAAGGCATTCGCATCTGGTATCATCCTTGCAACTGGGTATATGCATGTCTTGCCGGACTCATTTGATTGTTTGAAATCACCTTGTCTTCCTGAAAATCCATGGAAGAAGTTCCCCTTCACTACTTTTGTTGCCATGTTATCTGCTCTAGTGACTTTGATGATTGATTCATTTGCGATGAGCTATCACAAGAAATATAGTTTGGGACCAACTACAACTACCCAAAATGTTGAAGTTGAAGAAAATAGAATTACCAATTCAAATGAATCCAAGGAGACAGTGCAACCTTATAACCATGGGTTTAGTGTGAAGGGAGATGAAGAAGCTGCTACTGTAAGAAAAACTACAAACCATATGTATGTCTATGCGGAATAAGATTCGACATACCCGTAGTGTAGGGATCTGTTCCAGCCGGTGTCCGTCCAACCGATGTTGTCTTCTTCTGATTCACTCCGATATACCCTGCTGCACAAAGAAAAAGAGAGGGAAAGGAGATAGGGTTTCTATGTACTCCTTATTCTCAGACAAAGAGAACGTAATGGAAATTCTCTTATTGCATAAGTGTACACAGGACCCCACCCTTGGACTATTTATATATCAATCGTCTCCTCCCATTAAGGATCGACGGTGATCTGGGTGCCACATGTCACAGGATCCTAATGTTAATCATCCAACTTAGGTGGGGCTAGGTGGCATGTGGGCCACCCAACTTACATTCTCCCACTTGGCCCATATTGCCACACGGCAAGCCACTTTATGATTATTAACATGATGTATGGCCATACTTTAACTTTCGGATCTTTCCTTATGGAATTGTTCTTTATGTTCATCATAAAACTCCCAACCCATGAATCATGGCGGTACATGTCCCAGTATTGAAGTACAATGGAAACACTTCCTTCCATGTATTACAATAGATTGTTTATTTTACGATGAACCTCAATTGTGACAACCCTATTTTATAGAATCAATTCAATAATCGATTCAAGGGTCAAACTTTATTGCCTAGAAAAACTTTATAGGCATCTGTCATTCCAAAACTTTATGTATACAACCAAATAAATAACAGGAAAAGAAATAACTTTATTTCAAATCGTCAAAACTTTATATTGCAATATCATAAATAAAACATTCAAAAAAAAAACTTAATGATTTACATAGCCCCTCATGATCCACGTGAACTACATACACCTTGGGCGGTAGCCATTGGTGAAAGGATCAACTATCATATCATCAGTGTCAATATGTTTTATCTAAATGCGACGAAATCGAATGTCTTCTTTAACAACAAAATACTTTATCTCAATGTGTCGGTAGCGACTCACTGAGCATGTGTTGTTAGAGAGACGTATTACTGCAGTATCGTCACAGTAGATCCTTATAGGTCTTTCAATAAAACTTATGACCTCAAAACTGTGATAAACTACCTCAACCATAATGCCTGAGAAATTTCTTTATAGCACGCCACCACTTCTGCTTCAATAATAGAAGAAGCTGTCTTAGGTTGCTTTACGTTGCGCCAAGACACTATTCCTCTAACAAACAAAAATGAAGCCAGAAGTGTACTTCCTTGTATCTCCACATTTAGCAAAATCTGAATCTGAGTAACTGATTAGCTTCTAAACATCAACATGTCTATATATGAGCATGTGATCCTTGATGCCATGTAGGTACCTCAGTACTTTCTTTGCTATTGTCCAATGTGGCAAACCAGGGTTCTTTCGAAACCTACCTAATACTCCCACTGAATATGAAATGTCAGGTACAGACCTGAACATACATCAAATTGCTTACTACTGATGCATAAGGCGGGATATTTTGCATTGTCTGCTATTTCAGATTGGTCTTCGGACATTGCTCCAGACTAAGTTTGTCGCCTTTAACAAGAGGTGCTACACTTGATGAATATTGCTTCATCTTGAACCGTTCCAAAACTTTGTTAATATAACCCTTCTAGGACAATCCAAAGGTCTTAAGAAACCTGTCAATGTGAATCTCTATGCCTAAGACATTGGAAGCTTCACCCATATCATTTATGTCAAAGTTTTGGGTCAAGAAATATTTAGTCTCGTGTAGCATCCCTAGATCATTGCTAGCTATAAGAATGTCATCCACATATAATACTAGTATGGTGAAACTAGTTCTCTTGATCTTTATGTAAATGTATTGATTAGCTCGATTCTCCACAAAACCATAGGAAGTAATCATGCTATCAAATTTCAAATACCACTATAGGGAAGCTTGTTTCAATCCATATATAGATCTCTTAAGCTTGCATACTAGATGATCATCTTTATCCAAAGTAAAAACCTTCAAGTTGATCCATGTATACCTCCTTAATCAGATCGCCATTCAAAAATATCATCTTGACATCCATCTGCTGCAGCTCAAGATCATAGTGACTCTATAGGACATTTGTCATCCTAAGAGCGTACAACTCTTCTAGTACGTGCAGGTGATCCGAACTCAAGATATTTTAAGGGTCTGTTTGATAAAACTTCTGCTTCTGGATTCTATGGATTCTGGCTCTCAGAGAGCCATTTTGGAGTAGAAGCGCGTTTGATAAGTCTGGTTGGATTCCAACCCCCACAGAGTGAACCGGATTTAGAATGGCTCCAGAATCCAAATTTTTGGAGTCATAAATACTTGCTCCAAGCTGTTTGATCAACTTTTTGAGAAAAAGAAAAGAGTTGATTCTCACATGACTCTCACATGACCACCATCACCACCACCACCACCACCACCGTCACCACCACCCACCACAACCACCACAACCACCACCCGCCACCACCCACCACCCACTTCCACCATTGCCACTACCACCGCTACCAACACCACTACTGCCACCACCACTGCCACCGCTGCCACCGCCACTGTCACCACCACTGCCACCACCACCCACCACCACCAACACCACCACCACCACAACCACCGCCTCCACCACTACCACAACCACCCCCACCACCACCCACCACCCACCACCCACCATGGCCATTACCCACCACCACCACCACCAGCATGACCACCACTGCCCACCACCGCCACCACCTACCACCACCACCCACTGCTACCACAACTGTTTTTCTAGACTTCAATTAAAGGGATAAGTGTGTTATCAAACATGTTTCTAATTTAAAGATGCTCTAAAATCCATTTCAGAATTACGTTATCAAACAAGTTTCTACTCCAAAATAATCTTGGAGTAGCCTGGAATAGAATCCAAATTTGAACCAGAATCTATAATCCAAAAGCAGAAGTTTTATCAAACGGACCCTAAGGGGGTGTTTGGTAACATTCCAGAAGTTGGATTCTGACTTCTGGAGCATAAATGGAGTAGAAGCTTGTTTGGTAACCCGGTTCAGACTTCTGGAGAATCCATGAGTGAACCGGCTCCAAATGAGCTCTAGAATCCAATTTTTTGGAGCATCAAATAGATGTTTTTCGACTTCAGAGCACAATTTTGGAGTAAAAATCACCCCACACCACTACTACCACCAATTACCACTACCACCATCACAACCCACCAGCCACCAACCACCACCCACCACTGCCACCACCCTCCACCACCCATTGCCGCCACCACCACCACCACCACCACACTGCCACCACCCACCGCCACCTACCATCGCCACCACCACCAGTCACCGATCACCAACCACCGCCACCTACCATCGCCACCACCACCAGCCACCAACCACCGCCACCACCACCTACCACCACCACCACCACCAACTATCACCCACCACCACCACTCCCCGTCGCCATCACCACCAACCACCCACCACCGCCACCACCATCCACTACCACCCACTGCCACCTACTATCGCCACCACCACCAGCCACCAACCACCACCACCACCCCCGTCGCCACCACCACCAACCACCCACCACCACCACCACCATCCACCACCAACCACCGCCACCTACCATCGCCACCACCACCAGCCACCAACCACCGCCACCACCACCACCACCCACCACCTCCACCAACTATCACCCACCACCACCGCCACCACCATCCATTACCACCCACCACCACCGCCACCACCACCACCCACCCACCGCCACCCTTCACCACCACCTCTCACTCACCACCACCGTCACCAACCATCACCATTCACCACTAGTGCCACCATCCATCACCCACCAACACCATTTTGGAGTTCATGACTAAATTAGGTTAACAAACATGTTTCTACTCCTATATACTCCTGAATCATTTTGAAGTTGGAGTAGTAGAAATTTGAACCAGAAATAAGAATCTCAGAGTTGAAGTTTTAACAAACAACTCCTAAACCTTCCCCAATTTATATAAGAATCTCAGAGTTAAAGTTTTAACAAACAACTGCTAAACCTTCCCCAATTTATGTTTCTAACCTAACTGGTTACTAGTAAGACTGAGTGCAAGATCTCAACCACAGAGATCTCGTCTAGCCTGTCATTTAATAATGTGGAAAATAGTGAAGCATTAAATTTCACTATGTATAAATTTTGGGCAAGGCCGGTTACTGCCTGTGGAAATCGAACCAATGAAAAGATGGGAGTAAGCATTCTTCTGTAAAGATCAAACATTTAGTAAGGGGAGAGAGTATCATTCGTGGGCCCATGACTTATTATGTGAGACAGTGTGGAAAAGATCCTCACTCCAGCATTGTGGGGATCTTTTTCCCTTAATTTTTTATATTATCATGGATGATAATTAAATCATAATATTTTTTTCCCTTTAATGATTTAATTTATTTTTGAAATTTAAATATTTTAGGAAATTAAATCTATATCAAACTAGAGAAAATTGACTTGTAATTACTAGGATTATATAGAATTGTCTTCCTTCAATAAAAAGGAAGGAAAAATTTTTCATCATGACCGTCAAAGATATGCCGTCATTAATGGTCCACAAAATTTGTTACGTAGCATAATGAAATTACAATTTTGACCACTATGCAAAGTGGATGACTTGGATAGATTATTTGTAAAATTTCAAACTTAAAAAATGAAATTAATAAAATAAAATAAATCCCCTTCTCTCCCTCTCTTTTTTTTCTTTCCTAATATTTTGAATTTTCTCCCAAATCCCTAAACCCCTCTACCGAATGAATGTACGGGCTTTTATATGTGTTTTATATTAATGAGATAAAGATTTTATGTGAATTTTACGAATTATAAGTTTTGTTTGTATATAAATTTGTATTTATATGTTATTATTCTATTTGTTAAATGATGTAGATGTCTATTGCATAGAAATCAATATATTAAACACATTTAAATTTGTATTTATATGTCTATTTGTTCTGTATTTTTAGTAAAAATGTTGTCATATTAAACACACATTAAACACGTATGTATTAATATCTTATATATATTTTTGAATCGGATTTTCAATCCCCGTATTGAAGTCTGAAAATTGCGTTTAATACACGTATATATCAATATCTGAATGTTTGCCGTTCCCAAACTTACTAGCTATGACGATACATCGCACATCCTAAACCTTTTGAACAATTATAAAGACACCAAAATAATTACAAAGACAACCCTTAAAATCCAAATAAATAATAGAAACAATTACTAACTATGACGGTCCACTTTCAGATGAGTTTTGCCGACAAGGAATTCCATTAATAACTGGCCGTTTTGGTGTTTCACCACGAGCTTCATATTCAGCTGCCCTTTTCTAAAACGTTAGTTTCAGATTCTTTTGTAGATAGCGGGATTTCAACTTCTCCAGTTCTAGTCTCCTTGGGGGAAGGATCTTGTTCAGTTGAAGAGTTCTTCAATTGCACGCTCTGGCGATCCAGACCTTCCCCTGGCAAGTTAGCTGACATTCCTTCAATTCATCACAATCTCACTGTCATGATGCACAATCAATTCATAATAAAATTCATCCCCAGGAGAAGGCTCAACCACATCAGACTCCACCTGTTCCTGGCTTCTTAAGGTAGTGACAACCAAAAATGTCTGTAACATCAATGGGTCCCACGGCTAAACGATGAACTCATAAAATATGAAAGGGTTGGAACCGTCTTGCATTCCTCAGTGAACAGTTATAATAGTAAATAGAATATTTTATTTTCTATATATAGAATGTTTTATTTTCAAACCATCGTAAGGACCCACACCATGGCCATATATAGAATGTTTTATTTTCAAACCATCGAAACAAGCTTTGTTATGAGCAAACCAAATGTTTCAGGATACAGTTATAATAGTAGATGACCAGATCTCGGGCAAAACCACAACTCTTTTCTTTTTCCTCCACCATTAAAAAACAGAAGGAATAGAGAGAAAACCAGGCCATTGTATATGAAAATAATTAAGGACGGTTTTCCAAATTGTCTCTTGAGTTAGCAACATTGAGAGCCCATATTTATTTATCTTGACGAAGGTTTCTTCTGGATGATGGATATACTCCGCGATTGTATAGAATACTGCAACAGTCAGATATATGCTGATTCTCGATTTGTGAAGCAGAGGTTTGTGAGAGAATGTTGGGTGTGTGTGTCCGTAAATGTGGTGGGCTTGTGAGAGAATGTCGTGGGTGTTTGTGTCTGTCGCGTGTTTAGGCTTCCATGGGTGCGTGTAAGAGGGAGGAGAGAGGGTTAAATATTGTGCATACCTCTTTACTGCTCTTTGTGAGTGTAAGAGAAAGAAGATGATTATAAATACCAAGTCAAGTAAATTAGATTCCAGAACTTTTATGGTTGCAGAGCTTAGATTGGTATAGAATTATTCATTTTTTCCTTCTTCTTACTCTAATGATCCACACAACACTGTTGCGTGGTGTCTTGAATCTTGTGGGGTCTACATAGTTGTTAAGATTGTATTTGTAATTATACGGTGTTAGGGTTTTTTGAGAGGCTATATATTGTTTCTATTGAAAAATCCTATATCAGAGAACAAAAGGGAAAACATTTCAAGGTTTTTTTTTTTTTTTTTTGATAAAATCAAATTTTATTGAATAAAATCTTGAGACCAAGCCAAGCATCATCACTGATCAAGGAATAAAGCCAAAGAGGGGAAAATTATCAAACCACCTTTCCCAAACAAGTGGTGGTTTTCCTAGCTAGGATGTATGCAATATGATTTACTCCCATAGGAACATGAACAAAATCACAACTAGAAAATTTAGATCTAAGAACAAAAATGTTTTCTAAAATCAACGGAGTCTCTAAATCTTTAGAAGAACAAGATCTTTGAATAGCTGAAACAACTCCCATATTATCAGATTCAATAATAATGGAGCCTCAATTCATCTCAACGGCTTGCTACAGAGCTGCTCTAATGGCAAGAGTTTCACCACAACCGGCTGATCTGAAAACTGAGGGAATGGAGACAGCCAACTCCAACTCGCCCATAGAGTTCCTGCAGACAAACCCCAATCCTCCTATGTCATCCACCTTACTAGCATCCGTGTTGATCTTAATGGTACCTGAAAGCAGTGCCATCCATTAGTCCCTATCTTTGACCCTGCATAATAGAGAATTATTTGAATCCTACTAACTGCCCTGTGAAGATAAAAACTCCTCAAAGGCCATCTTAGTTTTAACTATGACCTCAATTTTAACTATGACCTCCAACCGAGTCCAGTCCTTTTGATTAAAGATCAAGTCGTTCCTGGCCTTCCATATAAACCAACAGATCTGAAGAATCCAAAGTAATAAGCTGAATTTTGTTTGGATTTAAATGGGAAGGAGCTCCATTTAGATATCCAGTTGGCAATAAAGATATTATGACGTAGGAAAAGTATGTTACAGAATAAGTTTGATACTACAGAGTTACAGAAAACAAAATAAATATTGATAACAGTTAAGGCAGATCACTTACAGAATTTATGAAGTAAGATTAACGATATGGATAGGGCTGAGTCGTGCCACCGGTCACTATCCTTAAGATTAATTCACCTCTTATGTGCAAAGAGTTCCCGTGAGATTAATCTCCAAGATAAAACAGCCCCGAAGTCGAAGCTTCTTCCACTTAGGTTGCACTCCAACAAGTGGTCTTCGTCAGAATCCCGACGGCTACAATCAACACTCAAAGAGAAACCGATTGATTTTGATAACTATAAAAACAGAATAAGGCTGGAGGAGAGAGAGAGAGAGAGAGAGAGAGAGAGAGAGAGAGAGAGAGAGAGAGAGAGAGAGAGAGAGATTGTGTACGGATAAACTGTTGTTGTAACCTTATGCTAATGGACTATTTTCATATTAATAGAAGAAGAAGTCCTAAATCAAAGGGTGCGATGGAAAGTTGTATCCATCCGATGGGTTGTGGTGAAAGGGTGCGTCAATAAAATAGACGGTCATGATTTAATTTCCCCAACGATCATAAAGATCAATGGTTGAGATTAAACTAATTTGAATTCGTATATATTCAAACGTATCTATTCAAATACGTCATGTCTCTACGTATTCAAATCATAGTTGTCAAGGCGACAAGGCGATCCAAGGCGTTTGGGGCCATCCTGGGCGCCTAGGCGGGCTAGGCGCCCGCCTAGGCGTTGCCTAGGCGACCAAGGCGTTCCCAGTGCATTTTTTTATTTCTAAAATATTAATGTTTATATATATGCAACATTCTACATAAATAATCAACATTTAAGATATAACTTAATTAATATGTGGTGTGGACCCAAGTTTACTAATGTACACTAAGACCTGGGATTGTGTCTAGAGTTAAGTAAACAATTATTTATGACTAACATATGCGTACTTTTAACGAATTTGATCGGAGCGTAACTCCTTTAATATAGTTCGGATTCAAGCAATCTCGAATTCGTTGCAAAGCTAGCATAATTAGCTTTCCAACAAATCCGAGATTGCTTGAATCCAAATTATAATGAAGGAGTTACACTCCGGTCAAACCTTGTTCAGAATACGGGAATGCTGTTTAAAGTCGTCTGAATGCAAATTATTTTTTGGGCATCAAAGCAAAAGATTATTTTGGCGCACTCTTGGTTTTTAGTGATGATTTATTATAATAAGATTTATAGAATTTTTATATTTAGAAAAAAGCCTAGCATTTAAAAGTTGAAAATCTTCCTCGCACCCAAAAATATGGTTTTTGTTCTTGAACAGGGGGTTGACTTTTTTTCCTTCTGGAATTTGAATTTTAGACTATTTTTATTGGATTCAAATAGAGGGGTATTTGCTTATTTATGAATAATATCTTAAGTAAATGAAATATAAAACATTTACTTAAATGATATTAGTCATAAATAAGTACCTCTGATAAATATTGTTCCTGTCTGGCCTGGGCAAGTACTGCCTGATAAATGTTGTTCCTGTCTGGCTTGGGCGACCACAAAGCGCCCTGGCGCGACCACAAAGCGCCCTGGCGCCCAGGCCTGTACAAACCGCCCGGACGCCTAGGCGACGCCTTGACAACTATGATTCAAATACGTAGAGACATACCCTTTCAAAACCAAAAGAGTAAGCCAACGGATAGACCCGCACCTGCACCCGCACGGCTCGGCTCGGCTCGACTCGACGCGCACGCGCGCGGCTCTAGAAGCATCTTTTCATTTAAGGGCTCAAGATGTTATAGGTCACACAATATATATATATATATATATATATATATATATATATATATATATATATATATATATATATATATATATATATATATATCTCCTCAATCTTACCTCTTCAAATAATATGAGACTAAAAGAAGTTCTACAAATTATGCCAACCAAAAAATACAAGTGGGAAAATTTCCCTCCACAATCAAAATCAGAAAAGAGAGACAAAATTTTGAAATTTTTAGTTGATTTTGTTTTTAAAAATCTAAAAACCCAACATATGATCTTCAAGATTCACAAGAGAAAGGGGAGAGCCAAACACGGTTTTAGCAAATGGACAGGTGAGAATAATATGGTCAATACTTTCAGAATCAAATCCACATTTCCTGCATGAAGCGATTTCCTGCATAAAGGGATAATATTGAGATTTCTTTTTTCCAAATCCTCTCCTGACACAATCGCATGATTGGAGGCTCTCCAAAGGAAAGTTTTGATTTTTGGTAATGTTTTGCTGTGCCAGATTCTCTTCCATACTTCTTTAGGGATAAATCTCCATTCCCATTCGGGAATATGATCGCAGAAGAAGGAAGCATGCAGCCTTCCTCCTAAAAAAGATTTGAAATAAAGTGATAGGCTGACTTTACAGTCAACATACCATTGGTAGCACCTCCCCAAACGAGCTTGTCCTCGTGATGATAGAGACTGAATTGGATCTTAAGGATATTTGAAATATCTCGGGGTGAAAGAATAAATCAAGCAAATCTTTTTGCCGTACACGATTCTGTTGATCTATAAGCTCAGAGATGTGAACAAGATAGAATATTTGTTGTGAATAAAATATTTCTATGCTAAGGTGGAGGTAGGCATTAATAGTAAATCTTTGTGTTTTTGTATTTGTTTGTATTTAATATTTTCTCTTGTTTGTGTTTTCATACCCAACAACAACAGAAACCATGGCCTCTAAGGGAATGATAACAGCCCAGACTCTGTTTCTCTCACTCCTCCTTCTCTCCTTCATGTTACATCCAACCTCCGGCAATGAGGAGAATGGAAACCTGTCGGATTGTCGGGTGGTAAATGCGGGTGGCTGTTACAATAAGACCAAGGCGCTTAAGCTCAAAATCATTGCCTTCATAGCCATATTGGTTGCTAGCATGGTCGGTGTGGGTCTCCCTCTTTTCTCTCAGTCAGCCTCAGTTCTTCAACCCGATCGTCAACTCTTCATCTTAGTCAAGGCATTCGCATCTGGTGTCATCCTAGGAACTGGGTATATGCACGTCTTGCCAGATTCATTTGATTGTTTGACGTCTCCTTGTCTTCCTGAACAACCATGGAAGAAATTCCCCTTCACTACTTTTATTGCCATGTTATCTGCTATAGTGACTTTGATGATTGATTCATTTGCGATGAGCTATCACAAGAAATATGGTATGGGACAAACTGCACCTATCCAAAATGTTGAACTTGAAGAAAATAGAATTTCCCATTCAGATGAATCCAAGGAGGCAGTGCAGCCTTACAAATATGGGGATAGTGTGAAGGTAGATGAAGAAGCTGCTACTGCATTGTTACGACACCGTGTTGTTGCTCAGGTTGGTCTTATTTATCTCTTCTCATGGTAGGTAGGTTTTTTTTTTATTTATTTATTTATTTATTTATTTATTTTTTTACTCGAACTGATAAACGGAAAAGATGTCCATTCGATATATCAAAACCGAAACTGACCGTAACGGTATTGAAAAACAGAACCGAAGCAGGTATGATACAGTATCGATAGTATAGACTGAACTGGTCGGTTAATACCGAATGCTGATATCGTACCAAATATATACCGGTATAAATTTATACTGTTTTTTCTCTCTTATATACCAAATTTTGTATAAAACCGTATATATACTTGATAGGAAACCGAATAAATGCAAGAGTACTGGACTAATTGATAAATATTGCTTGGAAAAATGTTGCAGGTTTTGGAACTCGGTATTGTCGTTCACTCTGTAATAATTGGGTTGTCATTAGGGGCATCTATGAATACCTGCACCATTGGACCGCTTGTGGCTGCCCTCTGTTTTCATCAGCTCTTTGAAGGAATGGGTCTTGGTGGATGCATATTACAGGCACACTTCGGTAACAAGATGAAAGTAATCTTTGCGTTCTTCTTCGCAGCAACTACTCCTTTTGGGATATTACTTGGGCTCGGTTTGTCAAATGTGTATAGTGAGGATAGTCCCACAGCTTTGATCGTCGTTGGTGTATTGAATGCTTCATCGGCCGGACTACTAAATTATATGGCTTTGGTTAATCTGTTGGCATCTGATTTCATGGGATCTAAACTGCAAAGCGATGTCAAGCTTCAAATGTGGGCTTACGTTTCTGTTCTTCTGGGTGCCGGTGGCATGTCCTTAATGGCAACATGGGCATGAAAATCAGCATATCAACTACTTGGATATTCAGAGGTGTTTGGTTTTTTGTAGAATTTCTTTGGGGCCGGGGTTTGTCCTTTTTGGATGTATGTGTCATCATTTGTGTTTAGAATGGCAAGAACTGTAATAACCAAATGTGTGTAATAAATGATTAGGAGTCATTGTAGTGATTTTCTGTTACCCACGATATAATATTATCAAATATTACCTAATTTAGTATTTATTATACGTTTTTGTGAATAAGTGTTGGATTTTATATTTGATTCTTGTTATAATATTTTAGTATTCTTTAGTAGTTAATATTTTTATGTTGTGGTTGTATTGTATGGATTGGAATTATAATGGGAAGTATTTTTGAAATATAGCTAGATGTGTGTTGGATGTAGGCCCCATCAGGTGAGAAAACAAATCAAGTTGTCCAGAGAATATATTTATGAGCTTATATAAATCTAGTTTTGATTAAATAGGATGGATGGTAGTTGTCCAGAGAATATTTATGATCAACTTATTGATCATCACATTTAAGCATTCCAGAATTAGCTAAGATATACTGGCTAGAAGATGGGCTTATTGTATTTAAATTCTGAAAATGTGATGAGGTGTAAGGTGTATATGCTCCCTAACTCATAGTGGTTCTGTTTGCCTAGAGAAAACAATAGGATTTATTTATTTCACAACCTTTTAAATTGTGAAATAAAAACAAGAGGCAATCAAACTTCCTTCCCCTCCTCTAGACTCTCTCCCTCCCATCTCATTGTTTCAGTTTCCTGCACTAGTATATATGTGGAAACTCCTAGACCTTTGCCACCTAAATAATTATATTTTCGATGTAATTTATATTTTATTTTTCAAATCCTTTGCAGAGTAGAAGTTTGAAGTTTTTTCTAACCAATGGAGTGGAGCCACTCCAACATCAACACCTCATTCTTCATCTCTTTCCTTTGACGTTCTCTCCCTCCACCTTTAGCCTTTATTGAACTATTCGCCCATTGTTGGGTGCGGGTAGAGATGTAAATGGATCGGATTTGGCACGGATGGACTACTATGACTATCCAAATTCGAACCTGGCTCCTAATCACCCCATCCGACCGATTTCTATAAGTTAAGTCTGAATTCGTATTCGAATTTTAACCGGATTTCCAATTAAAATCTAATTCGAATCTGAATAAATCATAATTAAACCGTCTGAGAATTGAAAAATACCGTGAAGAAGACAATCGAGCATTCGAGCTTATCTTACTACTGCTAAATTCAGATCCGATCAGGAATCAAAGACCTAACCGACGTGCTGCAATTCGTTCATTTAGAAAAGAAAACTATAAAGAAGGAGAAATATATTAATTGAGAAGTAAATCTGCTAATAATTTGGGAGAATAGAGTAAAGGGATTTAGGGATAGAGATGGTTGTCGAAACCTATTTCACTTTTTTCCTATTTTCTCTCAACCATCCGCAGCAGTTTCCGAGAGATCTCTTCATAAATAACCAATCGTCATTCATGTTTACCATGGAATAGGCTGTAATTTCAAACATCTAGCACTTACCTTTTGTAAGTCTGCCCTATAAACCCTAAAAAATAGTAAGCATTGATCGACATCTCCATCAAAATTTCCTCTGATAAGTCCATTCACGGTAATTCGGTAAGACAGAAAGATTTGATGCTTCTTCCATGAATCTTTCACTCTAAACATACCATAGCTGCGACTGTAAACTGATCTTTTGTAGCATCTCCATCAAACTTGCCTCTGATCTCATCTATCCGAATTCGCACCCGAATCCAATTGTTCGGATTCGGATTCCATTAAACAGATGCAGATTCGAATTGAATTTGAATTTTTGACTATCCATTTACATCCTTAAGTGTAGGCAACAGTATCACTTAGAAAATCTTCTCCCAGAATTTAAAATGATTTCAAAATTTAAAGATTGGATTTAATTCACCAAATGGTTCAATGGTTCACTTTCACCTATGCTCAGTCCCTCTGAGGGATAAATTTTCAGTTGGTCCTAACTCCTAACCTTGGCCTTTTTACACAAAGTCGAATGAATCTCAAATTTAACATGTAACTATTTTATACAATTTCTTACATATTCATATGTCAAAATTACAACATCACCCTTATATGTGGCATAACTTGATGTTAACTTGATGTTAACTTGATGTTGGTCACTTGCCACATGTCAATTTTTCAGATTAAAATTGGTATAGAAGGAGATATTTTGGGCTTTCCCCAATTTGTGTTTTTCTAACCTAACTCGTTACTGACTGGAAGATCTCAATCACATAGATATAGTGTAGCCTGTCATTTAATAATGTGGAAAATAGTGAAGCATTAAATTTCACCATATATAAATTCCACAACGACGGAAATCGAACCAATGAGAAGATGGGAGTAAGCATTGTTCGGTAAAGATGGAAGTAAGGAGAGGAAGTGTCATTCGTGGGTCCATGACTTATTATGTGAGAAGATCTGGCAAGGATCCCCACTCTGGCATTGTGGGGATTTTTTCACCTAAATTTTTATACCATCATGCATGATAATTAAGTCATAATATTTTTTTTCCCTCTAGTGATTTAATCTACTTTTAAAATTTGAGTATTTTAGGAAATTAAATCTATATGAAACGAGAGAAAATTGGATTGTAATTACTAAGATTACATGGAATTGTCTTTCTTCAAAAAAAATGAAGAAAATTCTTTTCATCATGTTTGTCAAAGATAAACCTTCATTGATGGTCACAAAATTTTGTTACGTAGCATAGTGAAATTGCAATTTTGACCACTGAATGCAAAATGGTTGGCTTCAATAGATTATTTGTGAAATTTCAAACTTAAGTTTGATTATATATCTAGTCAGACGAAATATCTACTGTGTGGCATATCATATTCTTTGTTAAAAAAAAAAAAAGACATTCAAAATAAATTTCATTATCTTGATATGATACATGTGAAGTGTTATTGAACCACAACTAAAGTTTTACCCAAAAAAAAAAAAAAAAAAAAAAACATAACTAAAGCCATGCATATCTTATGAGCAATGGATAAAAAAAGCACCTGCATTATTTGCATGATATTTGTTTATAATAATTCATTGCTCCAAAGTGCTCATGATACATTGTTTCTATATTTTTCTTCTCTCAACCTAGATGTATATTGTTAGAACAAGTAAAATAAATTATGAAGATAAAATTCAAATGAAAAAAATAAGATATTGGAGGAAACCAGAGGAAACGATTTGGTATGTTTTTATTCATTGTATATATTGATCGTTTAAATTATTTTTTTTCTCCTAAATTATAAAAATCATTTTTTTTTATTAATTTTATGAGTTTTGGTTTCAACCAAATCTAGATTATTTATGTTGTCTTTGGATTCATTTTTTTCTTTTTTCTTTTTTTTTTTCAAGTTTTTGTTTTTGAAGGAATTTGGTCTCATTTTTGGATGTTATTTATAAGAAATAAAAATGAAAATAGACCAATATTTAGAAAAGAAAAAAAAAAACTTTTTTTGGCTGTTTTTTAATGAGAATAAAATAGTAAAATTAATATATTTTTTTTATAACATTTGCTTTAACCATAACAACTCTACAAAATAAATTTGATTAAATTTGGGCAGTGACTCATGAAATCATGAACTAATGATATAAAAAAGTAAAAATTTCATTTACACCCCATCAAGGATTGCTAACATCATCTACACCTATAAGAATGCAAAAACATCACCTAGGTCCACTTAACTGACGAAAATCACTAAAATTGTTGAAATACAGTCTTACCCCTCATATTATAGATTGAAAAATTAAAAAAAATTATATTTATTTACTAATTTGTCCTTTAAATCAAACTTATATTTTCTCTTCTTCTATTGTTTCACTTTCTCGTGTTCACTCTTTCCCACCCTTTCATTTTCACTCAGCCAAGCCCTAATTTGGAGTCATTGTGATGAGCTCCCTCACCAGCGACAATGACCTCCCTCATCACTCAACTCATTATCCACACCTCTTGATCGAAAACCACCAAAAAGAGGGTTCTGGGGATTGACGATATCAGGGGGTAGGGGAAGTTCCAAACGCGGGGGATTGCTGATATCAGGGGGAAAAAAAAAAGGAAAGGGGTCAGAGACTTAAATGAACTCTAAATGCAAATGAAATCGAAATCATCGTCCCCCTCGCCCCCACATCTCAAGCTCACCATCAGCACAGACAAACCCACCTCCTTCATCTTAGCTTCTCTCTTCTCTCCTCCTTCCTCTCTCCTCTTCCGTCACCGACAAAGTTTCGCCAGAAACTGCTCTGAGAATCAGCTGTGATGGCTCTTCTTCAAGTTTTTCGGTGTTGATTATCACCTGGTCTACTCTCCTCTTCCATCACCGAAGAAGTTTCATCGGAAACTGATCTAAGAATTAGTTGTGATGGCTCTTTTTCTGGTTTTTCGTTGTTGTAATTGCTTTTGATTATCACCTGATTTTCTGCTTTTTGTCTGTAAAACCCCTCTTTTTTTTTAATTGTTTATGGAATGATGGACTACCGATTACCGACCATGAATATGTGGACGGACGATAACGCCTCGATGATGGAAGCTTTCCTAGCTTCTAATATAGGAGGTTTCGGTTGGGCTTCTTCATCTTCGGCTTCTGCATCAAACACAATTAACACAGCTGATCCCTCCAAAACCATCACTCAACCCCAATCGTCGATGTTGCTCAGTCAAGAGACGCTTCAACAACGGCTGCAAACTCTAATCAAAGGTGCTCGCGAGAGTTGGACTTATGCAAATTTCTGGCAGTTTTCAACTGACATTTCTGGTACTTCTATGCTAGGGTGGGGTGATGGATATTATAAAGGAGAAGAGGTTAAGATTAAGAGAAAGATTACATCGGCAGTGGAGCAGGAGCATCGGAAGAAGGTTCTTCGAGAGCTCAATTCATTGATCTCTGGTGCGCCTGCTTCTGCTGATGACGCTATCAATGAAAAGGTTACGGATACAGAGTGGTTCTTTCTTGTATCGATGACTCAGTCTTTTGTGGACGGTGGTGGTCTTTCTAGTCAAGCGTTCTTCAATTCGATGTCGATTTGGCTTGCAAGAAGAGAGAGACTTGCGAATTCATCTTGCAAGCGAGTACGACAGGGGTAGGTCTTTGGGTTGCAGATGATGGTATGGATAAAGGGTATAATGGTCTTTTCAACAGGCTAAAAGGGTAGTATCGTCCAAGAAATATTCCAATGCAGCTGACATCAGCATCTAACAGGAATCTTATGACGGAGAGTGGACTTCTATGATTAGCACAACGAAGTTTTTGGGTGGTAGGTTATGTTTTTGCAATCTTGTGAGTGTAGATGATGTTAGCAATCCTTGATGGGGTGTAGATGAAATTTTTTCTAGAAAAAAAAAAGAAAAAAAAAGAAATCTAATTTTAATATGAGAGAGAGAAGTATAGACCGAATTCATCCAGATTTCTTTTCCTTCTCATCAATGCACGAAAGTCTCTCGAATCTAGGATTTTTGGTTCGTGCACTTGTTCATTCTGGAACCAGATATTTTCTCTATCCTGATTCGATAAAATTTTGTATTGGATATAGATTCATCAATTTGGATCCATTTTTATTTTTGAGTTCTATTTGTACGGCAATGGCTCCCTGTTTTGTAGTAATTTGCTCCGTACATGATTTGAGTATGAATGTATACAGGCTTCAAGTCGAAAGAAGTAGAACAACAAAACAAACTCTTTGCACCTACAAGTTGAGCTCAACAACGGACATATCTACTAGACAAGTTCAACTTTCGAATAAAATGAACAATCTCGCATCTACAAAATGGCAATTAGTTTGAAGGGTATTATGGGAATTAGGGAAGATAGGGTTATAAAAAGGAAAAATCAAAGAGACTTTTCGTTTTCTAATCGTTCAAAGAGAAAATGAACAGAGAGAGAATGAGGAAGTGAGAAAAGTGAAGAAGAAGAGAAGGGGACGAAGAGTTACATGTATCCAAACTCACATTATTTCATGAAAAGAATAAATATGTAGAAGTGGGAGTCGAAGACACGAGACTCGTAGAATCTGGCGATGAAGACGGAGGCCTTCCTGTCAATGTCAGTTTCAGCAATCTATCTGCCACTGATTTGTCATTGTATCGTAATCTTAATACTAATCTGGACGATGGCTGGTGATGCTGACACTCCTCTTTTGCTTCTAAAGATATGACAAAATAACAATAAAAAACGATAGGAAATAAAATCCAGGGAAAAATAAGAAATTATTTTGAACATATAAAATTCCAAATCTATTTTTGATTGATAATTATTTTTTATTCTTCAATTGAATGTAATCACCAAACGAAAGAATGCAAGAAATGGGGTTGGGTCGGATTTTTCAAAACCTTTACCCTAGGTGTGTTAAACATAAGGCTAACTCAGCAGGTCAGAATATCTGCAACCCTATAATGACATGGTTGAATCTAATCTAATCCTACATCTAGTCCTACCCTGACTGATCTTGACTGAACCGGAGTGGTCCGAGTTGACCTGATTGGCCCCAAATCCGTCCAAATGAACAATATAACTCAAACATTAGATAAATGGTTGAAATCAACCTAATAAAAATGATCCGGTGACCGGGCGGGGGAAAGGAATTTCTGAATTGCTGCACATGAGACATATTCCAGTGGAAACAAATAAATAAAATAAAAACAAAACTGAAGTCTGAGGAAGGCAAAAGATCGTTCAATCATCCCAAAGTTAAATTGAAGTGGCCGCAACTTTCAACATAATTCGAAATCTGAAGAATCGAAGGCCATCTTTCATACTTGAGGGGGCGATGGAGATACACAACTCTTAATTGAAGGCAGACGCAAGGGTTGGGAGAGAAAGGGCAGGAACATGGATTGGGTAGAAGGCGGAGGTAAGGGTGTCAACGGATTGGTCTGGGCTGATTTTGGTTTGGACTGAATCGGTGTCGAGTTTTATAAGCCCAGCCCAAAACATGTCCATTAAAAGTTTGGGTTGGGGTGGGCTGCGCTGGACACAATAACTAACGGGCTGGTCCGGTGTCGGTTTGATATCGGGTTGGGTTTATTGAGGTGTTTTCGAGTTGATTTGGTCCGGATCGGACTTATCGGGTCTCTTTTATATCTAAACTATATAGCCTATTTTATTATTTCTATCTATAAAATTAGCATTATTCTTTCCATATGTATGTAATTTAATAAACTATAACAATTAACATAATCTTTTCAACTATAGATTCACATAATCTTTTAGATCGTGAAGTGAACTTTAATAATATAACACAATCTATTAAAATTTAAAATCATTAAAATTAAAAAATTGGGCCCGAAATGACCTTATCGGTGTTCGGGTTGGGTTTTATCGGTTTGGGCTAATTCGGGTTTCTTAACGGATCAGTCCGATTTGGTTTCGATCTGGACTGAAACGGTGTCAGATTTTACAAGCTTAGACCAAAATCTGTCCATTAAGGCTTGGTCCGGACTGGGTTCAGGTTATATCGGACTGGCTCGGTCCGTGCTACCGGGTCGGGTCCAATTTTGACACCCTTAGGCGGAGGACAGGGGTGTAGCTAAGTGTGTCAACGGGCCGGTCCGAGTCGGTTTGGTCCTGGCTGAATCGATGTCGGATTTTATAAGTCTAGTCCAAAACATGTCCATTAAGGGTTCGAATTGGGTTAGGCTGCGCTGGATACAATAACTATCGATCTGGTCCGGTGTCGATTTGTTATCGGACTGGGCTTATTGAGGTGATTTTGGACTGGTTCGGTCCGGACGGGGTTTATCAAGCTTATCGGGCTTATTTCATATGTAAGATATATAGCCTATTTTATTTTTTCTATCTATAAAATTAGCATCATTCATTCTATATGTATCTAATTCAGTAAATTATAACAATTAACATATTCTTTTCAACTATAGATTTATATAATCTTTTGGATCAAGAAGTGAACTATAACAACGTAATATAATCTATCAAAATTTAAAATCACTAAAATTAAGAAACTGGACCCGGATGGACCTTACCGGTATTCGGATTAGGTATTATTGGTTCAAACTAGTTCAGACTTCTTAACGTACCGATCCGGTCTAATTCAATAAATTATAATAATTAATATACTCTTTTCAACTATAGATTTATATAATCTTTTGGATCAAGAAGTGAATTATAACAGTGTAATATAATCCATCAAAATTTAAAACCATTAAAATTAAGAAACTAAGCCCAGATGGATCTTACCGGTGTTCGGGTTAGATATTATTTGTTCGGGTTAGTTCGGGATTTTTAATGGGTCGACCCGGTCTAATTCAGTAAATTATAACAATTAACATACTCTTTTCAACTATAGATTTATATAATCTTTTGGATCAAGAAGTGAACTATAACAATGTAATATAATCCATCAAAATTTAAAACCATTAAAATTAAGAAACTGGGCCCAAATGGACCTTACCGATGTTCGGGTTATGTATTATTGATTCTGGTTAGTTCGGGCTTCTTAACGGGTCGATCCGGTCTAGTTTCGATTTGGACTGAAACGGTGTCGGGCTTTACAAGCTGAGACCGAAAACCTGTCCATTAAGGTTCGGTCCGGATTGGATTCGGGTTATATCGGTCCGTCTACCGGTCCGACACCTTAGGAGCCAAAGGGCCCAAAGAATCAGTCAATCCTCTCTCTCAGAAACAAAACAGGAAAAGACAAAATACATGAATTGTTTCTACTTCCAGGCTTTCAGCTGCTGCTTTTGTTTGATAGATTAATTGACGATTCGTGGTTAATTAATGGTTACTTGTTGTTGTTGTTGAGATCTAAAATGTTGGTTAGGTCTTGGTTCACTTTTTTTCTGGCCGTTTTATCCTTTTTTATTGCTTCTTCGTTCTTTGAATTACACGAGAATTTTCATGAGAGATACAGAAGAGAGCTAATGGATTCCACCTTAACAGACAGAAACTGATTGATTTTTTCAGGAGAGAGATCCATGAAAACCCAGAACTTCATTTCCAAGAGCACACACACGCTAGCGCTCTTACATGGAAAGTACTCAACAGGCTCAGGCGTCTCTTATTCATTTCCCTTTGTCAAAACCGGTGTAGTCGCACTGATTGGGTTTGGCTGTTGTCTTAAAATAAAAATATCTTTTTACCTATTCTGTCAGTCTAAATGACGTTTGAATGTCTTCAAGGAGTATTAATGATATTATTATTAAAAAAACAAAAAGTGATAGCACATGATATTAAACTATATTACAGAGGTATGGTTGAAATTTTTTCTAATTTTTAATAAATAAAAAAAAAATTAAAAAAAAAATGGATAAAAAAAAAAGCTTAATCAATTATTTATCGATTAACCGTCGGTTTAATACTTCTAACTCACAAACGAACGATTAACTATGTATATAATCTCAACTGGCCTTATTGATTTCTATTTTACTGGACCGGTTTGTACCGGTCGGTTCCAATTCAATTGATGAGGTTGAGTTGAAGAAGGGCATCATGGCCAACTCGAGCAGATAACTTCGAATCTCTTCTAACGAACTCACTTTCGACTGAAACCTAGATATAAATTTTGTAAAACCTTGCTTGATAGTCGACCTGGGACAAAATGTCGAAGCGAGGTAAACTGCTTTGGCTTGGGTTCTTAGGGTTTTCAGAGTACAATGTGTTTTATTGATGAATTGTAGCTTATGAGGAATTCTTGTTAATGATGTACAGGTCGCGGAGGATCGGCCGGAAATAAGTTCCGGATGTCTCTGGGTCTTCCGGTGGCGGCAACTGTGAACTGCGCCGACAACACTGGAGCGAAGAATTTGTACATCATATCAGTGAAGGGGATCAAGGGTCGCCTCAACCGATTGCCCTCTGCTTGTGTTGGTGATATGGTGATGGCCACTGTCAAGAAAGGGAAACCCGATCTCAGGAAGAAGGTCATGCCTGCTGTCATTGTAAGGCAGCGCAAGCCTTGGCGCCGAAAGGATGGTGTCTACATGTACTTCGAAGGTATCATCCAATCTTAAACAGTTAATATGATGTTTCGTTGAGTTTTTCACCTGATATTGTAATACTTATTTACCATAGCAGTCATTGCTGCAGGCAGCTTGTTTATTGTTTTTTCTTTTTAAGAATCCATTGTGGAAGTTTGTTTTCTTATGTTGGACATGCATTTTCCAGTATTGAACTGCATTCTGTCTTTTTCTCTGTCACCTTTGTACTCACTCTTTGTTTCCTTAAGGTTCCTTGTTGTTTGGCGGAGTTGGAGTATAGCTTTGTTGAACTGAGTTGCTTCTTTATTAGTTGAGTAGTACCATTATTCAGGTGATTACTCGTAAGAGGGAACATATATCCAGGAAAAGCCAGTTTAAACAGCATAGTGCTCTGTTTCTTTGCATTGTGTTACCTGTCTACTGGCATATTTTCTGTCTTTTTTTTTTTTTTTTTGGGTAAGTACATATTTTCTGTCTTATTCTTAAACACAGAGGAAAATAAAAAGAGAAAGCATGCAAACATACAAAGTACTAGTTGCAGTCTACACCATTTACTAATAAGAAAATTGATCATGGTAGTAGCTGCTTGGTTGTGCGGTATAGATTCTGTCAGTTCATTCTTAGATCCAGTACTCTTATTTATCCCATACTTCCACGACTTTAATCATGAATGAAATAGTGAAGAAAATGAATTGGTTCAATTAAGGCGGGCAAGAGAGTGTGATCATTGTGTTGTTGTTGATATGGGTGGTGAAGATTGCTTGGCTTTGATTTTGTTGGCTTACTTTACCTTTCTTTAGGCTGTAGCTATTGTGTCAACACACAGTACACAGAGTCTGTAATTAAGAGGTGAAGGGAGTATAATCATTGTGTCATAGTCATTGCTTGCTTTTTAGGTTCAATTACCAAACTAAACTCATATATCTTTTCTTTGGTACTTTTGTTCTCATTCTTTTTTTTCCTGAAGGTCCATTGTTTACTTGCGGAATTGAATGTCGCTTAGTTGAACTGAGTTGCTTCTTTACTAGTTGAGTAATACCTTTATTCATGTGATTACTCATAAGAGGGAGCATATATCCAGGAAAAGCCTGTTTTAAACAGCATAGTGCTCTTTTTCTTTGCATTGTGTTGCCTGTCTGCTGGTATATTTCGTCTCATTCTTATCCCTTTCGGAAAATTAAAAGAGATAGCATAGTGCTCCTTTTTTATTTTTATTATTTTTTTTTATTTTGTTGGCTTACTTTACCTTCTGCTGGCTGTAACTATTGCATGGACACACAGTCTGTAGTTAAGAGAATATAATCATATTGTAAATCGTCAGATAGCTATAGTTTGATTTTTAGGTTCATTTACCAAACTAAAGTCTGATTCGTGTTATTGTCTGACTACTTCTAGTGTCAAGTTTACTACCAATCACTGTTATCAGGTAGGTTTTAATTGAAGAATTATTACATGGAGTTGAATTTTTTACTGTTATACTAATTATTTCCTGCTGTTAAACTGATGCAAACATGAGAATATCTGCAATTACTTCATAATCTTTACCAGTTTATGTTATCTTGAAGCAAGTTTCTAATTATTTGTATCTTTGGAGTTAATGGGCACATCTAAAGAGACCATTGTTCTTCAAAGAAAAACTGTTAATGGGCCTATTCTTCTTTTGCAGATAACGCTGGAGTTATTGTGAACCCCAAGGGAGAAATGAAAGGTACTTTATATTCTCCTAAACAGGCAGATTATGTAATAGGTCTCTAAATTTGATGTCCCTTTAAATGGATGCGCTTGAGTTGTTAGTAACCTTTCAGACCTTCTGGAACCAAGTCATGATTCTTTTGGAAGTTGGGCTTGTTGCCTTTTTGATGCCATATAGCTGTCTATAGTTCTTTTCAATGGAGTTCTCTTGAACTGCAAATAATTAGCTTGAGATGAGTTGTAGGAATCGGATTGAGGGGAACACTACCTTGTGATATGTGGTGGTTTTTTATTACTGGTAATCAATGATCATGTATATTTATTGGAGTTTCTCATCATTTTTGTGCTTGTTGGCTATGCAGGATCTGCTATTACTGGTCCAATTGGGAAGGAGTGCGCAGATCTGTGGCCTAGGATTGCTAGTGCTGCAAATGCAATCGTATAAAAATTTAGAGCCTCAGCTTGAATTTGCAAAATGGATTTCATGATGGTATCAAATTTTGTTTCTTTGTTTGCCTTAATGATACTATAGGGTTGTCTTTGTATACTTTTATTAGGTTAATATCTTCGCACATTGATTTTCAATTTTAGATGGTTGAATCTGAGAGAACCTACCCAGTGCTAAATGCTTATTGTTGCTGATCTCTTGGGTATCTGATTTGTTTCTGTTGGCTATATAATTTGTGATTTTTCACAATGACACAGTCAAGTGCTCTCAATCTTGTTAATCATGGGTTAATTCACCTGGAAAGAATGAAGTAGGAGGCATCGATTGTTGCTAAATCATGCATTTTATTGATGGAAAATTACAAACCAGATTGTATGTAGTATATAATGCAATTTCATTTCTTTGACACTCTCAGTTGGTCTGGTAGCTAATATATAGGTTGGAGAACACATGATTGTGCCTCGTTTTGAGGCCGCTCATGAGTTTCTCTTATATTCTCTCATTTCATCACTCACGTCTTCTAGGGTTTTACATTACAGCAACATCACTTGAGACACTGTCTTTCTCTACCGGAGGTTCCTCTGCTTTTCATCCAGTGGGTCATCCCTCTTAAACAACTCAGCCCTTTTTTTTTTCTTTTTTTTTTATGAATACTTGAGTGGCACTGTTAAATCACATGATCAAGTCATCCACAAACCTACCTCATTCCATACTGTAAAGCACTTCTGTTTAATATGGTAGAAAAACAACTATGAAGAAAGATTCAACCCATCTCTAAAACACCTCCCGGTTCAATGTTGGTTTTAGTAGACAATAGGAAAACTTTGAATGAAAAACATAGGTAGGAGCTCTGCGGATGTGCAGGACGCCATTCTTCAGGATCTTTCAGACCTCTTTGACTTGGCGGAAACAGTCGCACAAGAGTAGCCTAAAGAATGACTCCATCAAAGCTTCAGGCTTTCTGAGTATCGAACGGTTATAGATTGTTCTCTCTGCTCTTTCACTAATTTGGAATCCAGATGAGGCAACCGTCGAAGCTGCCTTAGTTTTCCATTCATCTCCAATCATTGGAGGCTCCAATCCAGCATCCAGCTACTGATCGTGCCTGGTTAACTCCAGTAGCTGGATGCTGGATTGGAACCTCTAATAATTAGAGATGAATTGGACTAGTTTCTAAGATGGATCCAAAGCATAGGAGAATTCGACTGTATCCGTCAAATTAGTTGTCATCTTGACATTAATGTGTAGTTGTCAAGCCAAAAACGACTCCAGCTACCCTCCCCTCAACTCTAGCGTTTCTCCTTCGACTCCGGCTTCTAACCTACATTGGTAGCGAGTGCTGTAAACCCATTATTTTCTAATCTCCGACCAGGCAATTCTTCCACAACCGCTATAAAAATAATAAAATTTTGCAACAGAGTTGGGCGGAAGTTGCAGGTCAGGTTTTGAAATATAATAGATGTAGGTTTTGAAAGGAAATCTCCACTGATTTAGGGGAATAATTCTTTAACTTCCCACATCGGTCTATTCTGAGGAAGCATAGGCACCTGCATATCAAATCCGAAATTCCACGTAGGGAAGTTACCAGTTAATGAATTCCAGTTAAAATCCAGAACATAAAGGCTTTGCAATGGATCATTGAATATGGCAAGCTCCCACTGAACCCATTTCCAGATAGATTCAACACCTTTTATGATTGAATATTCCCCAGTGAATTTGGAATCTGACGAGAAAATTTATTACCAGAAAGATCTAATGTCTGAAGGTTTCTCCAACAAATGAATTCCCACGCAAACAGTTTAAAGAGATAAAGACACAAGAAGAACAGTGAACATTGCTTCATATCCAAAATCAGCCATAGAATTTCTTCACCATCTTTCAAGTTCAGGAGGAAAGATGTGAAACCAATTAGGAATTCAACAACTGAAACCAGAAATAATTTAGTTTTGGTTTGGGGATTTCAAACCAAATGATTTACTCCTGTTGATCGTTTGGATTGGCTTGGCCCAACCTATTTGCTGCTTTATTATTATGAATGCTTCCTTTGGGAATGAATTGGTAGGGATGGACCTAGTTTCATTATTTTATGAGAAAATGAAATCTACCAAGGTTAGTAGATCAGTGGAGATAGAAAGTAACATTTAAATTAGGTTAAACTATCTACTTACTCAAAAAAAAAAAAATTTAAATTAAGTTTGAATATATATTGGAGGAGAATTTAACCTCATGATTGAAATTAATAATTAATGATTATATAATTTTTTTTAAAGTTGGATTTAATTTCACTTCAAATGGTTGACTTCCACCTATGCTCAGAGGGATGAGTTTCTACTTGGTCCTATCTCCTAACCTAAGCCATTTTTTCTAAAGTGACTATCATTGAATCTCAAATTTAACATGTGACTATTTTATAGAATTTTATAGATATTCATATACCAAAATACAACATCACTTTATAGCTTTATATGTGGCATAATTTGATGTTGGTCTAAATTCTTTAGATATAACCAAGATTTGTCACATGTCAATTTTTGGAGATTTTTGGGCTTTCCTTAATTTTTGTTCTTCTAGCCTAACTGGTTACTGGTGAGACCGAATCCAAGATCACTATCACATAGAACCAGTCTAGCCTGTCATTTAATAATGTGGAAGATAGTGAAGCATTAAATTTCACTATATATAAATTTTGGGCAAGGATTTCTGCAATGCCAATGTGAGAAATTGAACCAATGAGAAGGTGGGAGTCAGCATTGTTCAGTAAAGAGCCAACATTTGGTAATGGGGAGAGAGTGCCATTCATGGGCCCATGACTTATTATGGGAGAAGGTGTGAGAAGGGATCTCTATTCCAGCAATGGGGATCTTTTTCACCTAAATTTTTATACTAACATGCATGATAATTAAATCATAATATTTTTCATCCATTTAATTTACTTTATAATTTAAATATTTTAGGAAGTTAAATCTATATCATATGTGAGAGATTTGGCAAGTAATTACTAGGATTACATAGAATTGTCTTCCTAAGAAAAAAAATAAAGGAGAAAATGTCTCATCATGTTCGTCAAAGATAAGCCTTCATTGATGGTCCACGATATTTAATTACCTAACATAATGAAATTGCAATTCTAACCATTGAATACAAAGTGGATGGCTTGGATAGATTATTTATTAAATTTTAAATTTAAATTCAACAAAACATCTAGTTAGATAAGTACTGAAAAAACAAACATCTAGTCAGACGAAAAATCCACCACGGGCATATCATTTTCTCTGTTAAAGAAAAGAAAAGACATTTAAAATAAATTTCATTATCTTGTACGATGCATGTGAAATGTTGTTGAATAACCATTAAAAACCACGCATTTGTTATGAATAATAGGTAGCAAAAGTACCCCCATTATTTGCATGTTATTTGTTTAATAATAATTCATTTTTCCGAGGTGTTCCATGATACGCTGTTTCTATATTTTCCCTCTCTCAACCAAGATGTATCATGTTAGAGCAAACAAAATGAATTATGAAGATGAATTTTCGATTGAAAAAAGTAAGATATTGGAGGAAACTAAAGGAAACCATTTGGTATGTTTTTATTCACTGTAGATCTTTCAAAAATTTTCCCCATCTCATTAATTTTCATGTTTGTCTTCATCGTCATTTTATCTTCTTCTTTTTTCTCTTTGGTTTGGAACTTCAGTGCGATAATCAATGTGATCATCCCCCATCTTCATCTTTCGTCATCCTATTATCTTCTTTTTTTTCTTATTTTGTTTACGATCATTTTATCTTTTCTTTTCTTTTTTTTGTTTAGAACTTCCACTACCATTTCTATGTGATCATCTGCAAGTCAATTAACGATCATTACACATCTCAAAATTAAATTAAATTTCCATTAGAAGTACTGAGGCGACTAAATCTACTCTCTGTATTTTGTTACACCCATTTATAAAAAAAATGTTTCCACCTTTTTTCGAAATGGATTTTTTTTTCTTAAAATAAAAATTAGAATAGAATAAAAAAACATCCAAGATTTATTCGCTTATCTTTGCCATTAAATGAATGATACGCAAACTTGGATTCCTCAATTTAAATCTCAGTGTTGAAACTGAAAGAACAAAGAAAAATACGTACATAGAATTGAGATGAGAAAGAAGGACCATAATTGGATGAGGAAAGAATTGGCAGTGGAGAAGAAATCGAAAGAAAGATTACTGAAAGCGAATTGAGCTGCTCAAACAAAACGATTCTTATCCTACCAGTCATTAATCGAATTTATACAGCGGTAATCTGTGAAAACCTTTAAATATACATACAAGGAAAGTCAAGTTTTATGAGCACTTCAAGATAGTGATGCAATGTTTAATAATTTGCAATAGAAGGGAACTGATTTACAACTTATAATGAACGATTTTTTTTTTTGGAATGAAGGATTCTATCAGTTACCATGTTTATTTTTTTTTACACGCATCTTTTGCTAATCTTAGTTTCACGGTTGCAAAAACTAATGGAACTGATTTTTCCTTTATGTTATTTCCATATTTTGCAATTTCTTGGTTTTTATTACAGAAACAGATTTCAATTGGATCCCGATTATAATGATATTAAAGAAACAATTTGATCCAATGTTTCTCAAACATTCGACCTTATTACTCTCTGTGGGATTTTCTGATTTTCTTAACTCTTTTCCACTCCTCTAGTTTCAGAGCTTCAAATCTAATGCACCATGCTGGAAAGCGCAGCCCATCTTCTTTGCATTATTCTTTTCGAAGATTCTGATGGAGATTTGAGGGGAGTTTCTCTCTAGGTTCTCAGCTATCTGGAGAGTTGATTCCTCACGGTACGATAGTGATAGCATAGGATTAGACAAAACCAGCTCAGATACCGACCGCAGACTGCCCAGCACCACTGCTTGATAGAGCTCTGATGACTTCAACGTTGTCCACGCCAGCAGCAGAGATGCCATCGGAGACGTCCGCAAGAGACGCCATTATGGGGTGGTTAGGGGAGAATTCCCTGTTGGCAATGCCATCATAGACACTCTCTGTAATCACCTAACTCAGCTGGATGGACTCGATGGAGCTGAGTACGAATTGATGTTTGCTGCGATTCATAGGAGGCGATTGAATTGAATCCTGATCCTTCAAATGCAGAAATATTACTCTACAGCAGACGTGGCTTCGGAGCTTAAGAAAGTCGCGATCAAGAAAATAAAGAAGAGAGAGGAGGAGATACAAAGAAAATTGAGGAACAAAAACTCTATTGCCTGAAAGCAGAAACTCTATTTCTTTGCTTGAGCTTAACAATTCACAGAAAAATTCTATTGCGTGATTGTAATGATTTTGAGATTCTGCGTTCATGATTTGAAGTTTCACGGTTTGGGGATAGTATAAAAAGGTATGCAGGTTGAAATGGTCTTTTACCTTTACAATAAGGATAGTATTGTTTTTCAAAAAAGTTATTTGAGCTAACATCATCATCTAACGGAAGTCTCGTCTGGATCCCTATGTTGAAGGTTGTCAATATTTAAATGGTAGTTGATGATATCAGAAACTTGTGGGTGATAGTTATGTTTTAAATATTTTTTGAATAGTACCTGAAATTTTGCCAATTATAAATTTGTATTATATGTATGGATACAAATCAATCTTATTAATTGACCTAGGTTAATCAAGTTTATATACATTTATTTTGAATAGAAAGTATAATTTTTAATTAAAAAATTAATAATATTGGTTAATAATTTCCTTGTATTAGAACTATAAAATTATCTTTTCCAAAAAAAGAAAAAGAAAAACAACAAAATTAGACATTTTCCAGATTTATGAGGAGAATTCTCTTATGATTTACAACCATATCAGATATATCTATAACTTAATTCAAGTTATAAGTTCGTTTGACCATTTGCTTTATTAGACCTTAGCTAAAGACATAAACAGTTGCCAATAACTGGAACCTGGTGGTTGCCTCGCACCGTTTCGAGAGAAGTAAAAAGGAAATGAAGATTAACTAGAGTGAAACTCAATTTCTTTTGAGCTTTGAGATCTTCATTAATTTTCAGTTCTCACTATGTTTTGTTGTTGTTTAGGTTTTTCTATAACCAGCAAATCTTTTGAAATGTCTTTAATATGGAATTTTTTTTAAAATATATTTCATCATTCATTTCAAAAATTATGTCTAAAAAATTATGCCTAAAATACCCTAGCTTTATTTTGTCACTTATAAATTTTGATTGATCTGAAACCTAGCTACATATGAACAGGAAATTTTGAGGTCAGTAACTAGAGAATTTGATGTTCACCTAAATTGCCATGCGGTAGATATTTATGATCCATTTAGGCTATGTTTGATATGTATTCTCCTTCTTGGAATACACATTTCCATTCTCAGAACAAAAAATGTATTATTAAGTATTGTTTAGTATATAAAAATTTTGGGTAAACGTTTCCTATGATGCCGGTGTGAAAAACCAACTCAATGAGAGAGTGGGAGTAACCATTGTTCAATAAGGAGCCATCATTTGGCAAATGGGAGAGGGTGTCGTTAGTGAGTGCATGGGTTATTATGTGAGAAGGTGTGGGAGGGATCCCTAGTCCCCTGTTGTGGGGATTTGTTTCCCCAAAATTTTTATCCTACCATGTTTGATAATTAAATCATCATAATATATATATTTTTTTTCTCTAGTGATTTAATTTACTTTTAAAATTTAAATATTTTAGGAAATTATATCAATATTAAATGAGAGAAAATTGGCAAGTAATTATTAGCATTACATAGAATTGTCTTCCAAAGAAAAAAAAAATGAGGAGAAAATGTCTCATCATTTCTATCAAAGATAAGCCTTAATTGATGGTCTACAAAATTGTGTTGTTTAGCATAATGAAATTACAATTCTGACCACTAAATGCAAAGGAGATGGCTTGGATAAGTCATTTTTCAAATTTCAAACTTATATTCAACTAAATATCTAGTTGGACGAAAAATCTGCCACATGGCATATCATATTCTCTGTTTAATAACAAAAGAGACATTCAAGATATTATCTTGAAACGATGCATGTAAAGTGTTGTTGAACTACTATTAAAATCCACCCATTTGTTATGAGCAATAGATTGCAACCACTATTTGCATGACATTTGTTTATAATAATTCATTGCTTTAAAATGTTCATGATACTCTGTTTTTATTTTTTCTCTCTCTAAACCTAGATGTCTATTGTTAAAACAATAAAACTGAATTATGAAGATGAAATTTCAAATGACAAGAGTAAGATATTGAAGAATTCCGAAGGAAACCATTTGGTGTGTTTTTATTCATTAAAATATATAGATCGTTTAAATTCTTTTTTCCCATAAACTATAGATATATTTTTATTATTAATTTTATTAGGTTTGGCTTGCAACACATCTAGATTATTAAATATATTCATCGGAAAAAAAAAAAAGAAGGTAATTAAATTACACGGACCTCGTGAAGAAGGGAGGGAGGTTAGGCTATTTTAGGGTATGATTGGGCTTCTGTCTAAAGAAAAGAGTTGAGGCTGGTTTTTTTTTAGCCCTCATTAGCAAGGGTTAGCATCATTCCCAACTGCCTTTCCTAAGTTTTTTTAAAGTGTTAAAAATGAATTCAAATTGTTTATCGAAAACAAACCGAGTTGGTTAAACCAAAATCGTTAAATTGATTTTTAAACAATTTCAATTCTGCTTAATAAAAATGAAACCATTTAGTTAAACGGTTCGATTCTGATTTCAAAGAATGAAATCTTTTAAAACCAATGATTTGGACCATTAAAACCGATTAAAGCCTTACTTTAATCCGATCTATTGGTATAAATAAATTTAAATTTAGAACTTAAGTCAATCTTTGGGTCTCTTTTGTAAAGTTTATAGAGTTGATTATATAATGCATTACATCATTTGCAGTTATTTAGTATGATTTGTGAACTCTTTTTTTTATTTAAAAAAATTGAGTAAATTAAAATCTACAATAAGTGAGGAGCTTATCATGTATAATGATCATAATGAATTATTATTAGTTTATGCTACCATGTGTTTTAAGGGGTCAAATGTAGGGTTATTTTGATCATTTCATGTACTTTTAAGAGAGATCACAAAAGATCAGTGTAGAAATCTTCTCCCGCCCACTTGCCGCCTGCCAAGGGCGGGATTTCAGTCGGTCCACCTCTCCATGTATTGGTAGACGGGCCGACTGATCCCCAACCCTTGGATCAGCGGCAGGAACCTCCTGCCGCAGGAGAGGATGTTTTGATCGAACCGTAAAACGAGAGTGCTTATTACGTTTCAATATTTGTGTCTATAAAATAAATGAATCTTTTAAATTATTTTGTCCTATAAGCATCGATTAAGGTATTAAAGGTAACAACATTCGCATTCTGATATATACAAGGTATCCAAACCCTTGTATAATGATTTGAAGAAGAACCTAAGAATATCAGCCATGGATATTCAACGGGTTGGCCCCAGAAATTATCCAATTTCTGAAATAAAATCAAAACTTCGACACCTATCAATACAAACACATTCACGATCAGTAGGGTGTCAAAATTAAGCCCAAACCGAGAATTAAAACCAATCCAATACAATTCAGTTCGGATCGAATCAAAATTGAATTTTATTAAGCCGTAATTGAGTCAGAATCAAACCAACCAAATCAGCGCAGATAAAAATTGAAACCAAAACCAGCTGGCTAATGGAGCAATAAGAGTCCATTAAGCCAACCTTTTATTAAATGTATATGTAGGAAACCTCAATTAGAACCAAACCCGTTCAATAATGGCTTGATAGAGCCCATTAGTCAACTTGTTATTAAATATGCATATAGGAATCCAAATTGGACCGACAAGAGCCCATTAAGTTAACCTGACAAAACACAAAACTGAATTGGACCAAAACTGAAACCAAACTGAAACTGAAATTTTCCTATTGGGGTTGGATTTACAAGATTGAAACCAAATCAGTTCAGATCGAAACTGAACCGAACTAATCCATTGACACCCCTAACCATAGGTTATTAGGAGAGATCCACTTCCTTATTGGGAATAGTCCCCCATTGCTAATTAGATTGAAATCTTGTGGTCTTATATATGGAGAGTCCCTCCATTTACTAGTTCGAACTTTTGAGTTGGAAACTTGACATGGTATCAGAGCTCCAGGTTCCCTCTCATAATAACCCTAAAAAAAAAAGAGGCCAAGTCACCGAAAAAGGGACACCAGTTGCACAAAATAGGGACAATGGTTACCCAAAGAGGGACGATCATCCAAAAGATGGACTATATGTCACCCAAAGAGGGATCAGTCTCCCAAAGAGGGATGATCACCCAAAAGATGGACTATATGTCACCCAAAGAGGGATCAGTTACCCAAAGAGGGACCAATCACCTGAAAAGTGTCATGTATTGCCACATATACTATCACATATACATCATCTAACGGTGGGATTACATGTGAGGGAGAGTATTGAGAATAGTCCTACATTGCTAATGAGATTGGAATTCTATGGTCTTATATATGGAGAGTCCCTCCACTTATTAGTTCGAACTTTTAAATTAGAAAATTAACATTCCTGTCCATGACGTTCTTATCTTTCTTTTCTTTTCGTCTTCATATTTCAATTCTTCTTAATTTATTATACGTTTATGTGAGATACATTTATTGAAGATCTTCTAACTTAGGTAGATAGAAGGATAAGAAGCTCATATACAGTTTAAAGAGATCTAATATGTTAATATTGAATAAGACGCAACGTGGATTTCTCTCTTGATCACAGAGGATCTAGTTCTTTCGTGTCATATTGTTTTCCCATTGTGGACGAATGCGTTTCGCTGCTTTAGCAGGGTTTGCAGATTAACTAAAAAAAAAAAATGGCAAAGTACACGGATGGCCCATGCCCGTGTTGGAGAATCTTCCATGTCACCAACCAACGAGGAGCATTGACAATTGATTTTGTCAGTACACATCAAGGAAAAGAGAAAAGGTCAACAGAGTGATAGGAATAGGAAAGCATATATACCACATCAATGGCGTAGATCTTTTCTTCAGTTCGCATACAGTTTAGAGAAATGAAGACACAGTAAGAACATTGATTAATAACCAAAATCAGCTTTTTGGGATAGAATTTTTCTCCCATTTTTCAAGTTCAGGAGGGAAGATGTGAAACCAATTAAGAATTCAATAAACGAAACCAGATATAATTTAGTGTTGGTTTGGGAATTTCAAACCAAATGATTCACTCCTGTTGATCGATTGGGATTGGCTTGGCCCAAACTATTTTCCATTGTAGGATGGAGTTTTCATTATTCAATAGATTTCTTTTTTATTTTAAGCTATGCATACATTGATATAACAATAAATTTTTTATTTATGGAAAAATGACACTCTACCATGGCTGAAGCATAACACTTCACTATCTGTCACATGGATCGTACATGGATGGATCCACCTGATGATCTTCCATTGCCATGCCCATTGTTAGGTGCTGGCCGGCAGTGGCATCACTTGAAACCCTCTTCTCCCAAAATTTAATAACTAAATGATTTTGAAATTAATAAATTTTTTTGGTACAAAAATTAATAAATTCAATCATGTCAAATAATGACTACATAATTTTTTTTAAGTTAAATTTAATTTTACTTCAAGTGGTTGACCTCCACTTATGCTCCACCCTCGGAGGGATGAGTTTTCAATTGGTCCTAACTGCTAACCTTAGCCATTTTCACACAAAGTGACTACTTGATTGAATCTCAAATTTAACATGTGATTATTTTATACAATTTTTTAGATATTCATATCCCAAAATTACAACATCACTTTTATATGTGGCATAATTTGATGTTGGTTTAGAGATAGTTTAGACTTGCCACATGTCAAATTTTCAAATTAAAATTTAATACAAATGGAGATTTTTTGGGTGTTCCCTAATTAATGTTTTTTTTTTCCCTCAAACTTGACTGATTACTAGTAAGAGTGTAAGTGAGTGCAAGATCTCAATCACAAAGATCTATTCTAGTCTGTCATTTAATAATGTATAAAAGAGTGAAGCATTAAAATTCATTATATATATATTTGGGCTAGTGCTTCCTGCGATGCCAGTGTGGAAAACTGAGACAATGAGAGAGGGGGAGTAAACAATGCTCAGTAAGAGCCAACATTTACTAAGTGCCTGTTTGGTAACACTTTGATTCCGGTTTCTTGACTTTTGTTCTAGAACCATTTTTGAACTCCCACTTTTTTTCAGAGCTTATTGAGAGCAGGAGTCTGTTTGGTAATGCTGCTCTGGAATCAATTCCTAAATTCATGAGAGCAGAAGGTTGTTTGGTAAAAATGAATCTGGAATATTCCAAATCTAGTGCTGGTGGTGGTGGTGGTGGTGGTGGCCGTGGGTGGTGGGTGATGGGCGGTGGTGGTGGTGGCTGTAGTGGCGGCTGCGGTGGTGGTGGTGGTGGATCGTGGGTGGTGGCGATGGCAGTGGCGGTGGGTGGTGGTGGCTGCAGTGGTGGTGGCGGTGGTGGAGGCGGCGGCGACGGTGGAGGCGGTGGTGGTGGTGGTGGTGGCGGCGCCGAGGCGGTGGTGGCGATGGTGGTGGAGGCGGCGGCGGTGGTGGGTAGTGGGTGGTGGATGGTGGGGGTGGTGGCGATAGTGGGCTATGATTTCTAATTTTTTACTCTCTCTTTTGGCTTCGGTTCTGGAAAAGCAAGTATTTTTTACTTTCAAATTTTGACTCTGAGAGTCATTTTTTGAACCAGTCCACTCCATGAGAGCTAGAATTAACATGGTATTACCAAACACTTTCTGGCTCCCAAATGCCTCCCTAGGAGTCCGAATCAAAAGCAGAGTGGGAGCAGGTGGGTCCATGACTTATTACGTGAGGTGTGGGAAAATTCCCACTCCCGTGTTGTGGGGATATGTTTCCCCTAAATTCTTATACTACCATGCGTAATAATTAAATTATCATAATATTTTTTTTTCCTCTATGATCCATTTATTTCGATGTAAAATTTTATTGTAGTAAAAAAACTTCAATGTTTATTTTCAAGAGATAGAATATAGTGATCTCTAATGGGGATGGAAAAAGAATTTCATCTTTCTTTTATATTTTGGAAACAAATTTTTAAACTTTTTTACATATAAAATATTACACGTAAAATTTTACGTCGAAACAAACAGTGCACTAGTAATTTAATTTACATTTAAAATTTAAATATTTGAGAAAATTAAATCTATATTAAATGAGAGAAACTTGGCAAGTATTTATTATTAACATTACATAGAATTGTCTCCCTAAGAAAAAAAATAAGGAGAAAATGTCTCATCAGGTCTGTCAAAGATAAGCCTTAATAGATGATTTACAAAATTTTGTTAGGTAATATAATGAAATTGCAATTATGACCACTAAATGCAAAGTGGACTGCCTGGATAAGTCATTTTTCAAATTTTAAACTTAAATTTGATTAAATATCTAGTTGGACAAAAAATCTGCCACATGACATATCATATTCTCAGTTAAAGAACAAAAAAGACATTCAAACTAAATTTTATTATCTTGATATGGAATAAGATCTATCTCACCAAAGTGGTATACTTAGTTTCATTATGATGTATATATATTTAAAATTTATGTATTTATAAATGCTTGTATAAGGACGATGTACAGCTAAAGGTGGTATTATTAAATTTTATTCAAATTAAGATTTGTGAGTGTCATATGAAGATTAGATAGAATCTATCAAAGTGGTACACTCAGTTCCAACATGGTGGTTCTCAAACCTCAAATTTTTGTATTTACATATACAATAAAAGTTATATTATTTAATACACTATTCTCCATGGTATGAAAAACAACTAAGAAAAACAATGTTAACCCAAAGGCAGCATTGTCAAAGTTTAGTGATATATTCATGCACATGAGCTTAAAGAATTTTGAATTTCTGTGGTCTCATTAACCCAAAGATGGTGGAATTTTTTAGAGTCATTATTCTTTCGTAGTTACTGCACAGAAACTAAGAAGACCACTGCGTGTTTATCCCAAAGGAGAATGTATAGTGGGTTAATTTTTGAAAAAAGATATTTATTTGCATGAATGATTGATATGATTAATGCAAATAAATGATGTATGTATGAATCTTCAATTGTTTGATACTGTATTTAGACTCAGACGCTGATATGTTCTTCTACGTATGATTGTCTCAAAGAATGTTTTGATATCTATGTTTTTCTATTCGGGACAAAATATAAGTAAATATAAATTATATGTGTTTATATAAATCTTATATAATTTATCTATTACAGGACTTTTTGTTTGGACTCATATAATGATGATGGTTTATGTCTCCTAAGATGTCTATCTCAGTTAATGTATCATATGATTTGATAGTTTCTTTCTCACTCTTTCTGGATAAAGGATAAGATTTGTTATGAAAATATTGGAGACTAATCTAGGATTGTTTGATCTAGATGTATCTTTCATAGTAATTTATATTAGTTGTGAGGTATTCTACTATTAAGGTTGTGTATAGTAGTATTAAGATGAGAAATATTACGAAGAAATTATCTAAGAGAAATCCAAGAGATAAGAATAATATTTCTAGAAGGATCAAGAGATAGTTTATTGATCTAGTTCTATTGAAAATTATAATGTGAGGAAGTATTTTTTGGAGTTATCAGCTATCACTGAAAAACTCAAGGACAATGAAAGATAGAGCCAGTGATAAGATTATTATTGGGTAACTTTAAAGTAAATTACTCAAAGATGGATAGATTGACCAAAGATAGGTGGTTTTATGCAAATACTATTAAGTCAAATGGGCATAACTAAAAGGAGGATAAAGATTCTAGAATTTCTTAGGTATTTGGAGTAAGTTGGTTCTAAAGACTGTTGGCTTAAATACGAGTTAGAATTATTTAGTTTCTTTACATTCAAATGATTTTTCAGCTCTTTTGATTTTAGTTATTTATCTTATTATATGTTTAATATTGTTTGACTTAACATATTATTTCTCATATTAAAAATGTGATTGATGTTAATTACTTGAAATATTGGAATCTAAAATTTTTCTTTTCAATTAAATGAAAAGGAATGATGCTATTATGGTGCTTATGATGTTGTAAGGTAAATGACTGTATGCAATGTTGACTATGTAATCTTAGGTTCTCTAATTGTACTTGTTAGAAATATATATTCAGATCTAGTGGCTTGCATGATTAAAAAAAAAGAGATAAAACCAGTGATAAGATTATTATTGGGTAACATTAAGGTAAATTACTCAAAGATTGATAAATTGACCAAAGATAGGTGGCTTTATCATATACTATTAAGTCAGATAGGCATAGCTAAAAGGAGAATAAAGATTCTAGAATTCTTTAGGTATTTAGAGTAAGTTGGTTCTAAAAACTGTTGGAGAATGTGAGTTAGAATTATTTAGTTTCTTTACATTCAAATGGTTTTCAGCTCTTTTGATTTTAATTATTTGTCTTATTATATGTTTAATATTGTTTGACTTAACATATTGTTTCTCATATTAAAAATGTAATTGATGTTACTTGAAATATTGGAATGTAAAATTTTTTTTTTTTCAACTAAATAGAAAGAAATTATACTATTTTGGTGCTTATGATGTTATAAGGTAAATGACTATATGCAATGTTGATCATATTTGTTCTGTGATGTGGAATAGTTTTTCATGTTTGATTGTGCAATCTTAAGTTCTCTAATTGTACTTGTCAAAGTGTTGATTCCTAAGGCAAATAAAGACAGGTTAAGATAGTTTTCTTAGAATGATTGAAAAGATTTTTTCAGTGGGAGTCTTTAGATTCTCTTAATTAGTGGGAGTGTTTAGATCTACTTGATTAGTGGAGATCTGATAGTTAATGGTTTATCTATGATCGTTAATATTGCCTATAGTTTAATGGGTATAATTATTGGTGAGCATTCATTTCATTGCTTGTATGCATTCCTGATTATTTAAGACATGTCAAAGTTGTAAGACGGTATTTAGCCAAAGAAAGTGGTAAGTCAAAGTGTGATATTAGTCCAAGCTAGAGGTGATTTGCCTATAAGTTGAATACTATCAAAGTACATTGGTCTATAAGGATTTTAAGGTAATGGGATTATGGTAATTCGATCATCAGACTCAAGTATTCATCTCAAAGTGATTTATGTCATTAAGTAGACCTCTATATGTGACTGACAAAAGAGGGTACACCGGATGTGTAGAAGTACTTTTCGCTATTGTTCGACATTAGTAGGCTTGATGACTGGATCAAAATAAATGATGGTATTGGTGCAATTATATTCCATGATCACATTGGATCAATGGTAAATTTATAATCAATATAGTCCAATTAGGAGATTGTAAGATATTTTATAAGTTAAATTAATTATAAGGTTAGTTGGTTCAGTGGAGTCTAGTTACAGGTAGACCGATTTAAGTATGATTAGAAATAGACCAACCTGGTCCACTATGAGACTGGTCCAAGATTGGGGGTGGTATTATAAATACCAATGGTTAGGGTCCTCACAATCGTGATGTTATTTTCTTCTCATGTTCCCATATGCAGAGAGAAGGTCAAGGGATCCCGACAGGCTATGGAAGACTCTCATCTAAGTATTCAAAGGGAAGAAAATGATCGAAAATCAATCTACAGCAAGAGGTATGTGTCTTATCATCTCTTTTCAATACACATTGTATTCTAATAATCTGTATGGTGTGTTCATTAGGGTTCATGGAAAATCCCATGAAAAAAATCCAAAGGAGATCTAAAAAAAATCTTACAGGGATTACATTGGTATGCATGTCGAATGAGTTTCAGCCATTGGATCACGATTGGAGGGACTAAACAACAAGAGAGGATCTTTTTAGGCACACTGAAATTGATAGGTAAATGGTAGATAATTGGACACATAAACTTTGAAATTGTCTACTTATTCAGTAGTCTTATTCTTTTTCTTTTGAATGTTACAGGGTATGTTCCCTTTGAATATTTAGTGGTCTATAACTGATTAAACATACATAAGGTAAGGGATGTAGTTTGGGACGCATCTGAACATCCTCGTTTTCACTTCTATTAGCTTTCTTTTCTTTTTCGGGGGTGGTTCTTCTCTTATTGATGGTATTGCCGAAGGTGGGATGCTTCCGTCCCTGGTTTTTGTAATTTTTTATTTTTTTTGTAATACATTTTTTCAATCTTTATGACAAAATATATACATATGGTAGAGTTAATCATCTGTGTTCCCAAAATGCCAAATCACATAAGGTATTTGCTCTTTATGTGATTCATGTTCCTTTCATCACATTCCTAGGGGTGCTAAAGAAACTGCTAATACCTGAACTCGAAAGACTGTGACAAGTACGAGGTTGTTCACTTGGTCTAATTCCTCTCTTTTGCTTCAGGATATCTGTATGAAAGAGGACTTGGCTTATACCTGTTTTGATTGGGTAAAAATAACTCATAAAATATTTAACTATGCGTAATAGTTAAATCATAATATTTATTTTTCCTCTAGTAATATAATCTACTTTTAAAACTTTCAAATATTTTTAAGAAATTAAATCTATATTACAAGAGAGAAAATTGGCAAGTAATTACTAGGATAACATATAATTGTCTTCCTTGGAAAAAAATTGAGTATAAAATGTGTCTTCATGTGTCGAAGACAAACCTTCATCGATGGTCTACAAAATTTGGTCATGTAACACAATGAAATTGCAATTCTGACCATTGAATGTAAAATAGATGACTTGGATAGGCTATTTGTTAAATTTCAAACTTAAATTCAACTAGATTTTTGGTCAGGCAAAAAATCTACCACATGGATAATCAATTGGGTCCTAAAACTTGGAATCCAGTTTCTCTACATTTACGTGCATCCTCCACATGATTCCATCTCCATCCATAGCATGTGGGACCAGTCTTTCGAATATGAGTTACATAGGACAAAGATGAGATCACATGAAGAATACACATAAGTGCAAAAGAGTCATGCCCTAAAACTTGTATGTTCAACCATATTCTATTTTGAGTACCTTAATATTATCCTTTTTTGTTACATAACAAAAAACCATTAAACATAAATTTCATTGCCTTGATAAGATGCATGTCAAGTATTCAGTCATGAGTTTGTTACAAGCTAAAGCAGCCATTAGTTGCATGATATTTGTCTATAATAAATAAGTCATTGCTCCAAAGTGTTTCTTACTTTTCCTCTTTCAACCTAGGTGTATGTTGTTAGTCCAAGCTAAATGAATTATGAAGACGAAATTTTAAACGATAAGAGTAAGATATTGGAGGAAACAGGAAATCATTTGGTAGGTTTATATTTACCATAAATCTTGAAAATTACATTTTACTCCTAAATTATAGAAATCATATTTTTCATTAATTTTATTAGATTTGGTATGATACCCTTTATATTTTGATTGTTTAAAAAAAAAAATTTTTTTGTTGATAAGGGATAATATAATTTTTCCATAACTTCTTGAGATTTGAAACTACGACTCCGCTTGTTTCGGCATAAAATATATGAAAATAAAAATTTTATAATAAAATCAGTGTTGCCGATGTTTGTTTTGGACTGTATAAAATTTGGACATAGATTTTATACATAGAATATTTTCCAGACATTGTGTATTTAACTCCGTAAATTTTTCAGTTGATTTGTCCGAAAAGCATGTACCGATATACGACATTTTTTTTGGTTCTGCTAACGAATTTCCGGTTAGTGCTGTGTTTTCTCTTTTGTGAAGTTGGAAAAAAAATTGAAGAAAAAAAAGGAATTGAAACCGTACGTGCAAGAAAAGTGAGTTGTTTTTGTTTTTTTTTTTTTAACTCTGAATCTCTGATCAGTTTTTAAAAAAAGTGATCATTAAAGAGAAAAAAAAAGGGGGAGTTCATGAAGAGAGTATGGAATCGGGACGTCAATTTCAATATTTGATTTGTGTTTGCAACCAAGTATCTGGATGGCATTTAGGGAGTGAAGTCACGGGTGCAGAGGAGATACAAGGGCTGGCACGGGAATCGTGCAGTGAGGTTGCAAAGGTTGCTATGAATCAAATGTCTCTAGCGGTGGCCTGTGCATCGGATGGTGGTGTATGGATGAGTTTGGGAGTTGGAAGGGAACGTGGAAGGGGAATACGAGATGGCATCCCCATAGTTTATGGGTTTGTGTTTGGTACCCAGGGTTCTGATGGTCAGTGACGACTAGAAGATCGTGATTGGATTGATGGAGCGATGGTAGCTGTTCATGGATCTGGTCAGATCGGAGAGGTTTTCTCTGGGATCTGACGGTGGGATTAAATTCTGACTCAGTGTGCATCATTGTCAGTTGATGTTGCACAGTGGGGCAAATGAGTACTGACGGGTTGGGATAAGGAGTCGGATCTCTAGGTCTGCATTGGAGGTGCAGAGGTAAGAGACTTAGGTTCTAGGTGCTATTGGAGTTGCAGAGGACTGGGATGAGGAATCGGTTCTCAAGGTTTGCATTAGAGGTGCGATGGTGAGAGGCTCGGGTTCCAGGTGCAATTAGAATTACAAGAGGACTGTGAGGGACGGTGATCTTTTCAATGATGCTGCAGCAGTGGGAAAGATGGAGTCACATCACATCGTACGATGGTAAGCTGTACAGGACATCCAGACAGGGTATGGGCTATGCTGGTTTGGGTGTAGCGGTTTGGCAGACAAGTTTTTAGAATCAACATCAACGGATTTTCTTCAAGGTGGTTTGTAGAATTCAAGCCAAGTGGAGATTTGTTGGGTTGGTGTCTTATATTTTGTGGGGTCCACACAATTAATAGATTTGTACTTGTATTAGGGTTTGGTCTATTACATGTATGAGATAAACTTATAATTGTAGTGTGATTAAGATTTTTAGGTTTCCTTATATATTGTCTCTGCATAGAAAAAACCTAGGTAAGGCTGCAAGGGCTATTAGAGGATTCTCCTCTGACAGTGGAGAACTGAAGGCGCTGTAAGGCTGACAGATGAGCTAAGCCTGTCAGGTAGAGAGCTGTAGAAGTTTCTTGAGAATAAAAATTTTTTCTTTTCTCTGGTGGACGTAGGCATCCCACATGGGGTGCTGAACCACGTTAATTCTTTGTATTTTCTTCTTGTTTTCATACTCTCATTCCTAACATATAGAGCATTCAGACCTAATATGAAAAATTTACAAATTTTCTTATGTTCTTGATTGTAAAAATAATGAAAATTTACTCAAACACCCCTTTGATAAATAGCTTACTACACAGAACTACCTTGTCTTTGCAAAAATTACACAAACTACCCCTTTAACTATGTTTAATAAGACTGTAACCCACACTGTTAGGTTTTGGACGTTAAAAAGTGACGGTAAAAATTCTAAAATTCTTTTAAGACAATAATACCCTTAGTGATGGACTCATACGACAGACACGAATTCAATGGCGTCATCTACAATCGGTCAAGTGATGAACACGCTGCTTGCTTCTTGACCCAGAAAGCTAGAGGTCGTCATTACTCTTCATGGCTCGACCTTACAGAGAAGTTCCGGTGGTTGGTGTTGATTTCTATTTCTTATAATTTCATTTAGCATGCCTGATCAAGCTTGGTGTGCGGTAAATTGTCGAGGAGCTGAGAGTCAAAGGATGGAATTCGACTTCAGCATGTTGATGCTGGCGAAGTCGAGATTCGAATTATAGCGCCGATTTCTGGTGGAGAGGGGGAAAGATTAATCGGAGAACCCAGCAAAGGCTAGGTGTCTCGACTGTTCCGGCGAACACCAAGGCTAAGAGCTTATCTGTTATCCTATGATAGAGTAAAAACAGAAACAAGAAGTTGATCTTATGAGAACTGTAAGCGACGTCGTTGCAGATGTCTGTTGACTTGAATCTACACTAGGTCTGATAGGCCACGCTACAGAGTACAGGTGAAGCTTGCTCCTTGAACCTTTCCTCATTTGTGTAGCCGACTGACCTACCAGTCACCTCTTATAGTCCGACCCTCGAAAAATTCCTTAAAGGTGGACATATTTTAAACCGACCTTGTCCCTATCCTAGTTCATGAATGTTTATGAGAGTTTGCCCTTAAAACTCTCATTGAAAGTGGCTCCACTTCCTACATTCAATAAGGTCAGCCCATAGTGTGCACCATAGTTAACACACCCCCACATTCCTGTGGGATAGCTTGGCTTAACTAAGAATCCTTAAGATTCATCCTCTGTTCATTGTGGTGAGTACTATCTTACCATCTAACCAAAATGAGCAAGTTTTGATAGTACTAAACAAGTCATCTGCGTGACTTCGTTCTTACCCATTGAACCTAATTCCAGGGATCTCTTATCACATAGGTTGGGTTTCCATCACATGACTTATGACATGGGCTTTAAGCTCATTCATTTAGATGTGTCGATTATGACTTTGGTGGTTTGAGGCTTTGTAAATATATTGGCCAGATTCTTTTCTGATTTTACAAAGTTGATAGTTATCGTTCCATCACTTATATGTTGCCTCACAAGGTTGTGTTTCAGGCGTATATGTCTTCTTTTTTCGTTATATATCTTGTTTTTTGCTTTAGCAATGGCTGCCTGACTATCACAATGTAGTGATATTGGGGGGCATAGATTTAGGTCATAACAGAATTTCTACCATCAAATTTTGAGCCATTCAACTTCTGCCCCAGCCTTCTCTAAAGCTATAAATTATACCTCCATAGTGGAACCTATACCACAGGTTTATTTAATAGATTTTCATGAAATCGCTCCTCCACCAAAAGTATATATGTAACCACTTGTGACTAAGGATTCTTCTGTATCAGATGTCCAGTTAGCATCACAATATCCTTCTAGGACTAAAGCTTTTCCATTATAGTGTAAACTATAGTTTATTGTTCCCTTTAAGTACCTTAATAACCTTGTTAGAGCTTCCCAGTGCTCCTTCCCAGGGTTATGAGTATGTTGACTCAATTTCCCTACTGCCAAGGCTATGTCCGGTCTTGTTGAGTTCATTAAGTATGACACTGAACCTATAATCTGGGAATACTCTTTTTGGGAGACTGGTTCACCTTGGTATTTTATGAGATTACTCCCTACCTCTAAAGGTATCTTTATTGGAGAGCACTCATAATATACATATTTCTTTAGTAGGCTTTTCACATAATGTGCTTGAGATAATATTATCTCATTGGATTTTCTTGTAACTTTGATACCTAAAATGACTTCAACTTCTCCCATGTCTTTTGTATCAAATTTAGACATAAGAATTTTCTTTGTTAAATTTATAATATTTAAATCTGTTTCCATTATCAGCATATCATCAACATAAAGAACAATAATTACACCCTTACCATTATTAAATTTACTATATACACACCTATCAGAATTATTAATAATAAAATAATTATTTAATAATACTTGATCAAGTTTCTCATGCCATTGTTTAGGTGCTTGTTTTAAACCATACAAAGATTTAATTAATTTACAACTTTATGTTCTTGTCCTGATATTATGCATCTTTCAGGTTGTTTGATATAAATATTTTCCTCTAAATCTTCATTTAGAAAAGCTGTTTTAACATCCATTTGATGAATTACTAAGTTATAAATCGAGACTATTGCAAATAAAGTTCGTATGGTTACAATACGAGCTATAGGGGAGAAAGTATCAAAATAATCTATATCATTCTTTTGTCTAAACCCTTTTACTACCAATCTTGCCTTAAACTTGTCAAGAGATCCATCAGGTTTTAATTTCTTTTTAAAAATTCATTTGGTGTCTAGAAGCTTTGTTCCTGGTAGAAGATCCACCAACTCCCAAGTATGATTTTGGATAATAGAATCTAATTCACTTTTTAATAACCTCTTTCCAGAATACAACATCTGGAGATGTTACAGCATCTTGATAAGTAAAGGGGATCTCTATCCACATGATATAGTAACATATCATCACCTAGGTTAGCGGGTCTCCTTTGTCTTTTACTTCTCCTAAGTAATTCAGAAGTATGTTCGTCAGATTCTTGTTCTACACTAATTTCATTTCTTATAACAGGGTTCTCATTATGATTCTCATTAGAAGTGGTTCTAACCAATTTAGGAAACACATGTTCAAAGAATTCAGTATCACGAGATTTAATGATGGTGTTAGCATAAAAAATATTTTCAATTGATTTCAAAACCAAGAACTTATAAGCAGCACTATGTGTAAGACCCGCACTCTGAAAACCCGGTCTAACCTTGGTTTTGTGTCGTGACAGGTCTTCCGATCATCACCGAGCCGGCGGGCAGCGGATAACAAACAGTGCGAAAATCGGACCGAAGTCGACCAATTATACCTGATTTTAGGTATACCGGTCGATGGTACCGGATGATGGTACCGGTCGACCGGTATGGCCTGCACAACTATGTGCGGGAATTTGGAAATTGGTCTCTACGGGTCCCGCTTTCTTGATTTCGAATCCTAGAAGTTTCCTAATCCTAGTAGGGTTACTAAACCCTATTTCTAGCCTATAAATACACCCTTAAACCCCTCAAATCCTTTCCATTGTCTCTCACAAACCCTAGAGAAGAGAAAGAGCTTGGAAAGGAGAAGGCTAGGAAGAAGAAGGAGGTGCCGCATTACCGTTTGTCGAAGCTCACGCTACGCCTGTCAACGGTAAGTGTTTGAATCCATCTTCTTACCCTATATTAGTTGTGTGGGTGGATCAATACCACGCAAAGTAGGTATTGATCTAAAACCCTAAATTGGCCAATAAATCCTAAGTTGCCGTCAAACCCTAGATTCGAGTTTCGAGATGATATTCATCGAAACGAGACTTGAATGAGTTGGGGATAACTCTAACTCAAAGCCTAGATTTAGAATGGATAGGAGAAACCCTGAGAATCCATGGAGGATGATCGACGGCGATGAAAAACCCATGTATGGTCTTCGAAACATACCGGTCGACTATACCGGTGCACATGGTGCGACCGGTATGTTGCGCCGCTACCTCTCGGAGGTTATTCGTGGGGACCGGTGACCATACCGGTCGCCGTCTTTTCCACGGAGCTGCGACCGGTACATGCCACCGGCCGCTCCGTGAGGGTATTTGTGATCTCTGTTGGTTTCCGACCAACATGAAACCCTAAACAATATATTCTAATGAAACCCCGATATTATGTAGGACTTTGTGACTTATCGTTTGGACCTTGCAACGTGGAGCAAGTTATTGAACGGCTCGGGTAAGGGAATCGACCTAAACCTAATAATTAATGGGCGGAATCGTTGTTAATCATTGAATATCTATGATGTGATGTTTGTGCATATTCACATGCCATCCTTTACTTTCGGTTATTACTATTGTTCATGCATTCATAGGATGTGATTGTTAGGCATGTGATTATTTTCGTTGGTGTGTGGAGTGGGGCATGGGCCTGGATCGCTCTTCACCCGGCACTTTTTGTAGTATTCCGTCTTAACATGCTTGGTACGGGTGGGGTATCGGGGAAGATCGTGGTACGGTGGTCTCCGATATTGATGTTGTCCCGGCCATCGTTGGGTGGTACTGAGGGATTCCGAGTCGACGCCGGCTTGTCTCGATGCTTTAGCTCTATCTCTATGCCGTAGGGAGTTATGTTGGGATAGGGTCTACTCGCGTATTGTTTCTATCCCGGTGGGTTAGTTGCGGATAGGGTTTCGGGGGGAGGTGAGGTTTTGGTGGTCTCGACCCGGCCTGCACGCTCTAGCTCTATCTCTATGCCGTAGAGGACCGTGGGATAGAGCATACATTGTTGACATCTAGGATTGGTTAGTTGCGAGCCCGGTTTAAGCCCCGACCGAGGGGCTTAGGTCGGTATGGGTAGAGTATCGGGAGGTGCGGGTATACCTTAGCTCTATCTCTATTCCATGATGGGTGCATGTGGGTTGGTGGTAGTGTGATTATTGTGCGACGTCACACACTCGTGTATAGAGGTGCGGGGGCCACGAAACCTTTCTATAGTACATTGCAAACTTAAAACCAGACCATAGCATAAAATTGATTGTTACTCATTCATAATCTTGTGAAACTGTCTGATTGCCTTACTGAGCTGTGTTGTGAGCTCACCCTTTGTGCACATCTTGTTTTAGATCTGGATGCAGGTTATACTGTGGACGATTACGTAAACGCTCCGGCGTATGGTGGTCTTGCGGCGTTGGGCGTCTGAGCGGGACAGGGGGCGAGCATGGCTTCATCGAGTGCCCTTTCGCGTGTACCGTGATGAATTTTATTTTTGTTTCAGTTATTTTTGTTTTGTTATTAAGAGATGTAAAAGATTATTATTTTATGTTTGAATTTGAATAATGGGATATTTATTTAAATTATCAATAGATACTCGATTCATTCTATTTAAAGTCTTCCGTGTATATTTATATTCGATTGTGGTTATGTGTAATTGGTTTGTATGGGTGGACACGGCCTATTCGAGATCCTAGTGTGAACCGTTGGTTCAATGACGGTTCACTCACACCGTTCTGGTTGGATCAGAATTGGGGTGTGACACTATGTAGAGCATATCCTATAAAAATATATTCACAAGTTTTTGGTCCAAACTTTCTTTTCTTGGGTTCAGGTATTCTAACTTTGGCTAAACATCCCCATACCCTTAAGTAATTAAAGGATGGTTTTCAATCATGCCAAAGTTCAAAAGGAACTAGATTTAATTTTTTAGGAGGTATTCTATTAAGTATATAACAAGTAGATAAGATAATTTTCTCCCACATATTATAAGGTAATCCAGAGCTAATAAGAAAGCAATTCATCATTTCTTTTAAGGTTCTATTTTTCCTTTCTGCTACACCATTAAACTCAGGTTGGTATGATGCAGTAGTTTCATGAATTATTCTATTTTCTTCACAAAACAGAGATAGGCTATGAGTGCCATACTCAGTCCCTCTGTCGGTTCTCAACCTTTTAATTTTTTTATTAAGCTGATTTTCAACTTTTAACTTATATGTTTTAAAAACATACTCAGCTTCATCCTTAGATTTTAAAAGATATACCTTAGTATACCTAGAATAATCATCAATGAAGGTTATATAATATTTATTACCTCCTCTTGATTCATGAGATTTAAAATCAATCAAGTCACTATATATTAATTCTAAAAGATTTGTTTGTCTTTCTACAAACTTATGAGGTTTTTTAGTAATTTTTGCTTCTATGCATACTGGGCATTTATGTTGTGAGGGTTCAGATGGACTTTGAAAATATCCTAAGTAAGATAGTTTTTTAATGTAAGGTATACTACGATGTCCTAGTCTACCATGCCAAACATCAAATGACTCAATCAAGTAAGAAGAAGCAGGAATTTCATTCATAATATTTTCAACACTCATTACAAATAGGTCATTACTAGCATAACCCTTCCCTACATATTTGTCCCCCTGTAGTACAATGACCTTATCAGCTTCATTCTAGCTTTATTCAAACGGAAGTCAGAAATCAGATTTCTACGAATGTTTGGGACATGTAGCACTTCATTCAAAACAAGAGTCTTTTCAGAAGTCAGCTTCAGAGCTACTTGATCCTTGCCCATAACTGGTGAGGTTTGAGAATTCCCCATATACACAAAATCACTTCCTTTGATCGGAGATATTTTATAAAAACAGATCGGTCAGAGTATATGTGCATGGAAGCTCCAGTGTCTATGATCCACTCATCTGGTTTCTCAACCAAATTCACCTTGGTTACTACAACTGCAAACAAGTCCTCTTCAGTGAGATAGACCATAGCTTTGTCATTTCTCAGTTTCTTCTTGAGGGCCCGGCAGTCCTTTTTGAAATGACCCGATTTCCCACAGAAGAAGCAACCTCCTTTGGTCTTCTTGAACTTGCCTTCTTTCTTCACCTGAAGAAATTTCTTTGACTTGTCCCTCTTTTCAGTTTTTCCGCCTTCCACAAGATTAGCCTTGGTTTTGAATTACTTGACTTTTTCGACCTTGTCAGTCTCATGGTTCTTCTCCTCTATCTTGATACGCATTATATAATGCTCAAGAGTTCAGTCTTTAGATTTGTGCTTCATGTGTGATTTGAAATCACTCCAGGAGTTTGGTAATTTCTCAATTAATGCTACAGATATAAATTGTTCTGGTAGTGACATTCCCTCTTTTACAAGGCTCGCTACCAAAACTTGAAACATGTCCATTTGCATGGATACATTCAAATCTTTTTTCATTCTAAAATTTAAAAAGTTTGTAGTTACATACTTCTGTTTTTACTCTATCTTTTGAAACTTGTGGGGGAATTATTGGAAAAAAATCAAAAGTCAAAAAAATGTTTTTTCCAAATGAAAGTTTAAAAAGATTTAAATTCAAAACTTCCTTTTTGTTTTAGCTCCAAAAATTTGGTTTTCGTTTTGGGCGAGAATTTCGTTTTCGGTTTGAGTTAGCCTTTTCCAATGTAGGACATTTTAGTCTCACATTGCTTAAGAATTATGGAAGAGAAGTCTTTATTTGTAGGGGAATGTCATCTACATATTGAACCCCAAAAAGGAAGAAATGCTCGGTTGACTCACACACATGTGCGCCTGTCGAACCGAACAACAACCGTCGCAGGTCGCAGTTCCCAGGTCCAGATAGTGGTTCGGTTCAACACGCGTGCGTGTGTATGAGTCAACCAAGCATTTCTTTCTTTTTGGGGCTCAATATATAGATGACACTCTTTACAAATAAAGACCTCTCCTCCACAATCCTTAAACAATGTGGGACTAAAAGATCCTACATTGGAAAAGGCCAACTCAAACCAAAAACGAAATTTTCGTCCAAAACGAAAATCAAATTTTTGGAACTAAAACAAAAAGGAAAGTTTTGAATTTAAATCTTTTTAAACTTTCATTTAGAAAAATCTTTTTTTGACTTTGTGATTTTTTTCCAATATAATTCAATCATGTCAAGTAATGATTACATAATTTTTTTAAGGTAAATTACGACTTTGGTTAAATGCTACAAACCCTCAGTTTGAAAGTTACATGAACCTCTTTCAGAGTTTTGAATTTCATTATACTTAATTACTCTTTGTTTGTTGAAAGACGTTAGCTGAATTTTAATAGGTAAACAGTCTTTTAGAAATAGTAAAGTTTCAAGTTGCCCTTCAAACTCTGATTAATCATTAATTACCTGAGACTTTCCTGCCTTGGAAAGGGAAGCCGTAATGTCCAGAAGACCATTTTTCTTGTTCTCCTATCTTCCCATGCTGGAGTGTTTTATCTCTGCTTTCTCCGATTTTAGATTCCTAAGATCCCTTGGAAGCTCCACTAGATCGTCTGAAGAGGAAATCTCGAAGGAAAGATGATAAAGAGAGAGAGAGAGAGGAGGTCAATTTCCCGAAGAACTCTGCAAATCTTTTTTTTTTCTCGAGAGATAATTACATAGTCAACTCGAGCTCTGTAAATCTTTTTTTTCTCGAGACATAATTACATAGTCAACTCGAACTCTAGCTTAAAAAAGTTCTTGAATAAAGTTGCAGGTTCTTCATCCCAACCTCTTTCCAGTTTGAAAGTGAAACAACCTACTCCAGAAGGTTAATGACTGACTAGAAGGTTTAATGACCGACTAGAAAAAAACGTCGGGATGACCGAAGAAAAGAGGAACCTGATTGTAAATGAAACAGAGGGTAAATAATACATTTTACTTTCTCATGTTAACACCGTTAATTGATGATAGCTGAGTGTAATTTTTAAACTACAAGGGGAGATTCGTGTGGATTGGGATCCTCTGTAGTGAAGCCACCCTTGTAGTGAAGATCTCATTCACTCAAAGTGGATCTGTGTGTATCTCAATGCACTGTGAGTGGATCGGGATAAGTGTTGATCTACTTTGAATGGATAGGATCCTCACTACATGGTGGCCTCACTACAAAGGATCTTTATCCTATTCGTGTCATTGGACCAAAGTACAAAGAAGATTAGTGTAATTTATTTAGTTTTTTAAAGGTTGGATTTAATTTCACTTCAAATGGTTGACTTCCACCTATGATCAGTTCTCAGAGAGATGAGTTTTTACTTAGTCCTAAGTCCTATCCTAAGCCTTGTTTACACAAAGTGATTGTCCGATTGAATCTCAAAATTTAACATGGGGCTATTTTATACAATTTTTTTTAAATATTCATATGCCAAAATATAACAGCACCCTTATATGTGGCATAATTTGATGTTGGTCTAGAGATAGCCTAGATTTGCCTCATGTCAAATTTTCTAGGATTACATAGAATTGTCTTTCTAAGGGAAAAAAAATGAGGGGAAAATGTTTCATCATGTTGGTCAAAGATAAGCATTCATTGATGGTCTACAAAATTTTGTTATGTAGCATAATGTAATTGCAATTCTACCACTGAATACATAGTACATGGCTTAAATAAGTTATTTGTCAAATTTCAAACTTGTACATGGCTTGAATAGATTATTTGTCAAATTTCAAACTTAAATTCAACTAAACATGACATGCATTCAAAATAAATTTCATTATCTTGATATGTGAAGTGTTGTTGAATAACCGTTAAAAGCCATGCATTTGTTGAGAGCAATAGGTAGCAAAAACACCCCATTATTTGCATGATGTTTGTTTTATGTTGATTCATTGATCCCAAATGTTAATGATACACTGTTTTTATATTTTTCCCTCTCTCAACCTAGATGTACGTTGTTAGAACCAGCAAATGAATTATGATGAATAAGACACTGGAGGAAACTAAAGCAAACCATTTGGTATGTTTTTATTCACTATATATATATATATATATATATATGGGGAAATGTTATTGTAACAAGGGTTTGTTATTTTTCTAAACGTAACAAAAAATCTATTATGCCACATGGGCAGATTATGTTTCAATTCTAGCCGTTGGATAGAAAGAACATAGTCTAGATTACCCACAAATGCTCTGACAACTTCACCAATTAAGTCTAAAATAAATACTACCGTTATCACGACGAGAATGGCCATGACACTGATAAATGTCGTGCCTTAAGGTACGCGATCAAGCACGGCCACATCCGTGAGTATGTGGAAAAGCCTGCAACAGCCGACAACAAGCAGAAAGGTTAGCAACCTGTCTGCCTGTGACTACGGTTAGGGGCGCTTGTGTGGTTCTTTAACTATTCTTGGAATGACCACATCAGTAGTTACAAGGGTTATTAATCATAAACAAACACGGCATTAAGATTTGTCATTGGATCTCTATCCTACGGTATTGCGAGGATGTCGCTCATGCTCCTAGCGGGCGGTTGGACGGTTAAGGTGGAAGTTTATTTGAAACTCTCTCTCAGTCTATATAAGATGGTAAACGTGCAAGAGGTAAGGGCATTCTGATACAATTGAACTCTTGGTTAACAATCACTTATATCCTTCTTGAATTCTGCTTATCCCCACACTCTCCTGAATAACCATTTTGGTATAGCTTTGGACTGTTTGCTCTGTTACTGACTTTACCATTGGAGCGGACACCGGGAATCTTGTCCCGGTTCCGTTAACCTCTTATCTTTGTTTCACAAGATACGGGCGAACTAGCAGATCCAGTTTTCAACAGCAACACTGTCGGTTCTAATCAGAAAATCATGAGCAAAAAAACATATAGAGTTGGAAATCATCAAACAGAAGAACGGAGTGGGCGGGAGAGCGAGAGAGAGAGTTGCAAGGAAGTGGATGATTGAGTAGAGAGAAGAGAGGGTGAAAGAGCAAGAAGGATGCCATCAGCTGTAGCCGGAGGTAGAGCCGTAGTCGAAACGAGCTAGTAATAGTGTAATATTTGGTGGGAGAATTTCGTCTGAGATTGATAAAGAAAATAAATTTTTATCTAATATCAAATATGAAATAAAGAAAATAATTTTTAAGTTTTATAAAATTAGAAGAGAAGGGTAGTTTTGTCATTTAATAAATTAAAATGATGCCACATCATAGATTGAGGGACATATTTTAAATGAGGGGATTTGATGGATACAGTTTTTCAAAAGTAAGGGATGTTAAAGATATTATCACAAACAATGACGGGTGAGTGAGATTACGATAAACTACTGTGGTGTGGCAGATATTTTCCCAATATGTCCAAAATACCTATCTCTATCTTGTCACTTCTTAAATTCTAATTGATCTGAAACCTTACATGTGAACAGAAAATTTTGAGGTTGGTGTCCAGAGAACTTGATCTTCACCTATATTGCAATGTGATAGATATTTAAGATCTATTTAGGTTAAGTTTGTGTTGCATTTTCATTCTTAGAATACAAATTCTCATTCTCAAGAACAAAGAATGTATTCTCAAGAATAAGAACATTGTTTGGGTAGATAACTTATGAGTAGTTAGGCAGAAGTTGGAAGAATCAGATTGAGAGCTTCTGAAAAACTATGAGATGACGAAGATGAGTGATAAGAAAATTAAACAAGGTGACCGTGGTTCGGTTGAAGATGAGGAAAAGAATATCATGCATGGAAGAGTTTGTTTTCTACACTCGTCTGTTCCATTACAAATATGTTTGAACATGAGAGATTTTAATTAGTCGCATCATTGATTCACTGGAAGAAAAAAAAAATTCTGTTACAACCAAGGGAGATTAAGAATAAAAGATACTGAAACATAATGAACATTAGAAAATTAATCGAAATGAGCCTCCTTACGAATATGAAAAACCCATGAACATCGAAGTAATCATGCAAATATCATAAAAGCAACAAGACCCAGCCTACTTGCTACGACTGCCATAGCATCTCTATGGCCGCTAATCTCAAGCCTAGCATATTCTCCACCTTATCAACTGCTCAACCTCTTTATGGATCGCTTCACCAAAGAGGTTCCACTAAATTTCAGAGAACAACAGATATATCAGATATACCGGCGTTGACATGGCTGAATTGCAATGGCGAGTGGTGAGGACAGGAGAGAGGAAAGAAAATGAAAGATTTTAAAACTCAAAACACCCCATTTCAATATATATATATATATATATATATATATATATATATATATATATATATATATATATATATATATATATATTAAATGATCTTTAAATTATTTTGTCCTAAATTAAGGTATTTAAAAAATATGTATTAAAGGTAACAACATTGATATTCTGATATATACAAGGTACCCAAGACCTTGTATAATGCCTTGAAGAACCCAAGGAATATCAGCCATCCTTTTCTGTTATGCTAATCCATGGAAACATAGTTTGTTTTTACTCCTGAAATTATGGTTTTGAGTCTGATCTTGGCTTGAGCTAATTGGATCTTCCCAGCGATTTGGAAGGAAGGAAATGCCTTCGTTAGATGATCTACAAGTAAAGCTTGGGTGAATTCTTTTGATCATTCAAAGGGAGGTTCCCCTCCCCCTGAATCAATGGAAGGAGAGGATTTGAATCCAAACTAATTCTCGCCGGAAAATCTTCTGTCCGTGAACGTTAGTAGTGTTTGACTTGGAATTGATTTGATATCTAACATTGAGGAATAAATGGTGGGAATGCTACAGCCTAGAGGTAGTAATGGCATGTGTGGTGAAATGTCAGAGCATTTGTGAGGATATTCGACGAATTGGCCCTAGAAATTGTCCAACTAGGTGTCAAATTAGGCACAAACAGAGAACTAATTAAAGAAACTGCACAATTCAGTACGGATTGAAATAAAATTAATATTCATTGAACCACAATTGACTTGTACCTTTAAAACCCTGTGAAAAATCCAAATCAGAGTGGACCGATTGATTAATCAGAATTAAATCAGTCGAAGGCTCAGATTGAACTTGAAACCTAATCAGCTCGCAAAGACCTATAAGAGTCCGTTAAGTTGACCTTTTGGTTAACGTACATGTAGGAAACTACAAATTAGAACCCAACCAGTCTAATCTTGGCCTGATAGAGCCCATTGGGCCAACTTGTCTTTAAATATACATATAGAAAACCTAAATCGAATCGATAAGAACCCATTAATTAGCCTGACTAAACCCAAAACTGTAACCAGACTGAAACTGAAATTTTCTTATTGGACTTGAGTTTACAGGATGGAAACCAAATCACTTCAGACCGAAACTGAACTGAACTGATCCATTGACACCCCTAACCGCAGGTTATTGGGGTGAGATCCTCTTCCAATCCACAGTGACATTTTTTTTTTTCTTCATACCCTTATTTCAGTTCTTACATTTATTGAAGATCTTCTCACTTAGGAAGATAGAAGGATGAGAAGTTCATATACAGTTTAAAGAGATATACGTAATAAAACTATTGTATCAGTGTATCTAAATTTAATATGTTAATGTTGAATAAAATCAATTCATTTTTTGAATTCGTGAACTCTCACTTGGTGCTCACATACTTGGTCACCCGATGCTATGGAGGGTCCCTGGCCTGCCTCGATCTCAATCCCCCATTGCCCCTGGCTTGGCCCCACTTTTGGGACAGATTCCAATCAATCTGACTCTGGAGTCATCAGCTTGTTATCCCCGGCGTACCACTAATCCTCTGAAAGAGCAGGATTAGAAAGGAATGAATGAAGAGTCGGTCGAATCTATAAAAAACCCTAACCCCTCATTCTAAAATGCAATGTGGGTTTCTCCTGGTCGCAGAGGACCTCGTACTTTTGTGTCACATTGTTTCCCCATTGAGGAATGCATTTCTCCCTTTTAGTGGGGTTGCACTCAAAAATAATAATAATAATACAATATGAACGTAATTAATCCTTCCCCTCTTCATTTATATGCTTATAGGAGAGGGCTCCATGCCCTGGAGAATCTTTCATGTCACACCAATGAGACCATGAAAATCGATTTTTTCAGTAAGTCTCCACATTGCAGAGAGGAGAATCAACAACGTGGGGGATCTTTTTCTCTATTCGCATACAATTTAGAGAGATGAAGATCGAGATAGAACAGGTAACATTTAAGTTAGGTTTGAATGCATATTGGGGAAGAATTTGAATGTTTTTGAAAGAGTTGTGTTGTATTAGGTTTTTGGGTTTTGGGTTTTCCATTGTTAAGAGGATAGAGTTCTTCTTCTCCAGTAGATTTATTTTTATCATATGCATATATTACTATAACACTAAAATTTTGTTTTTTGGGAAAACTATATTTCACCATGGCCTAGTGAAGCATAACTAACACTTCACTATCTACCATATGGATAGTACATGAATGGGTCCACGTGATGGAGGGCCATGCAGCCATTCTAGTGGTACAATTTTCGTAGACAATGAGTTCATAATTTTATTCAAACTTTAGATCATACTTTGAACCACTTTCCTTACCTAATTTGGACTAGCAATAAAATGAGTATGGCTTCTCTATTAAATGGACCTCCCATGTATTGTCACATGGTAGGTATGAAGTGTAACGTTTATTTACCAAAAAAAAATGAAGTGTAACGTTTCACGAGACATAAATAAAGTGATGAAACCACTTCTATAGAGATTTAAAGCTACAACTGTATTTGGGCCAAGGCCCATCATGGATCAACGATGGCCCAAAAACTTTGCCCGGGCTTAAGCTGATGATAAACAAAGGATGACAAGTTGACAAACCCCGTGAGAGGGGGAGAGAGAGAAAAGTTGACAACCCCTGACTGAGAGAGAGAGAGAGAGAGAGAGAGAGAGAGAGAGGGGGGGGGGGGAGGAGGAACCTTGACTGCTGTGGTATCAGAACTGGTGTTAATACGTAAGTCATAGAACTTGACCATTTGGATAATTTGACTAAAAGACATGACACTAGTGGGAGCTCGGCTAGATCTGAATAGAAGAGCTGTGCATGCCATTATGTGAGCAAACCTGCTTTTTTTAAGGAAGAAATATTCTTATAAAATACCATTAACTTGCAGGGTCTCATAGTTGTCATGGATGAGAAATTCATGTATTCCCATTACTTATATAACATTGGATTCCATCTCCTGAAGCAGAGAAATTATTTATTCTTCTTAAGGGCTTGAATATCAAAACTTAGACTCCCTAGATTATGAAAGCTCCACTAAATGAAAGTAAGAAATATTGTCTAAAGACCAAGCAGTCAAAGTTTGACTCTTAGTGTTTTTGAGACTTGAGCATCAACTTAGGACTTAAAAAAGTTCTACTGTTTAATACTCTCTCTCTCTCTCTCTCTCTCTCTCTCTCTCTCTATTTGGGTGAGGAGCATGTGAGCAGGTAGGACAGGAGGCATCTAACTAATAATGATAATGGTCTCATCAGTATATACTTTATGATATCAATATGGCATGATTGTCTATATTATTAAAGTATGGGTTTCAAGTGAATGGAGGTTGTAAGTGGGGTTAAAAAGATGCTAAAAAGAAATCCTTAATAGTTTCTTAACAGTCTCTTATAGCCTTACTGTTGGCTACTTTGACTATCATGGTCATGTCTTTAGCAGATACAATAGGAATGTTCTTTAGATAGGCTCTTTGCTTTGGTTCAGGACCCTATCAGTTCTCATGAGACTACCTTGTAGCACTTCCATCTTCTCTGACTCTTGTCTTTAGATCTTACATATTTTAAAGTGTGAACAGATTGATATACAACAGAGGAAGCAAAAATAGTAAATGATGAACATATGCCTTCAATTATGTGTAATAAGATAAAAGAGTACCTCATCTAACAACAGACTTGATATGATAAGGGTTTGAAACAGGATGAGAATGTGGTTGTTTCTAATAATTGAATTCTTTCAGTCACTTACCCAAAAAAAAGAATTCTTTCAGTCACCTTCAACTTGGTAGTTAAACTTGTCCAAATCAGTATCGCGGAGGATTCGGATATTTTTTTGCAGAGGAATAATGTGTAAAGTATGTTCTTTAATTGGTTGTTTGTGACAAAGATGAAGTCATAGTAGCCCCACAAAAGCAAAGTTTCATCCAACACTATTAAGACCAGACATCTATCAGATCACATGGTTTAGTATCTCTTTTAACATATCAGATCACCTACTGCAGTCCGAGAATGAAATAAAAATAAGGGAAGAGGATAAAAGATACAACAACAGAGACAAGTTATTGAGCATCAAACAAATGTTATGGGACCTTCACACATGGGTTGGAGTCTTAAATTTGCAGGGTGGAGCCAAACAAAAGTAGAATCTTTTGCAACATGTTGGTTGGAATCACACATCTTGTACAAACCTGTTTCGTTAATAGATATTCTCCCAAATAATATATGTGCCACCGTATTCTTCTTGCTCCCCTCCCCTCCATTTCAACCTAAATTTTTATCACAATTGTTTTCATGGACTTTCTATTTGACATCAGCCTATTGACACAGATTCCTTTTCATGGAATTTCGGTGGATCATCGTGGAAACCTCAATGTATATACGTATTATGGTATTTAACATGAAAGGGATTTGGGGTTTTTACACGATTCAACGGATACCGATTGCATCATTGACACCATAAGAAAGACCCTGACGTAATAATTGCAGTTTAAATTGCCATAGTTTCACTGAGAAGGCAGAAATGTGTCAGCTGAAGTTTTTCCAGAGGAAATTAAAAAATTGCCATGGCAATCCACTTACTTTCTCATCAGTCTAACAGGTGGATGAGTATAGAGAAGAGAGATAAGAGTGGGAATGTAAGTGGGTGTGGGAATGAACCCCACACTGACAGCTTTTGGGAATTTTTTTTTCTCATAAAAAAACATGTGAATCAATATATAACTTTCAACTAAGCTGGACTTTACAATAATATTGCAATCTTCCTCATGCTGATAGTGGGTGGATTTTTTTTTTTTTTCCCCAATCTTTATAAGAAAACGGTTGGTTGGAAATCGTAGAACTTAAATGACTGATTCCAAGCATACTAGCAGTTCTCTTTTTTCATCATTTTAGTTGTTTTTTCGCTCAATAAGATGTTGTTAGCGTAGCACACAATGCTGCTACTTTGGCTTTTTGGTTTGATGTGGACCTTTGTAGGGAGACTATAATCCTTGTTAGCTCATGGAACTCTATAGAATCACGTAAAGATGGAGGACCACATGAGTGTATGGCGGAGAGAGTGAATCTCTCTCATGTTTGTTCATTTTCTTATGTTTCTCTTTCTCACTTTTATATATATATATATATATATATATATAGAGAGAGAGAGAGAGAGAGAGAGAGAGAGAGAGAGAGAGAGAAGTTCTTCTGTATGTACGTATACTCTTAAAGGGATCTCATCACCGTTTATATTCAGTAGTTCTCACACTCTAGAGATGGGTCTCATGCCACATTGAGGGTGATAGAATTCCATGAAAAATATACACGTGATCCAAACTCAATAGGAGATAATAATTAACATGACTTTTATGTTCTGTGTGTTTGCAATTTTTTTTTTTTTTTTTTGATTTTGTTTATCGTGAGGGAATGGAAGAAAAATAAATAATGTGCTCTCCTCTGTTCATCATGCTTGGGTTGGGATGAGATGGTATTCTATTTGTCTAAGGGAAGAATGGAAGGTACTTTGGTTTTTCTTGTATTTGTGTCAAGTAGGCATGAGCAAACGCCAATGTATTAGCCGACGTTTATCTGATCTACAGCAGATCAAGATTCTTGTAGTGGGTAAGAGTACAATATTTTTGTAGGTTCGATTGTTTGAATGTAACCAACTCGGTTACAATATACTTTTGGTCCTATTTTTTTCCCTTCAAAGTAATTCTCCTTCATTGCAGCAGAGTCTCCAAAATCGAAAGCAAATATATATCAAGTTAATTTTTCATGCATATTTCCCAAAATTGATGCAATTAAAAAGGTAGTTCCAATTTTTCAAAAGAATGATCTTTAAAATCCAACGGTCACAAAACTGATGATAAAATCTTGTTGTAATTACAATCAGACAAAGTTTTCTAATGATAAAATCTTATTGTAATTACAATCAGACAAAGCTTTCTTGTAGATCGACACAAAATATATTGCGAGTTGTTCTATAATCCAAGAGGGTTTATTGTTCTTAAATGTTTGGTAAGTTTTAATATTGACTAGAGATGATTGTAACTCATTATTTCTCATGGTAGATTATTTATCTAAACTTAGGTTTTGTGATTTTTTTTTCCTTTTACTTTGGAAGGGTTTTCCTGTTAATTTAAGAAGCTCTGTAGTTGTTGATTTGATTCATTTATTTGTGTTCTTGATTTTGTATATATTTTGAGTTAAATTCCTTTTACTTTTTTGGGATCATTCACATGGGGTGTTAAATGCCTTTTTTTTTTTTAATTGCTTTGGGTGCAAGTGGAATGATTTTCATTCAACCTCGAAATGACCCAATCCATGTAGTTGTGAAGTCACTATAGGCCCGCATCACCAGTCAAGCCAAAGGTCTGAATACTTTTTGTTAGCAAAAAAATAAATAAATAAAACAGCAATGCCTTTCTTCCTACATAGTTGTATTATTATATTCATCCAAAATTTCTCTTAATTCTTATCCATTGTGTTGTTTTATTAGAATAAGAGAAAAAATAACATGTACAATGAAATTACTAAACTATCCATGCACTTGCATTAGGGTGTGAGATTGTGGCATTAAATATATGGGCAAGAGAGGCACACCATCCCCAAAATGCATAAATATATTGCTTCAAATAAATAGTTAGATATAGGTTGGCTTAGAATATTGGAGATCTTATTAGGGATCTTACTATCCTAGTCTGTTAGTTTTGCATTTCGCCAAAGACATTTAGGCTCTATTTGATTGTAGGGGAAAAACAAGTGAAAATTTTCAAACCTAAAATGAAAATTTTTATAATCATTATCGAACATGATTATATAAACTATTTAAATTTCTTGTCATATTTGATAATGTTAGTTTTTTTATATGTAATTTTATTTTAAAATTCAAAGTATTTACATGCAAAATAAATTGAATTTTTTTTTTTTTTGGTAAAAAAATAAATTGAGAGTTAATAACCAATTAAAGAATGATTAAAAACTCATTACTTAATGATGTGATAGTAATATACTGTAATGATTATAAAAAAAAAAATTTTCTTTTGTTTAAATTTGAAAATTTCCCCTCCCTTCCCTTCAATTTCTCCTGTGACCAAAGAAAACCATATGAGACTTGATAGGAATTCTTAATTGAGAACACTAAACCAAAAAAATAAAAAAGAACAATATGACAAGAGGAATGTAACAATTTGAATTCTAATTCCAAGCTTGGAGGATTCCACCACCTGTGAAGTGGGTTCCCTCTCTCATTCTTCTTCATTTAATCCAGTACTTCATTTGGGAGGATCCCCTAGGAGCAAGGTTCTTAATCCGGATATCAAACGCCGGTCATTTCAAAAACCGATCAGGATCAATCAGTCTCAGTTGGTATTGGTCCGACCCAGTTAAAAAAGTACTTTTTGGAATTGGCGCTGGTCTCATCCCATGACATAGTTCGATTATTATTTTAAATATTATTTTTATACTCCTAATAATCGTGAATGATTGCCATGAGCAACCGTATCCATTGGATTATTGATGCGTGGTATGGTATGTTAATGAAAATAAAATAATGGGTATCAAAACGGAACGGATTGGATCGAATCAGATCTACTGATCCAGACAATCCGGGACAGTATCGGACCGAATCATGATATATATTGCATTTGCATCTTGAGATTTATAATGATACATCATTTCCATTGTTGATACTCCTACCAAACAATGATCCAAATAAGATCCACCTCACCTAAATTGGATCTCACATATCATTTAAATTAATCATGGTACCTCTGGAAAACTATATGGCTACAGAATCAGATATATATAGTATATAATTAGGTCCCAAACAGTAGGTTGGTAACTTTTAATATTGACTAGAGATGATTGTAATCTCATTATTTCTCATGGTAGAAGATTTATCTAAACTTAGGCCTAGTGATTTTTTTCCCTTTTATTTTGGAAGGGTTTTCATTTTAATTTAAGTACTCTGTAGTTGTTGATTTGATCCATTTGTTTGTGTTCTTGATTTTGTATATATTTTGTCATTGTGTTTCCTTGTTAACTTCCACTTAAATGGGAAATTATTTTTTTTTCTTTACAGAAGACTTGTTTCTTATTTTTGTTTTAATGTTTTTTTTTCCTACCCAAAAAAAGGAGGCATTTTTAATACATTCCAACAAATTGATGTAATGCAAGTAATGAAGAAAGAAATTGAAATCCCAAGGGGTTAGTTGATAAGGAGTCTACACTTCAGGAAGTGGAAGGTTTTGAGTTCAATTCATTTTATCGCTTTGGGGGTCATTCACACAGGGTGTTAAGTAGTCAAAAATCTGAATACCTATTGTTAGTAAAAAAATAAATAAATAAAAAATATTTGTATAATGAAATTACTAAACTATCTATGCACCTACATCACGGGCTGAGATTGTGGCATTAAATATATGGGCAAGATACACCCTCCCCAAAATGCATAATTATATTGCTTCAAATAAATAGTTAGACATAGGATGGCTTATATTGGACATCTTATTTGGGATCTTACCATCGTACTTTGTTAGTTATGTATTTTGTCAAAGACATTTAGGGTTGTTTGATTGCAGGAGAAAAACAAATGAAAATTTTCAAACCTAAAATGAAGACTTTTATAATTATTATCTAATTACTTAAATTTTAAATTTCTTGTTCGTATTTAATAATGTTATTTTTTTATATGTAATTTTTATTTTAAAATACAAGGTATTTAAATGCAAAATAAATTGAAAGTTAATAACCAAATAAGGAATGATTTGAAATTCATTACTTAGTGATATGATAGTCATGTGTTGTAATGATTATAGAAATTTTTTTTTTTTAATTTGAAAATTTCCTCACCCTTTCCCTCAATTTCCCTTGTGACCAAATTAGAACCATATGAGATTTGGTAAGAACTTTTACTTGAGAACAATATAACTAGAGGAATGAAACAATTTGGATTGTAATTCCAAGTTTGGAGGATTCCACCACCTTTGAGGTGGGTTCCCACTCTCATTCTTATTCATTTAATCCGATACTTCATTTAGGGGGATCCCCTAGGAGCAAAGTTCTTAATCCAGATATCAAACCTCAATCGTTTTGAAAGATCAATCAGTATCGATTGGTATTGGTCCGATCCAATTAAAAAAGTACCATTTTGGAATTGGTCTCATCCCATGACATGGTTCGATAATTATTTTTATATTCCTAATAACCGTGAATGATTGCCATGTGCAACTTTATCCGTTGAATTATCAATGCGTGGTATGATACGTTAAAGAAAATAAAATAACGGGTATCGAAACGGAACGGATTAGATCGAATCAAATCTACTGATCCGGACAATCCGGGACAGCATCGAATCGGATCATGATATATACTGCATTCACATCTTGAGCTAGATTTACAATCATAAATCATTTTCATTGTTGATACTCCTACCAAACAATGATCTAAATAAGATTCACCTCAACTAAATTGGATCTCATCATCATTTTAAATCAATCAAGTACCTCTGGAAAATTATATGGCTACAGAATCAGATATAATATATAATTAGGTCCCAAACAGTAGGTAGGGATTCCTGGTCCATGGTAAACCACTAAAGCAATACCTCTCAGATCTTCAGATTAATCTTTTATTTTTATATAGTCAATAATATTAAACCCATGGTTTTACAATTTACTTTTTTTTTTTTTTTTTTTTTTTTTTTGAACTTTCGGTACAGACAGGTGTGAAATTGAATAGATACAAAAGAAAGTGAAAGAAAAAGAAATATGATGGAAAAAGAGAGAAAAACGACAAAGCGAGGAAAGCACAAGGACACAAATCTCTCAGTTTCATGAAACATAACGAGTGCACGTGGGTACGACGTACTCGCACACCACACGTGCATCCTGTACCCACGTGTTTGCACACCACACGTGCACCATGTCGTCAGCAATGCCTGACCATACGTACTTCTCTCTCTTGTCTCTCTCTCTCTCTTTCTCTATCGAAAAGAGGGAAAAATCAAATTGACCCTTGCGTACCTTTTGTATTCTGTTTCAGTATTTTTCTTCTTTATAATTGGGTTTCTTTGTTGGCAGAGCTCCTCTCAAATATCAAAAAATATCTTCTGTGATGACACAAATCAGTGATATTCAGACTGACCCTTATTAATTAAAAAATCTAATCAAATCATTTCTATAGACCGAGTTGACTCAGACCGATAGAGAACAATTTCTCAATATGGTATTGAGAACAATTTCTCAATATGGTTTGGTTATCTTTTCATTACTGTTGCAGAGGACAAGAGATTCTAGTTTCTAATCATTATGATAGACAAATGGAGTGGACCATCAGACCATGTTCTTGAAGTGCTGATATACTACTGTATTATATATGTTGCACCCAGAAAAAAAAAAATACTGTAATATATATGATTCTTTTGAGATCTACAACTATGTAACAGGTGTATATCTTATCTTTAAAACCAATGGAAATGCCTCTTGCAACCCTGGATTAGCTAGTCAGATAAGCCCTTCATTTGGAATTGATGTAACCCCAAATCCAATTGCAGGATTGGTCTTCATAGGTGGGTCCAATCTCATCTACTTTCATTTTCATCTTTTATTTTTTGTATGAATTTGTATATTAATTTGTATATTCTTCTTTGTGTATCAGCAATAATTACGAGATAATAATGGAGGGAAAAGAGAGGTACCAATCTGGCAAGCAAAAAGCACAAAAGAACAAAAGAGAGGCCCTCGTGCAAATGGAGAGCCTGATATTATTTTAGTTTTCCGTAATCAAGAGAACAAAAGCCTGTATTGGTAGAAGACATTATCTCTCTCTCTCTCTCTCTCTCAAAACACATACACTGATACATATCTCTATTGCCTCATTATAAAGTGAAATTCCCTTTTCAGTCTACCGTATGTATCATCTTATGTACTTCAGTTTGACTTCTTCAGATCCATCAACGTCCAACCATACACATCTCTATCTGTGCTACTGATAACCCACTTTTTTCCTCCCTTAATTTTCTCCAATTCTTGCTTTGATTGGGTCTAAGGGGTCTAATCATGAGCATTCAATCAATATCTTTGTCTGGCAAGATTTTCTTGACTTTGTATGATCTTTTGACAAACTTTCCCAGGCATCTAGGGTAGTTGATAGAACTTTATTAGGTGCATGTGATGGCACTTGTCAAGCATTCTCAGTCTCCATCTGTGGTAAATAGCAGATCCACGTTTAGAGCAACCAATGTTAATCCCATTCTGAGTCTTCATGACACTGGTATTGATTGTATTTAGTTAAGTGATGAAGTCTGCAACTAATTTTTTTCAAAAAAAAATCAACTAAAATCAATCAAAAGAAGCCTTACTCTATAAAAAGAGTTCAAAATTCAGTTTTGGAAATGTATTTAGGTGTGAGAAGCAAAGGAATTTCACACTTGCATGGAGGAGTATGATTGATCTTGCATGTTTTTCCTACCTTCTGAACTTCTCCTTGTTCTTTCTCTGTTCTTAATAGAGTATAATTTGCTTTAAAAATGGTTATGTTCCTATTCTTGCATATTTTACTTACTTTTTGTCAAAAATTTATGGAAATGAAATGGAATAATGTTATTTTGATGTCTAGCTCATAATATTCAAAGGTGGGGACTCCATTTTTCAGTGTCAAATCCCTATCCAAGGGATCTTCTTGGATTCATGGCCTTCTTCAAGTCCCCATCCAATCCAATTTTTATGCCACTCCAAGACAACTCCATCGGTTTCAGGACCCTCAAAAGCGAAAATCAAAACAGTGAATCTTCTCTTAAGGATTACAAGATTACATGAGGTCCAAAATGGGTTTGTTCCTCATGTAAGATATCCCTAATCTTTCTATGAAAGGACTTATCTCTGATTGTGGTAAGATAGCTAGGATTATCAGATTAATGTGATATTTTTTGCCACATCCCCACCAGTTTCATCTGCATTCCACCCCCTCTCTGTCTCTCTCTCTCAAGAAACTGGTAATTTCTGGGAAACTAGATATCATAGCTCAGTTTAAGTTCTTTTAGACAGTTTCATATTGAACCAAGGTGTCAAGTTTCAAACTTCCAGTTAAAAAAGCTCACCCTCTTTCATATCATTTCTCAGTTTAAATACTTACAGTTTCACATTGAACCAAGGTGTCAAGTTTCAAACTTGCACTTGAAAAATCAAACACTCTTTCTCTCTCTTCCCCACAAATTCACATGCCATCCAAGAACTTGTCTGGTTGTGGTTTGTCTAAAGGAATTAAGCAGATCTTGTTGACAAGCATGTGAGGGACTGGGGCTGAGGGTACTTTTTTTTTTCTTCTTTGCTCCAATGGTGTGGTGCCCATGTGCCTACTTAAAAACCTGCCTTTGATGCATTAGTGGGCGGCTCATTTATAGTTTTTATCATTTTTACATATTCCAATACTCAAAATCACTAAAATGCCTCACTGTAAAATAGCCAACTATATTTTCATTTTACTATTATTAACCAACCATTCATTCATGGTTCAACAGTCCCTCCTCTCTCAAGAATTAATTCATTTGCAAAATATTTAATGAATCTGTATTGGTAAAAATCTGTTGTGAGATAGGATTTTGGATTTTAACCAGGGTACTGTCACTCTGACCGAATAGGGGCACGGCTTAAAAACCTGTTAAAGGAAGCATTTACGACAAAAGCTTGGGCTTTTAAAACTCTAAGACTCTATAACCATAGAGTCCTTAGGTGGGTGCATGGGGTCTCGTTTGGATTATTTGAAATCTGGGCCAGGGTCGTTCGTTCTTTCAAATGGCAGTCCACAAGCCTATATATGCTTCTGACCTGACTGCAACGTAGCAACCCATTCCATTTACAGCTCTCTCTGAGGTGGGTTCAAGCTTCTTGGGAGCATCAATGGCGGTTTTTGTGGTGTTTGTCGGTGTGGTTTTGGGGCTCTGCATCATTTGCACCGCCCTGTTGAGATGGAATGAAGTGAGATACAGGAAGAAAGGCTTGCCTCCCGGAACAATGGGGTGGCCCTTATTTGGAGAGACTACAGATTTCCTTAAGGAAGGGCCCAACTTCCTGAAAAACCAGAGAGCAACGTGAGTTCTTGGAAACTGTGGGTTGGTAGTTTTTCCTCTTGTTTCTGGTATACAATCATCATATGGATTCATGAAGTTCTGGTTCTTTCGGGCTCTTTCTCTCTGTTTAGTTTGTTTTAGACAAGAATTTTTCTGTCTCTCTTTTTATGATGGTTTGTCTTGTTTATGATGTTATAGTTCTGTTTTTCAAGTTGATGGACTTGTAAAAGGGAGTTGCCTTCACTGTTATAAGTTGGTTTTTTGGCTGTTCTTGAGAAATGGCATCACTTTGCTTCTTGGATAGTGATTTATTTTCTTGACTCAAGCTGGTCATGTATGCTTGTTGGGTCTTTTAGTTAGCTGTTCTAAGTTTTAATCTGCCAATAAAATAAAATAAAAACCCACTAATGATTCTTATTAGTTCCCTTCTTTTAAGAATAGATTTTTTATTAACGAGGGTAAGTAATTTTTCTTTCCTTTATTTATAGGTATGGAAGTTTTTTCAAATCCCACATATTGGGTTGTCCTACAGTTGTTTCCATGGATCCAGAGCTCAACAGATATATACTCTTGAATGAAGGAAAAGGTCTTGTTCCAGGATACCCCCAATCCATGTTGGATATCTTAGGGAAATGTAACATAGCAGCTGTGCATGGTTCTGCTCACAAGAAAATCAGAGGGGCATTACTTAACATCATCAGCCCCACCATGATCAGAGACCATCTTCTGCTAACAATTGATGGGTTTATGAGCTCCCACATCAGCAACTGGGCTGGAAAAATTGTTGATATCCAAGAGAAAACTAAAGAGGTTAGTTGAAAATAAGAGCCAAAATCATAAAAGTGACTCTTTTCCTGTTCTAGTTTTATTGCCCATGATCTCTGAATTACTATTTAATTCTTACTTTTGGAGTTAACAAAAGGTATCAATCATGAAAAAGAGATTCCCATTGGTGATGAAAGACAATCATGGTCTACCTCTTCTGGAACTTATGTTGGATGTCTATTGCAGAAGAATAATAGTATAAAAGTAACAGAAACAGGGATTTTTTTTTTTTTAATATAATTACAGCCAAGACCTGGAAATGTTTTTTAGAAAATAAAACTAAAATTTATACCTACTCAAAGTCCAAAAGAAATGAAACCTTCTGGGCTAATGAATAGGTACTCTGTTCTTTTGTTCAGATGGCATTGCTCTCATCACTTAAGCAGATTGCTGGTGTTGATGCTGATTTGGTTAGCGAAGCCTTCAAGCCAGAGTTCCAGAAGCTAGTACTAGGAACCATTTCACTGCCTATCAACCTTCCAGGGACAAATTACCACAGTGGGTCACAGGTAATTTGCTTGAAGTCGTATACTATCACCATTTCCTGTTGCTTTTTTTCTTGTGGATCTTGCCACTAACTATTATTGTCTCAGGCCAGGAAAAATATCATCAAACTGTGGTTAGATGTCCTACAGAGAAGACGTGCCTCTCGTGGTACCTATCAAGACATGCTTGGTTTCCTAATGAAAACTGAAGATCCTAAATACAAACTCAATGATGAAGAGATAATTGATCAAATAATTGCAATCCTATATTCTGGTTTTGAGACTGTTTCAACTACTTCAATGATGGCTGTCAAGTATCTCCATGATCATCCAAGAGCACTTCAAGAACTCAGGGTGGGTTCATTTTTATCTACACTCAAGCTTTGACAATTTTGCCTCTGTTATTTTATTTCCTCAATCTGATATTATTTTAACTTTTCAGGAAGAGCATTTAGCTATTAGAAATGAGAAGGGATCAAAGGATCCAATCACCTGGAGCGACTACAAATCAATGAGATTCACTCGTGCAGTAAGTAATTCTAGTCTACTGCATCCTTTCTTAGTAAAATAAATAGAACCCAGAAATTAAAATTTGTCTACTGTTCTTGATGCAGGTGATATATGAAACTGCAAGATTAGCTACTGTTGTTAATGGTGTGCTAAGGAAAACAACTCAAGAAATGGAACTGAATGGTTTGTAAAGGGAACTTAAAACTACTTCAATTTAATTTGTGAAATAATTTCATGGTATTGATATTTGGTGACATTAAGATCATGATATTCATATTTGGTTTGGTCTCTTGAGTTAAATATTCTTAGTGTGCTCCGATTGTGATTTTGAAGCTGGTTAATTAATCCTTGTTTCCTTCCGAACAAATATTCACTTCCATATTTTCTTCTAAAAATCCCTGGTTTATCAGTCAATAGAAACCCATTTGAAATTGGGTGTTTATATATGAAGATATTAATGGTTCACAAAGAGGTCACTATCCATTTTGGTCCCCAGGTCTCAGAACCAAGCACATGGTGAACATATAATATCTCAAGACCACCCAATAAGTGATCTCTTGGTTAAGAAAAGCTTACATTTTCTATCTAGTGGGCCTATAAACCATTAGTTGGTGCATTTTCATCTTGACCATACAACTCAACTCAACTCAGCCTTTTGCCGACGAAATGGGATTCCTTTTGCCGATGAAATGAGGTTGGCCACATGAATCCTTTTTAGCCATTCAACCCTTTGTTTGAAGCCTTATTCATAGTTAAACACAATTATAGATCAAAATCAGAAGGTTGTTCTGTTTATTCCCATTCAAGGGTGGCAAACTAATTGGGTGGTGGGGATTGATGGGTTAGTAGCCAGCCATAAAGAGGTTAAGTGCCATCTGGAATTGTAGTACTCAAGACATGTGCATCACATGACAGTTGCTTAAAATATTTCTTCTAAATGACTTTTGTTTTTGGACTTTCCAGGATATGTTATTCCAAAAGGATGGAGAATATATGTGTACACAAGGGAGATCAACTATGATCCTATTTTATATCCAGAGCCTTTCACCTTCAATCCCTGGAGATGGATGGTCAGTGACTGTAATTAATTAAATTTTTTAAGGTTATTTAAATACTGAGAAATAATTGAAGAGAATTACTATTATCAGGAAAAACAACAAATATTTGATTCTCCTGTTTCCCATAAAAAGGATCAGGATCATTGTGAGCCTTTTTGTGATGGTAAAGTTGTCATATTGCAACTTGGTGATCATGAGTTCAAAACACGGAAACAGCCTCTCCGTGTTGCGATGATAATGTTTTGTAGATTCTGCCCCTCCTCAGACCCTGCAGTAATGGATCCTCATGCACTGGGACGTCCCTTTTAGTGTAGACTGATAACAATGCTGCACTACAATTGGTTGTAAAATCAGTAATGCCATAGATGGGTTCTCCACATTGCATGGCTATGGAAAACCTTAAGACTAGTTACTTTCAAAATGCAGTTAGTATGATAATAGTATAACTTAAGAGTTCCTATGCAGGATAAGAACTTGGACTCTCACAGCTACTTCATGTTATTTGGAGGTGGAGGCAGGCTATGTCCAGGGAAAGAATTGGGTATTGTAGAAATATCCACATTCCTTCACTACTTCATCACTAGATACAGGTTGGCTACCATATCTCAATCTTTAATTCCTCAGCTATCCATGACAATCAGTTCACTAACCCTTTTACATGCATCAATAATCAGCCAATATTGTTGTCTCCTTACAAAGCCTTCATTCAATCTTTCAGTCTCTTTTATGGTTTTAGTTCAGAGTACCAAAAGAGGTATCGGTCACTCTGAAAACCGATACAGACCGGTATCGGATCGGTACGAAATCAATAACAGAGTTACCTCATTCTCTGTTTGCATTGTACCCTATCTACTGCCATTGTGTGTAGTGCAATCAGAGAAGTAGTATGACGAAAAAGAGACTGAACTAAAGAAGGAACTGTAAGGAGAACAAAAAATAATATTAGATGATAATTGATGAGAACACAAAAAAAAAAAAGAGCAGTTCGTATGCATGTTTGGAATTTTGTTCATTAATATGGTGGTTGTTTTAAGATTTGTTTCACTCATGCTTTGCTTTGTACTTTACTCTCAATTGATTATTTCACTTTCAATGTTCTTGTTGCAGATGGGAGGAAGTTGGGGGAGATGAACTAATTAAGTTTCCTAGAGTTGCAGCACCAAATGGGCTGCATATAAAGGTTTCAAAATTTTGACTCTTAAATGGATGTACAAAAAAGAGTATAGCATATTGAAGGAATTTGATGTACAAGAATGGTTTAAAAGATCAATAAAATAATTCAATTTCTTTCTATTTTCAGTAACTTAATGTTTTAGTCCATCTTTATAACACCACTCTTTTGTGTCAAGACTACAATTGGGATTCTAAGGAACTTTAGATGCAATTTTATATATCAAGAACACATTTTGAGATGATCGAAACAATTTTTGGTATGTATTCTCGTTCTTAGATTATGCATTAAAAGAACCTTTTTTTGTCCCTTCTGACTTCTGAGCCCAAAATGAAAATATTTTGATTTTTAATCTATTTTATTTTCATTTCTATGGTAAGATTGCATTTTCTATTCTTAGAATGCATTTTAAGAATGAATACCAAATACAGCATTTATAACTTTTAAACAGAATGACTAATCTGCTTGAAAAAACTAATTCATAATAGAAATATTCTACCTGAGACTTAAATAATAAAACTAACCCAGTTTATGTTTGGTGGCCAGCACTTTCCAGATCTTTTTGTTTGATATACATTCTTTTAATGTACATTTATTGGGTTATCATGAAATTCAATCCATAATTCTTTTAGTATACATTTATTGGGTCATCATGGAATCCAATTCACAATATACAGTAGGTATATTTGGTATTTCATGGTGAGAGGTTGGGAAGGTTTTCGGTAATCCGGGCACCGAGAGTAACACTGCTGATGACAATAAGACACTCTGCTTGTCTAGTTAAGTATTACTTGATCTATATACCAAAAGTTCTAGAGTTGATGGAATTCATTAAATCAAGTCCTTTTAACTTATCTCACACTAAGTTGGTTAGAGTCCATTAGGCACATAATAGTGGCAACATGTAACATTTTTTTGATGGTTTTTACTCTACTCCAAGTAATCATTTTCCTACGTAGTCTTTTTCATGACGAGGTTGTTAACTCTGATATCCAATGTTAGATACTTGATCGATATTCTAATAGCTCCAAAGCTGAATAAACACGTTAAATCAAACCCTTTAACCTACTTTATATTAAATTGACCCAATGTAACATCCATACACTCGATCGGATCGCATTAAACACATTCCACTTCCTTAAGTCCTGGTTGACCTGTCATGGTGATGCCCGGCCCATCTCAAGACAAACTAAATAGCAGATTAGGCAGCTACTGCAGGTGGAAGTGGAACCAGAGAAGCAAATGACTGAAATGAGTGATCCATCATATTTTCACAAGAAAAAAAATATTTCTAACCATAAAGTATATATGGCATTTCCAACCTTATCTTGACCTCAAATCTGAAGCTCTCTTTTCACCCAAAAAAACAAAAATTTTGAAGCTCTTAAACAGACCTGACTCTCCCAGCAAAGGGATATTGGAGAAACTTGGTTAAGCCCAAAAAAACCCAGCCCATCATAGCCTGGGTATCTATTGGAGAAACTTGGTTAAGCCCAAACGACACGTGGGAATGTTAGATTGGTCAATAATTGAATGGGCCAGATAATTGGGCCTCACATGCTAAGAAAGTAAGAAACATCTAAACAATGGGCCAGACATTGGAACGGACGGCCAATTTTTATCAATGGGTATGTGATATTTAACCAGACCCCGATAAGTATAGGAAGTGATCATCACATGTTTGATGCAGAGGATCCTCCAAAGGCTTCCATGGAACCCACACTACTTTTGATAAATTTCAAATGATGGTCCCCACCAAAATAAAATGACATATATGAAGATTTTAATTTGTATATTGGACCACAATGGGTGCGGATGACGTAATATTTGGTATCCTGAGTCAGCATGGTTGGAATGGATTTTCTAAGCATGTAAGCCGATTCTTGGTGTTTTATTGATCGATTCAGAGGGATATGAGCCGATTCAATTCGGGATTAAATCCGAGCCGATCCGGTGCTCTTGAACCCTGGGTACAACTGTACAATATCACCTGCACTTTGATCTTCATTTTTATTAGTTTTTGCTTCTTTTAATAAATAAAAAAAAACAATAAATTAACTTATTATCTCTACTTTTGAATTAAAAACTTAAAAAATTATCTAAGATCTGGGAAAACGTTTTGCTTTCTTCTTTCTGATCCAGTTTATATCCAGTTTATAGAGTTTTTGTCCTGCCAGCTGAAACTCTTGTCACAATGCCATCTTGATTTTTGTCTATAGATCAACAAACGTTTTAATTTATTAGTGTTGATTTCTATTTCCTAACCACCACCACCACCACCACCACCTCCACCTCACTCCACTAAATAATTAACTAATTAATAAGTACAATCTCTACTTAAATTTCATTTATCAGATTAATTAATTTCTTAGTTGACTGTTTATTATTATTGTTTATCTGACCTTGAATAATTAACTTTCTTTTATTAAAAAAAAGAGAAAATTTTGTAGTTAATTGCGTGAACCTTCCACTAATTTGTTAACTATGTATCACATAGACCTTGTCCGTTATACTAAGTCTATTAGCTAATGACATGACCTCCTCTAAAATATCTTAATGTCAAAACTACCCTTATACACGTGTTAAGTTACCCTATTACCCTTAACAAAACACGTTAACTTACCATTTGCCATACACTAATCGATTGAAACAAAAGAACGAAGAACTTTACCCTTCAACAGTTCACCTTCTTATTTTTCCACCTAAAAACCAAAACTAATCAATTTGGTTCTTCTTCAGAACACTTGTCAACAGTGCAAATGGAGAAAAAATGATCTTTGTGTTCACAATCTATCGAAGGCTTGGAGAAGAGGACGAGTTGGCTGGGATGATCTAGGAATATATGGGTTGAGTTGCGGACATGTGAGTTTGATGGAGTTCTCAAAATGTCGATTTTGTTTTAACCTTACAAAGAAGGGGGGAAAAAAAGAGAGTAGTACAAACAGAAAGAAAGAAAAAGAAGAAATGGTAATGGTTAGAGCTACGGCATTGCTCTTATTCATCCTCCTCTTCATCTTATCATCCCTCACGTAGTTCGAATCTAAGCTCACCACCACCTATTACCAGAAGTTGTGCCCACAGTTGAAACATCCAGGGCCTCATCACCAGCAAGCAAATGACCAGCCCCACCACTGCTACCGCCACCCTCCGCCTCTTTTTCGATGACTGCATGATCAAGGGTTGCGACACCTCCTTCCTCATTACCTCCACTACCTCCTCCAACAAGGATGAGTGTGAACGACCTTAACCTCTCCCTCGCTGCGACACCTTTCACGTCATCCTAATTCATCTGTTTCCCCCTAAATTTTTTTATTCTACAAACAAAATTCTCAACTAGGACCCCATCTGAAAAATTTGGAGCATCGTTGGACTAGCAAGACATGGAAGACTAAAGGTGTCAAATCTGGGTCTGGCCCTGTAGCACGGACTTAGCTAGCCCGATATAACCCCAAACCCAACCCAAGACCAAACCCTTAATGGATAGGTTTCGGTTTGGGTTTGTAAAGCCTAACACCGTTTCAGCCCAAACCGAAACCCGACTAGCTCAGCCCATTAAGAAGCCCGAATCGATAATACCCAACCCGAATACCGGTAAGGCCCAATAAGAAGCCCGAGCTAGCTCGAACCGATTCCTTTTGCTGCTCAAATAATAACTAGCTGATCAAGGATCTAACGATTCTAACTAGATAAATGCAAATATACAATCCATTATCCATGCTCAGATGCCCCTAAGATAAATCAAAACTCAACCGCTTATAATTGTTTTAAACATGAACAAAAAGCATCACAAAAAATTTATTTTCATGCAAAAATAGTTATATGCGAAGGCAGCTGGGACCGAGCCGGCCCAAAATCAGCCCAATAAGCCGAGCCCAATAACAGCCCGACACCAGACCGGCCTGTTAGTTATTGTGTCCAGCGCAGCCCACCCCAACCCAAACCCTTGATGGACATGTTTTGGGTTGGGCTTGTAAAGCCCGACACCGTTTCAGCCCGGACTGAAACCAGACCGAAGGAGCCCGTTGACACCCTTATGGAAGACCAACTAGATGAAAAGGGACCCGGCTCCTCTCAAGTCCAGTCACTCCTCAAGTTGAGATCCAACGGTTAAAGGCAGTCTAGCATGCATATCAATACATTGGTTTGTGCACAGAATAAACTGCAGCCACTGGATCACAACTTGAGAGACGGTTGTATGATAACATAGAAAGGTTTGTGATAATGTGTTAACTTGCATTGTTGGCTTCTCAGTCTTTGTATTAATAGAACTGATTACAAGAGAGAAGTTACAGGTGGATATATATCATCTGTTATACGGTTCAGAAACAAACTACACGTGTGACCTGAGAAGTGGTAATGCACTATGAGGACTCTAATGTTACATGACACATACAGTATGTAGAGGACTCATGCACGACTAGGACTCTTGAGTTTGACTGATCAGTGGAGTCAAGTTCGCATGAGGTTGTAACGGTTTAGAGGATTTTCTATCACACCCCCTCAAGCGAAACGACCCATCATGAAGAGTGAGCTTGCTGCGGAGTAATTAAAGCGCAAATGAGACAAGGGTTTTGTCATGATATATGCGGTTTGATCCTCCGTACACAAAAATGAACATCAAGTAACTTCTTCGACACTTGATCACGAACAAAGTGAGAGTCAATTTCAACATGTTTTGTTCGAGCATGCATTACCAGATTGGCAGCAAGATAAGTAGCACCGATATTGTCACACCAGAGAGTAGGAGGACGGGAAACTTGAACCTGATGTTAGTTAAAAAGGTTTGGACCTAGGTCACTTCACATGCCGTATTAGCTAACCCCTTATACTCGGCTTCCGTGCTGGAGCGGGCCACGGTTGGCTGCTTTTTAGAGCTCCATGCAATGAGATTGGAACCTAGGAACACACAATACCCACTTGTAGATTTTCTGTCATCTAGATAGCCAGCCCATTCTGATTCAGTGTAGGCCGATATAGTGAGGGATGACAGAGGGTGTAATGTGAGACCATAGTGAATAGTACCCTTGATGTATCGCAAGATCCGCTTGACCGCCATCCAGTGCTCCAGAGTGGGAGCATGCATAAACTGACACACCTTATTAATAGAGTAAGAGAGGTCAGGACATGCCAGTGTAAGATATTGAAGTGCTCCAATGGTACTACGGTAGAGAGTGACATCAAGAAATGGGGCCCCATCGACTTTGCTGAGTTTAGACCCAGTGGTAGCCATAGGTGTGACACATGGTTTGGCAGCCTGCATGCTGGTGCGATTCAATAGGTCAGAAGCATACTTTGATTGTGATAGATGTAGACCAATGGGCATAACATTCACATGAATGCCAAGAATATAACTCAAAGGGCCTAAGTCCTTAAGAGCAAATTCGACATTGAGCTGCTGGATCAGGCCATTGATAGCAATGTCAAAGCTACGTATCAAAACAAAATCATCGACATATAAAAGGATGATAAGGATTGCTTTGTTGTGCCGTCGGATGAACATGGCCAGAAACCACAGTGCCACGTCCTCCCCCTGATACTCTACCCGCACCAAGCATGCTAAGATAGTAGCGATACGAAAAGGTGCTACTGTGAGGAATGATCCAAGACCCCAGGCCCTTCCCATTCCACACACAAACGAAAACATTCACATGCCTAACACACAATCCTAGCATAGCAAGTATGCATGAACAGAATATAATATTGAAAATAAAGATGACATGTGAATATGCACAAGCAACACTCCATAGCACAAGATAATTATTAGCAACGTTTTACTATTATTAGTTAATTAGGGTTTGGGTCCGATTCCCTTACCTGACGCTTGGTTGTTAGTTTGCTCCACGTCACAGCGTCCAATCTTGCTATCACAAGGTCTTACACGATGTTAGGGTTTAATTAGGATTAGTTCCTTAGAGTTTACGTTGGTCGGAAACCAACCAGGTCAAATACCCTATACAGTGCATACCAGTCGCAGGTACCGGTCGTGGCACTGTGAGGGATGGTGCGACCGGTATAGTCAACTAGTCCCCTTTAACCAGTTCCCGAGAGGTACCGATCGCTGTTCCGATTGTATATGGTGCGACCGGTATGGTCCACCGGTATGCCTCCGGAAGACCACCAACTTGGTGTTCGTCTCCCGTCGGTCACCCATTATGGCTTCTAGGGTTCCTCCTATGCCTTCTAGGCTTGAGCAATGTTTTAAGATTGTTTTTATCTTTCATTCAAAGCCTACATTCTAAGAAATCTTAGTTTAGAATTCAAATCTAGGGTTTATCAACCGAATTAAGGTTTGACGAGAATTTAGGGATTTTGATCAATACCTAGCCTTGCATGGTATTGATCAGTCATGATCAGTCATCCATAATGCTTAACTTAGAGAGAAGTTCAAGCACTTACCGTTGGTTCTCAACTATGGTGTTCTTCGTCCAACGGCGGCTCCTCTTCCACCTTTCTTAGTTTTTTCTCCTCTTCAAATCTCTTTCTCCTCTCTAGGATTTGTGAGAATCAATCAAAGAGGTTTAAGGAGGTTTAGGAGTCCTTAAATAGACTAGGATGAGGTTTAGAAAAGTTTTCCTACGTTAGAAAAGTCTCGAGGGTTTAGATTTGGCAAGCAGGACCCACAGAGATCCGTTTTCGGATCTAACTAGCGCAGACATACCGGTCGATTGGTACCATAGACCGGTATAAAAATTATCTCTATTTTGGTCCGTTTTCGTACCTGATTGTCATCCACTCGTCTTGTCTGGTCCGATGATGATTGGAAGACCTGTTACGACATGAAATAGAGGTTTAGATCAGGTTCATGGAGTGCGGGTCTTACAATTAACATCCAGTTGTCAGAGAGACCATCGAAGAGTGACGGCCAGACTGAGAACAATGCGAATGGTAGCAGGCTTAACGACAGGACTGAATGTTTCTTCATAGTCGAAGCCATACTGTTAAATGAACCCACGAGCAACAAGTCGCGCTTTGTACCGATCCAAGGTGCCATCAGATTTGGATTTATTATGATAAATCCATTTGCATCCGACTATGTTCATGGAGGGAGTGAAGGGGAGCAGTTTCCATGTGCCATTGCAGACCAGTGCGTTGAACTCCTCAGACATAGCATCACGCCACCGGGGATCCTTCTGAGCAGTGTTATAGCAAGTTGGTTACATGACAGTTGCATAGCATTGACAAGAGGGATGAACCGAGTGGAGAGCCTTCGGTTTCCGAATATTTTTCATGGACCTTGTAACCATTGGATGGCTAGAGTGTACTAGTGGTGGAGCTGAAGATGCAGCGACAGTGGCAGGAGTAATAGAACCCGCATTTGGTGGAGGCACGGGAGTAGTAGCAGCCGCAGGAGGACCCTCCAATGCCGTGGCAGTAGGGTCGGTGAGGATAGCCACATGTGTAGCAGCTGCAAGGGCATAGAGAATCGGCAATGTTGATGAGAGATTAGGTGGTGCAGTGGGCAAGCTAATTGATGGAGCAACTTGAGACAGCACCTGGTTGGGATCCTTTAGTGGGAGGGGGAAGCAAATCGGTCCAGGTGGAGGCTGATGTTGAAGGGCCACCGAAGCATCCTCCATATAAAGAAAATGCTGCCCATTAAAAATTACATGTCGAGAAACATATATGCGACCTGTGGACAGATTGAGGCAATTGTATCCCTTGTGCTGAGGTGCATAACCTAAAAATACACACCGAAGACTTCGATTATCCAGTTTTGATGGACTATAGGGCGTAGCCAAGGGTAGCAAGTGACCCCAAATATCCACAGGTCATTGTATACTAGAGCATCTTTAAACAGCAGTTCAAATGGTGATGCATTGTCCAGGGTAGGTGATGGCATCCGGTTAAGTAAGTAAACAGCTATACGAAAGGCATGATCCCAATAAATTTTGGGAACATGAGATCGAGCCAAAAGGGTGAGGCCTGAATCCACAATCTGGCGATGCTTATGGTCCACAACTCCGTTCTGAGCCTCTATGTGTGGGCACGAGAACCTATGTAAATTGCCAAGAGAAGTCAAGTATTTCGCAAAGGGGAGAAATTCGCCCCCTCCATCAGACTGAAACGATTTTATTTGGGCATCAAAAAATTTATCAACATGCATTTTAAATGATTTGAAAGTTGGAGGAGCATCTAATTTGGCCTGTAAGGGATAAAGCCATGTGTAACGGCTATAGTCATCTACAAAAGAGATATAATATTTGCATACAGTCACATATCGAGGTTATTGGAGAAGGCCCATAAATCACAGTGACTTAATTCAAGAGATGCATTACATTTATTGACTCGACGAGAAAATGGAGACAATGGGACTTGCCAAACTGGCATGACTCACAGAACTCAGAACTAGACTTAGTAACTGGTAAACAATGCTTGGAAATAATAGACAAGACAATGCAATTGGCAGGATGGCCAAAGCGTTCGTGCCATGTAGAGTCAGACACACGCTGTCTGAAAAGGGCTACGGGATGGACGGAAGAAGACCCAACAGTGGTAGCAGGAGAAGAGATACCCAGAAAGCAGTAGAGACCATCCTTATTTGGGCCGCGTAGTAGGGTACGGTGCTCCCCAAGGATTGATCCTTCACACAACAAAAGATAGGACGTAATTCAATAAAACAGTTATTATCTATAAGCACCTCATTTTTGTCATCCTCAGCCCGACTCAATCCAACCCCAGTCGACTTGCATTGTTGGCTTCTCAGCCTTTGTATTAATGGAACCGATTACAAGAGAGAAGTTACAAGTGCATATATATCATCTGTTACATGGTTCAGAAACAAACTACACCTATGACATGAGAAATGGTAATAATGCACTATGATGACTCTTATGTTACATGACATGTACAATATGCAGAGGACTCATGCACCATTAGGACTCTTGAATTTAACCGGTCGATGGAGTCAAGTTTGCACGAGATTGTAACGGCTTAGTGGATGTTCTATCAGGTTAGACTTGAGAGAATCTTTTTCTGATGAAAAACCATTTTCAAAATGAGAACTTCTGAGCACAGCCCCACCATTCTCTATTATTCTATCGATTTCCTCTTCGTGGTCAAGAGAACCACCTTGGGAATCATCCGCTGTGGTGCCATCTAAATTCAAACCCATCCATTTAAGGAATTTATTCCGACGCTCACAATGCCGAGATGGAAACAGAAGATGACAGAGTGGGGTGTTTATAATAGGAGAACAAATGGATATCATTAAAATACAGTGGACGTGAGTGAAGTTATAGATTATTTCCCAAACAAATGGTAATCCTACACTACCCAATCTTGTATACCATTAATCAGTTCTGTTTTTGTCAGTTTCAGGGTAGAATTTCATTAAAGAAAATGCTAATCTCAAGGTATCCAATCCTTCCCTCTCAGAGGTTTGGGAGGAGGGGTGGCACACGTTAGATGATTGATACCTAAGGCTCGGATGAACTCAAGTCGACACTCCCTTGTCGACTCTGAAGAAGGGCTTGGATTCACCCGAACCCAAGTGTCGACCATCTAACGGGGTTGCCGCCCCTCCTCTCAAATCTCTGAGAGAAGAAGATGTGGATCCAATCTCACAGCACTCGTTTATCAAAAATAAATAAAATTAGTTTTTAAGTAATCTTGTCTTTCCCATTTCACCATGTCTAAACACACATTTTTATGCTTACTGAATACCAAATACCATATTGATTGACAAATATCAAATATCGAATATTGTACTAATTGACACCTTTATGTAGAAACCCATATACTAACGCTTTACGTAAAATCAGAACTTATGATATAATATTAAAAAATTAATTATTGTAATATATGATTAATGTTAACGTAGAATTACTAAAGTTTTGACAGAATAACACGTCTACAAAGCCAAAAGAGCAAGAAATAAAATGATAAAATCAGTCGACGTTGGGAAACATGGGTTTCTAAGGACGTGTGCAGTGTGCACATGGTTAATAAGATGTTTACATGATCAAGTAGGAGAGAGAAAATAATGAAAGAGAAAGAGAAAGGAAATGAGAGAACGTAAATTAAAAGAGCGTGAGAATGGATTTTACAATGATGGTTTGGGGTTTTTTTTTTCGCATACATTAATCTATTCCAATAATGATGATTAATACAAGTAAAAATGTGCAACCCAATGTATGGGTATATGCATGTTGGATCCTATCCAACCGTTGGATCAACACTGCATGCATGAGCTGCCCAACACGTTGGAGAGAATCTAAATTTCCCAAATTTACATCTAAAAGAAATTCTTGAGTGTAATACAAAACATGTATCGGTCACTCTAGAAATCGATATGGGATCAGATACATTTCGATCATATCAATCCAATACGTTCAATCAACATACTAATATACATTTTTGCAAAGGAATTTTAAAACCTACCTAAATCAAATAGCCAAGTTTATTGAAACATGTAACGGTCACTCTGGAAATTGATATGTAATAGGATATGTATCGATCGTATCCATCCAATATATTGTGTCAACATACGTTTTTGCAAAGGAATTTTGAAACCCATATCAATCAATTATTTGTATCGGTCATTATCGGCTTATCCCATCTAGATACCTAAAAACTGTTATGTGCGATCGAAGCTTGATATTATCTTAAACTAGAATGTACTATTCACTCTATCACAATTTTTTAAGGCTATTAATTTCTAGAGGCAAGCAATCTTGTCCTTTCAGGGTTTAGGATTTCCCTTTATAAACTGGTTGTAATCTCACAAGGAGAGTATTGGATGTTGTAACTTCTTCCTTGGAATAGTGGAATTAGTGACTAATCGTTTTGTTGTGGACGTAGCTCGTGTACATTGTGTAGGTAAACCATGTAAAATCAATGTGTTGCGATTATTCTTATTGTGGCGTTGTTAAATGCCCAACAAAATCATGACCAATTGTATGACAACCACAACAGAAGTAGAAAAAGAATAAGTTGGGTAAGAACCCACTCATATACATGGGTTATTGTTGTCCATTTGACAATTAGTTGGACTCATATCGTCTCTTACTGTAGGAGGGACTCCAACTGTGATTCAACACTTGGAATTCATCCGGTGTTCATATCAATACATTAGCATATGTGCTATGTAAACTCCAGCTGTTCACAGCTGGAGAAACCGAACAATAGGAGATGATTTTTATCCCAATTATTCCAGCTCTTACGCTAGGTAGATAAATTATCCACATCATCGTCTCTAAGACATGAATCAAATCGTGGGATCCCACGAAAAATACATATACGTACAAATGATCTAAACTCTCAAATCGAACACATGATCCCCCACCATTGATTCTTATTCAGATAAGATTGGAATCAATCAGAATTGGCTGAAACACTATAAATGGAATTGGAAAAAAGAAACTAAGATTTCAACACATGATCCCCCACAATCGTCTAAGTTTTTTATTCTACAAACAAAATTGTCAGCTAGGATCCCATCTGAAAAATCTGGAGCATCATTGGACTAGCAAGACATGGAAGACCAACTGGATGAAAAGCCATCTTCAAAATTACAACTCCTGAGCATCGCCCTGGATTTGGATCGTCTTAGCTTGCGTTAAAACTGGATGACATCCAGTTGCCGCTCGATGAAAAGGTTATAATGTGTCACTGTAAACAAAATCAAAAGGTCTTTCCGGTTTCTCTTTCATTCGGATGTCTTCCCTTTCGATCGGATTTGAGTTTGGCAGAAAAGTTTGGCCTTCTCTCTATTCATCCCTAACCAACGGATCTGGGTGAGTTTGACCTTCTTCTCAACACTGGAATTTCTCATCTAACAATCTTGAAACGCCAACTTCCATCACCTTCAATATTAAGCTGCAAGGCAGTCTTCTCCAACAAATAGGATCTTATTCCGACGTTCACAATGCTGATAAGAAAAGAGAAGACAGAGTGGAGGTGTTTACTTACAATAGAACAAATGGGTCATTAAACATTTTCCATTAATCATGTTGACAGAGTGGAATGCGGTTTTAATTAACTGTGAACTCCAAAGTTGGATGCCTTGGAGACAAAGTAGAGGAGGTGTATGGAACTATAAATTACTTCCCAAACAAATGGTAGAAAATGCTAATCTCACAGCACTCATTTAACAAAAATAAATAAAATAATATTTTAAGTAATTTTTGTCTTTCCCACCTCACAATGTCTAAAATGCATTTCTATGCTAATCGAATATCGAATATCGAATACTAAATACCAAATGTTGAATACCGAATACCGTACTGATTGACACCCTTATCTAGAAACCCATCGTAGCACTTTACGTAAAACCACAACTTATGATATAATATTAAAAAATTATTGTAATATATGGCTAATGTTAACGTAGAATTACTAAAGTTTTGACAGATTAACACGTCAACAAAGTCAAAGAGTAAGAAATAGAATGATAAAATCAGTAGAAGCATGCATGTTGGCACACATGGGTTTTTAAGGATAGTGTACACATGGTTAAAAGAATAACTAATCAAAATATTATGCATGATGAATAGATGAAGTAGATAATGTGTACCATCTTCATCTTATAAAAATAATCCCTAGAGATTTTCTTATAATTTTATTGGTTATATATATAATATGTAAGAATTATTCTAAAGAATCAATTTGGTTCTTTTGAGTTTAAAATTTTCTTATAATTTTATCGGTCACTCTGGAAATCGATACATGATAGGATATGTGTCGATCGTATCAATCCAATATGTTGAGTCAACATAAATTTTTGCAAAGGAATTCTGAAACCTAAATCAAATATTCATTCCCATATCAATCAGGTATTCGTATCGGTCACTATCAGCCTATCCCATTTAGGTACCTAAAACCTATTATGTGTGAAGCTTAGGTCACTATCAGTCTATTCCATTTAGGTACCTAAAACCTATTATGTGTGAAGTTTGATATTATTTTAAACCAGAATGTACTATTCACTCTATTAGAGTTTTCGTAGGCGGTTTTACTCGAGGCAATAGGATTTCCCTTTATAAAGGTTGAAATCACATAAGGAGAGAATTGAATGTTGTAACAACTTCTTTGGAATAGTGGAATTAATGACTGATCATTTTTTTGGGGACGTAGTCCATACACATTGTGTAGATAAACCATGTAAAATCGATGTGTTGTGTTTCTCTTTTGTTTTTCTTTTGTAGTAATTCTTATGTGGCATTGTTAAATTTCTAACCGAATCATGACCAATTATATGACAACCACAACTGGAAAAAAAAAAAACTAGGTTAGGTAAGAACCCACTCTTATGCATTGGTTATTACTTTCCATGTGACAATCAGTTGGACTCAAAATCGTCTCCAATAGATGGAGGGATTCTAACTGTGATTCAATAGTTGGAATTCACTCAGTGTTCATATCAATACATCGGTATATGTGTCGAATGAACTCTAACGTTTCATATATGGCTGGAGGACTGATCAACAGGAGACAATTTTTGTCCCAATTAATCCAACTCTCAAGCTAAGTGAATAAATTATCCATGTCAACATCTCTAAGACATGGACTAAATCATGGGATCTGATGAAGAACACATATACATGCAAATAACCCAAACTCTCAAATCGGATCACCCACCATTGATTCGAATTCACATCAGATTGGAATCAATCATAATTGACTGAAACATTATTTATGGAATTGAAAAACAAGAAAGAAAGATTTCAAGTTTTCAACACATAAAATTTTTTGAATTTTTTTAGTCAAAAATATCTTATAGAATTTATTAAAAGAGAAGCTTTATTGATTTTCTATAATTTTATTATCTAAAATAAGAAACAAATAGTAAAAATAAATAAAATTCCATGTGCATTTATTATTATTACTCATTCCAAATAAGGAAGGTTTAGATGAAGCATAATCAAAATCCAATTCTGTAAACCATGGTTACTATAACAAGTGATCATCACTTCATTGGACAATTTTCCAAATGTTCATGTCTTAAGAGGTCAAAATTTTCCTCACCATGATGCATCATCATTCATGAAACCAGAACCATTAAAAGTGTGGGGCCCACCATATCTTCATGAGACGTTTGACGTTTAGGGTCCTACTCCTCGACTTCCCAAACACATGTAGAGCTTTCCAACCTCACAAGCTTTCCACTTTCTTTCCTTTTCACGGAATTTCATTTCTCATTCTCTATTTAGTTTATTCTCCACCCATTTTCTTCCACAGTTGACCACTAGAATTTCTCGAATCTTAAATTCAACGAACCTTCTGGCCATAAAATTAATTAATCTTCATTGCCAAGTCACTTTCCCATTTTCCAATCAAGCAAAGATCCATTAAAAAATAAAATTAATTGATATTCATTGGTAGGTCATTTTCTATTTCTGCATTTTCACATCAAACAAACACAATAAATATAGGAAAATTTTCCGGGTTTCCTTACTGATCACAAAAGGTCCAGAAACAGCGGCAAATTTGAATGGGTCGCGAGGCAGGCTATCACCTCTCGTTTGGAAGCCTCACTCGTGCCGACTATTTCGGGTCTCACACGTGCCACGTCCTGTTTAGATTTATAAACCAAAGCAACCCCTCTTCTTCTGTACTCGTTTTTTGAGTCTCCACTCTCCACCCTGTTTTTTGTTGCTATTCCTGCCTACATTTGAGAATTTTGAGTTGCTTCTCTTCAATCTCAATCTCTATTTGCTCTAATGGCGGAAGCTACCCCTCTGTTGAAGGATGAGCTCGATATCGTCATACCCACTATCCGAAATCTTGATTTTCTTGAGATGTGGAGGCCATACTTCCAGCCTTACCATATGATTATCGTTCAGGATGGTGATCCTTCTAAGGTCATCAAAGTTCCTGAAGGGTTTGATTATGAACTGTATAACCGTAATGACATTAACAAGATTCTGGGTCCTAAGGCTTCCTGCATTTCCTTCAAGGACTCTGCTTGCCGTTGCTTCGGTTACATGGTGTCCAAGAAGAAGTACATCTTCACCATTGACGACGACTGCTTTGTAAGTTTTTTTCTTTTTTGAAATTGCACTCCGTTATGCATGCTCTTAGGTTTTTGGTTTTGGAGAGGAATGCTTGGATCTTGATGGGTTTTTTGGATTCCGACGGAAGACTGAATTGTTGGAGAAATTGATGACTGTTTTTGTTGTTTTTCTTACTGTTTGTCGGTGAGGTTTTGGTGGTTTTTTTTTTTTTTTTTTTTTTTTGGTCGGTTTGCAGTATTGTTGATTTTAGAATTGTTTTTAATTTTTATTCTGTGCTTTTTACCTTCTTTTTATGGGTTTTACTCTAATTTTTATTTTAACTTATGTAAATGTGCATGGCTTTCTTTCGTTTTCTTCAAATTAAGCGATCTCATACGTAGAAAAGTGGGACCTTTGGAATTATTTTTGAACCAATGCCCTTTCTTCACTGTTCCAATGAATATTATTTTCTGTATCAGTGTTTAAATTTAATTGATTGTTTAAGTTTCTGAGGTCAGATAGTCTTCTTGATGTATCCTTTATGCTTGATCTGCTTAGAAATTTGGTGGCATTGGATCTGTTGCTCATCTTCTTTCATTTTCTTGAAAGTAAGCGATGAGAAAGTACTTTGCTTTTGATTTCTCTGTCCACAATTTGATTTGAGAACTTGGGTCACGAATTATTCTGGTAATCAGTGTTGATTTTAGAAGATTAGATCTAGAGCATCCATTGATGATTATAACTTAATGATGGTTACTAGTGAGTTTATGATGGGCCACACCCCCCAGAAAAAAATGAGAAAAAAAATTTTCTTCCAGTTTGTGGAGATACTTTACTGGATGATCTAATTGCTGGGTCACATCTCCAGTGTAGATTGGTGAACATTGATCAAGATCTGGTTATCCTAGTCATATAATCATTAACTAGATCAGTTTTCAGTAGTTAGCCTTGAGCAAGCAGTTGATGTGGCATATCCACCGAGTTTTTTCAGTTGAAATCAGGGAATTGCTGACATTGCTGGAATCTCATTCCTACTTAAAATATTTGGCATCATTGCATCTTCAAATGCTTTGTGTATATATTTTGTGGGTTCATAACTTCCTATTCAGGTTAACTGATTTGTCTGATCCTTTCTCTACAGGTTGCTAAAGATCCATCTGGCAAAGAGATTAATGCACTTTCCCAGCACATTAAGAACATTCTCAGCCCATCCTCTCCCTATTTCTTCAACACACTGTATGATCCATTCAGAGAAGGGGCTGACTACGTCCGTGGATACCCATTCAGTCTCCGTGAGGGTGTTCCAACAGCTGTTTCTCATGGCCTCTGGCTCAACATCCCTGATTATGATGCTCCCACTCAGCTTGTCAAGCCTCTTGAAAAAAACACTAGGTATATTGAACCTCCTGGAAGACCCCCCCTCAATTTCACTTGATTCTGAAGTGTCATTAATCCTCTTTTTATCTGTTAGGTATGTAGATGCGGTTATGACCATCCCAAAGGGTACCCTGTTCCCTATGTGTGGTATGAATCTGACATTCGACCGTGATTTGATCGGCCCTGCAATGTACTTTGGACTCATGGGTGATGGTCAGCCCATTGGACGCTACGACGATATGTGGGCTGGCTGGTGCGTTAAGGTACCTTAAATAATAATAAGACTTGGTCTGTTTCATTCTTGAGTTCTCTGTTTAGATTGTCTGTTTCTTCAGTCTACTTGCTTTCAAATTTTGTAGTCTAGGAGTATGGAACCAGTTGGCTTACAAGCTTTCTTTCTATGATTTTTTCTTCTTATTATCCTTGATTGGTGGTACTATGATCTACCATGGTATTATTTTCTGTTGTCCTTAGCTTTTTATCAAATACTTATATCTACACTGCTTCAAATCTGTAACCTTTCTGTGTTCAAATAATCTTGTGCCTACTGTAGGTTACATGGTGTATAGTTTTGAATTCTCTCTCTCTCTCTCTCTCTCTCTCTCTCTCTCTCTCTCTCTCTCTCTCTCTCTCTCTCTCTCTATATATATATATATATATATATATATATATATATATATATATATATATATATATATATATATATTATGCTTCTTTTTAGAAGAGGATAAGAACCACAAGGTGATCCAAAAACGTGAAGTGTTCGAGTGAAAGCTATTTATGATTTTGTAGGTGATTTGTGACCATTTGGGATTGGGAGTCAAGACTGGTCTGCCTTACATCTGGCACAGCAAAGCAAGCAACCCATTTGTGAACCTGAAGAAAGAGTACAAGGGCATCTTCTGGCAAGAAGAGATTATCCCATTCTTCCAGGCTGCTACCCTTTCAAAAGAGGCCATCACTGTTCAACAGTGTTACATTGAACTCTCCAAGCAGGTGAAAGAGAAGCTTTCAAAGCTAGATCCTTACTTTGACAAGCTGGCTGATGCCATGGTCACATGGATTGAAGCATGGGATGAACTCAACCCACCTAAAAAGACCAAACTACCCAACGGCACCGCGAAATAGGACTTCAATTAACTGTTACCTCGGGCACATCTTTGATTACCTTGACTTTATAGTTTGTGTAACTGTTGTATTTTGATTATTTTCATCTTTTCAAGCTTTTTGGACGAAGCTTGGAGTGATTTTTTTATTTTTGCAGGTTGTTGCATGTATTTTTTTTTTTTATATTTTAAATCTTCTACCTATGAGTTTATTTAGAAGAATAAACAGAAATTTGATTCCGCATTGATATAATTTTGTTCATTTGTTTTATTCAAAAATGATTGAGATGTGAGTGGACCAGGGCAATGATTTGGCTCTTGTACGGTAGTTGTTAAGGTTCTTTTTGTTCTACATTTCATAGTTTTGTTGTATCGTTGCCCTTTTGAGTTTTGAATGACTTGTGGTTTTGAATTTTGGACTGGAAATATGGGTCAAAGCAAATCCAAGTATTTTACCATAATAAATAAATAAATAAATGGGTAAAAGACACATACCTCTCTTGTAACTTACCTTATTGACTGTTGACCTTCAAAGGTTTCAAAAAAGACAGTTATCTCTCCTAAATAACTATTAAAATCCAAATAGCCTAAATTTTTAACGGTGTTAAAATTAAATTTTTTATGGACAACTCTACCCTCAATTTTTTATCCATACTTTAAATCTTATTACTGTTAAAAGACCAATATAATCCTTTTATATCCAATTAAAATAAATTCTAATCTCATCTTTTTCTCATTCTCCTCACGTTCTTTCCGGTGGAGATGATATGATGGACTAAGATGCAAGCGAAACGATTAGAGGCGACCAGTGAGGCAAAACTCCTTGATTAAGTACTAGTTTTGATTTCCATGAGTTGGTATTCTGATTTGTGTTTAATCATGTTGGATTCTCATTCTTAATATGAAATTCATATTCTGATTCTCCTTCGCTCTTCCCTCTTGACAGCCCTCTTGATTCCTTTGGATATATATAATGGGTGAGTTAATTAAAGTACTTGTCGAATCAAGAGAGAAGAGTGAGGTGTGAGAGAAAATGGCGGAGGAAAAAAAAGGGGTTAGGAATCTCCGAATTTTGGTAAGGAGAAAACCTATGAGAAATCAGTTGCAGCAGAAAAAGAAGGGGAAGAATCAGGGTTTGAAGAGAGAGAGAGCTAGGAAAGGGAGGAGAAATGCCATGGTTTTTTATTTCGACATTGAGGGAAGAGCATAATCTGCCAGGAGAGGAAGTAGGAGAAGAAACCGAAGAAGAATAGGAGATTAAATGGCCGTGGACTAAGAGCGATTGGAATGGGAGAAAAATGCGGGAAGATAGGAGTGAAAATAGGGATTGAAAATTTGGAGAGATTTTAGGAGAGAAGAAACCGAAGAAGAATAGGAAACGATTGGAATGGGAGAAAGATGAGGGAAGATAGGAGTGAAAATAGGGAATGAAAATCTGAATAGATTTTAGGAGAGAAGAAACCAAAGAAGAATAGGAGAGAAAATGGCCGTCAACTAAAGGCGACTGGAATGGGAGAAAGATGAAGGAAGATAGGAGTGAAAATAGGGATTGAAAATCTGGAGAGATTTTAGGAGAAATTGCTTCAATATTCAAGGATTTGCAGCGGCGGAGAGCTCCGAAGAAGAAGGTGATTCAAGGGTTTGAAAACCGAAAAAAATATAAGAGAGCAAATGGGGAAGTAGTAACCATATTAAATAGTAAAGGTAAAATAGGTAGTTCATCTTTCTAAAAAGGTAATTTGGTCTTTAAAAAAATATTGGACTCCCACCGTTACCATCTAATAGAATATTCTTAACGTGTGGGGCTATTTGGATTTTAATAGCTATTTAGGAGAAGTAACCGTCTTTTTTGAAACCTTTAAGAATCAACGGTCAATAAGGTAAGTTACAGGGGAAGTGTGTCTTTTACCCTAAATAAATAAAAGCAAATCAAAATAGAAAATTTCATCATAGCATCCATTCAGTATCTATTTGGCAAGTGTAGTGTCATCTGTTTCTAAGTGCACAAGAAAGGATGTCTGGTTGGCGATCTAACTGCAGATATCTTGGCATTGTTTGGCAGTTTTGTCCCTAGTTGAGATAATAATTTAATTTGTTTGGTTCTTTTTCTTTTCTTTTCTTTTTTTTATAATTTAAGAGTATTCATTTGGGGTAAAGGCGGGTGAACCTTCTCTAACAGATCCTTTAATGCTATGTTTGGATGCCAAGAAAAGGAAAAAAAAAAAAGAACAAACGAAAATTTTTGAAATAGAGAGAAAATTTTGAAATAAAAGAGAGAGTGGGTATCAAACCCTTATGCTCCATCTTAATGATTTGGGTTTGGTACGACCATTATATCCTATGGCTACCTACTGCAGTAATCCCTAATATTTGGAAGTCCCATGCATATTGATAGCTGGGTCCATTATGGTTTTGCAATATTATTGCCTGCCAAAAACATTGGAGTCCAGTCCACTTGGGGCCCAAATATGATGGAATATCCACACCAGCATCTATCTATGGCCATAATTCCAAACCGCAATCTGATATCCTTATATATCATTGCGGACGTTTAAAAGTGTGAAAAATCTAAGAAATTCAAAGACTGAAACTAAACACTAACCATTCTACAAGAAACAAAATAAATTTTGTGGGGAAATGATCTCCGAGCTGGTGGCACACCCTCAAAGCTTATTACTTTATTTACTATGAGGAGAGAAAATAAAAAAGCATATAAGGACATACCCTACACTAACAGCTCAAAGGATATAGATCTATCATTACAAAATATACAATTTCTTTTTAGGTGAAAGTTTTATTACTTAACCAAAAAGATTACAATTTTAGGACAAGCACTGGGCTTAATGCTTCCAACTGTAAGATTTTGTACTCTATTTTCTTCTTCTTCCCCTTGTTGATCCATAAGATTGTGTCTTCCATTCCGGTTAAATGACCCATTGTAAGTGATGAAGCTATTGGGAGATGGAAATGGAGCAACTTGGCCTATTTAGTTCTTTATTCCTAAGACTCATTTAGGTGTGTAGATAAACCAGCAGCTGACATTCATCACCAGCTACTGCAAACACACCTGACCCAGAATCAGCTGCAATAAGTGATACACCACCACCTGATATGGGGAAACAAGAAGAAACAATGAGAAGGAATCACAAACCTGAAATAAACAATTTAAGATTCACTCTATGTTAACCCAAAATACTTGTACATATGAATGCAATTAGACTCTTTAGCGTATCTCTGGAGGTTTACAAAAATATATAATGTACAAGAGATTAGGATTGTGTTTTAACAATCTGGATGGCAGATGAACAGTTTTCACTTTTAACGCAATTTTTGCAATTAAAGGCTGTCAAAATTCTGTAAGTGAATATGGAGTCTGGTAATTTTGAGCCAAAATGCAATTTTCCATGTGGGTACAAAAGCTACAAAAAATGGTTAAAGGTCGACTTTGCACTTTTTTTTTAACAGTTGAAAGGGTACAAGTTGAATACTGTGGGCCATATGGTTGAGATGGAATCCTAGACTTGACATGTTGCTAGTCCAATGTATTACCCATCCAATATTCAATTGATGGGATCAATTTTCCATGTGGCTTAGAATGGTGTTCTGTGAAGCCTGGACCACGACCAAATGGTTGGATAAATCGGACCATAGACGAGTAATGCTTCCAAGTCAGCTCCCTTCCTGGACTGAAATACCCTATGAATAAACATCAGTCCAATGCCTCTGGATTTTTTAGTGAACTGTTCACTAAGATGGTAGAACCAGCCCAGATTAGATAGTTATAGCAAATACAACAACAACAAAGCCTTATCCCAACTAAATGGGATTGGCTACATTGATTCTTACCCTCAAATCAGCTTTGTTCGAGGATATACTTGAAACAAGACCTAAACTATACATGTCTTTCCTCACCACCAAGTCATCTTAGGTTTGCCCTTGGCTCTTTCAAATCTTTCGGTTTGAAATAAATCACTCCTCCGTGGAGCATCTAAAGGCTTTCGTTGAACATGGTCATACCATCTCAAACAACTTTCTCGTAGCTTATATCATGTATTGGTGCAACACCCAAATCAACTCTAATATGCTCATTCATTAACTTATCCTTCCTAGGTTTGCCACACAACCATCTCAACATCCTCATCTCAGCTACACTAAGCTTATCTATATGATGCTTCTCAACTGCCCAACATTCCGCACCATACATCATAGCCAATCGATTGACAGTCCAATAAAATTTTCTTTTAAGTTCTACTAGTTATAGGAATACATCTATCACACAACACCCCTGACACACCTCTCCACTTCATCCATCTTGTTTTAATCTTTTGTGAGACATGATCCTCTATATCACCTTCTTTATATAATGATTGAGCCTAGATAACTAAGATAGTCACTTTGTTGCATCTCTAACAGCATCCAACCTAAAGCCCAAGCTTCAAGGTAAAGAGGTCCTACCCAAGGTCATAAGTCAAGCATCCGCACACTACTTGACCATTGTGGGACTAAACCCCTCCCAATCTTGGGTATGGAGCGTAAACCCCTCCCATAACAGGCCTACGGGCTACATCAACTCCCCCCAGTTTTGAACCATGGTTCCCACATAGCCATTGCACAAACTACCCACTCTGATACCTTTGACAACATCTAACCTAGAAGCCTGAGCTTCAAGGTGGAGAGACCATATCCAGGGTCATAAGCCAAGCATCCACACACTACCCAACCAATGTGGGACTAAAACTCTCCCATTCCTGACTATAGAGCATAAACCCCTCCCATCACGGGCCTATGGACTGCATCAACTCCCCCTAACTTTGAGCCATGGACCTCCACATGGCCGGTGCATTGGTAACCTGCTCTAATACCATTTGACGGCATCCAACCCAAAAGCCCGAGCTTCAAAGTTGAGAGGCCCTACCCAAGATCATAAGCTAAGCATCCACACATTATCCGACCGTTGTGGGACTAAACCCCTACCATTCCTGGCTATGAAGCGTAAACCCCCTCCCCCATCAAGGGCCTACAGGCTGCATAAATCTCCCTTTCATTAATTTTCACCATCTCATTATCTGTCCTTGTGTGGCTAAAGTTACACATCATATATTTTGTCTTCGTTTTACTTATCTTAAAACATTTTCATTCCAATGTTAATCTCCATAACTCTAACTTGGCGTTAATCTTTGCTTTTGTCTCATCCACCAAAACAATATCATCAACAAAAGGTACACACTAAGGAACCTTATCTTGAATGTCTCTAGTAAATCATTCATGATAAATAAAAACAATGGTTAAAACTGATCCTTGATATAACCCAATTGTAATTAGGAATTCACTACCTTGGCCCCCCAGGTTCTTACATCAGTCACCACACTATAATACATGCCCTTAACTATATCCACATATTTGCTTGAAACACTTCACTTCTCTAGCACTGAGAAGTGTAGCACTGAGAAGTGTTTCAAGCAAATATGTGGGCGTATTTGCCTCTTAGGTCCTTTTTCATGAAGTTTTAACAGAATATGCTTTCAACATCCAAATTAATATTGCATAATTTGTCATAGTTGGGGGCTTCATTAAGTGTTGAATCATCCACATTCAAAAAATTCTCAACAGACAATAAAGGTTGAGGTTTGCAAGAAGCAACAAAAAATTAATTGCAAAAATTTTAGCCAATTGATGAAAAATTTATACAAGCTAATGAGAAAATGATCATAGAGGTTTTTAAAAGGGGTGTACATAGGTTTGTGGGGTGGGTGGAATATAAAAATAAGACTTCTTATAAAAAGAGAATGCGGGTGTTAAATATAAGTGCAAATAAACCTATAAGAACAAGAATTATTTCACGAGGTTTAGAAAACGATACTGCCAATATTGGAAATGGGAGACAACTATGATAGACTACGGTGATTTAATGTCCATGGGCTTCCATTTCCTTTATGAAGTGATGATACTCTAGAACAATTGGAAAGGTCTACAGGAGGTTTTAGATAGGAAGAATGATTATATCTCTTTCTCATTGGGACTGTCTATCTAAATGACACCTTTATAGGTGTATTTAGAACATGTAACCTTCTTTTGATTGCCCTTGTCTTATTCTTAGAAGTTCTTAAAAGTAAAAAAAGGATTTTCAAAAATAACTTGAGTGACTTGTCATTACATCATTTTCACGAGCTATCATATTGGAAAAGCACTATTAAATTCTATATCTCCAATTATATCTTACACCTTTTTTGAAGATTCATGTGAAATGACAAGATTTATCCTTAGAAGAAGTATGTTATACTAAGAGGGCAAAAAAAAAAAAAACATGGTAACAAATTATTTGACACCTTAAGGGTTTGAATAAGAAAATCCGTTCTTATAATGCTTAAGACTGATTGTGGTTGGTAACAAGTGAGGGGGAATGTTAGGAATAATCCCATATTGGAAAACTTTGGGACCATGGATGACTTCATATATGAGTTGAGCCTTTTCTGTCTAATAAGTTTCTTGGGTTGGATGTTAGCATAAAAAATAAAATAATATCCTTAGTGTTAGCATAATAATAAAATAACTAATTAGTCAAAGCAGTTAGTCCAAACCATGTGGACTGTTTCCTAGTTAGTTTGGTACTTTGTTAGTTTCCTTTTCTTAGTCTACTTTCTTTTTTTTTCTTGCACTTACGTAACTAGGATTCTTTACTAATGTTAGGGTGTAACTAGGACTGCTGTAGCAGTCCTAACTCTTTTAAGTTTCCAACAATTATAAATAAGAGTTACAGGGGAAGGAGAGATCACCACTGATTCTGCCTTTACAACAGAATTGGCTCTGTTCTCCCCTTATTCTTCTCCTCTTTCTTTCTTCCTCTCGAGTTTACTGTTTACTGGTTCTATTTAGTTGTTTTCTGTAACATGGTATCAGAGCATTAAAAGAATCATTCTGATCTAAGAGATCTGCTGATCTGTTGTTCTTCCCTTATTACCGCAAGTTACTTCTACTATCAAGTTTGATCTGATCTGGCCCAATCTGGTCTACTGCTTCTCTTCTACTCCTTATAGTCCCATCGATCTATCTCTACAACAGATCGATCTGATTTGCTGCTACAAGTAACTGATCTTCTGCTGGTTTTTTTTTTTTTTAAACTAATTTGATCTGTTTATCGATCTGAACTGCTACTGATTTTGTATTTTTCTACTTCTGCCTTATGATCTACTGCTGTCTGCTGGTATCGAACCTAATTAGATCTGGTCAGAATTGCTATGATCTAATCTTCTACTACTACTACTACTACTACTACTACTAACTAACTAACTAACTAACTAACTAACTACTGCTACTGCTGCTGTCCCTTATTCTTCTACATCAATGGCTGATCTCACATCTTCATCAGATGGTTCTCATACTCATACTCATACTCCAGGCCAGGGTACTCATACTAATATTCCAGTCCAGGGTACTCATACTCATATTCCGGTACAGATTACCACCATTAAACTGAATGGCGTTTCCAACCATCTATTATGGGCTCAAGCAGTCAAAGCCTATATCCGCTCTCAGGGTAAACTGAAGTATCTCACTAAAGATCCTCCGTCTAGTGATTCTAAATCAACAAATGTCAATAAGGCCTATGATGAATGGATGCGTCAATATTTCACACTTCTGATCCTATAATGCATCCAATGTTATGTTCCATAGCACCGCCATGGAAGTATGGGAAAATTTACAAGTAAGCTATGCTCAAGAAAAGATTATCACACATATTTATAATTTGTATGAGCATCTCTTTCTCACAAGGTGACAAATCCCTTAACAAGTACTACAGCAGTTACAAAAGCATTATTGAGGTACAAGTCCATCAGCTTTTGACTACCAATCTTGAACAACTAAAGGCTCATCGAAGTGAGTTATATGTTACCAAATTCAGTTAAAGGACAACTCATGACAAGCAAAAAAGTTCCTACTCTTCCAAATATGTTTTGTCGTCTTCAACTATTGGTTATTACTTCTAAAAGTGACACTTCTGCTGTGTCCAAAGATAATTCCGCTCTCTAAGTTGGCTACGGCTGCGGCTCCTTCTCTGGTCGAGGTCGTGGAACTGGCCGCAGACATGGTCGTGGTACTAGTGGTTCCTCTACTGACAAATCTTCACGATATTGTACCTTTTGTGGGAAGACAAATCACCTTGTTGATGCTTGTTGAGCCAAACATGGGCGACCTAAATGGGCTGATTCTTTAGCCAACTATGCCAACCCTACTACTGATCCTGATCTCGATCCTGAACCTACTGACATACCACACGTACCTGCCTCAGCCATGTCTTCGTCAAGATCCATGTCCCGTGAATTTGAATAATTACTCTGCCAGGTTCAGCAACTTGAGAAAGTCAGTCCATCTTCCGTTGCTACTTTAGCACACATGAGACCTCACAACCAGGACGAGGACTGGTGGAAGGCTTAAACTGTTCCAAGCTGAAGCATTCACATCCCCCATGCTCCAGCTTGAAGAGAGAGAGGGGGGGGTGTTAGTGTAATAAATAAAATAATATCCTAAGTGTTAGCATAATAAATAAAATAATTAACTGCTTTGACTATAGTTAGTCCAAACCATGTGGACTCTTTCCTAGTTAGATGGTACTTTGCTAGTTTCCTTTTCTTAGTCTACTTTCTTTTTTCCTTTGCAACTACATAACTAGGATGTTTTTACTAATGTTAAGGTGTACCTAGGACTGCTGGCCTTAGCAGTCCTAACTCTTTTAAGTTTCCCACAATTATGAATAAGAGTTACAGGGGAGAGAGAGAGAGAGAGAGAGAGAGAGAGATTCTGCCTTTACAACAGAATTGGCTCTGCTCTCCCCTTATTCTTCTCCTCTTTTCTTCCTCTGGAGTTTACTGTTTACTGGTTCTATTTAGTTGTTTTCTGTAACAGATATTTCAATAGTTAGAAGACCTCAACACTCAATGACACAATTGCAATGAATTGGAAAGGAAAGAATGAGACATAGACACAGTTCAAGAAACTGGAATCGGGACTGGAATTGGTCTCTGTTGATTCTGATCCAAATCGGTCATAAAATGTCCTGAATTTGTCAGAAATGACCTAGAATCACCGGATGGATTTAATAAGGTTAGAAGGAGATGGAGGACAAGTGCTCGAGCAATTTCGGCTCCTGTATAAGCAAGACTCTATTGCACATAGTAGATGAGAGCTTGACAATTTATCATGTCCAATCAGTAGGCCATTTATATCCATGTTAGATAATGGAGTTATCTCTTTTGATTGACCATGGGCCCAGAAGTCCTCATCACTACTTTAGAACGGTCAAACAATAATAGTTCCTCATTTACCATTCACATATGCAATCCAGTGCACAATATATGATCAACCAATAGATGCTATTTATGGCGGAGTCCAACCGACAAAGTGATCCATTTGCTACTTGCTTGGAAGATGGAGCAACAAGTGGAGTTTTGGCAGTTTAAAATATTAATACACCAACAAGCAAAGAAGCCAACCCATCCACTGTGAAATTAGATAACGGAGAATGATTAGCATTCACAGTTTAAAAGAGTAGTCAACTATTTTCAAACTCCAGGAACTAACAACCAGCCTGATGCGGGATCCCGGGTTGAGAAAACCCTAATTAATCCGCTAATGGGCCCAACCAAATAACATGGAAGCTTGGTTCAACAAACAGTGGCAGAATTGTAAATAAACTCAAAACTCAACCAGTAGTGGCAATTCTGTAAATAATCAGAAGTTTCTAATAACTTGAAGAAACCAAACAAAGCTTTAGGACCATAAGGCAATGCTGGAAATTAACTCAGGGGCAAATCTGGAAAACAGACTAAAAATAATCAAAACAGAAATGTGACGTTGAGGTTGTCTTCAACCTCCAACCAAAACAGGGGCGGTAAACCAGAAATTTTTCGAGTGAACTATCTCACTCATATGAAGGTCTTTCAAGATGGGATTTCGGGAGGAAGATCGCAACTAATAACCCTCTGTAAATCAGGTAGCAACAGATCCAAACAAACAATAGTAAAGTAGAATAAATTCCTTGAACTCAAAGCTGGCGGTGGAACTGAAGGAATATATTGCAGGGTTTTGGGTCTCACTGTGGGGGATGTTTCAGGTCAAGGGTGCTGGAGAATGGGTTCATCTATGGGAGGGGAAGCTCCAGCCAGAATTTGAGGAAGATATGAAGAGGGAAGAGAGAGATCGATTCACTTGATTGGGGCTTTCGTTATCGCAGTACAGGGGAGAAGGTTTGGTTGCGGGGACTGGGGAACATGGAAGAAGAGAAAGGGAGGAAAAGGAAGAAGAAGAAGGAAAGAGGAGGGAAAAAGCTTTCGGCCAGCAGGCCTGCAAATCACAAAACTGAAACTTCAATTCATTCATAAAATTCTTCTTCAATTCTTCACTACTCAAAATAAAACCTAATACATGTTCTATTTAAAGGTAGAACTTTCCTAAACTAATTTGAAGTAAACTTAGAAAGTAAATAACATCTTTATGAAATCAAATCTAATCCCTATGACATAAAATGAAATAGTAAATAAGGAAACCTATAAATTAAAACTTCCTAATCTAATTAATCATCTACCAACCCTTTCCAGACCAAAAGGTTGGTTTGGGTTTGAGCCGGTTCAGGTTTGGCTTGGGTAGCCAAATTGGCTCGTGTCGATCCATCCATGACACAGCTACTGCATCAACTCTCCGCTTCTCAAAAGAACTCGACTCCGTCGAGTCTGGATAAGGACCAAGAATACCGTCAGATGGAATGCGTTGGAGGAGAAGCGAGTTAGCATTCTTTTTAAGCTTGATGGCGGGAAGGTGTTTTGCCGGAAGAAGTTGCATATCGAGCCCACCGAATTTGAAGGTGTACGTATTCTCGTAACCATCATGCTGAACCTTCTTGTCAAACATCCAAGGGCGACCAAGGAGAAGGTGACGGTCTTGAGGGGTAACACTCACATCGAACAGTGTCGATCAATCCGCCCGATGGAATACGTGACCAAGCATCGTCATGAACCTTAAGATTATTGTTATTTATCCATCCAACCTTGTAGGGATGCGGATGGGGCTCTGTCTTCAAACCCAACTTGTTAACCATATCTTATGATACTGCATTGGTGCAACTGCCGCCGTCAATAATCATGGTGCATAGGGAACCGTTGCATCGTACCCGTGTCTGGAAAATATTGCCGCGTCGCCAATCATCCTCTTCGGTATCCGTGTGCCAAGAGGGGCGAAGGACCATAAAGGCTGGTGAACGTCAACATCACTGCCGCTATCATCACTATCGTGCTCGGCGCCAAGTATACGATCTATTCTTACGTTGCTCCTCCGTGGCGGTAGCCATGAGTTCTTCTTTATCGGCAAAAGCAATGGAACGATTTGGGCAATGGGAAGCAAAGTGACCGAAACCCTTACGGTATAACATTGGATCTCGACCCTCGGTTTTGAAGGAGGCCTATCATAACCCGCCGAGGCGGAGAATATGGGCGGGTCGGCGGTGAAGATGCCATACTAGAACCACTTTCTTGGGGCTTGCTAAAAGACTTCTCTGGTGGTGGAGCTTGCTTGACAAAAATGTTACCTTTAGAGAACGTCTCTGGGAAGCTTCTCCGGTTGTATGGCCGCTTTAAATTTTCCTCGACCCGATATGCCCTTGTCAGGCGTCCTCCATTGTTGTAACCTATTGGAAGCCAAGGAAGCATTAATCCGTGGATGCAAACCATTCGAAATTGTGCGACCAAAACATCTTCATCCCAATCAAAATCAGATCGGGTAGCCAAATAATAGAATCGGGCCACATATTCCTCAACGGTCATTTGTCTTGCCGTAATTGGTAAACTTGAGATGCGTCCGTTGCTTATAATCAAGAGGTAGGAATCGACGGTTCATTGCCGCATACATCTCAGCCCAAGTATTTATCTCACCAATGCCGCGAGTTTGATTTTTGTTTCGATATTTAATCCACCAAACTCGTGCGTGCCCTTATTTGCTTCGCAAACATCAATTTTCTAGGCTCGACAATCCGTACCATTTGGAAAATATCTCCAAGCTATGGATCCAGTCAAGATATTCCTCGGGATTTTGGTCTCCATTAAAATCAAGCACATCCGGCCGTGCTCCTTTGTCGGCACCAAAAATTTCTCCATGTCGACCACTCCATATGGTGGTGGTGGTGGTGGTCGTGTCGTGATGGTGATGGTGGTGGAGGGCATTGGGAGGTGGAACATATGAGACGGAGTTGGAAAAATCTCAAGTATGGGACTCTTACCTTTTATAGCTTGTGACAACGAGTCAATGGACATCGCATTTTTGCCATCATATCCCGAAAATTTAAAATAGAAGCATCTATCCCATCCTCGGTTTGATATGCCACTAATGGCCATGTTAGTTTCCTCTTTGTCGGCGGTAACACGTGCTAGGAGCTCATTGTTACTCACCATGACTGTAGGATATTCGCTCGATACCAATTGATGCGGGATCCCGGTTGAGAAAACCCTAATTAATCCGCTAATGGGCCCAACCAAATAACATGGAAGCTTGGTTCAACAAACAGTGGCAAATTGTAAATAAACTCAAAACTCAACCAGTAGTGGCAATTCTGTAAATATCAGAAGTTTCTAAAAACTTGAAGAAACCAAACAAAGCTTTAGGACCATAAGGCAATGCTGGAAATTAACTCAGGGGCAAATCTGGAAAACAGACTAAAAATAATCAAAACAGAAATGTGACTTGAGGTTGTCTTCAACCTCCAACCAAAACAGGGGCGGTAAACCAGAAATTTTTCGAAAGTGAACTATCTCACTCATATGAAGGTCTTTCAAGATGGGATTTCGGGAGGAAGATCGCAACTAATAACCCTCTGTAAATCAGGTAGCAACAGATCCAAACAAACAATAGTAAAGTAGAATAAATTCCTTGAACTCAAAGCTGGCGGTGGAACTGAAGGAATATATTGCAGGGTTTTGGGTCTCACTGTGGGGATGTTTCAGGTCAAGGGTGCTGGAGAATGGGTTCATCTATGGGAGGGGAAGCTCCAGCCAGAATTTGAGGGAAGATATGAAGAGGGAAGAGAGATCGATTCACTTGATTGGGGCTTTCGTTATCGCAGTACAGGGGAGAAGGTTTGGTTCAGGGACTGGGGAACATGGAAGAAGAGAAAGGGAGGAAAAGGAAGAAGAAGAAGGAAAGAGGAGGGAAAAAGCTTTCGGCCAGCAGGCCTGCAAATCACAAAACTGAAACTTCAATTCATTCATAAAATTCTTCTTCAATTCTTCACTACTCAAAATAAAACCTAATACATGTTCTATTTAAAGGTAGAACTTTCCTAAACTAATTTGAAGTAAACTTAGAAAGTAAATAACATCTTTATGAAATCAAATCTAATCCCTATGACATAAAATAGAAATAGTAAATAAGGAAACCTATAAATTAAAACTTCCTAATCTAATTAATCATCTACCAACCCTTTCCAGACCAAAAGGTTGGTTTGGGTTTGAGCCGGTTCAGGTTTGGCTTGGGTAGCCAAATTGGCTCGTGTCGATCCATCCATGACACTGTTACTGCATCACAGCCCTTCCGTTTGACATTGAAATTCCTTTAAATACCTAGGCCTTTAAAAGTGAAGTCAATGAGATTAATAGAGTTCACAAGCAAACAATTAGATGACAAATACCACACCAGTAAACCCTATATAAGTTAGATCTTGCAGTTTACCTTTGACATGATGCAGATAAGACAGCTTTGCTCCTGTAGACAATTCCCACAAATACACAAGCCCATCAAGTGTGCCAATGATCCCATGACCATGTAATGCATCCGCGGCAGAAGCTCTGCAAAATAAGTTTTATGCTTCAACCTCCTCTACCAACAGCAGCAAAAGTTTCATCCTAGTCTGATCATTGATTCCGTATACTGAAGCATGAAATGAGTAGGTGGAGGGATACCAAGGGTTATCTCTAGGAATTTAAGTTTTAGCATAAGCCTGTTCATTCACTCCAAATCTTTAATTATTTCAGGACTAGTCTTTTCCATTTTTTAGTTTTGTTGCATTTTGTTACTCTTAAAAATAGTTGTCTGCTTTGATATTCTCACCAACTAAGCAATTAGCTTTTTTCCCTCACTGTTTGAACAAGGTGTGGCCAGTCTCAATTGGGTCTGTTTTAAGAATTTCCAATTAAAGTAGAGATCTATAAAAACTCGGAACACAAGTGGGATTAAATAAATGGTATTATCAACCAAGTCAACTGTGATCTCTAAAATGAGGCTTGTAGGTTTATGATCGAAAATCAGTTGGTAAGAGTTATACCAAACAAAGCCCAAGACAAGTAGAAGGTTTATTAACATGAAGAACCACAAGCAATTCCATGTAATGTAGTGCATATTTAAAGTTTGAAGGAATATAAGATAAGAAGCACCTTGGATCTAATGGGCTTCCAAAGATCACTATGTTATTCATCAACAAAGCTAGCCTCCACCCTCCAACTGGAGATGTCTGGCAGCCATTTGATCGATCATCATGTTGAACCTTGGGATTAGAATCAGTCAAGACAAGAAGCCAGATGGCTATATCTTCTCTGTTCAGAGGAAGCGAGACAGGGTCTTCCCCTGCCCCTGAAAACCATATCTCTGTAGCAGCCATAATCTCTCTGACTTGCTCCTCCATGTCAACACTAGTGGCACAAAAGCCACTTTGTTGCCAGTTGAAGAAACCAACTGGAAGAAACTGAAAAATTGAACTGCCTGGTGCAGAAAACCTTGATAGGAGAGTGTGTTTGGATATATCCCTGAAATAGATTAAAGACAATGTTACTAAAGACTCAAAGCAGTTTACAAGAATCACACAAATGCATAAGGAAATGGGAGGGGTAAATTATAGAATGTATAAAGACATCATAAGATAAAATAAGGAGTTGGGCAATAAAATAAAGCCACTCAAAATGTATGACAAAAGAAGATATAGATTTTAGTTCCATGAAACTGGGCCTCATAGAGGGAAAAGGAAAAGACATTCCAGAGGTCATAATAAATTTCAAAGAGAGTTTCTAAAATAGCAAATCTAGTATGTAATATTACCAGTAGACAGGATGAAACAGAAAATAAATGTGAACTCTAATGCAACATAGAACACTCTTTCCCCAATTTTTGAAAATGATAGGACCCCAAGTGAATTGCAATCCTTCCTTCTGATGTCCAGAATCCAAGTCCTTTGAACTCCCCGTAAATATTTCCCTGTATTATGATTTATTGATCATTCAAAAGTTACATGACAGACTTCCCAGTTACTTACAAGTCCATCATGATCAAACTCAGCGTACTATACTGAGAATTCTCTTTGGGATATTCAGATGGGATCTATCATCAGAAACTAGAAAGATATTGCTCATTTCCCCCTCTGAACTCCTATTACTCAGCAACTATGGATTACTGTGTTCAATCATTCCATCAAGCTCAGTTTCCATGTACGCTCATGAGAACCTAGGCGAACAGAGGATGGTGGAACTTTTCAGAGGGTGGGGCATGTGATCAAAATATCCTCTGGCCCAAGTGGAATTGCCAACTCTGTAAAGGCCAAGCTCAGAGCCTTGATATTTGGTCCTGGTCCAGACTCCAGCCTGCCCCCTGTGGGACTGTCAGCATTTGGCGTAGAGGGCAGGGAGGATCATCCAACTGATTCACCGGCTTTCCTTCTGTGGAGCTCATGGTACCTGACCATAGTTGTCAAGGCACCAAGGTGAACCAAGGCATTGGAGGCCTGAGAACACCCAAGGCGACCAAGGTGCCACCAGTGCGCCTAGACGCCTAGGCGACACCTTGACAACTACAACTCTTCAGGAGGGGTAGGGCTTGAATTTTGATCATCCTTTCTGAACAACTGTTAGAAGATGACTTAAAAAATGAATCTTAGAGGTTTAATAAACTGCTTTCCTTCTCTGGAGCTCGTGGTAACTGACAACTCTTCAGGAGGGTAGGGCCCGATCTTCCTCTGGTATTTGGACATGTTGCATGTCCAACCCAGCTAGACAAAGCGTAGTAATCTAGTTCGCACTTAAAACTAGTTTTCATGTGTCTATGTCGCACTTAAAACTAGTTTTCATGTTTCTTCGAATTGACCATAAAAATCTGATTACAAAATTGGCTGGTGGATCCTATGATTAACACCAGTCCTCTACTAGCATTAGCTTTCCTTTGTTATTAAATTTTCATTGGTTGACAACCAGCCGTTACCCATCAAAACCCGCAGGAAATGAAGCAAAAAGCTATGAACAACACAGAAACTTGCTCTGATGCTTTAAAAGTTCATTTCGATGCAAGTAAAATTGCCTCAAGTTAGAGAATTTTAGAATTACTTCTCTAAATTTTTTCATGTGAATTTCTAAACTTATAGTGATGGTTTAGGCTAGATTTAGTGAAGGTATAGTGGAAGTTGGAGTTGGAAAGGTCATGATCAAGTGATAGGAACAGGGAGTAGTGCATTTAATGGGGCTTGTAGGGTTCATCTAAACTCAAAAAGCAAGAAATTCCTACTTAACAACTAAGGAACTTGCTAAATAAGAACAGTAAACAAGATTCCTTAAAAAGGATTCCTACCTAAAATAAATGAAATTCTAGATTATTACCTCAAAACTCATGAATTAAATGAGATCTATGTGGACATAGGTTAGTTCTACAAGAAAGAAACAAATAGGTTCATGGACTCTCTTTATCATACTAAGATAGCAAATTCGGCTTGAATGAGCTTCAAAAAGGCCTCAATTCAAAAATCGTTCTTTCTTCCTTACTATATCATTTAGCCTTAGTGGACCAAGCTGACCAGGGCAGGAAACAAAAGAAGGAAAAGGTAAAGTAAGGCTTGATTAGCTAAGGGAAATACGTAAGGAAAAGCTCTTCAAGAGGTTCCACTCCTACATATACATCTAATACGAATAAATAAACCATCTGTGCCCATGAGACCCCATGTGAGTCCCAAACAAAAGGCTGTAAAGATGTTGATTTACAGCATCAATTGGATCATTTTCCATGTGGCTGCATCCTCGCATCATTTGTAACTGGAACCCACCTAATCAATAGGGATTGCCATGTTGCATTGTCATTATTCACAAGCATGAAAAGAAAAAAAATGCACCAAGGAATGTCAGGATTTTAAGTTTCTGCAAAGGGGAAGGGATTTATACATGGGAGGGAAGGGAAATCCCATCACCAGTTCGTTATATAGGGGATGTCTTTGGTAACCGTTCCCCGTTTATTGTGATCGGATGGTTATATGCATGAATGTGCGCATGCATGGTCGTCATATAACCTTTTGCCTCCTGCAAATAAAAATGAAAATACATGTTATAGCCTAGTACCTCCATCATGAATCAGGAACTAACATAACTTGGTCTCCTTGGGTAGCACTGAATTTAATGATGGACAAAAACCATTTGGCTCCTTAGAAAGGAGATTCGAAGGGTGATTGAAAGTGGTTTACAAGAAAATACCTCACTTGTTTCTCAAGCATATAAATCCATGAAGTTTAATACTTAGGACAATCAGCCATTGGAAAATAACCCTTTGACATTTTAGGCAATCAAGTAATTAATCATGTAGGATTTTTTAGGATGTAACCCTACTATTTTGGTTAGAGTTTTCAATACCACACTTGAAAAAATAATAGACACTAATTCACCCAAAAATTTAAAAAAAAAAAAATGACACTAAGACATTCGCTGTGAAGGTGTTATCATCCTTACTGAACCAAATATAGTACCTAGCCACAAGGAGAAAAGGCCAAACCAAGTAGCAGTTGCTAGTAACTAGGAGTTTTGAAGTTGACTCTCTTAAAAGCCAACAAATCCATCATCAGCTAAATAATTCAATTAATAAAAGGACATTGTGATGTGACATGTAGCAATATGTACATTACCATCCAACATGCAAAATAACTCAAATATCAACTCATTTTATTAGAGACAATGGCTAAGTATACATGGTTGGCAGATGAGAATACGCAAGGGGAAGGAAACCGGATGACCTTGTAACATGGAGAATGCAACATACCACAAACCAAAGTCTCCAAAACCATTATGACCAACGATCAGGGAGCCACACTTTGGGATTCTTTTTAATTCCACTCCACCAGGAGATATATAATCAAAACTTTGTAAACTGAATTCTTCCACCTGCTCACTACAAGTGCAAAGCAAGACATTATATAATCATTCAGCATAACTTAAATGGCAATTCAAACAGAAGAATTTTATCCCCAAAAAGAAGGAAAATCAAACCGAAGGGGATAACCACCAAAAGCAACAATATAAATTTTGATAAACATGGAGCAGTAGTTAAATAATATATCCGGAAACATCAGAATTTAAACTCATTCAAAATTTTAGGTTACAATTACCAGAATTTAAGCACTTATCGGCTATCAGATATTTCAATTGAGGCTTCTTCAGCTACACCACACAGAGAATGGTGAACCCAAAAACCACTTGAATCCTATAATTAGTTTAAAAGTTCTACCTCTCAACCCATGAGTAACCAAAATCCACCCAATCAAAGCATGTTCACAACAACATCTCCTTTCAAGCGTGTAACTGAAAACAAATAAGGAAACCAGAATCCGAGATAGGGAGAAGAGAGATGGAACTAAGGGAGAGGAGAGATCAGTTCTTGCATTAGAGCAGAATTATTGTTATGTTTCTCTCCCTCCTATTGATCACTTACAGTAGAAAAGGTTACAATTGTAAATAGAAAGGAGCTCCACAAATTGGAGTCCTAGCTACACAAGGAGAAGGAAAAGAGAAAGTCCTAGATAAACAATGAAAAGGAAGTAAAGAAAAAGGGAACTCCATAAGATAAGGTGGAGTTATATTTACATTAGGACTTAGGAGGTTCGAAGAGATAAGAGAACCAGCATAGGCTGCCACCTGTCCACTAATATATGTCTGCTGGTTTGCTGAGCCAAACCAGCAACCAAAAGCTTATCTCGCTGGCGCTAGAATGGACCCCAACTAATGGGTCCATTCCTTGTTACTTAACAAAGCGAAACAGGAAATCATCCGAAGCCATGTTGGTCAAAAGAACATTGAAAAGAAACTATCATCACATCTAACTAGCTTGTCTTAAGATCCAAATAAAATTCACGTTTAAAAAAAACCAACTAAATGCATCAATTATTTCAATAGACCCACCACTCCTAAAACAGATTACACCACTGACCATTGCTCATTTGATGTTGATGCCAACCAATTTGAAGGGAAACTGATTAGGCTATAATAAGTACACTATGATAAAAACAGGATGGGTAAAGCTATATCATGAGTTAAGTATACTCTGGCACAACCATCCAAGTCCTAGTGTCATGGGTTGATCTGAAACCTTAAAAGATCATCTTCTGCATCTGTAATATATAGCATTCCATTTTTGGGGAAGAAATGTGGATCATTGCCACAACTAGAAGTATTGTACGTGTGTTGGGATGATTGGGGTCTCCTTGCAAGTTAGAACAAGCAACATTCTGCACAAAAGTTCTACATCGTGTCTCTTATATTGTTTGAGCATGTAAAGAATACGAGTAAGAACATCAGGTAATCTAGTTGATAAATTCCATCATAAACAACTTTCAGCCCAAGTGTCTAACCAAAAAAGTTAGACAATGCATTGACTGGTTGCCAGATATGAAGCAGGCTAGAACCGTTGGATTGGAATATTTTTAAGGTCTATTTTAATTAGGGAAATCATTGTAATTTGATTTAATTTTTATTTCTTTCCATAAAAAAAGGGATAAACTTACCCTTTAGCTAGGAGTTTTTTAGGCTAGTTAGGAGTCTTCTGTAATTAGGAGTCTTCTTTGATTATCATGTTTTATTTAGTAACTTTTTATTTAGCAATTCATTAGGTTGTAAAGTCTATTTATAGACCTCTTTTATCAATGAAACATATGATGGAGAATAGAGTGGAGATCTGAGTGGTGTTTGGTGCCCATACGGGCTGAGCAGTTGCTACTCACCCTCTCCTCCTCCTATCTCTCTCGGCTGGGCCGTCCCTCTCTCACGGCTGGTTCCCTTCCCACTTGCTGTGGAAGCCATCCTCCCCCTACCAATCTGTCGGTAAGTTTTCTTTTCCTTTCCCCTCTGCTTCCCTTCTTTCTTGGACCCTCTTTCTCTTCCTAATCCCCCGTTCTTCTGGTTCCTTGTACTGGACTATAATCCCAACTCCAACAAAGTTCTATCGATCTCTTTCTTCTCTCATCCAATCACACTCAGATTCTGGTTGGAACCTTTTCTTCCATAAACGACTTGAACCACCCCAAACCCATGACCTGAAACTTCTTCAACATTGAAAAACAAAATCTGCAACATACCTCTTTCTTCTCCTGCCGCCAAACCCAGTTTCAGATCTTCAAAACTCTTCCAACCCTTGCTGTTTGGAACCAACATTGGTGGGAATCAGTAAGTTTAGGTATTGCGACTCATCCCTTGAAGTTTCGAGTCGATTGGGCTTGTAACCGAGAAGTTCGATCGATTTCTCCACCTTCCAACTTCCGCCTCTGTTTTCGTTGGAAAAGAAGGCCTGAATTTCTTTTATTCCCACTTAGTTTTCTTCCCCAATGAGTACCCCTTCTTTATCTAGTTATTACAATTTTACCATACCCTTATAATTGCTTCCTGGTTTACCCTCTCTCTTGTGGGTTGACGACGCATTGTGAGTGATGCAGTCCAAGGACCAGCCAGTAGTGGATCAGCCCAAGGATGTGTCAACATGGGCCCAACCCACACTGTTCACGTGAACACTGTTCACGCGGTACCGTTCACGTGAACACCGTTCACGCGGTACCGTTCACGTGAACACCGCCACGCGGTACTGTTCACGGAACAGTACCAACAGCAGAATTTTTCCTTCTTTTTTCTTTCCTAAATTTTCTTGAATTTGTTTCCTAAAATTAAGTTATGGATTGATATTTTGTAAGTTGTTTTTGGAAACTTTCCTAAATCTATAAGGCAAGTTTCCCTTTTAATTTATCTTGGATATTTTTTAGATTGGAAACTTTCCTAAATCTATAAAGGCAAGTTTCCCTTTTAATTTATCTTAGAATTTTTTTTTTAAGAGGACTAAATCCTTCCTTATTTTGTAATCTTTCTTAAATCTATAAATAAGATAAAGAAGAAGAGAGCCAGAGATTTAGACCAAAAAAAAGAGAGTTTAGCTCTGATTTTCCTGGTTGAGTCTCATAGGTTGTGAGACTCAACCGAAATATTCTGTTTTATGGTTTTCTTGTCCTTCCTAATTCCTTCAAGTTCTTATTATTGCATACTGAATTACGATACCATTAAGTGCTGATTTGATAAACGAAAGCTCGTGGGATTAAAGATTAAAATCATATCGACCAGCTCTAACTAAACCAGTCCCGTTTTCAGATGATAGGTAGTTTTCAAAAAAATCACATCTCTCTCATCTGTGATCGGATCATCTCCAACTTTGGATATGTCTTCAAGTACATCCTAAAGAGTATTTCCCATCAAGTTTCAAGTGATTTCAAGGGTTAGATTTCAAGATAAGTGGTTTTCTTCATTACTTTTCTCTGCAGATTTTGTATTGGACTGAATTAAGATCCTGTAGCAAAGAGGGCTTGTTAATTTGAGATGTCTTAACCTCTTTGCCATCAGTGAGGATATCACCTAACTAGGGGCAGCGGTTATGAATTCCTAGCTATGCGCAGCAATTTGTGGATCATGCGAGTTTATTCACCGGAGGTGAATTCTTCCCAGCCAGGGAGAATTGATGAGAACATCGTCTCGGTCCATTAATTTAGGACTCTCAGTCAGTAGTCCATTAGTTTTAGGACTCTCAATCAGTAGTCCATTAGTAGTCCTAAAACTAATGGACTACTGACTGAGAGTCCTAAACTAATGAACTGAAACGATGTCCTCATCAATTCTCCCCGGCTGCAAAGAATTCACCTCCGGTGAATAAACTCGCATGATCTACAAACTGCTGCGCGTAGCTAGGAATTCATCACCGCTGCCCCTAGCTAGGTGATATCTTCGGAGTGCGTCGTCAACCCACAAGAGAGGAGGGTAAACTAGGAAGCAATTATAAGGGTATGGTAAAATTGTAATAACTAGATAAAGAAGGGGTACTCATTGGGGAAGAAAACTAAGTGGGAATAAAAGAAATTCAGGCCTTCTTCTCAACGAAAACAGAGGCGGAAGTTGGAAGGTGGAGAAATTGATCGAACTTCTCGGTTACAAGCCCAATCGACTCTAAACTTTAAAGGATGAGTCGCAATACCTAAACTTACTGATTCCCACCAATGTTGGTTCCAAATAGCAAGGGTTGGAAGAGTTTTGAAGATTTGAAACTGGGTTTGGCAGCAGGAGAAGGAAGAGGTATGTTGCAGATTTTGTTTCTCAATGTTGAAGAAGTTTCAGGTCATGGGTTTGGGGTGGTTCAAATCGTTTATGGAAGAAAAGGTTCCAACCAGAATCTGAGAGTGATTGGATGAGAGAAGAAAGAGATCGATAGAACTTTGTTGGGGTTGGGATTATAGTCCAGTACAAGAAACTAGAAGAACAGGGGATTAGGAAGAAAAAGAGGGTCCAAGAAAAAAGGGAAACATATGGGAAAGGAAAAGAAAACTTACAGACAGATTGGTAGGGAGAGGATGGCTTCCACAGCAAGTGGGAAGGGAACCAGCCGTGAGAGAGGGACGGCCCAACCGAGAGAGATAGGAGGAGGAGAGGGAGAGCAGCAACTGCTCAGCCCGTAGGCACCAAACACCACTCAAATCTCCACTCTATTCTCCATCATACGTTTCATTGATAAAAGAGGTCTATAAATAGACTTTACAACCTAATGAATTGCTAAATAAAAAGTTACTAAATAAAACATGATAATCAAAGAAGACTCCTAATTACAGAAGACTCCTAACTAGTCTAAAAAACTTCTAGCTAAAGGGTAAGTCTATCCCTTTTTTTACGGAAAGAAATAAAAATTAAATCAAATTACAATGATTTCCCTAATTAAAATAAACCCTAAAAATATTCCAATCCAACGGTTCTAGCCTGCATCAATTCTCCACCACTTAGAAAAAATTCATCCTCGAATTTTGTTACTTCTCGATGTCTGGAAGAATTTCTTTCTTCAGCAACTTGTCAGGAGTGAATGTGATCGACCCACTGGTTGGACATTGATAATCGTCCCATATCTTCATTAAGATCTGCATACTGCCAGGCTTCACTCTAATACCAAATTGATGTAGGCTAACCTAGGGTCTATAGTTTAACCTACTCTAACACGACGAGCTAACACAAAGGTTACTGAAATAACTAACCACTGGGCAGAGACTGTTATGGGCAGCAACTCACCTAACATGCTTACGAAATTAGTATTATGATAACCACAAGTAAAGAATAGTATAAAGCCAAGTAACATGGTCAATTAAGCAATGATTAATTAGGTTTCATGTTATGTTCATAATAAACCATAGGTTAATAAGTACTAATGTGCACAGATTTCAAAACTCCTAAACTAACAAGATTAAATGCCCAATGACTAAATAAACTTATGAACACATAAAAACAATAACTTTCCAATAATTAAAGAGAGGAAATCCTAACCATAACATGCTAAATACAAAGGCTCAGCTGTAACAATGCTATCAAAGTGGTTGTCCACGTTAGTAAGCACTAACTTGGCATTCACTATGGCAGAAATTATGTGGATTGGTGTTATAGCTCAACTGGCATTCACTATGGCAGAAATTATGTGGATTGGAGTTTCAGCTCAACAGGATGTATTAGAACAAAAAATAAATAACCCAACAGCAGGTTATCATTATAATAAGGGTTAACAGACGGGGTAACATAAGAGAACAATTAAAAATTAACTATGGGTTTGGGTGCTGTTAGTGTTACAGCGTATCTTGAGTCACTTTTTTAATAGCCAGGGAACAAAACAGCAAGTAATAAAAGGAAAAGAACTACTGCCGAAAGCAGTGCAAACAGTGGTAAGGGAATTCTGTAACAAGACAGAGAGAGGGATAGCAAGATAAGAGAGAAAGAAGGGGGAATGAATCTGTCCACAGATTCAGGGGGGAAGGGAAGTGACGTACCTGAGATACAGAAGAGAAGCCAAGAGAAAGATAAGTGGTTGGGGATAATTGCGTACCTGCAATGAGAGAGACAAGAGAGAGAGAGAGAGCACGAGATCTATTTCTTTTTTTTTCTTTTTTTTCTGTAATCAATAATCATCATCTACTTTCATTAATAAAAATCAGCCTTTTAATAAGGCTTACAAACCCAATTCACACATAACTCTAAAACTAATAAAAAAAACAGGTTTAATAACCATCGTCAAAAGGAAGGGGCCCACAACTGGGACCCAAAACTCTAACAGCATAAAAGAACTAGAGCCCACGTCTAAGGGTGTGTGGGGTCCACCATAAAAGAAATAAACTAGATAAAAAGAGTCCTAAAACTAATGGACTACTGACTGAGTCCTAAACTAATGGACTGAGACGATGTCCTCATCAAGATATTATCAAACATATAATGTGAAAAACCTCTTACCCAAAAGAATCACAAGCACGTAAGGAAAACCAATGGCTCCAATAATAAGAAGAATCTTAGAGAAGATAAATGCTTTACCTCCATTCTGAATTCATCACCAAACCATGCAGTCTGACTGAAATTTTTTGACAATGCAATTGATTTGTTACCAGAAACTATCAACTATATAATTTGTGATAGACCTCTTCTACCAAAAAATCAAAGGCACATAAAGAGAAACCAGCGGCTCCAATAAAAAGAAAAATGTGATAGAAGTTGGATATGTTTTGTCACCTCCATTCTGAATTCATGACCCAAACATGCAGTTTCCCATTCTCTTCAACAGAAACAAGATGACTATGTCCACAAACTAGCATATACTGAATGCTTTCAACAGTTTTTAACTTGGCCACAACTGAAACATAACCAAGTTTGACGGCCACAACCTTTACAGCATTCTCCTCAAATGATTCTGATGTACATGCAGAACACAAACAATGGATTTTTTGTTCCCTGAAAACACATGGCATATTACTATTAAGCATACATCAGAGTTTAAGTAGGTACTTTCTATAATTAAAATACCTTAAAAAAAAAATGAGCACCTGCAACAAGGTGCCTTGATACTGTCCAGGAAAACAAGACACTGCCCATCTGGAGTAAATTGGAACCCATATCTCTCAAGTGCAATCTAACCGGAAAAAGAAGAAGAAGAAGAAAAATATTCACTTTAAATACTACACTGGTCAAGCATGTTCATCCTAAAAAATAAGGACAATATGATAGGCTTACTTTTCTTCCAAATGAATCTTTCGAAATTGGCAGCATGATTGACGAATAAGAAAGAAAAGAAGGGTATCCCCTCATTGGCTCTTTAATTGGAACTTTGTAAATGAAAATGGTTCTAACCCTATCCACCAAATGACCGCATAAAACACAAATATTGATATCATCTCCTCTGTTACTATAAAATACAGAGAGAACTGGGCTTGGGTGAACATAGCATCCAACAAGCTCAACAAACCCCTTTGACTTGATTTCAGGCTCAGTCTCCAATGGAAAGAAACGATCCTGTGTTAGATTTCTTTTATGTAGCTCACCATGAGAGAGAAAAGTTTGAGAATCTGAAGTAGAGTGCTTTGTGTGAAGATGTTCATGAACTTTCTCAGCTTGATCCTCTCTACAACCAAAGAACTTCTCATCCTTTTTCTGGAACAATGATCCAATATTACTGCACCCTATAAGATTGAGTGGCTCAACCACCTCACTGGAAGCATCAGCTTGGTGATTTTTCACATGTGAAAAATACAGATCAGGAATGCCAGACACATTGAGGCATTTCATGGCATGATCAAACACATTTTCACTTTGAGATACAGCAGGTACAATATCCAAGAATATGTCCTTGGGTTTGAGGTTAGCCTCCGCAATGTGCAGATCGTGATGTTGTCCATTAAACTTGAATTCATGTGAAAGCAAATCATCTGTCATTAAGCAGTTATTTGAGTCACCAGTTTGACCAATTTCTGCATTAAGCAAAGCATCTTTGGCAGAATTTGTCCCAGGAATACAAACATCTCCAACATTCCTGCAAATTAAACTTTCAGAAAGAGGACCATTATATTTTCTAATTGAAGGTTCTTCACCTGCTTCTTGAACAAAGGCGGATTCATTGAATGTTCTGATAATTCCTCTGTTAGTATCAACCTCCTCCTGTAAAATACAGGTAGAAATCATTGCACCAGTTAAGTTAGCATCTTCTGTACTGTGATCCGAATGTAAATCACTTCCTTGATACTTCAGAGTAGAACCATGTTTTCGATAATATTGAACAAGTTTTGGTTTAGGTATTTCACTACTCTTAATTTCCAAATTCTTGAGCAGGGTTTTTGAAGAAAAAGCAATTAATGCAGGGCAATGTGCAGTCTCTTTTCTTTGGAAAGTAGAATTATTTGGTGATTCATCAGCTCTCCATGAATTGGATACCTCATTGGTGAAAATACTTTCAGCATGAGAAGATGGAGAATGACTGTCCACAGAAAAAGTCCGCAGCAAGACAGAGGCACCTTCTGTATGATTAGGTACAAGCTCAATGTCCTTGTCTGCAAAACCATCCACTTTAGAATTAATTTCAACAGGTAATGAACTCTTATCCCAATTTTCACAAGCATTATTGGACTCTTCAAGAAAGAACTGTTTGTTGGGAGACAAGCAACCTAGATGAGAATCAGTGGGAGATTCTCCCTTCTCCAGCCTTTCATTGGGAGTTGTAAGTGCTTCACCAAAGCATGTTTCCTTGTTTCCATTCGCCTCAACATGTAAAGACTCTTTCCCACCATCAACATGTTTAAGCTCCTCCTTGTCACTGGTTCTAATATGAGAAACTAAAACCTCGTGTCTCCTATCAGCACTTTCAAGCAATCCCAAAGTATCATGATTGCATACATCTTTAAGATTGGGCGCTTGATCAGCTTGAGCTAGATGATAAAATATAGGTATCTGGTTACTCGAATGATTCTGATAATGATCATCCTCAAAACTGTCAGGTATGACAGACTTGAAAACCTCAGAACTTTGGATATCAGAAACCAGGCATGTATATAAGCTATCTGCTCTTTCCTCCCCCTCAACATGGGAATCTTCAATAGGCATTTGGGGATCACGTATACCTGTAAAAGATTACACTCAGCGAACTCAGACAAATGGACACCCATAAAAAGTTAAGGAACCAAAGTGCTCAAGATACAATATACTTGGCCACAAACTCATTACAGAGTAGCTAAAATTACAACAAAAGTTCAAGAGTTTTATAAGGTTTTGAACATTTTTACTTGGAGATGCTTCATTGCGAAGAAGGCAGGATCCATTACTTTCCTCCTGGATCTTCAAGCCAACTACACTCACAGCAGGGTCACATTTAGTGTCAGAAATTTCTGAACTCCGAATAGGTCTCCTTTTTCTCGTTGGCATCTTCTTAAGTAGAGGAAGTGCTTGTGGGAGCAAAACCCTGATCATTGATTTGGTTAATTCCTGCCCAACCGAGTCGTAGTCGCTCTTCTGAGAACTTATATTTGAAGTAGATGTGTCCATGTCTTCTTCTGGATGTAATTCCCTTGCAGCTGCAACTACCTCATTTCTGACATTGGAAGGACTTCCCTCTGGCACAGAACTAGCAATGTTATCTGCACAGATTATTCTATTTTTAGTTAAACATAAAAGGATAAAGAAGACAACTGATATCGTGTGTGCATGCGCAAGTACCTTGCTGAATATCCAAGGTATCAGGAGCACATAGATCTGAATCATTGACAACCTTTGACTCTGTCATAATGAGGATTTCCCCATCGCTGACTTCCAAAGTTGAGTGGAATCCCTGCAAAATATCATTGAATGACCAATCATGCTGTAGGAATTAAGAATATCCATATCCTCTTCAACTGAGAATAACTAACTGCACAACTGCTATGCATAAATTTAACCACAGAAACTAAACAATTCCGTTGAGAAACTTGAAACCTCATACTACTTGAGCAAGGTGCAGCAAGTGCACCAGGGGTTCTAGCAAGCTAATTAAAAGGTGATGAGCAGATTTAAATGAAAACTAACCAACACATTTGGAAAATGAGAAAACATAAATATATCAGTTCTTACAAGACCAGCATTCGTTCTTGTCTCCTGGGAAAAGTCAGTTTCCTCTCTACAATTGTCTAGAGACTCAGCAGATTCTAAGGGTGAAACATCTTTGACAGAAGCTGGCCCCTTTCCCCTCTCAGTTGTAGTAGGCACGTCCACTGACACAGGCAAAGTTGCTTGATTGATAAATATTTCTTGGTCTCCATCTGAAGTACAAGTACATTTCTCGTCATGATGAACCCTGTGAATCTCTTGTATAGTAGTTGCAACCGCAGGACCATTAGACAAATGTTCAGGCCGGAGTCTTTTAAGACTAGACTCACTGGCATTTATGGTAGTCATTTTGTGTTTCCTACTTCTCTTCCCAGTAATGTGTGGCTTTTCCAAGCATGACAGTAAATCAGGGCATGAACGTGAATCTGGAAACCGTGTTTCATGCTCTAGTGCAGATGCCCCATTGAAGAAACTGGAGGATAGAAAACTCTGTTCTGCCACTCCATTTATATTGGCCACAATCTCTCGAAGAAGTCGTTGAACGAATGGATTTTTAAACCCAAAAAGCTGCATGCCACAAAAAAAAATAAGGAAATAACATTAAGAAAATTCTAAGATTTTTTGGGGGGATTTGGGGAAGGTAACATCTTCATAGCTAAACATACAAATTGGCTCAGAAGTAAGAACTCAAGCTGCTTTAGAAAAGAATATGGCATATTTTGCAATCAATGAAATTAGAAATGCAAGATACCAATTTAATGTTTGACCACCAGGAATTGGAGGAAAAGGTAATTGCAGCATTACTTAGTCAATGCATGAACACATCAAAATCATCTAACTATAAATTTTATGTTTGAATCGACGGATGGAAAACTAACCAGGTTAAACAAGAAATGCTAATATGATAACCAAACAATCTCCAAGACTAGAGATCTTAAAAAGTTAAAAGCTCCTAAAGGGGCTAGTATTTACCTCCACCGCATCTATCTTGCAAGAAGATCTCTTCCCATGCCACATCTTTACTCGGGGACCGTTTTTCTTTTGAAAGCGCTCCCATGCAATTTCTGGAGTCTGACCTGAACATGAATGGCCATCTGTAGAAGTAATCTGCAAACAAAACGTGGTGCTTGCTTAGATATTTTCTTAGATTAAGCTGCATGCCAATGCTAACTCACAAATAAAATGAAATGGGCCTGAATACACACCATAAACAGTGGCCCTTTAAGACCTTCATGAATTTCTAGCTTGTATATGCTCCCGATGTGAATGCGTACAGCATGGTAACCAATTGGATATGGATACCGGTCTTTACCCTGCAAAAACAAAAGGCATTAAATAAAATATAAAAAAAACACTTAAAATGACTGTCGAGGGAGTGAGGGGAGAAGAAGCAAGTCAGTATGCACAAGATTGTCTGGGAACAGGATTTACGTCTTGTTCAATGTAGCAACGATATCGTTTATAGGACTGCAATTACTTTACTGGATCACAACCAAGCATAAATAGCACCCATGAATAACAGATTCAACTATGGACCCAGTCCCAAGTTACAATTTGGTTCCAAGATCATAGCATTCAAGCGGGTTTTTCATAAGGTCTTTTTTTTTCCCTCTCTTGAGTTAAATGAAAAAAGGCTTTAATACAGATTGCCTATGGAGCAATTCTAGGATTGGCCAAAACATAGATTTTTCCATCAGCATTAGAAACTAATCGTTTGATAAAATTTCCTTTCCTTAAACTCTCACACGATCAATGAAATATTTGTAAATTTAAATACAGAAAAATTAGCTAAGTCAAACTCCCTGAACCTCCTGAACATTTTTTTTTTTTTTTTGTTACAACCAGTTCAGCAGATGTTCCAGCACTAAAGCTATTCTAATTTGCTTTGACTATCACATAAACCAACCAAAGAAAATATTAAAGAGCTCCACTGCACGATAAGATATATAAGTTTCGTGGAATCACTAATATGGTGATGAAACGCGATAAAAACATATCAGTAACCTCGTGAATTAGCGATTAAAAGCCCTAAACCTCCACTTGAACCACAAAATCATTTCATATAAGATCTAAAAGATAATCTAAAGAGGCGAACTAGAGATGGAAATCTGTAGAAAAGAAACAAGGACATTTTTCCATTGGCCATTACAATAACAATAGAAGACAAACCCTAGAGCTGCTCCAGTACTTCTTGTCCCAAGGTCCCTTGTACAGAGCTCCAACGGAGATTATTTCCAGTCCATCCAGTTTATCTCCACTAGGATCCTTTTCCATTTCGAAAGAAGAGAAGAGGAACAGACTGCGAGCGGAAGAATCTGACTAGTCGGAAGTCTACAACACTGGTTTTCTTGGATTGATAGCTTCTCGTGGATGGAATGGAGCCATGGAACAGCGGGAATCTTTTGTTTAATGGTTTCCCGCCAAAAAAGGAATGGGAAGAATGAAGACACGTGGCTAAAATTGCGTGACGTCTGATTCGTGTCGACGTGTCCAAGAAAGAAAAAAAAACGCCGTTGCCGGGGATCGAACCCGGGTCACCCGCGTGACAGGCGGGAATACTTACCACTATACTACAACGACTTTGATGAAAAATCAGTGGAAACAAATAATATTTAGACAAATTACTTTGTAAACCCTACTGTATCCTGAACCCATGTGAAGACATTGGCAACCTTGATATTTACCGCACATCTCCTAAATTCTACAAGCCGAAGAGTACGTTAGAGTTCAGTTTTTTTCCTTATAAAAAGGTGAAAAGGGAAAACTTTTTTGGAATATAATATTTTTTTTATTGTTTCTTTTAATTTTAAATGAAAAAAGACCTCAAGACTTGAAATGAAAAATATTAAACACAAAATGGTTTGTTACTTTTTAGACTCTCACATAACACTTATTATGTCATGGTGACAAATGATGCATCTATTCCGACAATTGCATAGAGAGGATATAGTATAGATTAGCTACATGTCAAATTTTAGAATGTAATCCAATAAAATACTCCGTATGTATTGATATGTTTCTCGTATATGTCCAAACATATATATTAATACTCTAGCCATTATATGCTCTCTCTCATATCTCATGGTGACAAATAGTATAGATCATATTTATCTTGTGACTCTAAAAAAAATACAAAAACTTGAGCACCGGTTCAAGGACAACAATTGTTGCCACACAGAAACTCATTTCATCCAAGAATAAATAAACTAAGAGTACCACATTGTCTCCACGAAGAGTCTCAACTAGGAGTTGCAGGGCACTGTAATGACCTCACCGAGGTCCCGTCTGACCTGCATCCCCAAGTAGGGCTTGGGTTTGCTGTAGCCACATCTGGGTCATTGAGAGCACATCTACATGTACATCCAATGCAACCCAACGGCCCTGATGGGGCTACAGGGGTTGCATGGCTGCAGAGGATCCAAGCCCCCCCCCCCAAAGTAAGCTTATTGCATCTTCGACTTCCTCTCCCTCAAGGGGCAAGCCTAGTCCATCTCGGACAATGAATGGGACTGACTTCTTTTGCTCACGTTGGAAGAGGGAAAATGGGGGAAAACCGACTTGTTGATGCACACCTATGTATAAATGCATAGTATGGTTCTCTTAATTTTTTTTGTAAAGGATAAATGTATATATAGTTGATATTTATTTGAATTGATGCATATGGATGATACTTCTTGAGATGTGACTTTTTTTTTTTCCTTCAACTTCTTTTGTTCTTCTTTCCCCAGAAGTTCATGCGCATGGGAAAATGCAGACCAATTGTGCTCTCTAGGTCATTGTCGGGTGAGATCAAGGAGAAGACATAGAAAATAAGGGGGAAAGAGTAAAATTAGTACAGTTATGTACTAATAGCGAAAGAGTATTTTTGTCAGACTATTAAAGTTTGTTAACACAATTACTTTTTTTGGACTTGAGTGTAAGTCTAAAAGACATAAGGTGGTGTTGCATAATAAACGAATATACACGAATTGTCAAGAAAGGACTGTGTAATTTTTCCAAAATGTTATGACAAAATAAATACATTTCCCTGAGGAAAGCAAACAATAGGAAAAGTTAAATTAATGCTTCTCGAGGAGGCTTTACTCATCAAGAGTGGCAAGGTCATATGCCCATTTTGTTTTAGTTGAAACTAGAAATTCTATATCCACCTAGACATGCTACCCTTGATGTGTATGTATTTTCCAGTTGCCACTGCAACATATGTTGGCTTGTCCTATCAATATCTGTATATTGCATTTGATATGTATTATTGGGAATGTATTCTTAAAAATACATTTTCAGAGTATAAAACTTTTTTTTATCAATCCTACTCTAAGTTATACTATTGGGGTGGGGGACAGGTGCAAGAGTGGAGGCTTGAACTTGAGACCTACCTCTCAATCCATGCTTAACCAAGCAGGTGTTTGCGAGTACAAATTACATTCATAACATAGAAGGAGAAAGGGTAATAAAACAAGGCAATTAAATTGCTTTAGGATGTAAAGTGGGTTAAAGAGCATGTAGAATGGGCGGAGTTCACAAGACATTTCATGATCCAAGAACAATAATGCATACCAAACACTATTTTTTGTCATCTCAAAATATGTTATTGACCTATAATGCAATCCAAGAATGCATTCCAGACACAACTTTAATGTATCTAACTTGTTAATCCACATCAAAATATTTCAAGAACATTCCCATTCTCCTTTCCCTCCTCAAAACAAAACGATACAAAATTAAAATGATCAATGAACATTTTGAGTTAACAGCAAGAAGTGGAAACCAAATTTATAACCTATAAATCCTTGACCATAACAGAGAATCATGGAAATATGGACTTTCAATGTTCTCTAAATGTTAAGGTTGATCCCAATGTTAAGCTTGATTGATCCAACATCTCCTATAGATTCTTTGATACAAATGATATTTTTAAGCTGAAAAATCATATATGGCACAACACAAAGTAGATAATGGGTGGTGCAACAAATCACAAATGCACTATATAACTTCTAATCCTCCAAGGAACCTCTTACAGTATTTATAGAATACTGTTGTAATCCTAATACTCTTTCTATAATATAATTAAGGTTATCAAACATATCTCATACCATGTGATGAATCAAATCAAATCAATTCTACCATATTAATTAGACTCTCACTGAATAACTGGTCTAGGTAATTAATTAAGCCCACATAAGTCTAATATGTCAACTGTCAAATCCTATAAATCTCATCCCACCTTTGTAGGCCTTAATTACCTCAGGGCCTTCCTCCTCATAACTTGTAAAATTTTCACATAAAAAATTTTACATATGAAAAATTTTACTACAAAATTTTACATCGAAACAAACGGAACCTTAAGTACCATGGTTCAAAACAATTAAGAAAAAACATAAAAAACTAAAATTTTTTTTTATTACATTTCGGAATAACATTTACATTTCCTTGGGCTATAGGCTATAAATCAAATGTCTTTTTAACTACTTCACAAATTTTACAAGAGCTGTCACGCTTACAAGCCAAAAAAACCTTGGCAACCTGCATCTGTCATAGTTTCTATTATATTATGGAAATCACAATCTCCTGAAATTAAAAGTACAAACTTTTAGGATAGTTATTGACAAATGTTGTCATTGCTTGTTTGATTGCCATATCTGCTACATTTTTTACTTACTTATGATATTAATAGTAGTCATTTTATAGATATTGTCGTCATGTCCCCACTTTCCATACGCTTGAAATTTTCAATTGCAATGAAATTTTCCACCGTATCTTCTATTCTCGTATTACGTAAGGTTTGAATAATATTGTCCTATAAATTTATGACATTAAGTCCATGATGAGGAATCGTACAGTTTTCAAAATCCCAAAATGCCCCAATAGAGAGTAAAGTGATTTCTAATGATTCATTCATCACAATTGATGAATTATTACTCTTATTGGCAAACACCATAGATGAAGAATCAATATTAGTAGACCTCATCAAAACAATACTCTGTGTTCTACACTTATAACTACTTTTAAATTCATTAAAAAACCCAGTCATGGGAATGTCTCTAGTCATAGCCCATATGTCACACAATATATATATATATATATATATATATATATTAAGTTTTGACATCACCATTGAAAATTTGACTACAACTATATATTGTAATAAAATTTATTTATTCATTAATAAGTTTTGACATCATCAGTGAAAATTTTACTACAACTAATTAAGGCAGTGTAGGACTCCAGTGCATGTCCATGTCCAATGACTAAAGACAATAAGTCATACAGAGATTAACATGTTATCATGGGGAAGAGAGGAGGGTACGAGAGCTAGACTACACTTAAGGGGCATTTAATAGATAATAAAAAGCTAGGGAAGCCCTGAGGAGGAGCTTAGTCGTTCTGAGTGGTGAGAGGTGAGTGAGTAGGTCTCAAATGAGCTTTGGAGGATTGGAGGCTTTGAAACGTGCAACTCTGAAAAAAGTAGAGGTTGAGAAGACCACGTGGCACTCATCCAGCGACCACGGGTCTTTCTCTCATATGAAAAGAAAAGGTATGTTCTTGACTGTCTTCCTCTCCCTCCAACTGCATTTATTTCTTTCCTACTCTCAACTCTCTCTCAGGTGCGAAACCTTCTTTCTCTTTTCTCTTTCTCAACTGAGCCTCAACTCCCCCCTTTCTATTGCCTCGTAACAGCTCCTGGTGTTCCAAGTTCTTCTCCCTCCTAATCTGTTAGCACTCTCCTTCCCTTCCTAAACCCGACTCCCCTGGTTCTATTTCGACATAACCCCTCCCTCTTCTTTCTTTTTTCTCTCTCTCAACTGAGCCTCAACTCCCCCTATTGCAGTAGCAGCTCCTGCTACTAATCTGTTAGCAGTCTCCTTCCCCTTCATAAACCCCATTCCTTGGTCATGTTTCGAGAGAACCCCTCCCTCCCTTTGGTTGCTGTAACCCTTATCCATTGATTCTAGGTCTATATGGTTGGCTCTGATACCAACTGTTATACATTTATATGAATAAAGTTTTAACCAAATCCATCACAGTCCATACAAGTACTATAGAACACAATGGAGAAGTCATAATCTATGAATCATAAATACATACATGTATGTGAAGGCTGATTTCCTTAATTTCCTCTACGCTCTAAACTTTGATCGAAATCCCTCGATTACAATCTTCTACAGCCTCGGAAGGATATCCCCATAAAATTTTCACATATAAAATTTTACATGTGGAAAATTTTACTGTAAAATTTTACATCGAAACAAATGGAGCCTTGAGTACCATATTTCAAAACAATTAAGAAAAAAACATAATAAACTAAGATTTTTTATTAGGAATAACATTTACATTTTCTTAGGCCATGTGTTACAAATCAAAAGTTTTTTTAACTACTTCATTAATTTTACAAAAGTCGTCACGCTTACAAGCCAAAAAAACCTTGGCAACCTGCATCTGTCATAGTTTCCACTATATCTTGAAAATCACAATCTCTTGAAATTAAAAGTACAATACTTTTAGGATAGTTGTTGACAAATGTTGTCATTTGCCTATTTGATTGCCATGTCTGCTGCATTTTTACTTTACTTCTGATATTAATTGTAGTCATTTTTGTAGATATTGCCGTCATGTCCCCACTTTCCATATGTTTGAAATTCTCAATTGCAACGAAATTTATGACCTTAATTCCGCGACGAAGAATTACATAGTTTTCAAAGTCCCAAAATACCCTCATAGAAGGTATAGGGACTTTTGATAATTCATTCACCACAATAATGATTTATTCACTATAGTTGGTGAATTATTCTTATTGGCAATCACCATAGATGATGAACCAATATTAGTAGACTTCATCAAAACAATACTCTGTGGTCTACACTTATAACTACTTTTAAATTCGTTAAAAAATCCAATCATGGATATGTCTCTAATCATAGCTCATACGTTATATATATTGTAATAAAAATTATTTATTCATTAATAAGTTTTGATATCACCCGTGAAAATTTGACTACACAACTAATGAAAGCAGTGTAGAACTCCAGTGCATGTCCATGTCCAATTACTAAAGACGATAAGTCATACAGAGATTAACAGATTACCATGGGGAAGAGATGAGAGTGCAAGAGTTAGCCTACACTTAAGGGGCAGAGGTTGAGAAAACCAAGTGATGCTCACCCAACGACCACAAGTCTTTCTCCCATATGAAAAGAAAAGGTATACTTTTGACTGTCTTCCTCTCCCTTCAACTGCGTCTCTTTCTCTCCCACTCTCAACTCTCTTTCAGGTACGAAACTTCTTTCTCTTTTCTCTCTCTCTCAACTAAGCCTCAACTCCCCCCCTCTATTGCCATAGCAGCTCCTGGTGTTCCAAGTTCTTTTTCTGCTAATCTGTTAGCAGTCTCCTTCCCCTTCATAAACCCCATTCCCCTGATTCTGTTTCGACAGAACCCCTCCCTCTTCTTTCTCTTTTCTCTCTCTTAATTGAGCCTCAACTCCCCCTATTGTTGTAGCAGGTCCTGATGTTCCAAGTTATTCCCCCTGCTAATTTGTTAGCAGTCTCCTTTCCCTTCATAAACTCCATTCCCTTAGTTCTGTTTTAATAGAACTCCTCCCTCCCTTTGATTACCGCAACCCTTCCTTATTGATTCTAGGTCTATATGGTTGGCTCTGACACCAATTATTAGATATTTATGTTAATAGGATTTCAACCATACCCATCCCAATCCAAAATTTGTGAGTACAATCGGATTTGGTTCATAGTTTTTAATTTTTGGGAGGGAATTCGTAGACAACCAAGCAACAGTGAGGATGCATAGTGCATAGGGACACATATCGATGCATTATGTGCGCGGCTAGAATCCTCATCATTACTTGGCAACTAGAGTATTTAATTATGAGATTTTCTTCTTATTATTATTATTATTATTTTGTTAGTAAACATGAGATTTTCTTACTGACATACTCAAAGTGTTAGCTTATGTAATCACAAAATTACAATACTTGTGAGACATTTAAGGCCTCGTTTGATAGCACTCTAGCTCCCATGGAGCTGCTTCTGGTCTGGAGTCATTTTCTACTTCTTCTCCAGAATCAGGATTTTTGGAATAGAATGTTGTTTGATAATGCTGTTCCAAAATCAAAAGACTATGCTTCTAGAATGTTGTTTGGTAGTGGGGGTGGTAGTGTTGGTAGCGGTGGGGGGGGTGGTGGTAGTGATGGCGGTGCTGGGGGTGGTGGCGGCGGCGGTACTGGTGGGGGTGGTGGTGGTGGTAGAGGCGCGGGTGGTGGGGGTGGTGGCAGTGGAGATGGGTGGTGGGTAGGTGGGTGGTGGTGGTGGCGACAGTGGTGGTAGGTGGTAGGTTGTCACACCCCAATTCCGCACTATTCAGAATGGTGTGATGAATCGCTAGCAAACCAACGATTCAACCAGGATCTCGAGTAGTCTATATCCGTATTATCTGAACCCCATACATCCATAATCATAATCAAAGTAAATACACAATAGCGGAAGTCTTATAATAAAATGAACTGAAAATCTACTATGATATTAATATTTAAATAATAATTTATTCTGTATCAACTGAGACATAAATAATTATCAAATACATGTCTTTATTAAATCCAACTAAAGAAATCTAGAAAATATCTAATCGAATACACATGAGTTGTCCTTGCAAGAGGAGTCATGTGTATCCACTTCAGCTTCAGCTTCCATCGCCGCTACGTTCCCGTACGCTGGAGCATTCATATAATCTTCAATGATATAACCTGCATCATCAACTAAAAATATTTGACGTCGAGGGGTGAGCACACATCACGGCTCAGTGAGTAGACAAAACAATGCAACATTAGATATGCATGCAATCAATTCATATCTTTGGTCTGGTTTATAGTTTGCAATACGCAATAGAAAGGTTTGGTGGTCAAAGGTTAACATTTATTGACCCGGCCTCTATACACAGGGTGTGGAAGTTCGCCCGAAGGTTAACGTTTATCGTCGTCCCCATCCACCCTAATCATGAACATTATATAACAAAGGTCAACGTTTATTGCTATATAGTGGCATACCAACACGTAAGCCCCTGTTAGCGAGGGCTTGCAAACTGGGCTCGCAACTAACCAATCCTAATGCCAAACAGTGTATCCAAGGCCTCACCCCAGCATCCCTCAGAATATCCATAGAGATAGAGCTAAGACCCCCTAGTAGAGTCAGAGACTACAAGGACCGAGACCACCTCCCCTAATACTCTACGACATAATAGTTCTGCTAAAGTAATGGCGATACGACGATGCTAATCCACAAGACTTGAGTTAGAGATAAAGCTAAAGTGTTGAGACCCGCCAAAGGTTAACGTTTATTGACGTTCTCATCACACCTCCCCTGATACTCGCTCGCATCAAGTACACCAACCACACACATACAATCACATGCCTATTCCTATCATCATCATCATCATCATCATGTTATAAACAATAAAGTAAATATGCATGAACAAATAATAGAAATATTGGATGACATGTTGTATGCACATTACAAACATATTCGCATAGAATCAAGCATGGCATTGGACTCAAGAAAAGAAAAACAGTTTGTTATTAACCAATTAGTTTAAAGTTCTGTTTCCTCACCTTAGCTTGCTAATAGATACTTTTCCAAGCTTTATAATCACCTTTATATTATTATTGTATTGCTAGAAGACCTAACAAAGTCGATAGAATTTAATTAGAATTAATTCTGAATTTAAAAATCATTCTGTTAACTGAGGGTCGGAGGTAGGGTCGGAGTCTTGATCGACCATGGGTGCGACCCTCCCCAAACTCTGAACTTCCCGAACACTGAGGGTCGATAGTTAGGATCACCTAGGGTCGGATGGTCATTGACCCTCGGTGCGACCCTCGGTGTACTTTGGTCAATTTCCCTCTTTTAGTCCATTCTTCGTGCTTGGGATCCTACGGTTTGCTCCTACATTCCATTCAACATTCATTCCATGGTCTGGAACTATGCATCATCCACCTAAATAGCTTTCATGCATTCTCCTATGGTTTTCCATGAAAACCTAATCATGGGTTGATGGTTTGAGTTTATCCGAGATTATATTCTCACCATTACCTAACCTAAGGTCTGTAGAAACTCATGAAATTAGTATCCATACCTGAGAAGAATACTCATTCTCTGCAACTCTTCTCTTCCTTAGCCTTTTCTTCAAGTTTTCCTTCTCTTCTTCTTTTCCTTCTCTCCTCTTTCTCTCAATCCAATTAGGGTTGTAAAAGGAGTGAAAGAGGCTTAGGGACGTCCTTTAAATAGAGTAGGAACATCCTAAAATAAGTCCCTTTGAGATTAGGAAAGAATCCCAATCGAAAATTAGGAAATTTCCTAATTTTAGTTTCGGCGGCAACTGAGGGTCGATGGGAGGGTCGATGATCCCGTCGACCCTAGGTTCTCTAAGTTGTCCGACCCTCCCTTCAAAACTGAGGGTCTAACTTTCTGTTTTGGGGGGTCCGACCCTCCTTAGCTGGGTATGCGACCCTCCCCTTAAATTAAGTGTTTTTGGGTCGATTTGATACCTGGGATCTCGATCTCCTTCACGCCCTTGGTCCATTTGACTCGACCATGATGGATAAATCTGGTTCAAGGTGGTAAGACCGGTTAGCTTGACACGGGTCTTACATAGGTGGTGGGTGGTGGCAGTGGAGATGGGTGGTGGGTGGGTGGGTGGTGGTGGTGGCGGCAGTGGTGGTGGGTGGGTGGTGGTGGTGACGGTGGCGGTAGGTGGTGGGTGGTGGTGGTGGTGGCGGGGGGTGGTGGTGGCGGTGGTGGTGGTGGTGGTGGCAGCGGCTGTGGGTGGTGGTGGGGATGGTGGCGGTGGAGGGGTGCTGGTGATGATGGCAGTGCCAATGGTGGTGGTGATGGCAGTCGGTAGTGGTAATAGCTACGAAGTAAGTGAAATAAGTTTTTTTAACTCCAATTTTTTAGTTCCTCGAGACATTTTTGGAGCGGTTCACTCCATGGGAGTCAAAACTTGAATCGTGTTTATCAATCGCCATTCTACTCCGGATTAACTCCGGAGCTAAGAAGTAAGGAGCTGGAGTGTTATCAAACGGGACCTAATTAACCAAAAATTTGATCACCAGCCCAATGCCGCAATTAAACAGATCTATGGAAAAGGCCCTAGGGTTCATTGCCTGTGAAATAAAATTATAAAATGACAAGATACCCCACTGAAATATGTATTAAAACCGCAAATATAATCATGATCCAAGAAGTTTTGAATTTTTTTGAGGATAATATAAAGAAGTTTTCCAATACTACGTTTGATTTGCAAGGAAAATATAGGATCAGAAAGGCAAATCAATAATAAAATGAATTTTTTAAGCAGACCAGCTTCTTTGCATCTTGTATGGCTGTTTGAGCTCGTGGAGCATTTGCTTGGCATGTCCAACCATACCTGCCTTCTCATGCACCGCAATCATCATCTCCTTTTGGTTAAGTTTGGATCCAAATCGTCTTCTACAAGGGTATTCGTAGGAGATGTTGCTGCCTTCATCCGACGCACACCTCGTGTAGTCGTTTTTATCTGACGTCACAAGAAGTCCCACCGTAGGAGAGAAACCGTGAATGGTAAGCACCCTATCAAATGTCGATTTTGAATCTAAAAAACACACTCGACTAACCACAGCGTTTTAGGGGGGGAGAGTGAGGGCTGAGGAAGAAGAAAGTTGAGAGAGAGGGCGGCGGATTAAGGCTTTGGTTTTGTTTCAGGGGGCGGAGGAGAGGGTTTGGGTTCCAAATCGTGGCAGAGGAAGAAGAAAGTTGAGAGAGAGAGAGCGGCGGTACTCAAAAGGAGGTTGTAAAGGGCGGCGGAACTCGAAACTCGGCTTCCCTGATTTTCTTGCTATTTCTGCTCTGCAACTCATTTGGACATTCTTTTGCCTGCAACTACGAGTGAGTTCCAAGTGGTTTCGATTTTTTTTTGTTTTTTTTGTTCATTTTTGCATCGTAAATTCTTAATATGTGCAGATGAATCTCATTTTTGTTAACTTGTTCATTTTTGCATTTTTGTTTTTGTTAATAACATGCATTTCTCCCCATACGTTTTCAGTCTCAAAAGCATAGGTGCTGCTTTGTTGACTCAATTCCTTGATCTAACATTCTTCTTCACTGGTGTTGTTTCTTTTCCTACAGATTGGTACAAACAATGGATTACTCTGTTATTGTGTTTGATACAGCTCGAACAGGTCATACTCTTGGTCTATTGCACTTCCCATCTTATTTGATATTTCATTGGAAGGATCTCCTGTGATGACTTTCTTGGGGATGGGAGATCCATTGTGATGAAAAGCTGAAGACAGCATTTCGTGAAGACTGACTAGGGTTGGAATTTTTCCATTTTTTGTTATAATATTTTTTTTACTTCTTGTCAGGTGTATTTGGCTAGTCCTTGTCATTTGAAAGTGATCTTGGTTTGAAATTGTAGGTTGATGTGTATTGAACAATTTGAATAGATCTTTTGGAAGTTGCAGAGAAACTGCTTGAAAGTGTATGGCCACATCTATCAGTTGAAACTGAATGTTTTTACTTTAAAGGACTGATCGACTTCAAAGATCTTTCCCTAGAAGAACTAATCAAACATTTTCTAACAGCATGATATGCAAGCCTGAGTTCAATGCGCAGACATAACTAGAGCAATACAGTTTTGGTTGAGAAGGTTTGGCAGGTAGCCAAAAAACTCTTGCTTGATTTCACATTGCTAGAAGTGGGAACCCAAAAAAATTCACTTTAAGTTCCCTCCCCAACCCCAACCCCCCCCCCCCCCCCAACCCCCCAACACCCACACACCATATTCAGTTATTCATATTCACTAGTGTGCCTTCATGAATATAATAAACCTTATTATGCTTACGAGCGGTTCACAGTGGAGGGCTCCCCACGCCGAAATTTTATATGCTTATGTTTTCTTTGTTAATAATTTTTCAGAATTGCAAGAGACGATCTCCTGTATTCAAGGTAATTTTTTTCCAACTTGAAATGTACCCTATTAGAGATATCTTGTTTGACAGGGGAATTAAAGGTTCTTTATATTCATTTAATATACTCTTTTTGTCTACTTTGTATTACACTTTTTTCTCCTCTTTATCTTCTTTAGCTAATGTAGAACACCTTGGACTATTTTGCATACTACTCTCTGAGTAACAAAACCAGCATAAGGTGCAATGGCTCCACATTTCTCATATTTAGGTTCTAGTATCTTTGTCAGTAAAAATGTCAATGGAAGATACTCAGAGATTTTCTGTTGTTATTAAAACGTACCATTTGTATAGGTTCTTGGAGGTGGGAAAAGGAATAAACAACAATACACTTTTGTATAGGTTCTTGGAGGTGGGAAAAGGAATAAACAACAATACACTGAGAGATCTTCGAAGTTGATAGATGAAAAATAATAAATTTTATTTAAAAAGAATAAAGAGGGAAGTGTTGAAGGAAAATTAAGCCCAAATGGCAACTGTCAAAGAAATTCTAGCCCAGTATCTTGTTTAGTGAAGTCTTCTTCAGTGCAATTGCATTCATGACTGGTAATGCTTTAAATTCAAGCTTAAGTCATCCACTTGATGAATGCTCAGATTGAGGTGCTCCTGTTCGGCTTTCCTCATTCAACTTTCAAATTCTTTCCATTCACTAAAGCACCTTGCCCAAACCTGAAAATATGGAACCTGTATCACATTGGCTTGCAGAAAAAACATAAACAATCCACTAATGGCAAGAGCATTGATAAGTTGATAACCGATTGCAGTGAGAACAAAATTCAACTCAATACCCATTTATAAATTGAACCCAATACCTGTTTACAATTTCAAAACCTTGAATTCATCAATCCAATATCTCTAACAGTAAGTTATCCATTAAATAACATTGAAAGTGGGAGTTACAGTAACCATACCATACAACCAATTCATTTTGATCCACAACAGAAAAGAGAATCGACATTTTGAAGTTAGAAATAAAAATAATGAACGAGATTAATTAATCTTCTGAAACCATAGATTCAAGTTTCATTAAGCAGACAGCAAAACCTAGCACTGTGCTACACATTCCTCTACTGAAATGGGTTCTTCTTGTACATGTGGGTGTTACAGTAACAAGATGGGTTTCCAGTAATCTTCTTAGTGTCTCAACAAACCAAAATTAAATTAGAGCAAACACAAAAACAGAGTAATCCATTGTTTGTACCAATATGCAGGAAAAGAAACAACACCAGTGAAGAAGAATATTAGATCAAGGAATTGAATCAACAAAGCAGCACCTATGCTTTCGAGACTGAAAACATATGGGGAGAAAATAATAAAGACAGAATAAATTCAGCATTACTATTAAAAACCTTCTACTCTATTATAATCTAACAGGTTAACCTACCATGAATAAACTCAAGGACTAAAATAACCTTGAACAAACTAAACATCCAGATATAGAAATCCCATCACAGACCAACACCCCTTACAAAATTCAGTCATAAGTTTTTTGATACAATTCAGAATTACAAGAGCACTTGGTCAAATGGTACCAGAATCACAGAAAAGGGATAGGTTTTGACCACCATCCCTACGTTGTTCTTGCTACATCTGCAGATGCTGCATCAATGATACTCAAGGAGAAGATCCATTGGATCCCAATTCTAAATGGAGGCCAGGTTGTTGATGAGTTTCTATTGATTGACACCCTTTTCTCTTATCTGTTAGTACTCTAGAGTAAGTTAGCTAAACTGGTCAAAGTTTCAAATTAAATAAATTAATAAAGATTGCCCTTATAGTTACATATAGCCTTAGAAAATTAATCTTAAATGACTGGATTTTACTCCCTTTCTAGTACCGAACAATCACTTTCATAATGTTAATATCCTGATGCAACTTTGAACAATTCCTAACAACATGGTAGGATGTAGAGGTGCTATGGAATCTGAATCGATCCAAGGCAGGCATTGGTAATGTTACAGTTGAGAATAATGGTGAATCTTTACATGCTGTTTTGGAATTCTTCAGTGCAGGACACAGCCATTGAAGTAAAGGTGCACGGCAATCACAGGAGAACTTCCAGTATTTTTGAGTCAAATGCAAAAGAAGGACCTACTGAACAACTTAAGTTTCAAGTCTTGGCCTTAGGACAATCTTTAATCATCTTTTTGACATTATGCTTTGATCTTGTGGCTTATGATATTATTACTCTTTTTTATATCTTGAGGGAAGCTCTGTTGATTGGATTGTAAACCATACACTAAGTTGTAGCGAAACCATAAATCAGAAAAATCAGAAAAATCAGAACCAGACCATCCCTGGAACTGCAATTCAGGTTTGACCCTGTTCAACCTGGGTTTGATCTATTGAACCATGGTTTGCCAAAATAATAATAATAATAAAACTTGAAAACAAGGAACATCTTCAACAACTTTAAAAAAAAAAATTTGCAGACAGGGCCTTCACAAAAACAATCAAAATAAAGTTTACAATAGCACTGTTTTCCTTTTCGTAATTCAAAACCTCCACAGAAGAGGGGAAATATCTAGTTTTAAAGAAACAATATCTGAGAGTCACACAAGAAAATGCAAATCAAGGAATCTATCAAAAGAGAGAATATTCAATATAATCTTCATAACCAATTATCAAATAAACAATCGACACAACATGGAAATCCAACCACAAGGTGCGCAAATATGGAAGAAGCTCACGACCAACCCAGAAGATTGAAAAAGAAACCCACTTCACACATCAAACCGATTCCTCTTTCATAGCAGAAATATGAAATTTATTAAAGTGAAATTTTACAAGAGGATTCTAGTACCACAACGTCATCGTGAAATCTATTAAAGTACGAAATGAAGCTCAGAAACCAGGAAAAAAAAATCCATCAAAGTAAGCAATTTGAGGCAATCTACTCTTATGCAATTTTCACCTGATCCGGGAGGTCCAGGTTTGCTGCTGCTGCAACACTGTAAAGTGAGCTTGGTAAACCCTCCTATGAGGCTAATGCTCCTAAATTCAGAATCTGATGACTGAAACGAGCATCGAGAACCATCATTGTAAGCAACAGAAGCAGGAGAAGGAGAAGGTTTACCAAGCAACAGGTGTTAGCTTTCAAAGACAGAAGAGGTGGGGAGAGAAGGAGAAAAACAGGTGTTAGCTTTCAACTTACCTTCGGGGAGAACTGAAACCAGAGACGGAACTTGAAACTCAACTCAGGTGATCAGCGTTGTTCCTCTGTCCTCTCTCTCTCTTTGGGGAGAACTGAAAGCAGAGTAGACGGTCTTTGAAACTGGACTCGTGGTCTTCTTCTTCCTCTGCCCTCTCTCTCTTCGGGGAGAATGGCCGATTTCTTCTTCCTCTGCCCTCTCTCACCTCTGAAACGTTGTCGAAATGGTTTCGTGGCTATTTTTTGTTTCACGGGATTCAAAATCAATATTTGATAAGGTGCTTACCATTCAAGGTTTTGTCTCTTGCAGCGGGATTTCTTGAAATGTCGGATAAAAGCGACTACACGTGGCGTGCATCGGATAAAGGCAGCAATGTCTCCTGCGGATGCCCTCGCAGGAGTCGATTTGGACAGAGTTATGACTTGCTCTCCCCCTCATCTCTCTCCACACACACCTCCCTCTGCTCTTCCTCATTCCTCTCCACACACACCCCCCCTCTGCTCTCCCTCGTTTCTCTCCACACCCCCCCTACTCTCCCTCATCTCTCCTCACTCCCTTTTCTGCTCAGCCTTCTCTTTCTCCTCTCCTGCTTCTTTATATCCCATACAAATGGAAAAGACAAACCCAATAAGCAATGGTGGAAAAATGTAACTTCAGCTCTGCTTTATTATCCCCATGATTCAAACCCCCACCCCACTCCCTGACAAAAAAATGTGCATAGAGGTAATAGAGTATGTGAACCTTGAGAATAGTAAAATGTTTCTTGCACTCGATCATTTAAAGTAAGTGTTGTTAGGGCAGAACATACAGTATAGACTTCCCTAAACTGCCTAAAATGCCTTTGATACTTACAAGAAAGTAGCTGTTCTTTTGGCCCATCAAAGGAGGATGAGAAACTTCAATTGATCACAAAGCCCAGTTGCCCTATGAAGCTGGCAAACTGGATATATACCAGGTTTTAGATCAGCCTAGAATCGAAATGTTTCATCAAATCTGTTACGATTTCAGGCATCAAACACCACCATTTGCTGCTCTAGAATCTTGCTACCACGGCGCCATCACCATGAAAATACTAAAACCATTTACCGTTGAGGCACCATATGATTAGCCACCCCCAGAACTTCACCAACACTTTGACAAGTCTTGGGACTCCTTCCACTCATTTACTTGCTTCCTCCACCATATTCAACACCATTGTCAACTATCAAATCCTACAAATTCCATCTTACCTTCGTATGCCTTGATAACCTCAGCGGTTCCCTCATAACTAATGACATATCTCTTCTCGAAGCTCTGTTTATTCATATATAGCAATGAAACTATATTCACATTCTTCCTAATAAGACCCTTTGACATTAGAACTTGCAGCACCGCACACCTTGGAATGATTCTCTTTTCCAAACTTAGTAAGAAAAGGTTCGGGTATTTCGCAACAGCTGATGGCTTCAAATGCAGGTCCTTCCCAAAGAAATCCGTCAAAAGCCTGAGCTTCTTCTCAGAAGTGAACATGACCATCGGCTGTACCTTAAAGGCCATACGAAATTCATCATCCGACCAACCAAAGGTCTTAAAGACCTCCCTTTTCATTTCCCATTTCTGTTGGCTCATCATCGTTAAAGAGTAAATGGCCAGGTAGAATGAACAACTGCTGGGATCAATACCCATATTGTTCACCGTTGCAGCAACTTCGTTAAACCACAAAACATTCAGCCTCAGTGGCATGGATCTGTAGATAATCATCTTGGAGATTCTCGAATCGGGTACACCGTACCTTCGCAAGGTTGCAACGTTGGGCATCAAATTAATATTATAACAAAGGATATGGCCGAAGGATCGCTTGAGAGCAATGATGAAATTCTCATTGGTGTGGATGAAGGTTTTGAGGAAATTAAAGGTGGGGATGATTTACTTTTGCAAGCTTGAGCAAAGGATGTTTTTGTTTGAGGAGAGGAGCTTAGCAAGGTCAGATGTAGAAAACCCCAGAGACTGAAAATACTCAATCTTGGGTTTAAGGATTTTGATTGGATCAGCTAAAAGCAGGGGTGGGTACTTTGATATCAGATCAGCAATGTGAGTGTTGGTGAACCCATGTGTCCGAAAGAGCTCAATGACAGAGTCGGGTCTCTCTGTAGTCTCAATGCAGATCTTCTGTGCAGCTGAAGTAGCGGCTTTTAACGGCAACCCACATGAGTTAATGAGGTAAGAGACGGTAAGATTTTGTTGGTTTATGGAGCCCAAGGTTCCTGAGATTGATTCTGTAGATGATTTTGTTCGAAGAAAAAGAGCATGACTACTCAGAGAATCTTTAGCTTTTGTTAAAAACAGAGGTTTGAAGAAAACACGCAACATTATCGATAGGGATTAGCTTTTGAGAATAATCTATTTTCATAGAAACTTACCAGCATCCAGAAGCAGAGGGGATTTGCAGTGGTTTTTGGCGTCAATTTCTCTTTCTGAATACGATTTGGTTTCTCCGTCGTTCGAATGAAACCCTAAAATGCAAGGTTACAGTCAGAAGCAGTTCAAAGCTCACTTACAAATAAATAAATCGAGGCACAACAGAAGGGCTAACCGGAAAAACGGATCCGCATCTTCTCCTTCCAGCGTCTCTCAGAGGACGGTGGTAATTCTGTCCGGATGATCGACACGTGGTTCTCGGTAAATCTAAGATTCACGTTCAAGCCGACACCTCAGCCGACAAGTCAAGCCGACTGAGTGTCAACTTGAACGTGGGTCTCAGATTCACTGAGAGCTACGTATCGGCCATCCGGACAGGATTGCCACCGTCCTCCCAGAATCACTGGAAGGAGACGATGTGAATCCCAGAAAAACGGACCGCCTTTTTTCGTCCCGGCCCCACTCAAGTCCACCGTCTTTTTAAACCAAAATTTGTGTGTAACATTCCTATTTGGTTCATAGTTTTTATTTTATTTTTATTGAGAAATCTACATTATCTATGTATGAAGTTCAAACCAATTTCAATCATATCTAGAGATCGTCCAAACATTCCCTGGGATCTACCTATTTATAAACGTTCACTCCAATCAAATTTGCCACATGGCAAAAAAAAAAAAATTGATGCACCCACCTAGTTTTCATACATGTGCCCATAGAGAGAAACTCAACCCTTATTATTTTTTTTTTGAATCATAACATTTATTAATGAATTTTAATCTTCTCGTGTCCTCATATTCTCGTGTCCTTATATTGACATGATGAAAATCCTATAGCTGTAGTTTATTGTGCGCACATACCCATGTGTATTGATATACACTCACAATGAATGACAAGCAAAGAATTTTCTTCATGTCAACATGAGAACATGAGATGATTTGAATCCTTTATTTATGAGATTTTTTTATGGACATATGCTCAAGGTGTCGATGTAATTACAATAATACAACGAAATCCCTTATAATTAAACATGCCTATGGAAAGAGCCTTAGGATTCATTACGTTGGCATAGGTTTAATGACTAAAGCCTCTTGGGTCTGGCCCTCTGTTAGTTAAAACGCGTTTCGAATGCATATCTTATAGTTGTACCGTACTCAACAGTTTAGTACGCATATTTCCTTAGTGACATCTATTTTGTCAAAATTTCGCTTCCAAGGTCTTCGCTGCTGACTCGACTTACAAAAGACAAAAGAAGGTAGGGGAGGCCGAGGCCTATGGCTCCATATCCACTGCGATGCCTAAATTAGGGATCAATGAACAGAAATGGGCTCAATATCCAGGCCCACTTTTTATGTGTTCTATGGGGTAAGTGTGAGATTCATGATCCGAGATGTGTCAAAGCGATAAACCCTTATAGTGTGAGATTATACTTAAAACGTGAGATTTACCAAAAAAGGAGAGGGGGAGGGGCACGAAGGGGGAGGAGTAACATGAGGTGCCCTAAGCCGGAGAGGAAGGACTGAAGGAATTACAGAGGCGAATGAGAGAGGGAGAGAGAACAATGTAAAAGTGATGATCCAATGCAACACAATGATATCCCCTTCTTCTCTTACATAAATCATCCTTACAATTAAATTATTTGAATGCCATTTGTCACTCTTCCAATGACGACTTGCTTACCTCATGTTTCCCTAGAGTGTTCAACCTGTCCATAAAAGTTCAATTACCACATGGCAAAAACCGATGCCCACCCACTAATTTTTCATACGTGTGTGCCGTCGCCAAAAAACTCAACTCTAATTATTTTCTGATTCACAGTATTTATTTATGGGATTTTTTTATTAACACAAGCTCAAGGTATCAATTTATGCGATTACAAACTTAAAAAAAAAAAAAACCTAATGCAATTACAAAGTCGCAATTTTACCAGACATTAATCACGCAAGAATTTGATCACCTGCCCAATGCCCCAATTAAACAGGCCTTCGGAAAGGGCCCTAGGGTTCATTCTGTGGGCATAGGTTTAATGCCTGACCCCCTTGAGTCGGGCCAGTCTTTGTCATCCCAATCAATTTTGGGAAACGATTTGAAGAAATAAAATGACGAGATACCCTATCCAAAAACGTATTTAATCACAAATATAATCATGATGCAAGAAGTTTTGAATTTTTATATGAAGATGCAAAAAAAAAAAAAAAAAAAAAAGGAAGAGACATCAAATCAATCATAAAATGAAAATTTTGTAATCATTAAGCAATGATTGTTTAATTACCTCCAAATCATACAAAATTTAGTAATTAAAAATCTCACTTTAATTCACATGATTACTTGGCAATCAGTGTGTTCCTGCCCACAAACTCCAGAAGTTTTATTCACAACTTCAGTTGTAACATCCTTCACAGCTATCTAAATATTGTGATTGAACATACTTTGTAGTAAACACTTGATCCTGCAACTGCATAATTTTGGAGCTCATCTTCAAAACCCTTCTTTTGCTACCAACTCCCATTCCACCATCTTTTTAATTAGGTCCAAACCAGATCTTACTCACACCTATTCTATACTAAAACATTCAGTAAAAGCTACCTCCTAGCTTGTGTTACAAACCTGCCCGATCAGAGTGGATAAGAGGATAGACGGATAAAGGATAAGATGAGGAGGGTCTAATTCGAAAAAGACCTACCTCCATTGTCACATAAAGTAAACAATAAAATATAATTTTCAGCTTAATTCTATATTAACAAACTCAACTCTCTTTATAGGAGAGAGTCCAATGGCACAATAACATAAAAAACAAAATAGGATTTAAGGATTCTTACAAGTGGTTAAACCTATCTTATGCCTACTTGCAAATTGTGCCACATTACCCACTAATAACTAATTGTTAAGTTTCCATCTCAAAAGTTTGAACTTATAAGTAAAGGAACTCTCAAATATATAAGACACTCAAGGTTCTAGTCTCTAAGCAATGTGAAACTATTCCCAACACTCTCCTTCACATGTTAACCCCCTTCTGGGTGATAGTACACGTGGTTTGTGGTCCCTCTTTTGAGTGAGTGTACGTAGTGAACCTGAAACTTTATAACCATGTTAAGTTTCCATCTCAAAAATTCGAACTTATAAATGGAGAGACTCTCATATATGTAAGGCATTCAAGGTTCTTGTCTCTAAGTAATGTGAGATTGACTACCTATAATCCAAAAAGAAACCACTAATATATCTTCCTAAAAAAAAAGCACGAAACAGCTTGTAAGTAGTAGAATCTTTTTTTCACCTGATCAAGGAAACTACCTTATAATCTCAGCAACATCCCTCACATCTATCTTTACATTGTAACATTTTCCATTTATAACACAAACCCCTGATGTTTAACTAAAAATTATCTACCAACTATTCATCAACTTCATCTCACTCCAGAATTTCTCACACCAGTCCATACCTGTGTCATATTTCAATCTAAACAACTATTAAATATCAACTCAATAACAGAATCCAAATGGTCTTCTATAGATCAAGTAAGAGACAGATACTTACTCACAAATTTAACATGAGATGTGGAACTCTCATTGGACTGACTATATCTGAGAGGCATAAACCAAAAACATTCACCAAATACGCTTAAAACACCGCAGCACGTGAAAGATCACAACCAAACCCTCTTATGGACCAGAATTTGCCATTCGGTATTATTACAAGGCATTCCTTTACAACCCAATCCCATCCAACTTGGATATGCAATGATCTTTTACAACTGAAACAGAACTTCAATAACAAGGAAAGCTTCAAAAAACACCATATTCTTCAAATAATGAGAGATTGAGAGAGACAAACCTAGCTCAAGCTGAAATGATTTTCAACTTCAATGTTTCAGCTTATATAGAGCCCTTGGTTTTGGATCTAGCTGGACCTAGCCGGAATGAGTCAGAACTAGGATGCTTCCACCAGCAGTTGCAAGTAGCAGCAGGAGAAGAGTAGAGTGGAGGGTTTAATGGGGTTGCAGGAACTTGAAGATTAGAGCCAGAACGATTTATGTAGCAGGAAATCAATGAGTTGAAGGTTGCAGCTCCGGTAACGGATCACACCGGCGAGGGTTCTCATCGATCATCCGATTACTATTCCGAGAGACTGAATTCTAGCTTTTCCAATGCTTTGGGTACAAATGAATTGAGGCAATGGAGGAAGCTCCGCCGTTGAGCTCGAAGGATCTGGAGTCTAACTGACCTTAGATCGCTCGAAATGGGGTTCACCAATAAGGTTAAAAATGTCTTTTCCCCTTTTTTGTTGGTAAATGGACTAAAGGTATAACGGTCCACAAAGGTTTAGGGGGTAATATGAGTAATTGTTGTCAACTTTTAGGTTCACGTGTAATAAGCATAGTTCCTAGGGGTGGTATGAGTAATTTACCCATTTTATAATTATTGAGCTCAAAACTTGCCACTAAATTCATTAAGGCTTTCAGCTTTCACAAATACATTGAACTTCAAGTTTTCACCAGGCAACATTGTACTTGATATTTTTTTTCTCCAGGCAATGGCTATCCCTCATTTGTTGAATACAAAAAGAGGGGGGAAGAACATGCTTTATAACAAAACTTCCTCCCCCCAAGCCATTTCCCGAGATGCCACTTCGAAAACTCTCCAAGTAACCTGCTGGTACAATGAGCCACATGCCACAGAGACTACAGATGCATAAGTTAAGGGAGGTCAACCTGCTCATGAAGGGGAGGAAATAGAGTTGCCTGTCTTCTGGCGCTTAGCATTATGTTCATCTCCTTCATGGTTATTAGAGTTATTAACTGCTTCAGGACCCAACAAGGATACATGCTTTCTTGTGATCTGACGACCTGCCCTAAGCTTTGGGCCCCAATGCCTTTCAGGATTTGGAAGGAAGCGTGCTACCTTCTTAGCTTGTGCCTTGCTAAGGGAAGCAACTGCTCGTGCAAAATTAGCCTGCACAACAAAAGAGATGGAGGAAAAACAAAACACTTAAAAAGACTTTCCACACCTGAATACCTGATAGCAATTTGTAGTATGCTTCGCCCAGTTAATAAGTTAAAATGACATTCGACGAGCTGAATTAAGATTTTGATCACATCATGGACCAAATCTTTGAGAAGCCTTGACGTCCATCATTTCTTACACTCACCGTTTCTTACTAGTATTATTTTGTGGATCCAGGAAAAAAAGCAGCAATAAGTTTTGGAGATCTGAGAAGGGCCATGTCTGGCCAAACAAAGCTCAAACCCAATAAACCTGATCCTGTCAGACTGTGTACTATATATAGTAAAACAATATTTTCTACAAGTTAAATATTCTATTAACTTAAAAGTATCCCAACTGATAGTTCCAGAGAAACAACCATACTTTGTATTACTATGACATCAATAGCGTTTTGCTTGATACAAGTCTAGATAGCATCAATCTAAACTGCAAATTCATCAGTAATTTATACTACACATTGGTCAACTTCTATTCCGCTTGTTGGAGGGTTCGTCCGGATCTCTTCCCTGTCCAACCCACATTAGTATGTAAGTAATGACAGCAATTTCAATTTCTCCTCACAGATACCCTCACCAGAACACAACCCCCCCACCCCCCAAAAACAAACCCCACCCCAATGCAAAGGAAAAACTGAAGTTTGAAACAGTACAGAAACTGAAAATCCACTCAACATACGCACCCAATAGGGAGAGCTGCTTTAGTTCTCTTTTTTGTTTCTAATTTTGGGTATTTAAAAAAGTTTCAACCCAACTATTCCATATCATACAGGCTGACAAAAAATAAGATCACCAGGGGGGGGGGGGGGTCAGACCCTGAGTTGACAGGTGTTACCAGGCATTCTGGTCAGGGTTTTGTGGTACCCCACAGAGTATCAACCCAACATGAAGACGTGGGTTCAAGTTTCAATGGAAGCCACTTCGCAAAAAAACTGAAGGTTAGACCGACACAATTATACCCCTCTCATCGCTCTAAAAAAATATGACATCACTGGGTTACAGACTTTTTTCCACATGAGTTTTATCCCAATAAAGACAAGAGGGGGTAGAGGGGGGTAGCTCTAATTCATAGTAGTAACTTATTACTGGTGTTATCCCAGTCTTCACACTTTAGTTTTATATGTTTGCACCTTGGTTGGCAATTCACCCACGAAATAGAACAATACAACAGCAATGAAGCCGAGACTTTTTTTTTTTTTTTTTCCTTTCCGTTCATATATGGGTGTGTACAACAAGAAGACAACAGCAATGAAGCGGAGACCTTTTTCTTTCCCTTCATGAATATGTGTGTGTGTGTGTGTGTGTGTGTGTGTGTGTGTGTGTTTGTGTGTTGAAGGAGGGAGTAAAACTTAAAAATCCCAAGGAATTAGACATACTTGCAAAGTGGGTTCCTTGGCAAGGATCACACTTCCAGATTGATCAGGTGATTGAGCTTTCACTGGATGATTCTTGACCTACGCCAATGAAATTATAACTTTGTTACGAAACAACAACTACCAGAAGAGAAACTATTATGAGAAGGAATTAAGGAAGAAATAGTTATTTGTAATGCTAGTCCCAAAAACAAGGTAATAAAAGTAGATATTTGAGACAGATTAGTGCCTTCAACTAGAAAATAATAACATGGCAACGAAATGGAAACCAATAACTAAATCCTAAAGTGTTTCACCAATTATCAACCTCCTAGACTTATTATACCACATGTTATCCATGCTTGTCTTCAGTAGCCTACACAATTTAAATACATACACGGAGAATACCAGTTGATGGAGTAAAATGTGCTAAAATGGTCTGTTTATTATCCAACTTGAATCTAATTCAAGACTTTATAGAAAGAAAAATAAAGCAAAAAAGAGAGTTGATACTACCCAGCAGCGCATGATATCCCAAATAAAATCCATGGGAGCATCGGACTTGAGCCCTAACGGATTGACATGAGTTCCAGAAATACGATATCCACCATTTATCACTGCTGAACGGAACATAACTGCTGAAGGTGAAGTGCATTTCAATGTTGCACAGAGGCTGTGCAAACTCACAAAAAGAGGAACATCCAGCAATTCCTGCAAATAATGTGTCAAATTACGGGTAAGTCCCCAGCACAGAGAAGCACATTGAAAAAAAAAGACCACACAAATAGAGAGAGGGAGAGAGTATAGCAAACAGATGAAAATTAACAAGGTAACATCTTCTGAATTCCAAAACATAGGGTTGAAAAGGAAACTTAAAAGAAGGGGTTATGAGTTGAAAAGCAGCATCTGTACAAATAGATGTATGTCCGGTCAAAGAAGGGGCACTGTCTGAGTTGATGAGATGGGCTAACAACTGTGAATTGGGGACAGAATATGAACTGTATATCACACTAAGAATTACTAAGTATCACCTCTCCCATCAACTAGACATAAACACAAGTGCACAACATGCACTTATGTGTGCTTAAGAAACTGAAATGTAGGATTCTTGGTCATTAATGTTATAGTGATATATAATTCCGAATCCAATCTTTTAAAAAAAGAGGGAGGCGCACTTTTTTGTCCTTTCAGGGGACATGTTATAATTTGACATGAGAGTTTCTTCTCATCCAGCTCCTCGCGAATGAAATGATTCAATAATATTACATCTATACATCTATTTTATTAAAATACAATACTAGACCAAAGAAAAATGGCGAAGTGGCTGGTACCTCTGATATTGTTGTAAGTACAGCAGAGATCCGATCATAAGCAGGATAACAATCCTTCATAGAGTTAACATTTGCTAATATAGAAGCAACCCATTCTTGATCATGGATGGGGGCAGACCATATGGGACCACCCATATTAAACTTCTTCCCGCAATCACTGCACTCTTGAGGGACTACAGGACCAAATCCCGGTAAATATCTGACACTGTTATTCTTTAGATGTAGGGGAAAAACAGCAGTAAGTTAAAAGCACAGTAATAAAAAAAATTAAATTGAGGAAATGATTTATGAAGAACAAAATTGATTAAAATGATAGAGAACCTTTTATTTCTCCTGAAAACTTGATGCTTCTAAGTTCTAACACAGTGAAAACAAATTGCATTTATTAGGACAATATCATGGCATCTCCTTTTTCTTCCTTGTCTATGCCAATTATGTGCACTGCACACAATAACATATATATCTTAAATCTAGCAAGATACCATCCAAATATTCCACAACCTCAAACCATCCAGCTCTTGAATATCCACTAAACCACTATACACTCACCACTCACAACATGAAAAAGAAAAGTATCTATGATCTGCAGCATTTGAATTGCATTGCCTAATCGCACCATTCAAACGCCATGCATCAGAGGATGCAGTGTTGAAAGCAAGGATAAACAACATTTGATTAGGCATAAACATTTCATAAAAATGCCCCACACAAATATCACATGTTTATGTCATAAGTAGGTAAAAAACATTGACATATATACATAAGGAACAATAAACAAACATCCAAATAAATTTAGCCTTACAACATAAATAATCCGATTTGATTAGCTCTCATATAAATAACTAAATCAGTAAAATACTAAATTACAAATGACGTGCTTTGAGCAAACTAATACGAATTATAAACTATAATTTTTTTATAAAAACATCACCTCAACTACTTCACTTACAGGACCTACTCCCCTTCATTTCTTACTAATACTGTTTCTGAGATATTCTGGATTATCTACTCAAATATTTATTTCCAAAGTAAGCCCATTTTAGAATTTTTTTTTTAATGCATTCAGAAGTCCACAGTTACTGTATTGCTAGGAGATGCATTTCTATAACATAGTTGTCAGCCTTGAATAATATTCACTAGCGGATAAAGCAAGGGTATATGTAAACAGATGCAAACCTTTGTTACAGTCCTTCCAAGGGACTGCAGATGGAAAGAATCACAGCCAATGCACTGATATACATATGAGAGCTTAAGAGGCGTGTTCTTCATTGCATTTGCCGAACTACAATATCACACAATTCAAACAATTTTAATTAAAATGGATAGTTCATTAACCTAAGTTACAATTGGAACAAGAAAACTGTATTTTCAAATCAAATACTAACAAATATTAATGCTCAGTCAAAAGGAATACTCACGTGAATATGCGCACAAAGACCCGCACATAAAAATCCATCTGCACAGAGAGGACAGGAACAATGTATCGTTTGTAGCGATTTGCATGGCTCTGGTTCAAACACAGCAAAGGAGCCATATAAGAAATTCGACATATGAGTGTATGACAAATCCCTAAATACCCAATCAGAGAGAGAGAGAGAGAGCACCAGAGATGGTTTAAGATGAAAAATAAAAAATTAATTCTTATAATTAAGTATAAGCATATACATTCCAGATGGCTTTAATGACGATTCACAAAGATCATTCAATCATATTTTTAGCGTTTAAAAATAAAGGTATAAAAATACATTACAAGGCATATTGTTAGCCTGAAGTAAAAATACATAACTGCGCATTCTGTTAGTTTGACATATTATCCATTACCTTTCTGATGCAGATCGGAGAGATGAGATCTGCTGGTGGTGGGTTAAAGAAGGAGAATAAGAAAAAAATAGGGAGAGACAAGGGGCAGTTTCCGGGACTGTGAACAGTACACAGTAACCCAAAAATAGTACAGAGAGGAGAGAGAGACAGAAAGGAGAGACACCAACCTCACATTATAATAAATTAAATTTTCATTCTTGCAATCGTTAACCCTTGCATATATTTATAAAAGTTATAAAAAAAAAGACAGTCTAGATATACTAAAACACTTCCATACACAAGCCATATAGGAGTGTCCTAAACACACTCAACTATTTGAATAATAACTGAAAACAGACTCTTGTTCAATCCAGATATAAACCTATAATACAGGCAACTACTATATTACAATAAGAAAGATAAGACTCTCAAAAAAAGATCCAAGGCTTGTTGGAAGAAAATATTCCTAAAATTCATGAAACCTGGAACCGCCTAAAATATAAGGAATTATAAATCCTGGCCCAAATCTAAATTGGGCCTGCGTTACTTTCATAAATCACAGAAGGCTTACTCTAAAATATCTGGTCCTTATTTTTGTTGACACTATAAAAAAATCAACTAGAAAACCAAAATTGCTTTTCTATTTCCCTCTATTCCATTTTGGAAACAAACTGTCAATAACAAATATTTAGAAATATTAGTTTCCATGGGGAAGGAAGTACCTCAATGCATGCAAGGAGTATCCTCAATGCCATTTCATGGCAATACTTTCCTCTGAGTGGATAAGAGCCATATCTGAATGCAGAACCAAACATGAAAATTTTAACTACTAATCTGTGCGTCTATATCAATTTGAAGAGGAAAGACTTACTTGGAGTAGCAGACCTCCCCATTGCCCCCGCAGAGCACTGCCATATCAGTAGCTGTGCACATCAACATGCCTCCATCAACAACAGATTGAACCGCAGAGTCCAAGAACACAGAAGGTGAACCGTAAGGATCAAGATCAACCTGAAATGCCAATGAGTATGGTTATCCGTGGAATCAAATTACGTGGAAGCAAATGACAGGCACGAACTGCTAGTAATCCAAGAGATGTCAATATTACAAGTTATAAAAAAATAATAATAATAACAATAATAATAAAATTGATGGCAAAGAAAAATGCCACTTAAATATTTTTGGCAATATATGAAAGAAAGGATATCTTATCAGCTAATAGTTTTCTCCATATCGGCAGTGTCATAGACAATATATTTACTATCGGTCACTTGACCAACCAAGGGTGGTAACATGGGAGCAAGTTGTGAGTATGATGCAAATTCATATGGAGGACTTTAGATGGAAGGGAAAATAAAACGGTGCAGGAAAGAAAGGACTGAACAAATATCCAAACACAAGAAACATTCCGCATAAGCAATGAACCAAAAATGTGAAGGAGCAAAGATTAAGTTGGTAAGTTGCAACTCAGGAATTTAGGATGCAGGTTTTTTCTCAATATAAAGGAATTGGGATTCTTTAGTAATGATGGGACTGGGCTTTATTGTTCTAGGAACATATATAATTGGAAGGGATGCGTTTTAATGTGTTTATGCTGTATATAATCAAGAAGAAAGATGGGTCTTCAGTACCATCTGGTTCATCACATTGAAATTGGCACCAAGATTATTGTCCAAAAAGTACCAATTATTGAAAATGAACTTCAAATAAATGAAAATTTTACACAATGGCATATATGTTACATACCATATCAAATTCTTTAGGGTGCGTGAGCATAAAAACACGAGCATCAGCAAGATGGGACTCCACCTTTGATAAGGCAACTGAACCATTGTATTTTATGTTTCTCTTACAAGCTTCAACAGATACTGCAAGGTACAGGAATTAAGGTTTACTCTACAGATCAGTTGCTTCATTATATTGACAAAGTTCTAGTATTAACATCCCCTTAAATAAGAATGAGAACCCATTTCTCATTTGCTAAGCAGATGATCATCGAAGGATCACAAATATAGGTAAACTTCTGAATAATCTTGACTTGCAAATTGTAAGACATTGAGATGTTTGACCCTACCTTTATCAATGTCTAGGGCCACAACTTTATCAATTCCTTCCACTTCACGCGCATATCGCAGAGCTCTTAAGCCAGAGGCAGCCAATGCCTAAATTTTAAAGATAAAGAGCCCAGATAAAATTATGTAAATCAATCATAAGTAAGCAGTACAACAATTAAGACGGAGAGAGAGACCTCAAGAACTCTGAGTGGCTTTGGTTCCTCTGGCCCTTTATGCTCTGTGGTCTTAAAAGGTTCAGCTGAGATGTCAGATGATTCATTTTGGGATGGATCCGTATGAACACATTCTCCATTTGGTTTTACAGAATCGTGCATGGACTTTGCTTCTTCTTCTACAGGTCCAGAAGAAGCATCCTCTGATGCCTTACATGCTGCTTTGTTCCTTTTGGCCAACATTGCTGCATGCTCTTCCTTGCGTTTGGATATAAATGTCCTCAGGACGGCAATGGATAGGTCCCTGTTGTTAACCTGGGTGTTATGATATGGTCATAAAATCAGCTCCAATCCGACTAACATTAACTGACAAATGGCAAGGCATTGCTTCAGCAGATGAATAATTAAGTGGCAGAACAGAGACCTTACTATGTGAAAGCAATAAAAGTTAGAAATCTATGATCAAATTACAAATGAACCGAAGATTTTTTTATAGGGCAACGATATAATTTAAAAGCTCTACAAGCGTGAAGTTTTGAATCAGGTAGATGAAAGAAGAGACCTGTGATGGAGGATTTATTACAGAAAGCACCTGTAATTGGTCCTTGAATTATTTCCTTCTCCCTGTTTCCCCTTTGTAACATTGTCTGAAGGACAGATCTGGTCTACCATCATTGTCATCCTTTCTCATATGTTTCAGGTACTTCAGCGGGTTTGAAAAAGCCTGGGGACGTTGGTCAGAATACTTTTATAATGCAAAGTGTTGCCTCCAATAAACTTTATCATACAAGTGTTTTGTTTTCTTAGTCATGTTTTGAACGTTGGAAAAAGCATTCGACTTTCCAAGTGTATTAAATTTCCTACTTGTGAGGTTGAGAAACCACATGACCAGGATGTGAGGCTTACACCTCACATGCTTTAAGCAACAGGAAATCCATTGCATAATGGCTCAGCGTGTGAAAAGTACTGGAGCCAATTTGACATCAGGAGATTCCCTGTTCAAAAAAGTATCTGTAGTCCTGCTCCCGATAGCACATACATTCTTCTTTCTCTTCCCCCACTTCCCTATGACCTAATATGCTGTGCATAGTTTGCCAAGAAGGTTCAACATTGACACGAGCAGGTGCAAAATAAAGATCTTAATCTTAATTTTCCACTTAAACATGTAAAACTCATATTTCAACCGCAGAAACATTTTTTAATTAAAAAAATGCTCCGTACCAGTTCTCATCACCATACACTTTTGTAACGCTATAGGAGGTAGACTGAAAACTCATACAGTTCCAACAAAATAAAAACTACAGATTTGTACCCCCAACAAGAGTATATAATGACAAACGCTGCTCCAGACCAGAAAACTTTCTTAGAGGGTTTCTAACTAGGCATTAATGAAAAGGTAAACTTTGAATTGAACTTCCATTCAAACTCAGAAAAAGAAAAAAAATGGCATCAAAGGCTCCATAAAAATCCCAACTGGGTTTTTACAGAAAACATCGTTTTTGTAAAAGCCAAAACAGAAGAAAAAGTAATGCAATACCTGGGTTTTATTATAGAATACTTCGTTTTTGGCGTGCATAATAATCTCTGCTTCTCCTTCTTTAATGATGATGTAATCATTGGGATCCGTCGATGCCTTCCCGTTGCTTGAGCTCGACTTGTGCAGGAGCTTTTCATGGCTTCCTCCTCCATCACCCATGGCAGCAAATAACTGATGAATTTCCTCCTGTTTTTGCAGGTGCTTGTGTCGACAGTTGAGCAACGATAAAGAACCCCCTGTTCGCGTTTTCTACGGAAGTGCAGCAAAGCGCAAGTTTTCTGATGCGCTTACGCTTCAAAGTTCAAAGTTCAAAGTTCAGACCCCATTTCGCCCTATCCGACAATGTGTTTCGATTTCCGAAGAATATAGATTCTCCCTTAAACCCTAAACTCTAAACCCAGTCAAGCCAAGGGTTTTTCCTTAAAATACAGTACGTAATTTAAATGGCAAAAATTCCCCCTCTTCCATTTTTGACCAATTGGCTGATGATTCAACATCATGCACTTGTTAAATTTAAGACTGCAATTTCAATCAAATTTTCATCCGCCCATGAATTCTGATATATATGCCTCTTTTTTTTTTTTTTTTTTTTCTTTTTCTAATATTCTTATATCACTCTCTCTTTTGGTTGTTACATTTTTCTAAGTTTTACTTTGCCACTTGGCAAATTTTGTTGGACTGACATTCTATATATGGATGATTTTAGGTATTCAATTCGGAATCTCGAATACGTCACATCAGCTTGTTTTGGCGGTGGTTGATTCCAATGTGATATCTGATACATTCATTTTTTTAATACCTTCTCATTTAGTATTGCCGTATGTGGCCCTGTCATTGGTTCCATATTGTTTTTGTATCAGGTTTTAGAATGATCGATATTCGTTTCGATTCCATGAATTAAAACATTTACCAAAAAATTCAATTTAAATATAAATATTGTGTCAATTATCAATTTTTATTAATATTAATTGGCAAAATACTTTATATACGACCATGTATGTATATAGGATGATATTTTCAACCATTAAAAGAAGTTTCATAATTTTTCAAAATTAATTTTTAGATGTATTAGGAAAAAAGGAGTTCATGGGATACTTATCCAATAGTTAAGTATCAACTCTATCAATTATTAAATATTACTTTCGACTAAATAAACATTTCATACAATAACTGAACATTAAAACACTCATTCATTCCATTTGAATGCCAACTTCATTTTACCTGTCCTCACTTAAAATATTTTAAAATAGATTACTTTTTTAAACACAATGGATTTGTGGTAGCGTGTTGAATGCACCAATTTAATTAATATTTATTTATTGACCTGATTAATAAACTGTAAATAGGATAAGCAAAGGTCGATATCACAGAGAATGAATTGATTAAAATTTATATTCTAGTCAAATTAAATATACTAATTAATGTTAGGTAAACACAATAACGAAGAAGAATTTGGTTGTTTGAATCAAATTAAAAGTAAACATATATAATTTAAATAAGAAAATAATTAGATTAGAAGATTCAGTTCTTGGTTCAATATCCATCCACACATGCAATGAGTAAAATTAATCGCAACATTAATCTCTCCCTCCCAATTAGAATTAAAGACCCTAGATAACAATACGCTCTGTTAATCGAGTTTTTCCTTAAGTACCTTAATTGAAACAAACTCTTCAGAGAGATTTAACCATTGAACAACACTGAATAAACTCTCAATGTTTAATTCAATGGCAGCATTAAGAGGGTGGAAAATGTACAGATCAATCTAAGCAACAATCACACATAAGTAGAGATTATTTAACTTAGGTTATATTATTCACAATGATGAGACGAAAATTTAGACATAATCATCTACCACTGTTTGCTACTTATGATTAGAATTAAGACGATTACGTATCATAGATTCTAGATCAAACAATTAATATTAATCTAACCAATTCAGTAGGTCATTATTGAATTATTCAGACAAATATCATAATTAAAGAGAAAAGAATAACATAAGCAATTCCAATAAAAGAGATAAAAAGAACAACGTTACTAAATAGAGATTACACCATTGACATGAGTTTGAGCTTCAAAATCCCCTTGAACTGAATAACAAAATTAGTTAGACATTACAATCCTTTCAGAGATAGAAAAATTTTCAGCAAAAGAGAGAGAGATTTTATCTTAACACTAATGCTCTATATATAAAACATGACAATTCTTTGTGACTTATAATTCCTTCTTTATGTAGGATTCCTTCTTCATGTAGGAGTTCTTCTCTATTTAGAATTCTAAAATTGTAGAGTATTTTTTTCTTATTTGGAGTCTTCTATTGTAGGTTTAGATTTCATAACTTAATTAAGAGACTCTTTATGGAATTTACATCTATCGTTGAATGCTTTAATCAAATCAGAGGCTACTCCAATTCGGATTCAGTTAGATTTTTGTGTTAGACTTTGAAGTCATGTTTGAAGATCCAAACGAACTCAGATTTTTCTCCATAATACCATTTCGAAAAGGTTGAGACGTTCTCTACAACTTTACTGAAGACAATTTTATAATTCTAAAATTCTTTTCATGTCAAAAACCTATATGAAACTCAGAACGTCAGTATTAAGGATGCTGAAATTTTTCTTATCTTTTAATAATTAATTCACAATGCCTCTAAAAATATGTCAAATTAATAAAATTCAACCTCTTCAGTTCAATAAGACATAAAACACATTAAAAAGTATAGTATAAAAAGAATAAAAATATGAAAATCACACACTTATTAATTTGATATCTCATGATCCTGGCTCAGGGCAAAGTTGCTATTTTTATCTTTTAAGGTTGTCATTTGAAAATATAATTAAAACAAAAAAAACAAAAATGTCTAGGCAAAATAGATGATTTAGATTCTACAATTAAAGAAAGACATTTTGAAATTGTCCACATGACAATCAGATGGAACGATCGACTGAGTAATATAAATTCAACAGACCAGGAAATCTTAAACAATAAAAGACTTAGGGTGAGTTGTTGTATAAGATTGTAATATAAGTTCAACAGACCAAGAATCTTAAATTGTAAAAGATTCTTCTGAACTAGCTAATTGCAATAAAATTTAGCAAAAACACATTTCTCAATTTTTAGGGATAGAAACGATAAAACCCTTTCTACCACAATTAGATAATTCAAAGACAATTAATTGCTCAATGGGTTGGTTGTCTAGTGCTTATATATATATATATATATATATATATATATATATATATATATATATATATATATATATATATATATATATATATATATATATATATATATACATTGATTGCGATGGTCTTGTGGTTGAGTTCTTCCAATGGTTGACGGTGCCACTATACACACACAGATAAGATACATTGTGTCTTCTCAAAAAATTCTTACATTTAAAAAAATAAAAGGCAATCCAAATCAAGCAGAACTGAACAATTGAAGACAAGAATAGTTTACCTGTATGTATTTGTATCCTCCATAGGATCCCATCACCATCCATATCATGTGAGTCCTACACTCTAAAGGTGGGTTCCACTGTTAGATTTATGAGCTTCATTAATTATTAAACTAGCCGATTAGTGGGAGTTTGATCGACACGATATAAATCAATTTAGTTGGTTCGCCACTGGTTTGAGGTTGATAACCCTAATTCTTATTATGGGAAGGAATTAGGGGTTATGACAGTATTTTTCTATAAATACTGATCAGGGTCCCTACCGCCACAGTTAATGAAATAATTCTCTCTGCACCCATTAGCAAGAGAACTGAGGTTCTCTGAAGGCTGTAGAAGACCGTGGTTGAGGGATTACGATCAAAATTACAAGACTTAGAATCAATGGAGATCAAACTACATTACGTGGTACACCCCGACCAGACAATCCAATGGGCGATCAAACCGAATGTGATTAATTTTAATTTTCCTCTACCATTGTGTTCTCTTCACGCTCGGGACCCCATGAGGGTGAGCTCCCAAGTAGGCTATTAAAAAACCCTTTGCTTGGCTCACAAGACCCGAGCCTTCCGTGGCCCCCCGGAACGGACGCGCGCTAGCGCAACCTCTTCGCTAGGCGCCAGTTGATTCTTCGCGACCGGTAAATGGAATCAAAATGGTAGAACATAGTATACATTTCTACCTATGATTTTGATTGTAAGGATTGAATATTTTTCAACTCATTCGAACGAATATGGCCAAATCATGTTCGTACCAAAAGAGATTTTTTTCAACTGATGAAAGGTAAAAAATAACATATCAAATTAAAGATCTCGTCGAAACGGTCACGAAGATATAAATTTTGTGGCCGTCTGAAACCGGACGCACTCTAATGCACCGTCGACAGAAGCGAGTGAGATCCACTCGCTGAAGAAGAAAAAAAAAAGAAAAAAGGGCTTAACGGTTGTCGTGACTCGAAAACCCTAACGAGTCGGAACAGCTAGTCTACTGGGGTGGGTCAACTGGGTACATGTGTGGGTCAAACGTGTGCCATGGATAGTTGACCCATGACCTGACCAGTTGACCCAGAACCTTGCCCCGTGACCCGACCAGTTGACTCAAAATCTTGCACCGTGACCCGATCGGTCGACCAGGAACTTTGACCCGGGAATTTTACCTAGTACTCGACCCGATGACCCGTAAGTGACCGGTCCGGTTTGATTTGGCTTATTTCAAACTGGTTCGATTCGCCTTTAGACCCATACCGGTTTTAGCCTGTTTTTCAGGGTCTAAACCATTTCTGAGAGTGGGGTTCACGCGCCTATTTAATCGGCACCTGTCGATGCGTGGTAGGTCCGATCGACCTACGGTTTCTTTTGCCGGATTCGTCTCGTCACACTCTTTTTTCTAGTATGCTATATTGATGATTTCTGATCTCTGTACAGGGTACTTTTCAGTAAGATAGTACCTGTGGGATACTTTTGGAACATGATTTACGATTTTTATGCAGTATTTGTTCCAATTTTAATTACCAGTTGATGATGAGATTTATAGTGCATGATGTCAGATTATTTGAGTTTTATGAATGCTTAAATATATTTAATGTATGTGTTAAAATTTCTATTTAGCTGTCCCATTCGATTTTATGAATATTATAATGGGATTGGATGGTGACCACCAAAATGGCACATTCAATTTTTTATTATAATGTTTTCAAACTCAAAGTACTTTAATATTTATTGACAGCCCAGTTAGTCAATGTCCACCCAAAGGTGGCATTGTCAAGATTAAATAAGGTTCATGCACATGGTTTAAGGGGTATTGGCCTAGAGATTTTTCATTCACCCAAAGGTGATGGAATTCTGACGATCATTATTTCTTTGCAGTTTAGTACAGATATTGAAAATAACCAGTGCATATATCATCCCAAAGGATGTATATGTAGTTTGATTGATTTTTCAAAGAGAATAAATTAGCTTGTTCATGAAATATATATATATTTTACTTGCTAGCTAATGTTTTAGTATTAATCATGGAATCATAATCATATACTCTGTATTATAGTTGATACTTATTATGATGATTAAATACCACATGATGTCTATTCAATCAAGTTACTTAGTCGTTGTACCCATGTTGTCTGCTACAACCTATAAGAAATGACTTAGGAAACTTAAGATAGCAATTGGTCTCTTTGACCTGGATATAGGGATCACGGAAAAGAAACCAGAAGACATAACTGAAAATAATACTCAGGCTGAAATTCAATATATGGAAAAATGAGAAAAATGCTAATAAAAAGTGTTCCCTAGTTATTCAGAGGATTGTCCCAGAGTCAATCTTAGATAGCATTCTTAATTTGGACAATACAAAGAGATTGTTGGAAGCTATACAAGCTAAGTATGAAGCTTTTGAAACTGGTAAAGTGGGTGAATTGTTAACTATTCTGACTGAACTAGTTTTGGTGGGACTAGAAGTGTAAGAGATCATATAACTTATATGAAAGGAGTGGCTGAGAAACTCAAGGGACTTAAAAATTCAACTACTCAAGATGTCTTGATACACTTTATATTAAATTCTCTATCAGATCAATACAAACACATTAGGGCAGCCTACAAGATTGCCAAAGATAAATGGACCTTGGATGAGCTCACTTCAGTCTGCAATGAAGATGAAAAATTATTTAAACAACAACAGGTTGAGAGTGCTAACTTCACAACCTACAAAGGACAATATGAAAAGAATAAGGGAAAACATGGTTTAGGATATCACAGGAAGGGAAAGAATAATTGAAATAAGGGCAGAAAATCCTATGCTAAGGGTAACAAGGAACATGAAAAGAAGAAGGATCTGAGTGCTATTAAGTATTTTTGGTGCAAAAAGTCTGGCCACATAAAGAAAGATTGTAGGGCTAGAGCAGCCTGGCTGGAGAAAAAGAAACCGAATACTGATATTTATCATTTTTTTGTCTGTTTTGAATCCTATCTAACTGATGCTCCTGTGGATTCTTGGTGGTTTGACTCTGACTCCACTGTCCATGTTACTCATTCCTTGCAGAGGTTTTTAAGCAGCAGAATGCCCAACAAGGATGAAATCAGCGTGTACATGGGAAATGGAGTGCGAGTGGGAGTCGAAGCCATAAGAGTTGTTAGGGTTCATTTATAGTTAGATTTTTTCATAGACTTAGTAGATACAGTTTATGTACCTTCCATAAGAAGAAATTTAATTTCGGTTTCAAGATTTAATTTGGATGGATACAATGTTAATTTCAATAAAGATGGCTTTATTTTATTACGTGATTATCTTTTTATTGGTAGTGGATGCAACATTGATGGTCTATATAAATTGAGTTCTGCTACCCCGTTAGTGTTGAATGTTAGTTCTAAACGGTCTATATTTGATAACAAATCTTTTATGTTATGACACAGACGTTTAGGACATATTTCTATTGAGAGGATGAAAATGCTTATACAATCCAATATTTTGAGACCATTAAATTTTGATGATATGCATCATTGTATGGATTGTATGAAGGGGAAGATGATTAGATCAAAAAAGAAAACTGCTGTACGCAGTAAAGAAATTTTAGATCTTATTCATACAGATATTTGTGGATTTTTTTTGACCCCTACCCTTGGTGGACATATATATTTTATTACCTTCACTGATGACTTTTCTTGATATTGATATATTTTTCTCATCTCTAAAAAATCAGAATCACTTGATTGTTTCAAAATCTTTAAGGCTGAGGTGAAAAATTTATTTGATAAAAGGATAAAGATTGTCAGGTCTGATAGTGGGGGAGAATATTATGGCAAATCAAGTGACTCAGGACAGCTCCTTGGTCCATTTGCAAAATTTCTTCAGGAACATTGAATAATAGCTCAATATTCCATGCCTGGAACTCCACAATAGAATGGAGTGGCTGAAAGAAGAAATATAACCCTCAAGGATATGATGAGAAGTATGATAAGCAACTTTAACCTTCCTGAATCTCTATGGGGTGAAGCTTTAAAGACTGTTGCATATATTATTAATAGAGTACCTAGTAAATCTGTCCCAAAGACACCTTTTAAACTTTGAACAGGTAGAAGACCTGGTTTAGATCATTTGCATGTTTGGGGATGCAGGGCAGAGGCAAGGTTGTATAATTCCCATGAAAAATGTTTGATTCCAGAACTGTTAGCTGTTATTTTGTGGGGTATCCAGACAGATCCAAAGGATTCAGGTTTTATTGTCCTGGTTCAATAAACAGAATTGTAGAAACTAGCCATGCTAAATTTATTGAGAATGAGGGTGAGTCATCTCAACCAAGGAACCTGGAATTTGATGAAGAACAAGTTGAGATTGTTGTTGAATCAGCTCATACAGATGAAGCTTTACCTAAAGCTGTTGATACAACACCTGAGGCCTGAGGTTGTCTCTGTTCAACCTGATATTCCTGTAGAAGAGTTTGCACAAGAAGTGAGAAGGTCTACAAGAGCACGTAAACCTGTTATACCATCTAATTATTTATTATACTTGACAAAGGTAGATTATGACATTGGTCATGAGGATGACCCTATAAGTTTCCAAGAGACTGTAAACAATATCAGTGAGAGATTTTATATTTACTCCTTGACTTTTATTTATAATTTCATTTAAACACAGTTATTTATATTTTGAATGTTAATCATGATCATGTTTACATTAACATTTATTTGTTATTGTTATTGTTATTGCTTATTTGACATATCACAGATATGAAGCAGTATTTAGTTAAAGTTTCAAGGTAGTATTTAACCAAAGTTTCAAGGCAGTATTTAGCCAAAGATTTAAGGCGGTGTCTAACCAAAGTATGGTATTATAATTTTAGATTATTTAAATATCATGTTATGTTACCCATAAAGGTTTTGGGGTAATTTTGATTGAAGTTTTTCTTAATCAAGTTTAGACTCACATGGAGTTTTACTTTCATGCATTATCTCAAGTGATCTATTTATTAAGTAGACCTCTGTTGTAGCTGACAAAATGTTGTATACCATATGTTAAGGTGTATTGTCCGCTGTTGCTCACATTGGAATGCTTGATGGATGGGTCAAAGTTTGTGGCAGTTTAGTGTATCAGATTCCATGACCACACTGATTGATGATAGTTTTTTTGTAATTAATTTTGCCCAAGTGGGAGATTGTTAGATTTATGGGCTTCATTAATTATTAAACTAGTCGATTAATGAGAATTTGATCGACACAGTATAAACCGATTTGGTTGGTTCGCCACTAGTTTGAGATTGATGACCCTAATTCTTATTATGGGAAGGAATTAGGGGTTATGATAGTATTTTTCTATAAATACTGATCAGGGTCCCCACAGCCACAGTTAATGAAATAATTCTTTTTGCACCCATTAGCAAGAGAACTGGGATCCTTTGAAGACTGTGGAAGACCATGGTTGAGGGATTACGATCAAAGTTACAAGACTTAGAGAGAGATCAAACTACATTACATATATGTGATTAATTTTAGTTTTCCTCTACCATTGTGTTCTATGAGATCTGTAAGTTATTAAAATCTAATATCCACACCATATCTCCAGTGTTGTGATCCCATGGAGAGTACATGTACATGCAAATGATCCAAACCCAAAACGAGAGGTGAGTTTATCCTCTCCAAGACATAAACGAGGGCTGGGTCTTTGTCGACAAACTGGCTATTATAGTTGATGGAGGTGCCATTTCTCTCTTTCTCCCTCCCCACATCCTCCGTTATTTCATACCCAATGATGGTGGTCGCTTCATTGCGATGGCTACAAGGTTTTGACAGAGCATGGCTTAGGCTCTTTCTCTCTCTCTCTCTCTCTTTTCGTGAGGGCAGTCAGTTCTAAGAGTCATTAGGGAGGAGGGGACAAAGAGAGGGATTGGTCGGTGAAGGAGGGGTTACGGCATGTAGGATAAGGGTAGGGGAGGGGGACGAAAGGGATTGGATAAAATTGAAATTTTACCCTATCATATAGTTAATCTTATTCTAATTTAAGTATTCCAAACATTTTAGTTTCTTGAAATATTAAATACCCGTGTAATTTATCTTATATTTAATTAGTTTATTTTGAAAAAAAAAAAGGGGAATCCGAATAAACCTATCTTATGGGAGTTGGGGTCTATCTATTACCAGAACTTTGGCTGGATTTTCCCATGGTGAGTACTGAACTGAGTAGGCAAGCTACGTGCCTATATTTTGGTATCTAATAATGAGGATGACGATGACGATGACGATGAGGGGATCAAGTTTCCCCAGAGAAGCCCAAGCCCACCGAAGGCCCACCTAAAATTTTTAGGGCCTTGGCTGGGTTATCCGTTATCCATCATGTGGGCTAACTAGGCTAGGGTTGGGAAATCCAAGCATGTACTTAGGCCAGGCTGGGATAGGATTGAACCCTTGGACTAAGCTGGACCCAGTCCATTTATCTCTCTCCTCTTAGCCCCCTCCATATGAACCGTTGTGCCTGCCTCTTAGTGATATCCTTCCCGGTTTACTCAGAGAACCCTCTCCCATGATAGAAGTGACAATTCGAAGATTCAGGAATTGAATGGAGGTCCTTTCATTGATTCCTCTTAAAGATTTCATTTCAATTGGCTTTTCCACATAAAAAGAGAATCTTTTGTTAAATAGAATCAGAAATGATATGGATTATTCAAGAATCGAAGTCGATTTGCTTTATAAAAAGAAGATATCAATGAATTTCTATGAAATTGTTTCACGGGATTTAGCCAATTGTCTCGTTCGTGGGATATCATTGAGAAATAGGAATCCGTGTTATCAAGCAAAAGTACCTAGATGATGTAGTAAAAGCCGTAAATGGAGAAATGTTAACCTACGCCACCTCACGAGCTAACCGCAAAGAAATGTTTGTATACGACCAGCCCGGCTAAGAGACTTTCAAAGCATGGTTAGGAAATTTCCGCTAGTACACCTTGAGTAATTGCTTTCTAGACAGCTCCCAAAGTAGCCAATTCAAGGGACTCATCCAACAGTGCCAGTTATTCTATTTAGAATTAGAATTAGATGGTAGAATTCAATCCGAATAGACAATAGACATAAATTTAAATATTATAAATATTTCTAATTTATTAGAAATAATAAAAAATAATAAATAAGCTTAAAAATCACATATACAATCCCAGATTCTAAGTATTCCCACTACAACAATACTGATTTTGGCGACAGAAATTGGCGACGGAAACCAAATTCCCGTGGCCAAAAACCATTTTAAGCAACGGGACTCAAATTCATATGGCTAAAAATCAAGGAGTTCAACGACGGGACCTAAATTCCTGTGGCCAAAATAATTTTTGGCAACGGAAACCAAATTTATGTGGAAAAAAATAATTTTCGGCACGAGAATTTAGATTCCGTGGCTAAAAATCAAAGGTTTCAGAGATGGGACATAAATTCCCGTGGAAAAAATAACTTTTGGCAACAGGAACTGGATTCCCATGGCCAAAAACAATTTTAGCCAAGGGAATTTAGATTTCCGTGGCCAAAAATTAGTTTTATCCAAGGGGTTGATTATTAACTGTTTAGACTTTTGATAAATTAAGCTTAGCAATCTCGGATTTTGATATTTATACATTCTTTCTTATATTTTAATATAATCTTTTGCTGATCTTTAGCCAAAAAGAAAAAGAAAAGGAAAAACCTTAGACTACCCCGAATTTAATCCATGTTAGTTCATAGAAGAACCAAATTGTACCATTGTTAGGAATTAACAATGCAGTAGAATTGTGATAGCCAAAAAAAGAAGGAAGGAGGATTGCACACGTAATTCATCTAAAATGGACTACGTCCACGACAGAGTGACCAGAGAGAGCTTCCACTATTCTAATGAAGAAATTACTAACCCTCTAGTCTTAACTTGCACGATCACATTCTATATATAGTATTTAGAGACGCATAACAATATAGAGGAACCCTAAATCTCATAAAGTACTAAACGACCCTCAACATAAATCTCTCAAAAAAACTGTTGTTGTGGAAAAGTGAACAGTACTTCATGGATTAAACACATGGAGTAAACTGAGATCAAGCTCCATCAATAACACGATGGTCACATATCAATCATCAATAAAGGGCCACTCATTGAGTTCGGTGATTTGGTCCATTACCAAAACCTTAACCTAGTAGAAGTGTTAACAAAAGCAAAGGCTAATCTCCGAAAAATCAGGAAGTTGAGGGTTGAGTGACTTAAAAGTAAAATACCAGGGAAGGAGGGGGGGGGGGTTAAAATAGACTGACTCCACAGGCAAAAGCTTCCCCTATTTATGAAGTTCCCATCCTACCCGATATTTAAGAAGTTGTCTATAATATCCCCTATTTACAAAATTCCCATCCTACCCCCCTGTTTTACCTACGAAGTCAAGGCCTCCTTGACACAAACCGGTGTCATAGAGATGGACCCAATATAAAACTTTGACAAGTTTTAAAAGTTAAAATCAGTTGAATTCATTGGTTTAATGGTCAAACAACTATATATGTTATTGAATCAATGTTCTAAATTTGACATGTAATCCAAGTGGTACACATACACTACAACAATTCTTATTTTAGCTACGAAGAATTTTCGTATCCTCCATCGTTGAAAATCTATGTCCATCGACAAAAATGCCGTTGCGCAAACTACACAAAGAAAATCTCGAGGTGTCGGTGATAATATTTTCTACGATGGTGTTATTGTTTCCATCGTGTAAAATAACATTTTCCATGATGGGAAAAGCATTACTGTCATTTAGAAGTGTTTCTACGACGGATGTTTACCATCATTAAATAGTATTTGCCACACGGGAAACTTATTTTCGTTGTGAAAAACGTTTTCTTTTTTTTTTTTTAATACAAAATTTCACTATCACTCTCTACTGATAAAAACGTTCCCTATAAAAGCTTGATAGAAATACAATCCAATTCATCCAAAACCAAATAGAGAAAATATGAGAAAAACAATTGACCAACTACAATCTAATTCATCCAATTCAAGAAAGAATAAGAAAAAAAATTTAAAATAAGAAGAATAAAAATAAATCTTCAATAATCTTCTACATACACTATAATGGATTCCCAGTCTTCCTCTTCCTCTTCATAAACATTTCTCAATCTCCCTTAGATATCTGAAAATCAAAATTTAATAATCAATAGGATGCTCTCTACAACATTTTTAAAACAAAACCTATGGATCATAGTATGCTATGAGGAGACTTTAAAAAATTGCATGTAAGGGGAAACAAAATGTTAAAAAATTGTAAGGAGTTGATCAGACAAATAACTAAGAAATTACATAGTTGAGTATAGTTGTCAAGACGTTGCCTAGGCGCCTAGGCTCTCTTGTGATGACTTGAAATATCGATCACCTTGATCAGTTAGGCGCTTCATCAGTCCTCCAACAACTTGGTTCGCCTTGACAACTATGTAGTTGATATATATAGAACCAATCTCACAGAAACGGCAACCGGAAATCTTTTATATATATATATATATATATATATTTATAGAAACAACATAAGTCGAATATAGACATCCACAATGGAAACACAAACAAAGGCATACTTAAGACTTACTGAAAAAGAAAACAAGTAAAATAGGGAAAATAGTATCCTGATGATTTGAGAAGTAGTTACCACAGGATAAATAAAATCCGAACTAAGAAAGAAGTGGCGCCTTTGTCAGATCAGATAAACTACTTGATTGCTTTCTTGCTTCTCTGATGTTTGCTTCAAATTGGTGAAGCCGAAGATGCACCGGAACCTCAACAGAATGTAGTCGCAAGATATGTATTTTGATGGAGTTTACGAGATGGATGACGAAGGTTTGGTTGCAGAAGGCTGTGACTGTGTGCGCTGGAGGAGAAAATTCTGGAGAGTACAGAAGAACTTTTTCTGAGAGAGAGACGGTAAGAAGGAGAGGAAGGTGAATTTCTACCAAAAAAAAAAGAAAAAAAGAATTTCAGGGTTTTATTAATATTTTCAACGACAAGAAAATTCCTCTTGAAAATAAGAAAGAAATTTGGAAATTATGGAATGACCCTCATCACCTCTCCTCCAACAGAGCAAATATAAAAAATGAGGCTATGTTGCCATTTGTGGGTACCCAAAAGCGTCCACGTGCTCATCAAATTAGCTCCTTGACCAACGAATTTTCAAAAAAATTGGCATTTCACAAAAAATAAGAAACATGAGAACTCAACCAAAAGTTTCTTAATTTTGGAGTGGAAAGTAAAAATTTTATATCTAGAATTGTAGATTATAGACTTACCATAAATTTTGCTATGCCACTCCATATATATACGAACATGAGATAAGGAAGCCCTTATACAGACTTTTAAATTTTTTCTTTTTCTTTTTACGTGGTCCTTTTCCTTTGTTGGGAGAGGGCCAAGCATTTGTAGGTACATAGTAATTTATTACGATATTTGTTAATAACTCTACCTCTAATGTTAAAAGCTGATTTTGATGTGACTGTTGACATTAGAGAATAGCCAACACATGTCTTATGTGAGATACATTATGATATTTTGTTGCTTGTACCTTCCAAAAGCCAAAATGTCAAACTCCTTATCCTTGGCTCGTCTACATATAAGTCCAAATCAAATTTATCTCCACTTTCAATATTTTTAGAACTCTCATAGAAGGATACCTTCTATAAAAAACATAAGAATCAATATAAAGAATGCCTACGTTAGTCAACATTATATTGAATATATTTAAAAAATAAATTGCATTGCTTAATTAATTTATATACCTCTCAATCCGTAGGATCTCCAAGCCCATGGGTGTCAATAAAATCCAAAATTTATGCCCCCACTTCAATAACCTCCATGCTAGCTCCACTGCTCATGAAAGAGTCATACTAAGCTTGTTCTCATCCGTTCAATTATTTCATTTGCCTTCAAGTCAAAATTATATATCTTCCCAAAAGCATACTCAACGATGGTTAACTTGTATCTCAATGGAGTTACGTTTTTCTTGGTGGAAGCAGAAGTGCATTATGGTGATGATGAAAGAGGTCTAGATGGCAGAATTGTTCTTGGTAGTATGTCAGTTGTGGCTAGAAAGAAATTGAGCTGTGCTTGAGGGAATTCATTGAAGCTCTTGAGGTATCTTGAAGCTTATTGCTAATGATATGAGAGATATTTTGTGAGGCATCCACGCACCATATGCACTATTTAAGATTGGGAAATTGCTACTCGGTTCCACCTTTCCATTAAAAATCATAGACTGCAAATGGTAAGGCCAATTCAATGTGTTAAGCCATTTGGTAAATGGATTAATTAGTTGAATGTTGATGGAAGCTCCTTTCGTAATCTAAGCCATGTAAATGCGGGTGGGGTGTTTCAGAGCATATCGGGATGTGTGTTAGCCTTTCATGTGGTATATTTGGGGGTGACCACAAATTACATTGGCGAATTCTTAGTGTTTGATGATTGGATTTGGATTGCCAAGGATCATGGTTTCTCAGACCTATGACTTGAAAGTGATTTGGCCTCGGTTATGGAGGGGATGCAAAAAATTAGTGACTCCAGCATGGTATGCAACAATGGATGGCGTTGGCTGTCCCTTCAGTGGATATAGAGGGGAATAACATACTGCTTCAGGGAGACTAACGTAGTTGCGGTGCTCTATCAAGGGCTGCTGCTAAATCTCAATCCTCTAGTTTCTGGGATAGTTGTCCTGGTCTTCTAAGGGGGATGTTATGTGGGATGCGCAAGAGCACTCCAGGTTTCAGTTTTCTTGATGGGGTGGATCATTATTTTCTCATGGCATTGCCAAAGGTAGGGTTTGATCCGGCTTTTAGTTTCATGTGTTTCCTTGTAACATTATTTATTCATTTTTATTTTAATTCCATTAATTTTTAGCCCCTCCCCCCCCCCCCCCCCAAAAAAAAAAAAAAAAAAACTAAAATGATGCTATATGAATACGGATCCCAATACTTGTCATACTTCTTCATATCTTCTTCCATCTTTCTTATAAAAATATCTCCATATAAGATTCCTAGAGAGACAACAAGAGTGCTCCTGACCTTCATAGAATATGGGGAATGATAATGAGATCACAAATGGAGTAGAAGAATGTGCCTCATGCACCTTTTCTCTAATAAGGTTTGTTGGGGATAAATATCATCCCGAATAAGGGAGTGACACATGTGAAGGAAACCGATGACTACTCAACAAAGCACGAAAGGACGTCCATCGAATGACCATCCGACACGTGGACACTGAAGAGAAGACCCGTCAACATGGGCAAAAGAGAGAAGAAAAAGGACAAAAAGGGGGCATTTTCCATATGAACAAGGGCAAAAACGAGATTGCACACTGAAGCCGTATGATATTAGCAATAACTATGGCTATAAATATGCCAACTGCTAGGAGTCAAGTGGGAAAAAAAAATGGAGCTTTGATCTGCATCGCTCTGATACCATTCAATTTGGTTTTGATGAACTTGAGTTGATACTGAGAAAGGGGGTGAATCAATATCTAAAAATTTTCTCTAATTTTCCTTAACTTTTACTTCTGCCCAGAGCTGATGGAGAACCAAACTTTTAACACACACACAAGCATATACAAATCTACCTCGCTACCACTCAGTGGCCAGGTCTACCAGATTTGTAACCCTGCAAGCCATTCCATGCACTCCGAAATATACCAATAAATAAAACAATGAACATAGGGATATTATGTTGTTCATCACCACAGTGTGTGATGGCTAGTCCACAGAGTAATGCCCAACGGGCTCCGTATTTACTCAATACTTAGCTTTTAGTCTCTTATAAGATAAGGATATTAACCCTAGGTTTTCCAAGCATAAAACTAAGAGGGCAAACAATGCCAAGATTTAGGCTATGATAGCCAGTGTCCAACACCCACTGAATACAATACAAAAGAACGGTTTTGGGGCTTATAACAATGCCCTACAATGAATTTCCCTAGACTAGATAGGTATTTTTTTTTTCACCTATGCTAGCATACAATGCATATAAACCAATAAAAAGATAGGGAATGAAAAAAATCTCACAATCGATGTTTTCGAATGGCCATCAATACTTTTTGGAGCTTCACACTGCTCTCAGAATTCTTCAACAGCCTTCAATGATGGTAGAAATCGATTCACAGGGTACACCTTGCTCACAGGCTTCCAATCTCTTCCACACAACCCACAATCATCATGAATGTAAAAATAAAATCTTTACTGACCTCTCATAGGGATTTGACACTCCATTGATGCATAGAGAAGAGGTGGTTGGTGATTGATCACTCCTACAAGGCATGAAAACCTAGAAACACACTGTATATCTTCAAAAACCTCTTTTTAATTTTTCTTAGTGTTTTTACGACTCCCAACGACGTCCAATAGGTAGAGCATTGAATTTCAGACCCGGTGTAACTTGAACTGTCTGATTCCCAGCTAAGATGAAGAAGTTATGACTGTTTGAAGTTCGACCAACCATAACATTCTAAATAGAATCTTTTGAGTCATTTTCGTGAGCCCGCGCCTCACGGAATCTTTGCCGTTTCTGACCTATGATGCTACTGTCAAGATCCGATTGGCCGCAGCGGAATCTCTAAAATCGGACGTTCGATTACCTTAAAAAGGTGGATTAAGAAATGTCCGTTGGATATGTTCTAATCACGTCTTCGAAAAATGAAAATGAATCTTGCAGCTAGATTTGAATCTCCTCGACGTTGCACCGTGTATGCACCATACAGAATCATGGCATCCACTATATATGACACAAACCACCGCATTAAACTGCTTCTAGCCAATCAAAGAGATCACGACAAAATCTTGATGCGACCATCGATATATACCTAATCCCACATTTTGTTTAGCCATAAGATCGGCATTTTGCTTTCGTGGCTCTATCTAGGCCATCGATCTTGGATCTCATTTTTTTGAAACAGACCAAATTGCCCCTGCCTTATATATGATATGGCCTCTGTAATCGATTTCTCATCAAAAAAACTCTATATAGAGCCATTCTTCCCGAGGGGTCTTCTCTCTAAAACGTTTCAATTCTCTCTCTCAAGACATTTTAGCAAACATAAGGTGTGTAGCCAAACCAAGTGCGCCCAAGCCATGCGCGGCAGTGGGCCTGCGGGCCTTGCTGCCTTGCGGGCCTGCTGCTGCTTGGTATGCCATGGCCCTGGTGTGCTGCCCTGTGTGCATGGCAGTGGGCTTGTGGTCGTGCCATGCGGCTGGCCATGTGGCTGGCTGCCACTGTGGTGCCACGGCCCTTCTCCGGGCTGGTTGCCTTGGTGGCTTGTCACCTTGGCATAGTGGGTCCCACCCATACTTTCTCTCTCCTCTTGCTCTCTCTACAGTCTCTCTCTTCAGAAGATGCCGCAACACTACTTCAACACTAGAATCACTGTCCCATCATCAGAAGTGCCCATAGACACTCTCTCATCAGAAATACTACCACATCATCAGAGATGCCCACATACATTCTCTCTCATCAAACTCAGTGTAGAACTCTCATCAAACTCAATGTAAATCCCTTTCAACTCACTGCAAGCCTCTTCACACACTCTATAGTGGTTGTAGAACACTGTAGACCACACATACGAGGTTGCTTCACATAAGAGGTTGCTTCATCTCTGCCACTGCACTGACACTCTCTCTCCTTTCTCTGACTGTATGCTCACTATCACTTTGCCACATCAGCCAAGTTGTCAACAATGACAACACAAATTCCAACAGGCTTTGCTAATAGCCAATTTAGCCTCTGCCTGCAGCCAGCTCAACCTCGGATTAACACATACCATAACCTTCCAACCCCGCTTAAATATCAATAAACGGTCAGGTTTAACCCTAATTGTCTGGCTTAGAGTTCTGAATCAAGCATCGGAGAGGTCATACAAGCCCGACCCCGCCTTTGCTTGTTCTATCGTCTCCAGGTCGGACCTAGCGGAAGACCGGGGCGAGCTGATTCTAGCGGCAACAAGGTTTAAGTTGTTTCATTTAGTACACGATCACTTCACATCTGACTTTAATTAGTCTCCTCACCTTTTTTTTAATCACGATCATTAATTCGTTTCGTTTAGTAGGAGATCACTACACTCGACTCTCCTTGATTCTAGTCTAGTTTGAGAGGGAAAAGTCCTCCTTATGAATTTCTTTAAGAAATTGGATGGAAATTGGATAAGGATGAAATGTAGGAAACTGAGATTGATAGATTTGTAGGAATGAAATAAGCCTGATTATGTGGTTGAGTTGATCTACGACCACCGAGTTACGTAATATGACAACTCTATGGCCCTTTTCAGGGTGGAAGAAAACTTTCCCCAAAGACCCAAGTAGTGTGTTCACAATCAAAATAATAATATTAGTTAGGCAACAGTACTACTACTACTACAAATCATTTACTTTACAACTGTATGTATGTACTTGCATAGAATAGAGCCAAGGCCCTTGCAAATTAAACATAAGAGTGGAAAGGGTTAAGGGGAAGATAGGAGGTGATGGGACATACATGGAAAGGGGAAGAGTTGGCAGAGATTAGATGACATGAAGGTGGTCCAAATGACCTTATCATATTGTTATCGGACAAAATGTAAAGGAGAGGGTCATACACTCATATACTGGGCTAGCGATGAACTTTAATAAAGTTCTATCTAGTGTTAAGGATTGGATCGTAGCCATTGTTGACCAATCTTTACAAATTATCTATGACATCAAATGGTTCTAGATTGAAGACAATTACTAGTGTAGCTGGTTGGTGTCCTTCTAGCAAAGTCCCGACATCCATTTATAGTTTTTATAATGATGGATATAAATAAGGTCTATTGTCAAGGTCACTGAGTACTGCAATCATTATCATCCCCATTTTGAAATAATTTAGAACTAGGAAAACTGAAGTGAGGTTCTTCTGCTTGATTACACACATTATGAATTCCAACCAGAGATCCCAATGTTGAGCTTAATCTTCTTCAAACATATGTATATAGAGGGCTCTCAAAAATTATCACAATCTTCCTACGAAAAGAAAAACTTTCCACCAATATTGGGTAGGTCTTACCTGATAAACTAATTATTAGGATGTAACTGTAAAAGGATAAAGCTAGAGACTTGCTCTATAGAATCTCCAGGGCTTTCCTTGGATGATGGATCTAGAGATTTTGTTTAAAAAAAAAAAAAAAGATTTTTATCGTTAGATTATTGACTTTAGTTAGCCATTTTTTAAGCCTAAATTAACAAAAATTTTGGTTGTTTAAATTAAAAAAAACTATACAAAAATGACATATAGTACATCTTTTATTTTCTAATTAATATGTATAGTGGGTTTCTCATGCATCTCAAAATCTTGGAATGAAGAAAAACTTAGAAAATTGGAGAAGTTTTATAGCAAATACGAAAACAAGTGCCAGATAAAAAGGTTCATAGGGGGACCGCTGGTTAGAGAGGCTCTAGCTAGGGTCGGGGACTCAGTCAATCCAAGTATGAGACTTAAGAGTGTCAATTGATTGGTCTCGATCGGGCCTAATCGGTCACCATCAATTTAATATCTTGCATTGTGACAGGCATGGTTAACTAATCGGTTCTCATTTGCGAGACATAAACACGTTTATATTCGTTCCTGTTGGTCTTGGTCTGTAATTATCGGTCTTATGTTAATTGGTTTATTAATGGGCTTCATTTTGGGTTGGTGTCTTGTATTCTGTGGGATCCACATGGTTATTAGAGTTGTACTTGTGTTTAGGTTTGGGTCTATTACATGTACGAGATAAATCTGTAATTGTGTGGGAGATTAGGGTTTCTAGGGTTCCTATATATTGTCTTTGTGGGGAAAACCCTAGATAAGGCTGACGAAGGAGAATACTCTGTCAGGTGGAGAACTGCAGATTTTTCTTGGGAATAAAGGAGGTCTCTCTTTCTCTGGGTGGAGGTAGGCATCCCACGTTGGGGTGCTGAACCACGGTAATTCTTGTTCTTCGTCTTTTTTCTTTTTGTTTGCGTTTTCATCCCTAACATTTCAATGATGCAAACCACACAGTCCATAATTGGTTATGTTATTCGGTCTTATACTAATCATCTTAATCCTGCCAAGTACCTGCCCACAATGGAAAAAAGCACAACCCTTGGTTTGTGTTCTACTGTAATTGGTAATTATTTATTCTACATTCACAATATAATAGCCTATTTTAAGTTCTTAATTAATAAAATATACCTTATTTTATGTTTTTAATTAAAAAAAATGACACATCCAAGAAACAACCTCAGAATTTAATCCCACCAATTCGTAATATACTTTTCACCTTGCCTGGTGGCTCTCCCTAAAGACTGAACAATTATGACTTTAATTATACAACCAACACGAGCAATAAAAATGTCTTGACCCATAGATATCATATTTTCCTAGATAATGAACTAAGGAGAAGACGAACATCATGTAATCATAATTAATGTAGGTGGTTTAACCTGCGAGTTGCCAAATATGTAGTTATAAACTCCAGGGACGACTTTACTCCGATAGAAAGGCAACTAAAGAAATTATAGTAAAAAAATGACTATCATAAGATCCTAAGGCCCCGTTTGATAACACTCCAGCTCCTTACTTCTTAGCTCCGGAGCTAATCCGGAGTAGAATGGCGATTGATAAACACGGTTCAAGTTTTGACTCCCATGGAGTGAACCGCTCCAAAAATGTCTATGGGAGCTAAAAAACTGGAGCTAAAAAAACTTACTTTTCTTGCTCTGGAGCTATTACCACTACCGACTGCCATCACCACCACCACTGGCACTGCCATTACCACCACCACCCCTCCACCGCCACCATCCCCACCACCACCCACAGCTGCCGCCACCACCACCACCCTCCACCCACCACCACTACCACCACCCTTCACCCACCACCACCGCCTCCGCCACCACCACCACCCACCACCTACTACCACCACCTACCACCATTGCCGCCACCGCCACCGCCATCGCCACCGCCACCACCACCCACCACCACCACTGCCACCACCCATCCCCACCGCCACCGCCACCACTACCACTACCACCAGCCCCCCCAATCGCCACCAACACCACCACATAGCATTCTGAAAGCATAGTCTTTGGATTTTGGAGCAGTGTTATCAAACATTATTCTACTCCAAAAATCCTAACTCTGGAGAAGAAGTGGAAAACGACTCCGGACCAAAAGTAACTCCATGGGAGCTGGAGTGTTATCAAACGGGGCCTAAACCTCCATATGGCTCCAATATGTGGACATAATAACAAAATAATAGTCAAAAGCCAATACTAACACTTGGAAGACCCTTACCCTCTATAAAAAAGGAACACGAAACAAGCACAAGAAAAAAACTAAGTACTGATAACTTAGAAAATACTTCAACAAAATTAAATTGTCCCAATCAAATATATTTTGCAACCTCTTAATGATAGCTTCACCCCTTTGTTGCACTTTGAATTGTAATTGTTGGCAAATTGGGCTAAGTTTGATGAGAGAGAGTGTCAGTGGGCTTCTCTGTTGATGTGACAATGTTTCTAAAGCTTTACTGAAGATATGACAAAGTTTCGAGTTTCTCGTATTTCTCGTGTTGTAGCATAAGCCATTGAAGAGAAATTAAAGAGAGAGAATCAAAAGTGAGAGAAAGAGGAGAAAGAAGATTTTATGGTGGGACCTACCACGCTGAGGTGGCATGCCACCATGGTAGACAGTGGCAGCCAGCCACATATAGCACAACAGCATAGCCTAGCTGCAAGGGCCTTAGGCATCCGCACTGGCCAACAGTAGTTGTTGTGGCATGCCATGTCGCACACAGCAAGCCCGCTCGTTTGTATGGCTTGGCCCTTGGCATAGCAAGCCCATCACTTGTTTGAGAAAATTCCTAGAGAAAGAGAACAACCCCATGTTAGAAAGAAGCACCTCTCAGGAAGTATACCATTGTATAGGTTTTTGTTAAGAAGTTAGTGGTTACAGAGGTGATTTTGAATGTTTCCAAGGGTATTTCGGGTAGTTCAAATGAAGAAGATCCATCATCGGTGGCCATAATGGAACCACGAAGTTCATATTCTGATCGGATGGCCTCTGATAAGGCGGGCTAAGGTGTGGCGCAGACGTCGCGCTTTGATACTCCCGTGTACTCGTTGATTGGCTAAAGGTAAGTTAAAATGTTGAGCCGCGTCATATTGAAACGGCGCCTCGATTCCATGTGGCGCGTGTTTAGTACAAGAGCGACGCAGATCCTGATCCAAAGGGCGCCGTTCATGCCGAAGATCGGAGACGCAATTTACTCAGATCTGACGACACAGGTCTAATCCCGCCTTTTTGAAGTCAATCCAACGGTCTTGTTTAGAGATTCCATGATCAACCAATCACATCTAGATAGCGGCATCTGACCAGTCAACACTGGCGGCAATTCCGTGCGGCAGGGTTGCGTGGTATGGATTTAAAAGACTATAATTTCCTAGTATCCGGTTAGCTGAACTTTAAACCGCCATAACTTGGCCATCCGAGCTCCAAATCAGATGGTTCAACTTGTAGTTTCCACATTTTTGGCTCCTCTATTCGTTGGGCTATGTTGGGAGTCATAAAAATGAAGAAAAAAACATGAAAAAAAGGCGAAAAACACAAGGAAGATGTTTTTTCTAGGGTTTAGTGTTTTGTGGGATGATCAATCACCAACTACCTCTTCTTTGCACATCAATGGAGTGCTAAATCCCTATGAGAAGTCAGTAGAGTTTTTATTTTTACATTCATGGTGATTATGGGTTGTGTGGAAGAGATTGGAAGCTTGTGACCAAGGTGTGCTCTGTAAATCGATCTCTATCATCATTGAAGGCTATTGAAGAATTCAGAGAGCAGTGTGGAGTTCCAAAACTATTGCTGGCCATTCGAAAACAATTGATTGTGAAATTTTCTCATTCCTTATCTTTTTTTTGTTTTCTATGCATTGTATGCTAGTATAGGTGGAAGAAAAAAAAATTATAAACTTATCTAGTCTATGGATTTCATTGTAGGGCAATTCTATGAGCCCCATAAATATTATTTTGTTGTGTGTTCAGTGGGTGCTGGACACTGGCTGTTATAGCCTGAATCTTGGTGTTGTTACGTCCTTTCAGTTTTATGTTGGAAAAACCTAGGGTTAGTAGCGTTGTCTGTAAGAAACTAAAAACTGAGTGTTGAGTAAATACGGAGCCTATTGGGCATTACTCCGTGGACTAGCCATCACATACTGTGGTGGAGAACCACGTAATATCTCTGTGTTTTTTGTTCTATTTTTTTGATATATTTTGGAGTGCGTGGAATGGCTTGCAGGGTGGGTGTACAAATCTGGTAGACCTGGCCACTGAGTGGTAGCGAAGTAGATTTGCATGCGCTTGTGTGTGTGTGAAAAATTAGATCTTCATCAACTCTGGGCAGTAGTGAAATTATCAGAAAAAATTTTTAGACATTGATTCACCCCCTCTCAGTGTCATATCAAATTCATCACCCTTTGCACACAAAAAGATAGAATAACCTCATGATGAAGGACATTTATATGAAATTTGACATAATTACAAGAGTTTGTACGACAAGAATAAAACAATACATACTGAAAGAAATCTAATGCACTACCCAGTAATTGTAATAGAAGTAATAAAAGATCCACGTGGTGTAGAAACATCAATGGCAACATTCTCTTTCACAAAGAGAACACCTTGTAAAGCATCACCCAAATCATTGGCATCATCAACGGGTTCAGCTTTAAAGAAATAGGACATGAATAATATTGAATGTAAAGATAACATAAACAAGAAATAAACTAATATCAGTTTATAAAAATATAAATCAAAATTACAAAAACTACCTTTGAAATCTGCTCCAAACATGCAATCTTGGAGGCAAATCAGTGCTTCACATTTGTAGTTAGTAATTTATTTTGATATTTGTCAATAACTCTACCTCCAGCTCTAAAAGTTGATTCTGATGCAACTGTTGACGCTGGAATAACCAACATATCATGTGCCATCCAAACAACATCATGATATTTGTTGCTTGCCTTCCAAAAGGCCAATATGTCAAAGTCCTTCGCCATTGAGATGCTTGGATCATCCAGGTACAAATTCAATTCAGATTTATCTTCCGCTCTATCAACATTCTTAGAGCTCTCATATAGGGATATCTCTTATACATTAAAAGAACAAATATAAAGAATGCCTATGTCAATCAACAATATATGAACACCTTTTTTTTTTTTTTTTTTTTTTTTTTTGCATTGCTTAACTAATTTATACCTCCCAATCTATATGATCTCCAAGCCCATGAGTGTCAATAGCATCCAAATGTAATGCCCCTACTGCATCAATAAAGTCGTACTAATTAAACTTGTTCTCACTTGTTCAATTATTTAATTTGCCTTCAGGTCAAAACTATATATCTTGTCAAGCATACTCAACGAATGTTAATTTGTATCTAGGGTCAAATACAATTACAATAGCTAAAATGATGCTATATGGGTCTCAATACTTGTCAAACTTGATAAAAGTATTTTCATGTGAGATTCCTAGAGAAACACCAAAGGTGCTTCGAACCTTCATACAATATGGGGAATAATAATGAGATCATAATGGTAGTGGGCAAACGTGCTTCAAGCAACTTTTCTCTATAAGGGTTAAGTCGTTTCGTTTAGTAGGAGATCACTACACACCTAAGTCTCCTTGATTCTAGTCTACTTTGAGAGGGAAAAATTCCTTATTAATTTTCGTAAGAAATTGGATGGACACTGGATCAAGATGAAACATGGAAATTCAGGATTAGATTGAAATAAGCCTGATCATGTGGTCGAGTTGATCTATGACCACTCTCTCTTAATGCTCCTGCCACCGAGTTACATAATATGACAACTCCATGGCCCTTTTCAGGGTGGAAGAAAACTTTCTCCTAAGATCCAAGTAGTATGTTCACAATCAAAATATTAATATTAGTTAGGCAACAGTAGTACTACCACTACTACAAATCATTCACCTTACAACTGTATGTATGTACTTGCATGGAATGGAGCCAAGGCCCTTGCAAATTAGACATAAGAGTGGAAAGGGGTAGGGAGAAGATAGGAGGTGATGAGACATACACGGAAAAGGAAAGAGTTAGCAGAGGTTAGACCACATTGTGAAGGTGGTCCAAATGACCTTCTCATAGTGTTATCTGACAAATGCAAAGGAGCGGGACATCATATACTCATATACTGGGTTAGCGTTGAACTTTCATAAAATTCTATCTAGTCCTAAGGATTGGATCGTGGCCATTGTTGATAAATCCTTACAAATTATATATGACATCAAATGGTTCTCGATTGAAGATAATTACTAGCGTAGTTGGTTGGTGTTCTTCTGTCGGCACTCATTTATATTTTTTGTAATAATGGATATAAATAAGGTCTGTTGTCAAGGTCATCGAGTCCTGCAATATTAATCGCCATTTTGAAATACTTTAGAACTAGGAAAATTGAAGTGAGGTTCTTCTGCTTGATTACACACTATGAATTCAAACGAGAGGTCCCAATGTTGAGCATATATATATATATATATATATATATATATATATATATATATATATAGTTCTCAAAAATTACGACAATCAGCTTCCTACGAAAAGAAAAACTTTCCACCAATATTGGGTAGGCCTAACCTGATAAACTAATTATTAGGATGTAACTGTAAAAGGATAAAGAGACTTGGTCTATAGAACCTCCAGGGCTTTCCTTGATCTAGAGATTTAGCTTTAAAAAAAAAAGATTTTTATCGTTAGACTAGTGACTTTAGTTAACCATTATTTTAAGCCTTAAATAACAAAAAATTTGGCTGTTTAAATTTAAAAAAACTAATACAAAAATGCCATATGGTACATCTTTTAATTTTCTAATTAATATGTTTGGTGGGTTTCCCATGCATCTCAGAACCAGATTGAAGAAAAATGTAAAAAATTGGAGAAATTTTATAGCAAATACGGAGACAAGTATACGATAATAAAGGTCATAAGGGGGACCATTGGTCCAAGAGGCTTTGGGGTCTCTCGAAGATTCAGTCAACCTAAGAGTGAGACTCATTCATCATGGAAGCTCACATTAGCATACCATAAATCTAAAAATACATACTAATCAAGCATTTTTTTTCCCAAAACGAGAGACATATTTGTTGGGAAGGGTTATAGAGCTGCTAGGATATAATGGTTAGAACTTAGAACATATCTGTTTGAAAAAAAATAACTCTTGGAGAGTGTATTGGAAATTAAGAAATTTCTTGAAAAATATAATAATTAATGGAGAGACGTTAAAGGGAGAGAGAGAGAGAAAGGATGACCCAGTGGAATGAAGCAGGCATGTCTGCAAATTGTGCGGGCACCTCCCTAGCTTGTGTTTTTGGGGGCATTAATTAGGCTGCCTTCTGATGGTACATGTACAACTCCCACAAGGTTAACCATTGATGGGTCACCTTGACTTCATTCAAATGAAAGCTTTTCCATAAAACCAAGGGAAAAAAATTATTGCTACGCCTATAAAACCTCTAATATTATGTCTATACATCTCGCTTCTTCTGTCACTAGAAGGATCCATGCTATACTATAAAACCTGCAATGGAAGCTAAATTCACTCTCTCATCCCGGAAATTGTTCTTGCATGTACATCATTCATCAAAACCTTCACTCATAGAGTATGGAACACCGCAGGTATTGTACCTCTAATATTATGTCTATACATCTCGCTTCTTCCGTCACTAGAAGGATCCATGTTATACTATAAAACCTGCAATGGAAGCTAAATTCACTCTCATCCCAGGCCTTGCATGGATAGTTCGAACTAACAAAGGGGTAACTAAAGAAAACCATATAGCCTTGGAATTTTAATGCCATGAACTGAATTTGAACCCCATATCTGAAACTAATGTTCATCAATAAGATTAACTTTAAAAAAAAAAAAAAAAAAAAAAAGGCAAACAAGGAGAGGGCATGGTTTAACTAATTGGATCGGAATTGTTCAACCCTTGCCTTAATATTGCTATTAATGCTGATTCTCAAGCCTCTCTTTTTGAATCAGTCATGAATAAGGTCTCAGTCTTTTCGAAAACCGATCAATACAGACCCTGATCAACCGCTATTGGTTCAATCCAGTTGTAAAGGCATGTTTAATTTTGTGATTGGTTTCATCACATGACATGGATTAGTTGTTGTCCTCAAAATCTGTTAGGAATCGATATCAAATTGGTTATGTCTAAAATTAATCCGATCGATTCAATACTGATTACTTGAACCATGAACTCAAGAAGGCAGTTAGATCATTTTTTTTTTCTTTCCTTCTCTTTAATTAGTTAGTAAAATAGTAAAAAATCATTGAAACTTATCTCTTATAACAAAGTCTATAAATCTTTTTGGATTAAATATTTTAAAACAACAAAACTACGTGAAATTTTTTACTTGTTCTTCCCAATTCTAATTTTTAAAGTTTTCATCAATTCTTAGTCGAATTGAATCGAAATCGATAGAAGTCGATCCTCCATAGGACTGCAGATTTTTTTCAAAATTTTGAAAAATGAGGAATTATTATTATTTTATAGTGATTGTAATGAGTATAGGTGAAGTACGTAGGACTGGAAATGGAAGTCATGGGACCGAAGATAGTCGAGAGTCGAAGAAAGACAAAGAAAAAGCGATCAGAGGCCAACCATGGCTGTCTGTTGCTTTCTGAAGGAAAGAAAAGAAATTAAATAATTACCTGATATGGATGAAGGACTAGACGGGCTACAACTCTAGGTAGATCTAATCATTATATACAAATCCGTTAATAATCTTACTGGGGAGAGGAAGAAGGGTTCTTATCCATCTTCCACATTAAGAAAGACAGGGAATCCTGGTGGTGTAGGGAAACTGACAAAGGCCTGGAGGGGTCTTGGGAAAGCCGATTTATATCAACAAAGAAAGTTGAAGAGCACAAGAGAAAGAAAGCCAAATCGCCATGTTTGGTAACTGAGGAATTGTCACATCAACCCATCAGCAGATTCAGCACTCCCTCACCCCTCAGAGACAACCCTTAATTTACTACGATGGTGACATTTGATCTTAGCACCTGTCCTTATCGCTTTCCCAAACCCTTCTTCTCGACACAGTTGGACCCTCTCTCTTTCTGAGGTCCACTACTACCCCTATTTCCCTAGTCTTGCATGTCATCATCCATCTTCTCCAATCTAGTTTTAGGTATCCGGATCGAATCTGTCTATCCTTACTAATGTTGGTAGTGATCAATACGGTATTGGATGATTCAATAATTTAGATGGACATGTAAGTAAAAAAGTATAACATCTCAACATATCAGTTGATACGAATGTATTCATTACCCATTTCGATACTGTGTACTAAAGCCATGATCCTCCACTTCATAATTTTAAGATCCAAATTTTGAGTTAATCAGTATCATTTTTTCTTATTTTATAAATATTTAGCAGTCATAACTTATGCAAATTGCATGCACGTGTACAATGTGTGAGGGAGAGATGAGTGAAAAGCTGACGGTGATTTTTTTTTTCCTTGTCAAAAAAAAGCTGGTGGTGTTGATACTTGAAAGAGAGTGAGAAATGTTTCTACTAAAACAGCAAGAAAGAAGAGGAAAGTGTGGATCACTTGTAACAGTAGGTTAATATATAGGGGGATCGAGATGATGTCAAAGCTTATTGAGAACTGCATCTACTGACTGACAGTAGTAATTTGATTAGATGGGTGTGATCTTTCAATTCATTCAAGGAAGAATGACTACCTACCCGCTCAAAATGTACCTGAGGATGTCAGGGTTGGTTTATATAAAGCAAGTTCTAGATGGAAGAAGTAATTCCAAGAGAGAGATAGAAGACCAGGTCAACCATGTCAACTAGCTGATGCCATCCTGTTATGCTTTAATGCCATCCTGTTATTGCAGGGCCTTCAGCATACAACCAATTAAAAACCGTTTGATTTGGATCTATAAGAATTCATTGACCAATCTAATTCAACCTAATCAATTCCATTCTAGGTTTGACTCCACAAGGTTGTCCAGGTCCAAGTTCTGAGACAATGCAAGTTAATTTAGATGTATCCTTTCTATCCAAATTAAATGATGATTTTAGCTTGTAATAAGCTCATGAATGGCTCACTGCTTTTGCATGTATCTTTTTTTATTTATTTATTTTTTATTATGTTTGTAATATATCTTGGGGCAGGGGATCATTGTCGTCCCAACGAAAGCATGTGCAGGAGAATCCTGGGGTCGGGATTTGTTCATTACAAAGGGTTGTGATGGTCATTTCACCTCCAAAGATGTAGGGAGGTTACCACATGAGGAGAGGATCCGGACAAAGAGGCATGCCGCCGGGTAGCGATCTTTTCCTATTATCTTGTTAGTTGTCATCTAGTATACATTTCAATGGTTAGAAGCTTAGACTTAATCACTCAAAATTCAAAGAGAATTAGCTGTACACAGTGAACTGAGTGTTAATACTTGAACAACCATGGTCTGGTAAATGGTAAACAGTGAAATCAACAAACGAGATGTAGCTTAGTAAGTCTTGTAACATGAGATCATGCTACAGTAAATTCGAACTCTTTACGTACTTGGTTTCTTTCCCCACATGAAAATCAAAATTTTTGTCATTGGGTTTCTCTCTCTCTCTCTCTCTCTCTCTCTCTCTCCGCGAGTACATGCTTGTGTTTGTGTGTGTTTAGGGCCGTACAATGCATCTGTGCTTTACAGCAGGAATTATTATGAGTATAGAAACGCCAGATTTTGTTTCTGAGACTACTAAAGCAGAGATCTATCAATACCCTAACTAGCTTTGTTTCTTACAAGTGAAACCCATATCATCATTCTTCTTCTCTCTCACTTATCTGTCCATCTCTAGCTCTGAGTAATTTTGAGACAGAAACAGCCATGGAATTTCCTCCTTCCTCTGAGCATCTTTGCTACGTCCGCTGCAACTTTTGCAACACTGTTCTAGCTGTAATTTACGTAGAAACGCATATTATATTTGTTCTCATGATCTTATCCATCTGTCTTATTATTTGCAATAATTAATGAATTACTCTTGTTCTTCATTGATTTAGGTTGGGATCCCATGCAAAAGATTGTTGGATACAGTTACAGTGAAATGTGGTCACTGCAGTAATTTATCTTTTCTAAGCACTAGGCCTCCACTGCAAGGTCAATTCTTAGATCGCCACTACTCACAACCACTGCCCTGTCATCAGGTTCATTAGATCTCCACATACTAATCTCTTTCTCTCTCTACAGTATGTCTGTGTTTAGGTTCTTGGGGGCTACTTGAACAACTACTGTTATCATTTTAAAAAGCTAGAATCAACTTTTTTTTTCTCATGAAAAAAAAAATTCATTTAGGTCAGCTATTGGCCTTCTTGTAGCTACTATCAACTCATGATATAGTTGTTGTTCTAAAGATTTATTTTTCTTGGTGATTTGTTCATAGTATTTTTATATTATATCAAGTAAACATCAGAGTAGAACATGAAAAGGAACGTATGATCTCTTTATAAATAGCAAAACCAATCATTATTCAGACCTTTTTTTTTTTTTTTTATTGTTTTGAATTTTTTTGGGGGATTTTTTTTTGGGCTCTCTTTTATATTTCATACCGAGTTCAGATTTTTTTTTTCTTAAGAAAATAATAAGGGGTTAACCGAAGTGTTCATGCCATGTAGGTGCAGGGATTTTCCACCGATTCTAGAAAGGGGCAATCACCCCAATCTCTCACCTCCTCCTCCACATCCAGCGAGAAACAGCCCCCTATGGCTCCCTTTGTGGTCAAACGTATATACTTCTTAACACTTCTCTTGAAAATTTCTGATTCTCTTTCTCATTCATATTATATATATGTATATTTTTTTTTCCTTGAACTTTGGCAGCTCCTGAGAAGAAACACAGACTTCCATCTGCTTATAATCGATTCATGAAGTAAGGAGAAAAATATACTCTGATGTCTATGTTCTTTAATGTATACTATTACTTCATGCACAGATTATTCCTGAATAAAAAAAAATTGCAGTTATATATAATTATTTTCTTATAGAAATGTGAACTGATGATTAATGTTTGGTTCCCTTGGAAGGGAGGAGATACAACGGATTAAAGCAGCCAAGCCGGATATACCACACCGTGAAGCTTTCAGCACGGCAGCTAAAAATGTAAGTTTACCTAATTTTAATTTAACAAATAAATTGTGTTCTTCCATAATTTCCAGAATTAGTTTGATTTTTCTGATTTGATAAATTATAGTGGGCTAGATATGTTCCGCCGACTGGATCAATTCCTGACAATAATAAGAATGTAAGTGCAATGAAATATTACAATTTTAATTTGAATCTACCGAAGAAGAATGAAACGAAAATTCTCTTTTATTGCAGTGAAGAAAATGATTGTTAATGGTGCAGGAACGAAGAACTGGTGCCCATATCATGGAAAGTGTCAGTGCTACCAAATGAATTGGAGATCATGACTGCTTTAAACATAAAAGTTAGGTTCTTTCAGCTCTTTTTAAAGGCGTTATGTAATGCTAAGACTTTATAATATTGTATTCCTTAATGAATCTTTTTGAATGATTGTCTCAAGAGTTGAATCAAACTAAGTCATCCAATATTTTATGTAATCCAGATTCCAGATCAATAGGGTTTAATTGACCTAGCTAGTAAGTATTCAGGGTGTAATATCCATTGTTATAACAGGCATAAAGTCTCTCAGAGATTTGTCTTTTTTTTTTCTTTGCTATAAACCAGCAAAGAATGAATAGAAATACAAGAAAGTCTAGGCGAACCCGGACCAAAACAAGAACAAAATTCAAGGATCCCATAATCCCCAGCTTACGCATTGCATAAATTCTCTCAGAGATGTGCCTAAGGCCCATGCCAGTTCTCTCTCTCTCTCTCTCTCTCTCTCTCTCTCTCTCTCTTCAAGTAGAGCTACATCAGGTGCAATTACAACTTGGGTTGATTAATGGGTTCGGCTAAACCCTGAGAATCAAATGTATGGACTTTGGATTACCATCAATAATGCAAAATTAAATTTCTGTTGACGTAATGAGCAACGGAGTAGGAGACTACTAGCATTATTGATGAGGCTAAGAAGACATGGTTCATATTCAGATATTAATTAAGCATGATAAACCTGAATACAGTTCCACATAGTGTTAAAGAATGCTTAAAACCAATGACCTCTTAAGTGAATTGGCAAAAGTTGCAGCCTCAGAAGAAACTTTCAAGTTCATGTTTCTAGGGTTGCATGCATATATACCACTGTGTGGTGCAATCATTCAAATAGATGTTTGCATGTCACATTCACTACCCCTTAAATTCAAGCCTCAAAGTCGTTGCCCTTGGGCAGAGGGATGCTACCCCATATCTATAGAGTGGAGATTTAAGCTGTCATGATATTCTTTTTATCTTTCTTCATCAAAAGCTGCTCACATTTTTTTCCCTTTTTCTTGTTTATGGATTGAGTTGTTTAACATTAAAAGAACATAGGAGGTTTACAACCATCAAAAAAAAAGAAGAAGAAGAAGAAGAAGAAGAAGAAGAACATAGGAGAGTAGATTCTTAGCAATAGTATTAGATTTTGAAATGATTTTGTCGAATCTTTACAAACAAAATGTAGAAAAGAGAACATTTATTGAAAGGTGTAGCATATATAATATAATAATCGTAATGTATTCATTCTCTCAAAATTTACTTCTGAATTAATGTCTAAAATTACAGAATATTTGCCTGCATTGGATAAATTTTTTTGAAAAACTTTATATTTTGAAAAAGAAAGAAATATTTTTGAAAAAGTTTTATATTTTCACATGTATTCAGAAACTTTTGAAAACTGATTACACATTATAAAGATTTCAAGATAACATCAATATATTCATTTTGGATTGGTCGAGGGCTTGGAATAATCCTAGAGTAATACGATTTCTTACTCAAAATGGAAAGTTAGAAAACACACTGGGCACCAATAAAGGCCTTTTTCACATACCAAAATCAGCCATAATGAAGCTTTTACTAAGGGGGAAATATTAACGTAAAAAATGGTTTGTGAATAAACTAAACCTCACAAGGCATCTAGTGTCATGTGGATAGATAATGTGTCCATTCCAATAGTTGGACATACAGGACATGATATAGTTTAACCATTCGTTAGATTTTAGAGTCTAATTCAATCAAACACCTCCTATTTTTTTGGCTAAAGATCAGAAAATTTTATTAGAGAAACTAAAGGAAAAAGATTAAAAAAAAATAAAAAAAATCAGGGAAGGAACCACCCAACCTTTGGCAATGCCATCAACAGGGAAGAACCAACCCCAAAAAAGAAAAGAAAGCTAACTAAAATGAAAACGAGAATGCTCAAAAGCATCCCACTACATCCCTAGTCACAAATGATGGACAAGTAGACCAACAAAGAGATATCTGATTCTAAGCAACATGTTTAATTTGCTAATTCATCAGCAACCATATTAACTTCCCGATGATGCACCAGTGCATGTTGCTAAGCATTGGCCATAGACTATTCCAAACATGCATGCATCGCCATGGAATTTTCCGATGGTGAAGGCTCTCAACCACACTTAGGGAATCACATTCAATCCACAGGTGAGTGCATCCCACAGAAATTGCATTTCTGATCCCAATAACGATCGCCCAAAATTCTGCCATGAAGTTCGTGGTAACTTCCAGGTACTCAGCATAAGCTTGAATAACCATGCCAGAATAATCTCGAAAAACACCCCAGCACCAGCCCTTCCCAGATTTCCAATTGCACAACCATCACTATTGAGTTTAAGCCATCAATCAAATGGCTTAGACCATTTTAGTTGTCTAACCACATGTGTTTTCCCAGCTCTAGATTGGAGGTGAAGCCGAGCCACTACCCCCCAATCTGCATTATTTGCTATCATGCAAGGTTGTCTAGCCGACAAATCTTGAAGGGATTTCTGAAATCCATTCTAGGATTCTTGGCACCAACGGTCTATCTCTTTCAATACAAGCATCAATAGTACTCTAGCCATTACTGTGCCCTCTTCAACCTTGAGTAGAACAGATAATGATTGAGAAAACAATGAAATAGATAGCTCATATCTACCATGTGATTTCTAGAAACGTTAAAAATACTTGTGACACAAATAAATACCCTTTTCGATTGAAAATACAATGGAATATCCCAATATACATGGGAAGTTGCATGATTAAATCTGAGTCTAAAATTTGGTATTTACCTAATCAAGATCATTTCTTAGATATCCATAAGATCAAAATTATCCGATCATCCTAGCAAATCTTATTGCTGGACTAGAGGAACTATCTATTATTGCATGAGTATAAATTTTTTTTCCCATAACTCATGAATCTTGTAGTCTAATGATAAGAGTATTTATTAAAACAAAAATGTGAGTCTTAGAACTTGAATGATGGAGTAATTTTATTAATAAAAAAGAGAGATACACTTCTATTTTGAGTAATTTTATTAATAAAAAAGAGAGACACACTTCTATTTTATATTTTGGGAGAGGGCCCACCCCCTCAAGAACTGCGCCAAAATTTTTTTTCTATTGGTCAAGTATTGATTCTCATATTGATTCAAAACGATATGGTATCAGACAATTATCCATATCAAATTGGCCGATTTGATACTAATACCTCAAACCATAATCCGAACCCGATTTATAAGCCCTACTTGGTCCATGTTAGATTCCTTTTGGACGGATGTGTGGGAGGGGAGTCATTTGGCCTGCCCTTGCCAAGAGGGAACCACAGGACTCTGTGGGAACCAAATATTCCGTTCCCAAATTCTTAGTATATATGAATTTTTAAAGGTAGGTTCTGGTTGGTCTGATTTATGGAATATCACATGGGCTGATGGTATTCAATGTTATCATCAAATCCTCTTCCCCACAAAATTCACACCAACCCCCACCAAACCAAGATTAAGGCAGTGACAACTGACAAGGACTCAACCATAGATTCCCTGTTTTGTCTGGATTCCATCTGGTGCCCTATTTAGGTCGCCATTTGGCAGTTCAACTCTACATTATAAAAAATAAAAAGAAACCTCTGTTTTTCATGTACTCTCCTGACAAAAATGAGAAATGCATGGCAGCCTTTAAAAAAATCATTGAAAGACAATGAAAAACAGCCTCCTCCAAGATTGTTTTATCCTGCAAGCTTCTCACTTGTGGGAGTTTCATAGTAAAGGCTTTGAACTGCATAGCGAAGCTGTTCTCTATTTTGTTATGCTCCACTCTTTACCATCTTGTTTTGTAGTTTCAGTCTGTGCAAGTACCATAAATAGGCAAATATAGAAAGGGCATAGAACTAAGGAAGACATTTTGCTCTTCTATATTATCATGCTCAAATCTTTTTGCCATCTAGCTTTGAAGTCTGTGTCTGTGGAAGTTAAATAGTATATAACCTACTCACTTCAATTCTCACATCCCCATAGTTAGGGGTGTCAATGAGTCAGTTCTGTCTGGATCAATTTGGTTTTGGTGTCGTACATTCAAATTCAATTAAGGTACAATAAGAAAATTTGATTTCAATCTGATTCGGTTTTGAGTTGGTTTAATATACTCTTAGATCTACTATCTACTCAGTTTCAATTTCCTATATGTATATTTGACAAAAGATTAGCTTAATGGATTCTCATTGATCCATTGTCAAGCTGGTCTGGTTTCGCTTTGGACCTATTGAGTCTATTTGGTTCGGATTAATCAATCAATATGGTCCAGTTTCTCTTCGGGTTTTAAAAACACAGTCCAATTACGACCCAATAAGATACCATCCAAGCCGAATTAGGTTGATTCAGTTTTGATTTTTAGTTTGGGCTCAATTTTGACAATACTATTATATATGAAATGTCCCGAAGTGAATTTAAAACCATCCCTTTCCATTGTTTCTTTAGATATACATTTTTTTTTTTAAATCTATACAATCCCTCTTTCTACTATTTCTTTAAACATATACCGCTCAATGTAATTGCAATGGTAATAGAAGAAAAGAAGGCAAAACATGATTGTATAATCAATTCCAAATCATTCTAAAATTCGCTATTAAATTCTACTTTACTTTGCAATTAATTTCCTTTAATTTAAAAGGTAAAATAATATAATATTAAAAGTCTATTACCAAATGGAAGAAAGCTTTTGTCCAACTGTGTTTTCCTACACTCTCTCACATGGGCTGTGAAATAAACCCTACCCCTCCTCTTGGATCCTTGTACCTACATTCCCATCTCTTGGATCCTTGTACCTACATTCCCATTGGCTCCCGCAGTAACATAGGAACCATGCAACCAGACAATCCTTGCTGATGTAGCCTACTTCCTTCAAGGAAGCCCAACAAACCCAAGCCCATGCCAAACTCCCATTCCTTCCGCGGCGTCTGTCCACCCATTTTTCTTCTCTTGTATATAACATGTATTGTTAGCATCCAAACTAACCCTGAGAGTTGAGTTTACAAGCTTATCTTGAGAGTCAAGTGAGTACTCTTTGTGGGTACCGAATCCCCAAACCTTCTAATAAAAATTTCCTAATTTCTATCTTTATTTTCAATTTCTCTTATCGCTTGGCCTACATCACTTGACCTTACTAAATATGGTAAAATTTTAAATAGATTCACAATTATCTCAGGAAATGATTACAAAAGTTTCATTTTTCATTGTTAAATAAATTTCATTCCCCCTCCCCCCACCACACACACAGACAAACTCTGCCCTCCCCCTCCCCTCTTTTTTTTTAACCATCTCAGTTGAACTCTTCTGAAAGCCTTATTTGGCTTAGTTTCATAAGCATAGTTTTTTCAAAATCAAACTTGACGCCATAAAATTTTCCCTTTCAAAAAGCTGGCTCATCTTGGTGATAATGCATGTTTCAAGCCAATTATACAAATGTTAGCAAGTGATCTCTAATGTATCAATGATCATGCATGTTTCAAGTCAATAAGACCATTGATGATGATATTTGAGGATTTCATTAATAAGAACTCTCGAACCAAATGGTTAAGTGGACAATAGCAAGAACTCAGTAGCTGAAATTTTTTTTACAGCTCATATTAATGTAGTACCGAAAGCTGAAACAGCTTTGTTATTCAGCCACTAGAAAATGCATGGCCATATTGCTTGTGTTCACAAAGAAAATTTAGGTAGAGCCATAGAGCCGTCTGGAAAGGGAAGAATAGCAGATGTGGTTTCTTCCCGAGCACTCTCAGAAGTGCTTCAATTCATTTCAGCTCAGATGATCAGTAAAAACATTTCCTTCAAAGCCACATCCTTTCTAGAAACCTGCATTCTGTTAACAGATAGCAACATCCATTCAATCTTTACAACAAATCTTTTATAGGTTCACACAATCTGTCTTACATCTTAAGGGAAATGGAAATCAAAGGCAAAGCAGTCAACCAATTGGAGAAAGCAAGGTGGTTGGTCATATTAATATAGATTTCAAAGTCCAATTTATTGTGGACAAGCGGGAGCAACTCTACTTTATAGCATATCATGTTTTGCCATGCTTAATAAGGACATACCCAGTGCACAAGGCTATTGCCACTGCGAAGTCTGGGAGGGGATTATATATGCAGCCTTACCACAGGTTCAAGGGTAGAGTGTTTCCAAATTCAAACCCATGACCACTAGGTCACAATGGAACAAACTTACTATTACTAGATATGGGTTTAAAAAAAGAAGAAACCTGCAATTAGATTAGTGTACAATATGCACCATGTCTTGATCGTATTTTTTCTTCTGTAAGTTCTTCTATATCAACAAAAGTGATGTCAGTGAAAGTTTTCAATAAAAAAAATTCTTTCTACTAGCAACTCTCTCTCTCTCTCTCTATTAAAAAAATTTCATATTTTTCCTTTGGCGCTGTGATTTCCTATTATCATTGAAATGAAATCTCTGAAATGCTGAATTGGGCATATTAGGGTCACCACCACATTCTAACAGCATCCCACTTTCCACCAAAGGAAAACTGTAAAAATTAAGGGGACTGAACACTCCAGATAGTAAAGCACCGGCATTTCCAAATCAGCAGAAGAGTTCAAAGCTACACAAACAACAGTTCTGAGGGACATGATTATGTACCTTGTTATTATGTACCACTTAAGTGTCAGGGAGGCAGAAGAAGAAATCATTTTCCTGCTTCACTTGCAAGAAATGCCTCTGACACTCCACACGTTGAAGGTGTGATGACAGTTGAAGCAAATCAACAGTGGGTCCTTGATCATGAATGAAAGAATCCTTGGCATCCACAAGATCTGACCCTTGAAACATTCCTTCCGTATGAACTTCAAAATCATTGCTGTCATCAGAAACTAATACAGGCTCCATATGATCAACCTCCATGGAGTTCATCCTAGATGACGAAAACTTATTTGATGCAACACTAGTTGAAGCTTGTGAGCTTACTCCTAAAAGCTTTTCAGGAAATGAACCTATGCTTTGATGGGCATGACTGCCTTGGATCAGAGGCTGAGCAAGGGGATTTCCTGACAAATGGCTTGAGGAATTATGTGATTGAGATGACAGAAGAGAGAGAGCACATCCAGAGTCAGAGACCCCGGATAAACCTTGAATGGTTGATGCTGTATCAAAAACAGTGAAGTCTTCACTTCCTGAAATGGTATTTCTGTATAATGACTGTGAGATACAATTTGGACTTGACAAATCATGAGGGTATTGATTATTCTTCTCAAATAAAATGCCTTGAGGTCCAGTAACAATTCCATTGCCATTCATAGAAGGGTACTGTTCCTCTGAGCCATAAGGAGAAAGGAAGGATCTTGGAAGCCCATTTGTAACTGGTATCACTGACTGAGGATCATCAACTGTTTCATGTTCTAATTTTAATTCCTTGCACCAGTTACCAGTTTCATATTTTGTTGAATGGAGAATGCTGTTTGGGAATATATCAGGACAAATGAATGATGTCCTCGAGGAAAAGGGAGTCTCAAGAAACCTGTTACCTACAGAACAAAAACACATCACCATGTTAGGATGACAATTAACTTTTCCTGTTGTTCTAGGCAAATATTCTATCCGCAAAATATGTTGTGAACACAATTTCTTGATACATGCATTTGGCTTTTTTTCTTTTTTATTTTTTTTTTCCGTCACAGGTACATGCACTGAAACATGAACAAAATGAACATTCTCTGATAGTTGAATGTGGGCCTCACACTATCCACATTGAGAACAGTCAATCCAATGGGGTATGCAAGATAATTCAAGCCCACCTTGGAATTTGCAGCAGTTGGATTTATTTCCTTTTACTAATTTTACCTATCAAAGATCATGCATGTTCCAAAGACCAGAAAGCAAGAACTTTAAGCGATGAATTATAAATCTTGTTGGTCGGCCTAAAGGTCTCCCTTCCCAAAATTGTTGTCACCCAAAATAATGAGGTTTAGATACATGAGTGGGAAACATGCAGGGTTTAAAGGGGCTTTACTCAAGATGTACGAGTCTCAGGAGTGATTATCCTAGAGAAGCCTACATTAGAAACATAAATTGTTGAGGAAACTTGAGAAGTACCTGTTTCTTGTTCTTCCTTCTATGGTAAAATGTTAGGAAATTTTAGAAACCTCTATCCTGCTGCTCCCAACAATTGAAACTCTACATTCATGTAAAGGATGCTATCTACAAACTTTTACAAGCTCCTAAATAGAAACTAATCCAGTTGTTTAAACCCCAATATCCCCGACACTAAAACACTATGGAACAGTAGTTGGCATTGTTGGCAAATACCTGTACCCCATAACCCTGCCAAAAACAAACTATAGAAGCTTCCAAGAGCGGTACCCTATCGATCCTGTCCACCGACTAAAAATCTCTAAATACTAAAAAACTCTAACTATATAAACTAACTAAATGCACAAACAAATAAAATGAAATAAATCTTGACAGTTATAAGGGGCTCACTTACAGACACCTACGCTCGTCAAATGAAGATTAGAATTCTTATGGCAACATCTTAAAGAGACCAGTAGTTAATGCAGCATACCGTGTCTGGAATTATAGAACTGGCAATAGGTAAGTGAAGTGGTATGGTATGATGTAACAAGACACCACAGTGTGCAACCTAAGTGTCCAAAGCATAGAGTAAAGCACCAAAATGAAAATTCACCAAACATGATAGTGCACTCCAGAGAACCCCCACCCACAAATCTTATACAATAGATTACGTGAAAATTCTATTTCATCAATATATAGAGTTTAAGCATTTTTTTACTTTGGCAAAAAGAATCTGAGCAGACAAAAGAAAATACAAATTGATGTGTTCTCCAGATTATGTGTTTTACAGATAAAATAAAATAAATAAAATAAATCAATATAATTACCAACAAAGAGAAATACACACTACAAGAGAGACATGAGTAGAGGAATGCAGGACTGAAGGAGGGGGTTTAAGCCCCACTTTTCAAGAGGAGAAAGGTCCTCATCCCAGAAGAGTTTCACTGAACACCAATGGTTCACACAGACACACACATGGAGTGCGTTTGAACCACCAAATTTTACATCAACTTGTGAACTTGAGATTGCAATACATATTATTACCCATGAATTCACTTCACGCTCTCTCAACTCATCAATCCAGTACCTAAGAGTGAGTTCAATGCCTTAAGGAGATGAATTAGAGCAGTAAGGTGTAGACAAGAGTGTTAAAGAAGGAACCAAGTAGTCAACAAATGCAGGTGAACAAATCGCATACAAACTGCACTTTATAAGTATGATACAACTTAGTTGGGATGGGTATGGCTTGGAGGTGATCCAGGAAAACACGAAGAACCAAGTATTCAATGGTAACTCAAGCCACCCCAAGAATCAATCCCAGCCTAAAACCCCTAAGCCACAATAGTACAGAATCGCATTAGCTGTCTGCTCTCGCTCCACAAGGATCAAGATCAAATGAATGTTCCTTCTCTTTCTATCGAACGAAGATATATTTCTAACCTCTCAGCAACTAATGAGCAAGTGAGACACAAATTGTTTAGTGCATGTTGGAAGCAAAGCTAGGGATTCCTTCACTAGCTGACAGTCTCCCCGCTGACAGGCATATGTTCATTCACTAGCTGCTAAAACTAAAGAAATATAACATAATTTAATGATGATCAATTCTAAATCTTGAACTCATTACCCTTTAACACTTGAAACAATATTTTCACCACTATACCACCATTATTATTGTGTTTGGATTTTCTAGGATGACCACCAATCCCAAGGTCTGAAAATGCTAGTGAAACCTATCTCAAAGACAGGTTGGATAGGCGATTGGGTCTGGGCCAAACTGCACTCTTTCTTATGAGGATGATAACATATGCAATAACAGAACATAAGGAGGTCAGAACAGAATTGAGCAGATAGTTATATTTTCCTCATCTTGACTCTTTTTCTTTCCTTGAACGTAATCCAGGCAAACACCCTTGTCAAGGAACCTTTCCAGGAATTCTCATTAGCTGTGTCCATAACCAAACTGAAGAGACCAGTTTGGAAATAGTTTCACCAGTAATGGATGTGTCATGGTTTATACATCCCCATCTGCATGGTTGTCCCTAAGCAAAAAGACAAGGGTGTGCATAATGAAATAGAGGAAAACAGAAGCAGAAATATTCAGATGAAGTCCAGCATTAGTTAAAAGGGAAAATATTCAGATGAAAGACAAACATTGGTTGAAAAGGAAAATAGTTGGAACAAGACTAGCATTGATCAATTTTGCATAATAGGTTCCCAAGAACATCTGAGGAACAATACCTTCAGTGATTCTCTTCTATTCTTCTCTTCCCTTTCTTATCCCTTCATTATTTATCCTTGAGTTTAACAGGCAGTTGGCAGTAATTATTTTTTTAGTTTTCTTTTATGAAGAATTCCCTTCTCTGATAATTACCTTCCCTATCTTCCTTGCATTCAATTTTCTCTCTTCCTTTTTTTTCTTTTTTCTTTTTTTTTTTTTTGGGGGCGTTAGCGGATATAATCAAAACCAACATCACAAGAACTAAAACTTTCCTCAACAAAATAGAAAGTTCATTAATCATTGTTGTAATATGGGTTTTATGGATTTATGTCTAGGTTTGACGTATGTGAGGATAAGAGTGCTGACTCATTCCTCACCAACCTTCTTACCTACTCTCTCACCAACTTTCCTTTCATGTAATTCCATTACTCTATAAATAAAGAATGACCTCTATCAAACCAGACAAGTCAAATTATTGTTCTAAATTCCTCATGGTAACAAAGTTAGGATCCTCATTAGGATCCAAACTCTAATGCCAACACTACCACCAACCGCCATCTAGTGCCACCACCACTAGCCAGCGCCACCTCTATCTGTGCTCTGCTCTCTCTCTCTCTCTCCCCTCTCGGCTTACCTCCAGCTTCTTCTCCTTGCGCCGCAACTCTTTCACCCCTCGGTGGTGATGATCTCCACTAAGGGGTGCTGATTCCGCCTTTCTCCTATGTTGCAATCTTGTTCTCTTTCCCTTGAATCAAGAACTGGTTGATCCTAAACTTTTTTTGGACTAGTCTGAGTTGCATATGACCTAGTGCACCGCTATTTTTACTCTCTCTCAATTTCAGCCATGTCAGACGCCACCACAACTTCTACGATTCCAGAGAATTCTAACTCTCATGGTTTCTCTGGTTTCCCTTTGTTCCTTGCTTGCTCCATTAAATTGGATGGGAACAATCATTTAATGTGGTCTTATTCCTACTTCCTTTCCACTGCTTCCCGTGGTCTTTGGGGATACCTTAACGGGGATGCAAAGAAGCCTAATGCTAAAGGTGAGTAAATGGAGTTTGGACAATTACCTAGTGATGTCCTACCTCATTGGTTCCATGAATCTACACATTGTTCGTGGCTCTCTTACTGGATTCAGCTGCAAATATTTGGAAAGCAGCAAAGGATACCAACTCTCAGGTAGAGAATGATGCACAAGTCTACGAGATTCAAAAGAAGATTCATGATACAAAACAACACGAGATGACCCTGTCTCGAAATTATTCATGTCGCACGAGTTGGATTATTATGAGGCGTTCTCTGCTTCTTGTCCTACCAATGCAGCAAAGTTTGCCAAACACGAGGATAAGTTTTGTGTGTGTGTTTTTTTTGGCCGGTTTCAACATTGAGTCTGATCAAATCCACGTGTATGTGCTGAATCATGACTCTTTTCCATCCTTGGGACAAGCCTATGCCCTGGTTCAATCTGAGGACAACAAACAATCACGATGTTACAATAATTTCTCCCCGATCGGTCTACCTTTTTCTGGTTTGAGCTCTCCTTCTCCTGGAGGTACCTCTCACTCTGGCAATTGCTCCCCTACCGACAGGGAACCGATTAAATGTGAGTTCTGTGGTCAAGAACATCACACCAAGGAATTTTGTTGGAAGCTACATGGTCGTCCCATTATTACTGGCAGAGGTCGTGGTTGAGGTCATAGTAGAGGTTCAGTTCAAGCTCATCAACCTGAGCTTACCAATGCTCCTCCTATTGGTGTCTCACCTTACCAAGAAGATTTGATGACACAACTTCGCCGTCTTCTGTCTCAGTCTAGTTCTTCACCATCGGCGTCAACTACTTCTTCCTTACCAAGCACATCTACTTCTCATTTTGCCAACTTAGGTATTTCCGTCGATGATCACTATGCCTCTACTTTCCCTTGGACCATTGACTCAGAGGCTATCGATCACATGACAGATTCGAGTAAAGGTAAAGTTCAGGTTGCTGATGGTTCCCTCTTTATTTCTGGGAAGGGTTCTCTCAAATGCTCTCCCACCATTTCTTTATCCTTCGTTTTGCATGTTCCCAATTTTTCTATTAATTTGCTTTCCATTAGTAGTCTTACCTGGGATTTGAATTACAAAGTGACCTTTTACCTTCTCACTATGTGTTCCAAGACTTGATGATGAAGCCAATGATTGGTAGTGGTAAAGTGGTTGATGACTTATACTTGCTCGAGTCTCCCCCTTCCGCACCGACGACTCAAGCTCTATAGTCTTCCACAATCACTCACACTGATTTACGTATCTGGCATCACCGTTTGGGACATCCACCTCTCGGCATTTTAGTTAAGCTTTTTCCTAATGTTATTCCTCTGTCATAAGGAACAATTATTTTGTGATGCTTGCATTTTTGCAAAGCAAACTCGTTCCATTTACTATTTCTAATAAACAAAGTGTCAAGCCTTTTCATTTAATTCACTCCGATGTTTGGGGTCCTTCCCACTGTATCTCTATTTTTTGGGTATAAATAGTTTGTAACATTTATTGATTGCCACACTCGTCTGACTTGGATTTACTAGCTGCATCAAAAGAGTGAGATCTTTCATTGTTTCCAGCCATTCCATACTTGATTCAAACTTAGTATGAGGTAAAGGTTGCCATTCTTCGTTCTGATAATGGGCAGGAATACCTTGATGGGTCTTTTCAATCCTACCTGGCCACTCATGGCATTATTCATCAAACGAGGTGTGTTGACACTCTTGCCGAGAATGGCATCACTGAGCGTAAGAAGCGTCATCTCTTGGAAGTTGCTCGATCTTTGATGTTCCAGATGCATGTCCCTGCCATTTACTGGAGCAACGCCGTTCTCACGGCTGCTTACCTCATCAATCAGATGACTTCCCGTGTTTTCGATTCTTGCTGCCCGTCCGAGATGCTTCTTGGCACCTCCTCTTTCGTCGTTCCTCCCAAAGTTTTTGTCCACATGTGCTTTGATCAAAATCACCACCCGCATGGGAAATTGGATCCTTGAGGTCTTCGTTGTATTTTTCTTGGTTACTCGGCGACCGAGAAGGGATACCGGTATTCTCCTTCCACTCGTCAGCTGTTTGTTTCTCTGGATGTTGTCTTCCACGAGACTAAAACTTTCTATTATGCACCTGCACCTCTTCAGGGGGAGTCTGGTTCACAGGAAGATGAACTTGCACCACCTATTGAGATTCTCATGCTCTGAATATACCTCCTCTTGTCCCAACAACTGATATTGAGTGATGCAAGCCAGAGTTATTTAAATAAAAGAGGCTTCCAGAAGTTAAATGGGCTTGGCCCATTGGACCAGCCTATTTCTGATTGGATAGGAAATAATAAAAAAACAACCCAGCCAAGCTTTGGGAATTACTGCCAGCTTTAGTTAGTCAATATTGGTATTAGGACTCTTTATTAGAATGTTATTTAGTTTCCAAAATTGTAGCAATCAGTTATTTAGGAGCTTTATTAGGAGTTCTCTTAGTTTCCTAATTTCAGTTTTTGGGAACTTTCTTATTTTTTTATTTTTTTTTAGAAACTTCCTACTCTATAAAGGAAGTTTAGTTTTCTAATTTCAGTTTTGAAACTTTCCTATTTTCTTGTAACCTTTTAGAGTTATAAATAAGAAAAGAAGGCTGGCGGCATATGTTAGATTGGCCAAAAAAAAGAAAAGTCCAACTTTATTTCTGGTTGAGTCTCCTACGGTTGTGAGACTCAACCTACTAATTACTCTTCCTCTATTGTTTGTTCTCTACTAACTTTATTGATTATTCTTCAAACCCTATTGGCGACTGATCAAATCCTTGCTGTTTAGTACAGAACATTATCAAATACTTGAGAAACTCCGGTACCCTGTACAGCTGCTTTGCAGATCCTATAATCATCTCAACTCTTCTTTTATCGATCTGAAACTTCACCTAGTGTTCACAATTGCCCTTAAGAGCGGCTTCTATCAATTTCAAGTGATTTCAAGGGTTGGATTTTCAGATAAGTGAATTTTTCCTCTACCTTCTAATTCTGTTTTTTGAGATTAGATTTTGTAAGATCCTGCAGCAAAGAGAGATTATTATTTTACCTTGTTGGAACCCTCTTTGCCATCATAGAACTCAGGGGGAGCCCTTGGCTAGTCCTGATTTGGTTCAGGAGTCCTCTTCTATCCGAGCTGACTTGGAACGACCAACAGCTCCTCTCAAGGTCTTTACTCGCTCCAAATTCAAGTAACGTCCTTACCGCTTCACCTCTCCAATCAGCAACTCCTGATCCAAGTTTCCTGCCTCTATCTCCATCAGGTGAGCCTACATCTGACCCTACTCATGATTTACTTATTGCGCTTTGCAAGGGTGTTAGAACTTGTACTAATCATCTCATTTCTAATGTTATTTCCTATGAGCCTTTATCTCCCTCCTTTCGAGCCTTTGTCTCTTCCTTGTCCTCTGTTTTCATCCCTTCTCATTCGCAAGAAGCACTAACTAACCTTAAATGAAAGATTGCAATGGTGAAAAGCAGGCTCTTGATAAGAACGAAACATAGGACTTGGTTACTCTTCCAATTGGGGAAGAAACCAGTAGGCTGCAAATTAGTCTTTACTGTGAAGTAGAAAGCAGATTGCTCGGTTGACAGATTCAACGCACGATTAATCACCAAAGGTTTTACTCAGACGTTTGGCATCAACTACTAGGACACATTTTATCCTGTAACTAAGTTGAATATCGTTCGAGTTTTCCTCTCCTATGCAATCAACCTCAGATGGGAATTATATCAATTGGATGTTAAAAATGCATTTCTTAATATGTTCTAGAAGAGGTGTATATGGATGTTCCCCCCCATTTTCTCTGGGCAGCATACCTCTGGTAAGGTGTGCAAGTTGAAACGAACATTATAGGAGCTGAAACAATCCCCTCAAGCATGGTTCAATTGCTTCCATAAAGCCATGATCTTTGTGGGTTACAAACATAGTAATGCTAATCACACTCTATTGATCAAGAGAAACAATGACCTAACTTCCATTCTCATTGTTTATGTTGATGACACCGTGGTTACAAGAAGTGATACAGATGAAATCACTCGTTTGAAAACCTTTTTGGGTACTGATTTTGAGATCAAGGACCTAGGCAAGTTACAATACTTCCTAGGAATTGAGGTGGCTCGATCAGACCACGGTATCTTCTTTTTCCCCGCATAAGTATACCCTTGTTCTATCTAATACTGGAATGCTTAGGTGCAAACCGACCGACATTCCTCTTGAGGCAAATTCACATCTGATGCATATGGATGGTCTGACCCTGTGGCTAAAGAGGGTTATCAAAGATTAGTTGGCTGCTCGATTTATCTCTCTCATACCAGACTTAACATTGCAGTTGTAGTTAGCTTGGTCAGTCAGTACATGCACGATCCATTATCTTACCATTTAGAGACTTTTTATCGGATTCTGTGTTACTTGAAGTTAGCTCCAGGTCAAGGAGTTCTCCTGTCTCCCCATGATCATACGCGTATTGAACCCTACACTGACACTGATTGGGCAGGCTTTGTGGATGACTGATGTTCTACTTTAGTCTACTATAACTTGGTCGGTGGTAATTTGGTTACCTGGCGAAGTAAGAAATAAGTCGTGGTTTCCCGCTTTAGTGCAAAGGCTGAGTTTAGGGCAATGGCCTATGATATTTGCGAGCTTCTATGGCTTAAAGGGCTCCTTCAAGATCTTAACATCCATATTCAACTCCCTATGCACCTCTTTAGTATTAAGTCAGCCATTAGCATTGCTCATTATCTAGTTCAACAAGATCGGACGAAACATGTTGAGATTAACCGGCACTTCATCAAGGAGAAGTTAGAACAAGGGTATATATGCATTTTGTTTGTCACATCTGCAGATCAATTGGCTGATGTTTTTACTAAGGATCTTCCTAGCAAGACTTTTCATCTTGTTATGTCCAAGTTGGGCATGGTTGATATCTATGCTCTAACTTGATGGGGAGTGTTGTAATATGGGTTTTATGGGTTTATGTCTACATTCGACATATATGGAGATACAAGTGTTGACTCATTCCTCGCCTACTTTCTCATATACTCTCTCACCTACTTTCCTTTCATGTAAATCCATTACTCTATAAATAAAGAATTGACATCTGCCTATCTAGACAAGTCAAATCAATGTTCTAGATTCCACAATCATATTAGGAGAATTGGTTAACCAGAACTTTTCCCCTAAATTGTTCATCCTATTTACATGCCATTACTCTGTATCTGTTAATATTAAAATTACGAACTGACTACTTTAGAGCAATAAGTTCACATTATTAGAATCAACATTTCTGAGTCCAATATGATTCATATTGGATCATATCAGAAACAAGAAGAACCGGGCAGAGGCATACTTGATTAATATGCAATTTCAGGTTTGATCACGTTGTCCTACACTGAAAGATGAAGCAAGTGATGCTTAGGTCAAAAAATAATTTAAGAAAGAGGAGAATGCATTAGAGGATGGTAATCATAAACACCAATACAAGTGGAGTATGTTCTTGAGTAAGCAGTAAGAAGGTGAGGCTGGGTTGGAGGCAACCCTAGTTGTGTAAACACCCATACTCTTTGAGCTGGTGTTGTATTTGAATTTATAACTTTGTACATGCAGCAACCATTACAAGATAAGCTCTATCGTAGTAGCTGAGTTGAAGTCATCTATCTAAAATAAAGGGATTTACATTTGAAGTCATAAACGGGTCAGCTTAAGTTTAAACATTTATACTTGGTTGATTGATTCAGGGGTAGTGCTGGAATGACAAAACAACTAGGCACAGACCTACACCTAATTATAAATTCACAAGACCTCCCAAATAGCTTCCGCATAAGAAAACCCAAATTAGCAGAGTTTCCCACTAAGAGAGAACAAATGCAGTAGACTCTAGATTCCTACAGTTTATGCACCAATCAATTTATCTGGGGGAGGGGGTGGGATTCGTGGGAATCCACGAGGCCAAGCAATAGCCTCACACTTTATGGTGATTCAAAAGAAAAGGGGAAAAAAGAGAACCAAAAAGTAGAAAAATGAAATCAGACTTGTAAAGTTTTCAAAATACATAGGTTGTAAATTCAAGCCACACACCCAAGCTGGCCTCAACAACATCTAATGACCAAAAATTACATCAATCATTTCACCCACCAAACCTTGAGGACACTCCAAATCAATTGTGTAGCATGCTAATGAAGTCCAAGCATAACCTGAAGTTGTCTTACTCATGAACCCAGTGCAGGTGCACGTAAGCTCTCTTCCAGAACTTGAGCAAAAAACCATAACTGTAATCGTTTCTATGCTGCAGACCCACTGTATCCACCATCAGCAAATTAGATGATCCTATGATAGATCCACTGGACAAACCTTTGGCGCAACTTATTTCACCAACAGAGAAAGACATATCCCCCACCCCCTCAACAACAAAAAAAAAAAAAAAAAAGCCATGCATAGATCTTATTGGATCAACAAACTTTAACAAAAGCCATATACCAAATTTGTTCTGGCAAAGTTTCCACATAAAACCAACCATCAATTCCAATCTAATATGGCTTTCATAACAATTGTTGAGCAATAACGCAAATATGGGATCGATGACACATGATAAGTAGAGAAACACATATGATGAGCACCAGATCACACATGTCCAACATGAAAACACACACACACACACAAACTGGGGGGAGTGGAGGGAGGAAGAAAGAAAAAGGAAAACTTCCTAGGATAGATCAGAAATAAAATATGAAAGATAGAGGAGCCAAACTAGTATTGTTAGTTAATATTGTTCTTTAATCTGTTAATTGCAGTTGTCAGAGTTCACAGGAAGCTACTTATGAATAATAATGAGAAAAAAAAGTAAGCAAAGAAAGTTCTGCATATTTTTAATCTAGCTCAGTAACGAAGGCAACGGTTGCATTTTTTTTTTTTTTTTTTTTTGGGGGGGGGGGACACTCTTTTACTAGGATTTCAAAATCCTATTCTGTCTACTACTTTTACTTGACCAATATTCCACTTCTTTTCAAAAGAAAAGTTTCCCAATATTCCTAAATAGAAGGAAAAGTAACAAAGACAACATATCAATAAAAAAAGAGTAAAGAAGTAAAATAAAACTACTGAAAGAGATGACAGCTGCAATTTTTGCTTTCTTTTTGGGTGGGGAGAGGAATACAACTTGGCCTGAAAGCTGGAGGTCCACACACTTCTTCACCAGGATTTAAATATCACATTCTGTCTACTACTTTCACTTGACCAATATTCCACTTCTTTTCCAAAGAAAAGTTTCCCAATACTACCCTATAAGTAACAAGAAAAAGTAACAAATACAACATATCCATAAAAAAGTAAAGAGGGCAAACAGAACTACTGTTAGAGATGAAACGTAGCCCAAAGAGAAAATTCGATCCTCTGCAATCAATTAAATACACAAGAAAAATGGCCACTGAAAAAATCAAAGACCAAAACACAGATTGATTCAATACCTTGACACATTGAAAGAAATTTTCCTGTTCTACTGCTGTGATTAAATTGGGGCTTCCTGCGACGCTCGTTGTGGCCTGCAAGACGTTTTCGACAACTTCGCTTGCCATCATCAAATTCAGCCAGTAAATGAAACCTGGAAGGGGGTAAAGAAACTAATTACATTATACAAGCAATAAGAATCAACCAAATTTAACTGCGTTAAAAGGGGGATTGAAAAATTAAGGATTATAAATCATATAAATCAGGTTGTTCTAAAAAACATTTTTTACATGAGCTAAAACACACCCAAAATGCACTCCCTATCTAGGACCACAATAATTTCCATTTGAATTTGAACATAAAATCTTAGCATCCATGAAGCCTTTTAATTGACCTTATGGTGGTTCCTCGTGATTTGATTACCCAGCACACTTATCAATTAGAATGTGAAATGCCAAACCCTAATAATGCAACAGAACTAAAACGAGGGGGAGGGGGGGAAAGAAAAAAGAGTATCTCACTTTTCGAGTTACAGACTTATAAGTTGAATGAAGTTGACTTGTCAGGAGTAACAAGCTAAATTTAATGGACCGCACATTTTACAGCAAAAATAGAGAATAAACTTCCAGCAAAAAATTGCTAGGGTCTTCTACCCACAGTCTATCTTCAAGACTGATAAGAATGATGATAAAACGATTTTAAAGATGGAATGGACAGGGGAAACTATTGAACTTTTGCATGTAAAATTTAAGCAATCCAGAGTTGCTTCAAGCTTAAGTCCCAAGGAAACGAACCATACCTGCTACACTGCTGACAAAACCTCTGCTCGATGCCATTCACGATAACTTTGGCGGTTTTGGAGTGAGCCTCACAAACTCTATGCCTCTTGTGGTAGTCCTTTGAGGAGCTGAGATCCAAGTCGCAACCAAGAACTTGGCAATAGGGAGTCTGAGAGTTCAAACTCGCAGTGCGCGTTCTCTTTGCTGCCACAGATGATCTGACCGAGTTCATAACAGCCGTTTGTTTGTAAGATCCACCCTCGTGTGCATCTCTGCAATCAGTCAATCTCCCCAGCTTCAAATCAATCAGTGCCGAATCCCGACTACTAGAGTCCACTGCAGAGCTCGAGAACCTTGAAGTGGAATCCTCTTCTAAAAACGCTTTCGGGGAGACCACACAAGTAGGAGAAGCCATTCTTGCGATACCAATCTGACTATCCAAACCTCCTCCAATCGGATTGTCAGGGAGTGGTTTCTTGATGGTTTCAGGGAAGCACAATTCCATGAATCCTCCCTGATTATCAACGGCAAGTCGACCTGGGACGAGCATGGTGCTTTCAAAATTACAGTGGGTTCTCGAGTTCCAACCCATCGCAACTCTCCCACTTCGCTCACGAGCATCAGCAAGTGAAATCACTTCGTCAGATACCAGAAAACCCTTCCCTTCGAGACCATAGCTCCAAGACTCCATTGCATAGGTATACCCAGGACTGTTCAACAGTGGCAGAGATTAAAGTTCATGCAAAAAACCATCTCATCTCTTTTTTTAAGCAGAGAAAAAGGAATGAAAAAGAAAAAGAAATTAAAAAAAGTGCCAGACTCGAAACAGTCCCTCAAGCTTTTCAAGACTCCATTGACGGAGAATATAAACGGAGAGAGGATTATCGGGTTGTAATCGGTTCTGTTGGAGAAGAATCCTATAATTTTTCTCTCCTCTACAGCTCAAAATCTGAATGAACCGTCCTATTCTGGAATCTACAGTAACAGGAAAGGAAACCCAGCTAGAAAGATAAGTATTAAAAATCGACTTCTTCGTCTTCCTCCAAACTCGTCTCAATGTGTTCAAAACTAGTTGCTGTTGATGCTATTGAGCAACAACAACGAAAGAGATCCAGCAGAGAGAAGCGTACCCATTCAAGATATTAATTTATTGGGTTTAAAAGAAATAAAAGAAAATGATTTACAGACACAAAACAATAGAATTTCAAATCTCAAGCTTATATGATAATGATTAATGAATGAGACTGTGATGAGAAGAGAGAGGTTATTGGCTCACAGGAGTTACAGTAGAAGAGTGACCATGCAAGGTTAGTGGAACAGAGAAACTGAATGTTGGATATATGATCTCCAAAATCCCATTGAGAAAAAGCTTCTCGCGGTCATTATTGTAGCTTTCCAGAATTCAGTCATGGAGAGAGAGAGAGAGAGAGAGTAAATTTATTTAAATTTTCTCCAAAATCCCATTGCGAAAAAGCTTCTCCCGGCCATTTTGTAGCTTTTCAAAGCTCAGGCATAGAGAAAGTTTGGAAATTTATTTGAAGGCATGGGCATTTACGTAATTCCAATCTCTCTTTACTCTCTTTTGTCCTTTCTGTAAGGGTATATACGTCCCACAATATGGATAGGTACAATTTTGGATTTCTTTTAAGAAAAAAAAAAAAAAAAAAAAAAACCCCTTAAGAGTGTGAGTATTACAAAAGGGGAAATGGATGAGCAAAAGAGGAAAGAACAGCAACAAAAATACACCATTAAACAAAAGAAAGTTGCATCTGAGATATGTGGTGAGGGGTGAGGGTAGCTTAGAGTAGAGGTCTCAACATTGGATACTCTTATCTTAGGTTGTAAATTTTAATCCTTTAATCTTATTATTCTTACTTTTTCTCTCAAAAAAAAAATTGAGGTCGAATCAAAAAGCTCGATTGAAAATATTCGATTGATTGAAAAAATCGTATTAGATCAGTACTAGGATTTGTTTCTAGAGATCGATGAAAAATTAAATTAAACCAGAGTGATCAGAATCGATCGAATAAACTTGAAACGATAAAAAAAAAACTGATAAGATGATTAAACCAAGTTCTTTTAATATATGCATATGAGTCCGTTAAGCCAACCCATTAAAAATCGAAATCGAACTAAATCCAAACCAATTAAAACCGGTCTAGTCCTTAACAATTTGGTGTTTGGTTTCAGATTGTATCACTATAAGAACGAAAGTGATTCGGATCAACTAAAACCGGACTGAATCGGTCATTAGACACCCCTAGGTCAATCGTCAAATCCAGACGGTCCATAGATTTGGAAATGATTAATTTCGCTTATGGTCACTTGGAAGGAAATTTTAAGATACCTAGTGAAATCACTAATTGATTGGCAAAAAAAAAAAAAAATCGTTAAGTTTATATATATATATATATATATATATATATATATATATATATATATATATATATATATATATATTTTTTTTTTTTTTTTTTTTTTTTTTTGGTACGAAATAGTAAACAATCACAAGTATACAAGAAAAGAGGTTCCCACATATTTTTTTTTTGGATAGAACCGACATAATTATTGCCATATGGATATATGATAGTGAATTTTTGCATAGAAGATTCATGATATGGATTAGACACGTGTTAAATTCAAGGGCCTAATTCAATAAAGTGTCATTCTATGTATTGACATGCATCCACGGTGGTACATGCACGTACATCGACAATAGTACTTCGACCACTACTATGTACTCTCTTTTGTAGCTTCGAAAATTTTAAAATTTATTTTTGTCACTTGAAAAATGATAACATTAAAACATGACTTGAAGAGGGACCTAGAAGTACACCGATACACAAGATTTGGACTTTCTTTTTTCTACAGATCGAGTAAGGTTTGTATTCATATAATGTAATGATGTACAAAATCGGTCCAGTTGGACCAGACTAAAATAAGAGACATGGAATCTAAGAAAGCTTGAGCCCTACTTTTGGCATTGCCATCACAGGGAACTAATGCAAAAACCAAAAGAACTTAACCTTGTTTCCACCTTTGACATTGCCATCAATAGAAAACTTAGGCCAAGAACAAAGGACAAACCCGATAATTATACTTTTAAAATATAGAAATTATTGAAACCTGAACCTCAATCGTCCTTAATATTCTCATATTAGATCATTACGACCAAACCTTGGGCTAAACTGCCATAGTAAAGATTTTTTTTTTTTTTGGATAAGCTCATTTTTTACATGATGCATGATGCCTAGGCAAACATGCCCTTGACCTGATGGCTTGAAGCGCAATTTGCATTTAAAGACTCGATGATTCATGGGATTATGCAAATTCACACCAAATATTGTCATTCGCTACGTTCTTCGTCAATGCGAGAGCCGAGACCTTTGTTGCTTTGCCCTAACTTTGGCAAATAATAAATCTGCCACTACATTTCTCTCTTATGACAATGTGTGAAATTCTAGAATATTGACTCTCGGAAAGCTTTATAATGAAACCTATGAAATCTAGAAATCTAGAAATCTTTGAGATTGTTTTATTATTCCTTCAATCTCTCCATGACAAATTAAAGAAATCTGTCGGTTTTCAATATTTAAGTAGGGAGAGGATATACTACTATGACTAAGCAGCAATATATACTGGATTTACAGGATATGCACCTTAAACTATGTAAATGAACATATACAAGATAGATACTTATATGACATAGATGGTAAGAAAAATATATATGTGCATCAAGTAAACTCTAATCATTGGATCATGATTAGAATCTCTCCAACGACAGGAACGGATCCCATCATCTGATTGTCATGTGCTAATGGGGGCACTTAAAAAATGAGCTTGCAGGTAAAATTTCCTACCAAGGAAGTGGAGGAATTGGACTTCTCAAAAGAAGTTTTGCTAAATTTTTGGATTGGGCATCTCCAAGGAACAAAAATTAAAAATTCAATCTTTTAGAACACGTGATTGATTATGCTATAAGGGTCATGAGGTATTTATCTTAGAAAACCAAATGGGAACACATGAGTACCAAAGTCCATATATGATTGAAAATTGCAATGAGAAATTTGACACAAAATGTCAATTTCTATTATACGCTATCATATTGGAATCTAAACTTATTTTTCCAAAGCAAAAAATATAAATATAGAAAAATAATATAGTTCACAAATTTACTATCTATTCCCACATCTATTAATAATTTATGAATTTTGGCCAAAGATCTTTTTATTTTTATCACTTTTTTTAAGTATCTTCATTACCAAGAAATGAATCCAATCCAACTTTGATACAATTACGTACCTCCATTTTAGTATTGTCCTTTTTAATCCAACTAAATTTCATATGATCATTTATTTTTTAAAAATGAAATTTTATACATTATTTAGGATTTTTTTTTTGTAGTTGAATTGCAATATAAAGTTGCACATGGTTTGGTTATTAAAATAAATTAATGATGTAATAAATGCTTAGCTGGAAAATACCTTAACATGGCCAAATAAATGGTTGCCACGTACCGGCCGATGAATGAAACTGCCTCAAACACCCGCGATCTTCTTAGGGGGGGAACAATGGTGCTAATGCATTGAGAAAGAAATAAATAAAAAAGGGGTTGGTTGTTGCTGGATCAACGTATGTTTCATTGGTTAAATAAATAAAAAAATAAACCATTAGTGTCACTACTGTACTGGTTACCGACCTGGAAGGAATGTTGGACAAGACGGTGATGGATAAACTATTGATGGTGCCGTTTGTAACATTTTATTAGACGTTTTTCATTATTTTCATCTCTCTCTCTCTCTCTCTCTCTCTCTCTCTCTCTCTCTCTCTCTCTCTCTCTATATATATATATATATATATATATATATATATATATATATAAAATTGGGAACCACCTATTTTCAGCTCTCTACTGTCCTGTTTCCTAATTTAACTAAATTTCATATTATATGAAAAAATGTTGGAAAAAATCATAAACAAAATCAAAATTAATTTTTCAAATAAAAGTTTCAAAAGAGATTTTTTAAAACTCAAACTCTCTCTTTTCTTTTTTGCTTTAAAATTTGTTTTTCATTTTGGGTGGGAATTTCATTTTTCGATTTTAAGTTGGTTTATGCAATATAGATCTCTTAGTCCCACGTTGCTTAGGGATTATGGAGGAGAGGTTTTTATTTGTAGAGAGTGTCCTCTACCTATTGAGCCCTTAAAATAAAACCAAGCTCAGGTGACAACCTGCCCAGGCCCGCCCTGAACCCTGGCAGGGTTGAACCCGCCCAGGCCTGCCCTGAACCCTGGCAGGGTTGAACCCGGCCCGAACCCTGACAGGGTTGGGTTAGGGTTCAATTTTATATGAACCCTGACAGGGTTGGGCTGGGTTAGGGTTGACCCCCTGGGTTGAACCCGGCCCAACCCGACCCTGTATATATTTGAATATATTTATAAATATATTTAATATATTTATAAATATATGTATGATTTATATTTGTTTCTTGTTAAACACTTAAACTGATTTGGTTTGTATTTGTTAGATTCTTAAAAGAATATCATAGGCTGCTTGTATTTGTCATATATTTTAAGTTGTAATTGTTATTTGATAATTTGTTGTATGTTTAGGGTCAATCTGGGTCAATATCAGGGTTAATCAGGGTTGACCCGGCCTAACCCGGCCCTGTCAGGGTCAATCAGGGCAGGTTAGGGTTAGGCCCAACCCTGTCAAGGTCAGGGTTAGGGTTGTACATTTTCTGACCCTGGCAGGGTTGGGCTGGGTTAGGGTTAAGTTTCAATAGTCAGGGTTGGGGTTAGGGTTTTGAAAAACCCGATCCAATCCGGCCCTGTTGCAGCCCTAGATGTATGTAAGATTATTGCATGTCTGTCCTTTATGACTTGATTATTAATTATTGAATAATAATTAATTGTTTTTTACATCATTATTGATTAGTGTATACAATATATATTGTTGTACCTTGTTATTTTTACTACAAAAAACAAAGAAATACATCCATACTATTTATTGTATTTGTATTTTTTTTTCCATTTTTCTATTTATTATTATTTTTTTCATAAGAATTTGTTGTTTGGGTTTTTACATTAAAAGGGAATTGATTGTAATGGATATGCTCATGGTTCTAGTAATCGATACTGGACTTATTCTGTTTTAATAATAGTATATATGATATCAGACACGTGTCAACTTTCTATTGAATTCCTTCATCGATTCAATCAGATTAGAACTAGTTTTGGACGTTACCGATATCATGTATGATACCTAAAATTATATTGAAACCACGGATTCCCTTTATTCGCTTCCGATTCCTCACACCATGATTAAGGAAAATGATTGCATCACCTTGGGTTGATTCATCCATATGATAATGTCAATGTGGTCAAAAGATATCTAATGGTATTTTTTTATAATAACTCTTATCTCTTGATTTATAAATAAAAATACCACTAAATACTCTTTTCTGATTTTTGATATGATAAGATGACCTAATCGGTGACCCAATCACTAACAAAATAATTAAAGACACTGTTAGGTAATTCGTTTTTTTACCTGTTTTATTTTATTTTTTTGGGTTTAAGGCAGTTAGGTAACTCACATTCTATATATATATATATATGTTAGTTATATTTGAAGTGGCCAACAGAAGTCTTAAGAAATTAGAAACAAGTTAGAGATGGTTTGTCCACTTGTCAATAACCTCTTTTACTTGTTTCAAAATTATATGCTTGAATATTAATTATTCATTCTACCAATATGAAACATTTTATCTTTTGAGATAAGACACATTTTTCTATTAGACAAAATAAAATAAAAAATACAAATAAAAAAAGACCTCATTTGTAAAGTTTCTTGTTTTATAAGAGTTGCAAGGTTTTTATATTGTAGTTTTTCTTTTCTTCTACATGATGATGGGTAATGGTATTAAAAAAAAGTGTTGAGGGTTGTTGTCTGGTTACATGCAGTCTCTGTTAGGGTCCCAGTCAACGGGCCGGAAAAGTGTGCCAAGGATCTAAAGGGGGCATGGGCGTCGTTTCATGGGGCTGTGGGAGGCGTAGGGTGACACGGTTAGAAAATAAACTTATTCCCAAAAGAAATTATGTAACACAGGATTTTTTTTTGGCACCACTTATGTAGAGGGGTGTAGACTTCTACTCACCTAATGTTTGCTGATGATGTGTTTATTTTCATGAAAATAAAAATCATTTTGAGGCGTCGATTAATGAATCTGCTCTAGATTTACCAGTCTTATGCAGACTAGCAAATTAACCCCATGAAAAGTAAAGTTTTATTCTCTTTTGATGTTTCTTGAGCATGGCGTAATTGTCTCCTTCATGTGTTGAAGTTTAGTGAAGGGGCATTCCCAACTAAATATCTTAGAGTGGATCTATTTAATGAAAGGAAGAGGAGGGAATTCTTTGAATTTATTCTTGACCGATTTAAGCATAAGTGTTTTTGTCTGGAAGGGTCGAATGCTTTCATATGCAGGTCGAGTGATGTTAGTCAGAGCTGTGCTCAGTAGTGCATTCTTACAGATGGCCAAGGGGAATGAATAAAACTGCAGAGACTTGGATACGTAATTTTAGTTGATCAAGGGATCCTCTGATGAGAAAATCGATTGTTGTTAAAGGAGATGTCATTTGTCAGTCGAAAGAAGAAGGTGGATTTGGTATTCGTCGTTTGAGGGAGATTAATGACGCATTGCTATCTAAGATGGTTTGGAAGATTCGAATTAAAGATAACATCTATGCTAGATTCATGCGAGGTCATTATTTGAATAAATATGGGTTTGTTCGATGTACTATAGCTGGCTCTCCAGTATGGAGCATAGTTATTTAATTTTCTGAATTATTCTTTCGAACCGAATAATACTAATAATTTTCTCGAATTCGAATTATATTTAATGATTATTTAAAATTCTCGCATTTTTTGTCCATAAATAAATATCGCGAATAATTCTTTCAAATTCGAATTATACCGAATAATTCTTATTCTTAAAAAAACTATTAATATCATAATGGAGGACTTAATGCCTTAACTACTATTCTCAAACAAAGTTTTTCGCAAAAAAAAAAAACTTTAATGCTATAACTATTTGCATCTTTTTCAATCTAAAACTAATTATAAGTAAAAAAATCGCGTTATAATATAAAACAGATCATTAATTTCATTTTTTTTTCAATGTGAGATTAAATATGAGTACAAAAATCAAATCATAATATAAAGCAAATCATTAATTTCATTCGACCACATGGAATTAAATATGAGTATAAAAATCATATTATGATACAAAGTAAGTCATTACTTTCATGTGCTTTTTCAATCGGGATTAAATATGAGTCTAAAGATAAATATTATAATAACCATGAGGAAGTAATTAATGAACATGAAAAAAGATGAATTTCATGAGGATGATTGGATAAATTTATGAAAATGTTTGATTTTATAAACATCAGCTCCACTAGATTGGTATTGCAGTCATAATAAAATCTAATGATCCACATTATAATTGTAATGAAATCTAACAAATCTACCGTTATACACACATATCCATCTATTATGTATTATATTTTTATTTATAAGTTAAATATTATTCTAATGTCACATATATATTATGCAGGTGTAATAATGGATTGATAGGAGCATCAAATATTAAAAATTAACATTCAAATTTTTTGTCCGAATTTTTTTTAGACAAAAGAATAATTTTCAAACCGAACCGAATTCGAATTTTATTTTAAGTCAATTTTTTTGACCGCATTTTTGATCGAATTCTTAAATTATCGAAATGACTCATTCCGAATTATTCTCCTTCTGAATAATTCCCGAATCCGAATTAAATAACTATAGTATGGATTAGTATAAGGAGATTGTGGGATTGATCGACAAAACATTGTCGTTGGATTATTGGTGATGGCAAGTCCATCAATATATGGACAGATATTTGACTAGGTGAGAAGACGTGGCTGGAGGAGCTGGACATTGTATTTCATTTCTCAAAAACGTGAACTGTCAATTGTCGAGATTTATTGTTGATGGAACTTGGGTCTGACCTGATGTTGTTTCCTCTTGTCTATAAAGTCTCATAAATAAATCATATGACATTAAACTTGGTAGCGATAAATAAGATGAGCTGATATGGGTAGGGGAATTGAATGGATCGTTTTGCACTAAATCATCTTGGAATCTATTGAGAACGAAGAACCAAAAACAGACTTGGACCAATTATCTATGGCGCAGCAACTTACCACCAAATATTTCATTTTTTGCTTGGCGATGGATGCATGGGAAATTGTCAATTGATAGTGTGCTGAAAAAGAAAAAAAAAAGAAGTCAGCTTGCTTTCACGTTGTTACATGTGTCATGAGGAAGAGGAGTCTTGCAACCATGTCTTCTTACATTGTAAGGCTGCAAAAGAGGTATTGAAATGTGTATGTGCATGGTTTGGATTCCAATAGTCTGATTGGAGATCAATGGCTGAACGAGAACATTGGTGGAGACAAAAAGGTAGAGTAGCTCCTGTAAAAACAATTTGGAGATCGAGCTACCTTTTTCATTGTGCCATGGGTGATTTGGAAGACTAGAAATGCCAATTGCTATGATAATGGAAGAACGCATGTTGGGAGGTTATTGGGGTAGATAGTGGTGAAATGCTGTGAGGTGTCGATGGTCAAGCAATGTGTTATTAAATCTCTTCAAGATTTGCAGGTAGCTTGTTCTTTGAATTTAATTGTTGGTTTGACAAAAAGCTCATCAGTTTTGGAATTATATTAGCAGCCACCATTGCAAGGATAGTGTAAGGTGAATATAGACGGCTGTAGCTTAGGCAATTTAGGAGTGACAGCGGCCGGAGGAGTCCTTTGGAACTCAAGAGGATTAGTTTCCTTGGCCTTTGGAGTGTTTATAGGGATTGCTGCAAATTTTGAAACTGAAGTTTGAAGTTTGTGGTGCATTAAGGGGAATTCAGGAGGCCATTGAGTTGGGGTTCAATGATATATGGGTTGAAAGTGATTCGAGTGCCGTGGTGGTTGGGTTAAGATCTAATAATCTACCATGGTATGTTAAACAAAGATGGGAAGCCTTATTTATGCAGTTACAAGATCGACGTATTAGATTTACTCACTGCTTTAGAGAATCAAATTGTGTAACTGATACTTGCTAAAAAATCAGAACATGATAGGAGAAGCTATGTTTGGCATAGTTGCCCAGATTTCAAAACTGGAGTGGTTGTGTGAGAAGTATCATATAGACCGCGATACAGATTTATGTAATATTTTCTTAGCCCTGGGTTGTGTTTCTACTGATGACAATGCCGAAGGTGGGACATAGCCTATAGGGAGCATCTGTAATTCTTTTTCTTTTATTTATCAATAAAAATGACTCTTAAAATTAAAAAAAAAAAAAAAAAAAAAAACTGAGGTTTTCGACAACATTGTTTTTACAACATCTAGATATCCATTTTTTTTTTGTAAGAAACATCAAGATATCCATTGAAACTCAAATTGTGTGGACTTACATTTTGCAACATGTGGCAAATTTAATCGTCAAAGCATTTACATAAGTCATGATACGATTCACAAGTCAACTTAGGTCAACATTTGAATAATAAATAATAATAGGCAGAAATACATTGACATATTGCTTTATATATCAACCTGTCAATAGAATTATAAAAAGGTATCAACTAGGATAAGAAAGAGCTCCGCCTGTTGCACCAAGGTTTTAAGATTGAAATTTCTTACTCAATGTAATACGATGTCATGGCTTCTTCCTTCAGTTTGAATGAATAGATCTTTATTTAAAATAAAAAAAAAAAAAAAGAGAAAAAGAAAAAGAAAAAGAAAAAAGAGATTGAAATTTCTAGTTTCAACCATTGATTACATTATTCCAACTTTACATGAAAATTCTAGCTTCAAGCATATTAGAGAAAATAATATGAGTTTAGTAGTTAGTAGAGCTCTCTTTGGTATTTATTATAGAATTAATTATATAATATATTATGACATATATAGTTGTTGGGTATGATTTATGATATTTATTTGTATTTAAAATAAATTGATATAATATAAAATATACAAATAGGTTAGAAGGTGTTTATCATTATTGTGATTATCTATTATTACTTCTTTACGTCTACTGGTATTAAACGATTATTATTTATGATTCATAATTTATTCTCATAAATGATTTTTCTTAAATAAATATAAATTATACCAAAAAGAACTTAGATGAGGATTAAAAATAATTTCCAAACCATTTCATAACATACCTCAAGAACTTGCCTAGATGAATGGCCCATTTTTTTTTATTATCACCTTAATTGCCACATGTTAAAATCATTTGCTGATTGTAAACTATTAATGGTACCATGTTTCTATTTTTCACCATAGCCTTGTTTGTCTCATTGTAAAATTTTTATGCAAATGATATTTTACTAGAAAATTTTAATTATGATTTTCCCTTTTCAGATTTATTTATTTATTTTATTTTATGTTAAAACGAACAATGAAAATCCTATTTTACTAGGAAAGTTTCCTTCTTTGCCTTTTATAAGGAAACAAGTAAAATGGGAACCCAATTTGGAATGAATAAAAAATATCATCCAGTCTTTGTTTTTTTGCCAGAGCTCAGTTGTAATTTCATTGATAAAAAAATGTTGTAAGAATCATAAAAAAACAAAAAATCAAGATTTGAAGGGCTTGGGCTTTCTATAGCCATGCAGCCCCTGCAGCCTCATTTGGATCATTTAGAATATATCTACAAGTTCACCAACACAACTCAATGGCTTGAATAAGGCTGCAGGGATTATATGGTTGTAAAGAATCCAAGCCCAAATTTAAATCCGACCTTTGACATTACCATTAGAACCTTTCAAAAAAAAAAAAAAAAAAAAAATCTGGCACAGCCTGGGCATCTTACAGCACTTCACTAACAATCCTAAGAGGGCAAGAGAACCACATGGTCAATAGTAGTCAATCAGATTTAACCACATGGTCAAATCTAGGGCTTTGCAAATATACAAATATGACTAATATAAAGGTCTTAAATCTTATATTTAATTAATGGTTCAGATTGCTACATCATTCTTTTACAGTAAAACTGTAATGCTTTACTTAAAAAGGTATTTGAAGTGGGTCACTAGACTTCTTGAGAGTATCTTTTCTATTTGACTACAGGTGGAAAGTTGAAACAATTCAATAGCTAGTGAATTTTTTGCCATATTATATTTCAAGTATTTTAATACGTAAGACAGAAAAAAAAATGATATACTTTATCAGATGATTATTTTGGGTTTAAATTTAATATTATGGATTTAATTCACGATATCGATATTGGTATCGAATACGGGTATCAATTAGTATAGGTCAGATATTGGCTATAGATTAACGTGGAATACCTTTTTGGCATTGGTTGGTATCGATCATGTGTCAGCCAATATCGGTCATGTGTCCATCCATATCGTTTTGGCGATCATGTATCGGTCAATATCGATCCGTATCAGTTTAGCATCGATCTCCATAACAATTTAACAAAACTTTATTATATCGATTAGATTCTGTATCGATCATGATAGATACTGATACAATATCGATACCTCGAACCATGAGTTCAAGATCAATTTTGCAGAGAAGATGACTCTTATGACAATGTGCAATGATGAATTATTAAAATGAGTTGCCATTTGAAAGAATTTATGATCTACCATCAGAAAAAAAAAAAAAAAAATCTACCATGAACTTTATTTAATTCTTTACATGATTCATGAAGAAAGTAAAACCACTTATATATATGTCCACTAGGATTAAGGTCAACTTATCATCTCTCCCTCTGCAATTTAATGGGTAAAAAATAAAGATTGGATAAAGCATATAATTTTCCTTCCTTATTTAGTATATAATAATTTATCTGTTTTGGGTGGAAAACGAAGTGTTTGCTCCATAGTTCCTAACCTAATGCTGTCACCATCTTATCTTAAGGGTGAAATGCTAAAATAGAAACATAACACTCTAAATGAGGGGAAGTAAAAAGTCTTATCAGAAATTTTTTTATTATGATTATTGACATCCTTACTGTTTACAGCCCAAGTCAGCATATGCTTTTCAACAACCATTTGTTTTTTTTTCTTTTTAAAGTAATTTTCTTAGAGGAAAAGGAATGAGAGAATTTCCTTAAAATAACTCTATGTTATGACTCCTTCACAGGGACATTTATTTTTTTTGGAATCCATATTGACAATTGAATTAAATAAAATTATAGTATGATAAGGTTGGCATTTTTTTATTTATTATTGCGCTCTAACTATAATTTTCTACTTTTACTCCAGTGTTTTGATTTAAGTCAAATTTAGTATTTAAAATAATAAAAAATAAATAGGAATATTTTGTGAGAAGTCAAAAGTGTAGGGATTAGATCTCGTTCTAGTGTTAACGAATCAACCTCTATATAGGGATGTTATAATTGCTTAGAAAGAAACAAGAAAATCTTGAAAGATAAGCTACTTGGTATGCTAAAATACGAAACTAGCAAAATTAGGAAATAAATCAAATTGCGCCTAAAACTCAAGAAGTATAAACCCCTAAAACTTATGGATTTGACCTCCAAATCGGAATCAGGAATCAATCATCTTTTGATTCCTCCCGTGTCAAAAGTCATCCAATGGATCCAGAAACTCATATGAGATCTTCTCTACATCGCTTTGGGTGGGTTGAAACCTATTGTCTAAATGGAAGTGGATGCCTACATTTACCATAAGACATAAGCTGAAATTTTATAGATAGAAAGAAATCTCTGAATCCCACGTTCACATGTAAAGTTTCAATTAAACCTTTGCTATCCATGTGGCAAAAAAATAATGAAAAAAATCTAGAAACCACAAAAAACTAAGATGCACAAGACTAAAAGTGGTACATGAAAAAATAAATGGGATAAAAGGAGAATAAATAATTGAATTTGATATTGAAATTTGTCTCGAAACTTATTTAATAATTATAATTATTACAACATTCTTCCATTAGTCAAAATAACACTGTGTTAATCCACCAATTTTATCTATAGATTTTACCAATCTTTTTAAAGGTTCTAGAAGAATTTTTTTTTTAACTTTTTAGCTACTTACCAAAAAAATTATATATGAATTTCTGACAACAATAGTTATTATAAAAAACAATGTCATTTACATATTATTAGTATATTCAGTATAAAAAAAATATTTGTTTCGTTTTTGGGCGGCAAACTCTCTTGAAAATGATGTATAGAACATGTTAAAATTATTAAATTATTTAATTTAGAAGAAGAGGAAAGAAAAGATAATATATTATATAAAAGGCACCTTTGACATTGGAAGACAGAAGAGATTTAAGTGCTTAGATGGTATGCTGTGGTGAGTATCCATGTGTCCCAATGAAAGAAATGTAGAAGATGGGAAGAAAATGACCCACCATGCACTAACTCTTCCCTTTTATGATAAGTGATTGAAAGCTTCTTTATATCAAATTCATGGATACCAACAAAAAACCAGCCAATCTTTTTTATAAGGATTTGTCCATTACCCAACCACTCACGGGTCATCTCATCCATTCTGGCCCACATTCTAAACACACCTTTCATGCTTCATCCACCATCTTCTCCATTAAACTTGCACTTCATTCTTAAATTTAAAAAAAAAAAAAAATCCTCTTTCTTATACCCTAGTTTTTTCAAGGGTTAGAGAGTAATTGTCATGGATTTTTTTTTTAAATGTAACAACACGAAATATAATTATAATAAATTCATTGAACTATCATGGAAATCATAATATATAAGGATCAGTTCTGATATTTTAATGATAATCTTTTTATTTTTGTTGAACTACATAAGTTAAATTTTAATTGAAATAATCTGATGCATATCTTATCATCTCTTACTCATGTGTCAAATTTCAACTTGCCAGTGGATTCATTCCTTGATTAATTTAATTGTTGCTTTGTCATAATTCAATGCATCATCCGAAAAAAAAAAAAAAAAAAACTTCTGATTTGTCTGAAGGTTATATATTAAACAAAACTTATATAAACTCTTTTTTTTTTAATAGATAAATGAAACTCCAAAGTATAACTATCTTCTGCGATATTTTTTTTTTGTCTTTCAATTTTTCTTTTTCTCTTGTGTTTAATGGGCATGGATCTATAGAACTAGAGATCAGGCCTAACCTCTCCCCATTCCCCAAACCAAAAATTTAGGTTGTACATTCTATGTGTAGTATAATAAAAGTTTTGGGGACAGCCCATGGCCCGGAAGTGATAGGACTAAAATAAAAAATCAATCCTGAAAGAATAGAGAGTAAGTAAGAATAGAAATTCATAAAAGTGTAGGTCTAACACCGAAGGGGACAATCTGAAGGGGAAGTCAATTGAGTTGTTATTGTCAATGTTACGGGTTGAAAATGAGCCGGAATATGGTATAGGAGGAACACTTTCAGATGACAACAACAGTAAAAAGTTTTAGATTAAGTGAGGGATTTTTTTATTGACACATTCTAATTCTGTTAAATAATTTGGAATTTTACTTTTTTGACATCTTAGTATAATATATTAATATTTTAATAACTGTAATTCTTGTCATTGCACATATCTATTCGAAAAACATGCAAAACACGGACAATTATTGATAGTGACATGATTTGTGAAAAATGATTTTACCCGTGACTGAAAATTTTTTTTGGGAACAAGACAACAGGGTAATAAAAGGAAGATGTCATTCAAACAATTTGAAGGGATTCGGATTCATCCCCTTAAGTAATTAGAAATGACTTGTGAACTTGTGAGAAAAACAGTTATTATCTGATTAAGAATCAACCAAGTGAAATTCAGCAGAGAAAAAAAATTAAGCCTTTGTTATGGTCCTTTGGGACCAGGGACCCAGTCAGACCTGAGCTATAACAAAATCCTCAATGAACCAGGTTAAAGCTCCTTCATTCCATTTATCACACTCTTGAGACTAATCCGTGCCAAGTTTTGGTTGATTTCAATCCTTCACAGACATAACTATTAAGTCCATGGGTTAGCTCGGATGAGATTGAATTGGACTGACTCTGATTTGCATTGTTGATGATGCCTCTACACACACCCACGAGAGAGGGAGAGAGAGAGAGAGTTTTTTCAAAATTGTTTCGGATAAATAACTTTTTTTTTTTTTTTTTTTTTTTCAAATTGTAGGTTAACTGTTCAGTATTTGTGCTGGCATTTATGTGTGTTTGGTTGTGAAATAGGACTGAAACTGCAGAAATTTATGCAAGAGAGAGAAGCACTAACCAAGAGCAGAAGACAGTACCCCAAAAGCAATCTTCCAACCATATCCCTGCTTTAACAAATCTCTCTCTTACTCAAAATAATTTCTGACCATCTTTACAGAGGTGGTTAGAAAGATGGCATCAGTACTTGCTAATTCAGAGAGATGGTTAGAAAGCCAGAGCAACCACGATGGTGTTTTGATGCAATTCCCTGGTTTGGAATCTCAAGATCCAAACAAAGCCTTAGACTTTAAAGCCTCTGAAGATACTTCTGATCGGTGAAGGGGGAACATGGTTGTGCATGTGGATTTGCCGGGAGGTGCAATGACAGCCAACCCTTTCTTTTCAGTGAGTTATGGTCCCCATAGGCCCACTTTGCATACTGTAGCAATCAAATCAAAATCTAGAGAATCATCTATTGCAGTTAATATCTAGAATACCCTCTTCAACCTCAAATATATCTCTGTAGAATTATCTCTCTGTGGGGTGTATTTCCTGTAATGTGGGCCATTGGTAGATGTAAAAGCTTACTAATTCTTCATAGCTTTGCATCTGTCTTTATTAATTCTCAGAGTTCCAAAAATACAGTGTGTGAAAAGAAAAAAGAAAATCTGCATCTGGCTTAATATGGGGGTTGGCATGGATATGGTCCCACTCAATTTAGAAATCACAAGAGTCCAATAAAGGTGTTGTTTGTCATTTCCATGGCTGCCATGCATGATCAGTAGGCAGTAGCTCTAACCCTAATATTTAGTACTCTCATGTCAGGGTATTATGTATCACAAACTCAGCTCATGACTCAACTGAAATCACTAAAACACTTCCCAACTACCTTGACAGTTTGGTTAAAGGTTTTCTCTTGAATGCCACCCACCAACCAAATGCACCCACCATCTTCCTTTACTTAGGCTTGGGACCATCAGTGCAAAAGCACCGACAGAATTATTTTCAGATATAGATAATAGATGAGATTGATTTAACATAAATTATGCTTAATATAGAGCGTTTGGCATAGTTCTTTCCAAGTGTTTCTGTTTTTTTTTTATTCTTTTGAAACAATATTTTATGAAAATATCAAAAATATTTCTGTTATTGTACTTTTCAAAACGCGTTCTTTTTTTTTTAGTTAAAATTATTTCTTATTCAGCGTTACCAAACAGTTTTCTTCTTTACAGAAAGTTTTTTTAGAAGCAGAAATATAAAAACATACTTTTGACTCAAAAGCATTTTTAAAGAATAGAAACATTACCCGCTTAAATTCTTGCATTATAATTGAGGTTTGCAGTCAGGCCAATGACAAAAACAATATTCATGCTTCCTTTATTGCCAACATAATAGAATTCTAAAGTCCAAGATTAACATCAATTTTCACATGGAAAATGATAATGATATAAACATTTTTAGTATTAGAAAATTTGATGCTTATAATTGCAAAATGGAATGATTAATAAATTACAAATTACCTTAACTGAACTTGGAAACCTTCTAGAAACAAGAAATTATAAATTAAAAAAAAAGAAGAGGAAAATAACACTTCTGTCTCTTTTCATTGGAAGTAGTACTGTTACAGATTTTAGAAATAAAGATATGATTATAGATTTACAGTTTCCTTCAATCATAGAGGGAGAAAATTTTACAGTCATTTCTGAATGAAAGATGCCTTGAAAGTGATTTGTCTATGAGGCAAAAACCTATCATGCAAGTCATCTTTAGTCTTGACATTTTGGTGCATTAATTACTCTCTCTCTCTCTCTCTCTCTCTCTCTCTTTCTCTTTTCACATACACACATGGTAAGTATGTAAACTGAAAGTAGGGTTGGTGATGAAGAAGATTTATATGGGCAAAAAGTAATCAAGGGAAGCAAGGAATGGGGTCCATGACTCCATGCATGTACATCAAAAGACAGAAAATAAGAAAAAGCATTGCCTTAGCTATAAGGTAGCATCTACATGTCAAATATTGCTTCCATGCCAAGAAGCTCTTCTGCAGCTCTCCCCCCAACAATTTCCTGCCTAGCTCTTCTTTTATGAGTGACCAAAAGGACACAGGGATGGGGAGCTAAATTATTGTTATCTTTTCTTGGCATTATTTAAGCATGTTATGTTTGTCTACAGATCCACAAAGAAAGAAAAAGAGGTAATAAGGCAAAAGATATCATCTCATTGACATCAAATCAAACGTATATTTCCAAAGATCACATTGGCCCTCTCTTTGTTGGATGATGATGGGAAAAGTTAAGAGATGGCTGGTGAAGGCAGTTTGTCACTTGGAAGTGAAGTTATCAGAGAGAGAAAGAGACAGTTCTCATGATATCTATGTTTAGTCAAAAGATACTAAGAAGTGAGAGGAAAGTTGGACACACTGGACCACCGACCTCAATTCATTTTTGATGTGGGATTTCAAACTTGGGTTCTGTCATGATACGTCGAAAAGTAAAACAAAAATAGTGGAAATTTTACTTCTCCTACCTTGGTGCATAAATGGTGGGCCTAACTGTAAAGTTTTATATTCTTTCCTTCCACTCCCAATGAAACTAACTTCCACCCACTTTACATCACATTAACAAGCTCAAGAGTGTAAATTGGGATGGATCTTGTTCCATCCTGATCATCTAGTTGTTGGGAGTTGGATGTCTTCTATTTTACTATTCGATTCTGAAGGGCTGCAAAGTTGAAGGGCACTTGGCTTACCATTTAGGATTATACGTTTATTTCTATAAATGTAACTGTATTGGTTTGCTATAAATTTATAGCGATGGAATTCTCTGTAATAGAAAAAGGAGTGAGGACGAGTAGCTGTAACCATATTCTTCATTGATAGTGACAATTCTCTTTTAACTACGTAGGCAAGAAATCTTTTATAATCACATTAATCTTTGCCTTGCGTGATTGTTTCTTTTTATTTCATTTTACTTTTCTGCATCATGATTAGGGTTCAATTTATACACAAGTTTTAAAAAGGTTTCACTTGTCCCTAACTGACAAAGATCAGATAATTCCATGGATATGTTGTCCATTCAATCACCAAACATCTTAATTAATAAACCCATTGTAGCTGCTTGGAAGAAATGAAAAAAAAATATTTATGAATGTTGACTGTAAAGTTTGTAGTATAATAAGAATAGTAGATGGGGGTAGAAGTTGATTGAAGTACTTAATGGTCTTAAAACACAACCATTAAAAAAGGGTGCTGCTGATGATTATGTTGCTTCTTCTTATAGTTCTAATTAAGTTGTTACCTTTTGAATCATGAGATTAGGATAACTTTCACTTCCTTTTGTAAGCATAGAGGAGATGTAGATTGCTTAAATTAAAGAAAGATAGCCGTTAAACAGAAGAAATGGGAATTTGCTTCAAAGGGATCACTGTAGCTTGCTGGTTTTGGTGTTGCAATGATTGCAAAAGTTTACCTAACTCTTTCTGCAATTGAATGTGAAGGATCCACATCGTGTAATTAACAGGTGATCTACTTCAATTGGTTAAGATAAGGCTTAGTTGAGTTGAAGGTGTAAACTGAATGACCCATTTGATTAAGATTGTTGGTCTGGATAACCAAACATAAGCTAATATTTAACTTCTAAGCATTTTTATTATGTCCCCAGATCCTCAGTTATTAATCCATTATTGTTCACTATTTTCATTTATTATGATATTCTAGAAAACTCGGTTTATACTTTGAAGACCAAAGATAAGTGGTGTTTAAAGATTTATGTTATAGAAAGAAAGGGAAAAATTGAGTGTATTGATCGGAAATGGTGGTGGTACGTGGACATTTGATGAGTATTGTTCGGACAAATGGTATTAGACTCGACAACTCTCCAAAGACTCCTCAATTGAATGGTGTTTGAGAGGATGAAGAAATTTGATTGAGAGAGTGGATGTTTGCTTTCAGATGATTACCTAAATCATTTTGGGGTGAGTTTTTTATGAAAATGTTATTAACTTATCTTCTTTGTTATTTTGGATGGTGTGTTCTTGACGAGTTTGGTTGAAAGATGTATATATGATCACTTGAAGATTTTTGGTGAAGGATTTGTGATGTTTAAAGAGAGGTAAAGTAGATTAAGAAATTGTATCTTTTTTGGTTACGGTCTAGATGACCTTGGTTATAGGTTGTATGATCGGTTGAGAAGAAACTTATTAGAAGCCGTGATGTGGTGTTTGTGAGGATCAAAAATTAATGATATTGAAAAGGAAGAAGATATGTCTATGATAGTGGTGAATTGATGATTTAGATACAATTCCCTTGGGTAGGCCAAATCCGGTTCATGATGATACGTAGATTGATACTATGGTGATCAACTTGTAGTGATGATGTAGGTGATGTAGATGTTCCCTCGATGATAATGTTGATGATCAACAAGATGTATTAGTCCCACTAATGGTTCCAAAAGAAGGTCCGAAAGAGTTCATCAACGTTTAAAGTATTCTCAAATGTATGTACTTAATTATGTACTCTTGGATGATGGGGAGGGAGTGTATGAAAAGTATGAAAATTGAAGAAAGATAAATGGGTTGATGTATGGAAGATGAAATGAAATCTTTGCATGAAAAACTTTGAGTTGGTAGAGTTAGAAGGAAAAGGTTTAAAGAATGATGGGTTTATAGGTTGAAGAAGATGATATTTTACAAGATATAAAGTAGTTGGTTGTTAAGGGTTATGAAAAAGGGATAGACTTTGAAAATTTTTTTCTCTATTGTGAAGATATTTATTTTATTATTCTTGGCTTATGTCTTGATTTGGAAGTTGAGGATGGATGTGAAAACTTTTTTATGGTGATTTAGAAGAAGAAATCTAATGGGAGAGGGTTTTAGAGAAAAAGGGAAGAGGAACTTGTGTGCAAGTTGAAGAAAATTATATGTTTGAAACAAGAGGGTATAAAAGTTTGAGTTTATGGGGAGATGGTATAAAGATATTGATATTGTGTATTTTTAAATTTTATGATGATTTTATTATCTTTTTTTATGTTGATGACATCTTATTTTTGGCCAGGATCTTCTAGGATTGACAGTTAATCAAGATGGGAAACTTTTTGTAAACCCATTTTGATGATCATAAGCTTTTGAACATGGGGAGTTTTTTTTTTTTTTTTTGGTGGTGGTGGTGGTGTTTTTTGGGGAGGAATCTAGAAGAAAAGTTCTTGCAGTTAGGGAGGTTTGATTGGGATCCACATCGTCTCCCATCTGGGTTTGGGCGGGAGACTGGACGGCCCGGATGGATGGCCGCCATGTGGCACTCGGAGGGATCCGAGCCCTCCATCCGAGCCGACCCCCCAGTCAGCTTAGCTTGTCGACTGGGCGGTCGGCTCGGATGGAGGGTTCGGATCCCTCCGAGTGCCACATGGCGGCCATCCATCCAGGCCGCCCAGTCTCCTGCCCAAATCCAGGTGGGAAACGATTTCTGTTCGTTTGATTGACCCTCACACAGTTTTGATTGGGATAGCATTAATAAATAATTTAATCTTATATTACTATTTCTTGACTTACTATTATTTGTTGATTTGTACAATAATACAATACCTAATCAATAAATTTAGATTAATGTACTTACATCAGCTAATTAACAATAAAACACAGTTCCTAAAAATGTATCAGCTACCACAATCCCTGACCTTAACTTGAGATCATTTTTGCGTGAAGTCCTCAGCTCCTCATGTTTGACCTACCATTGGTTAGACCAAGATTCTAAATCCATAAATCAGACCCGGATTGGATCGGATCGATGTATGGACACAATGAGAAACTGATACGTGGTTGATACCATATATAATAATATTAAAACAGAATCGAATATTAAATCTAAAACCGATACGAATCAACTCATCTGATACCAATTACTTAAACTTTGGGTCATGGTTTTGACTCTCATTGGTGGGCTCCCCATCCTGCCAGCATTGAAAACCCTCTCCGGCTTTTCGACCAATAAAAGTGTCCGGATCTTCTCCAACGGGCAACCGCCCAGTGGGGGCCTAGTGAAGCCTCACTGGCCGCCACGTGGAAAGAAGTGATCCAACGATGAGAGTTCGCAAGATGCGTCTCCTTTAATGTATCCATTTTTCTCCATTTCCCCCCTGATCCTCCCAGCCAACCCGCCGTCTCCACATCTTTGAATGCTTCTGAAGTCGAAGTCTCCATTTGTCACCATTTGCACTGCCTTTGGTCTCCAGCTAGCGTTTGAATTCATCTCTGCAACTTGAGCCAATCGGGCCTAAGACCTACTATCAATGTGTCCACCCTTGGAACCATGGACATGGACCACATGGTTAGTTTGCCAAAAAAATGTTCTCTTTGTTTTGTTGTGATGTAAAATACCCAGAAGTATTTTTTTAGAAGAAAGTATTCGTGCTAGAATGTGTGGTTATACTTCAGCTGTCTGATGAAGAAGGGTCATATTTTACATTAATATATGTGTTCTTTCTTGAAACCCTCCTCCCCAAGGAGAAAAAAGTTCTATGCAGTTTCTTAATGAGTGTAAGCATGGTTCAAGTAATCGGTCGATTCATATCGGTTTTGGACTTGGTCAATTTCAATTCAATTCTTGTTTTAATATTATTATATATGGTATTGGTCATGTGTCAACTTCCCATTGATTCTATACATCGATCTGGATCGAATCAATTTTGAACATGATCGATACCATGTCCTATACTTGGATTTAGAAGCTTAGGTGTAAGCAATCATTTAGCATTGCTGGAAGGGATTTCAAAATTTAAAAACAAACCAGTCAAGAAATAAAGAAAGCAGACTACCATCAGTGTTAAATTTACAGATGTAGATGGTATTCCTACTGGGCCCCCATGGTAATGAATGAATCTCGTATATTCTGTTGTATAACAGTCCTAGCCATCTGAGGGGATTTTTGGGCCTTGGCCCTGTTCTTTGGTAAATAAATATTCTAGGCCTCTTTAGACATTGGAGTTTTTATGGGTGTAGCCCATATGGATAGATATGGGCCTCGATTGTAGTTAAAAGGCCCACAAATAAAATATGAAATTATGTGCTTTTTCATATTGAATTGGTGACAGAATCAGTAGTGATTGAATCTGATCCAGATCGACCAAAATCATGTTGAATAGGTAATAAATGAGTTTGTTCATAGTTGCTTTTGCTGACCTGCGTTGTAGAAGAAGCATTTGATTTTCCGGGTCGAGCTTCCAACAATTAGATGAGTGATGTCCGGTTCGTCCTGGAGTGTTAAAAGTCAATCAACAGTCAACTTCGTTTTTTTTCTTTAGGTCAGTAGCTTCCAAGCAAAAAGCACGCAATTTTTTTAATGGAAACTTGAAGAATAGGGAAATATATTAGTATATTATCTTATGGAACATGAGGGCAAACCTTGGTGTAACATAGTCGTTATGGGTTCGATACATGAAAATAGTCTTTCCCTATTGCTGGGTAAGTTGCATACATTTTGTCTCTCCCCAGACTTTATAATAGCAGGAGCCTCACACACTTAATGTGGTGAGATGAGGATGTTGAGATGGATGTGTGGTAAAACTAGAAAAGATAATGTACGAAAAGATCGTATTAGAACTGATTTAGGAGTAGCGTCGATACATGATTCACTACGAGAAACCCATTTGAGATGGTATGACCACGTTCAACGGAGGCCGTTATATGCTCTTGTACAAAGGAGTGATTTGATTCAGATTAAAGGATCTAAAAGAGGTAAGGACAGACCTAAGATGAATCTAGGGGAAGTGGTGAAGAAAGACATGCATAGCTTAGACTTTGTTTTAAGTATGACATTGAACAGACTGATTAGAGGACAAAAATCCACGTAGCCTGACCCCATTTAATTGGGATAAATAAGGCTTTGTTATTGTTATTGTAACAATTTTTTGTGCACGACACCGCCATTGAATGGGGAAGAGGGGGATGGTGTGTTTTAACCAGGTCCTTCATCTTATATTCATATTATCTCTTAGATCACCAGATTGACTTTTTTGCTTTTCCTTCTTAGCAGCCTCTCTGCAAATAGATTTCGGAGTAGGTAAGCTATCTGATAATGTAAACTTATAGTTTCCAATTTTGATGTTTCCAGTCTCTTCACAATATAACTCTATGAAAATTGCAGTTTTTGTAGTTTTGATTACTTTAGCCATTGTTGTGATAGTACAAGCCCTCCTCAATTGCTTGAACAAGCTAGGCAATGGAGGACCAGTTTATGCCCGCCATGAATTGGGGAATTGGGCCAAACAGACTCAATTCCTTCATCATCCACCTCCAATTTAGTCCAGAAGGCAACCATCAATGCAGCTTCGGTTAGGATGTCACTGACTTTTAGTGCAATTCTGAACTCACAATTTGAAGCAGCAATTGTTAAACTAATTTAGAATGAGGCCAATCAGAGGTCAACACATGGCTTCATACAGATTGAATAGGTGCATCGCCAGGTGTCAGCATTATACAAGAATGGGATCTTTCGAGACTCTGTTCTTAGCATCCACTCCTAAAGGGCGAGATATCCGCCTGTTGGAGAAGATGTGAGTTTATCCATCTTACAACGGTTCTCTATATGTGTTGTGTTCCCCAGACTTGGCAAGGCACGATCCCATACGTTATTGAACCACTGTGGGGGCAGTTATTCATCATCCCACCCTTAGATCTTAATCAGATGGTGGAGGATCAATTCTAGATCATTCGGTTCCTACTTATATGGAACATATGCGCAAGGACTCCTTAATCACAATGGGAGATTCCCCACGATCCAGGATGGAGTCTCGAGATCACTGCAACTGCAATGAAACATCCTTTGGTCACTCCATGCCCTATAAATACCATCACCCTGAAGGTAAACGGACCGAAACTTTTATGGTTTCAGCGTATATACTCTCACTGCTATCAAAATCGTCATTCTCTACCTAGAACTTTGATACCTTTTTCTCGGGTTCATTTGTTTATCGTCCTTGAGCTAACTTAGCATCGGAGTGACACCCGGGTTATCCAACCCACCAAACTCGATTGTCTGTCTTCTCTTGTGACAGGTGTCTTAATCGAAGGATCAACCAAAACCCGGTGATTCAATGATATGGCAAAGGAAAAACCCATCAGATTTTCACCCCAACAGTTGGGTATTTTACTAAAGCTTACTCCACAATATTGGGTTTGGCTAGATTCGGTATAGTCTACAGAGAATTCCCAAATGGAGTTACAGTGGCCATTAAAGTCCTCAATGGGAATTTGGGCAAGAGAGTTGAAGAACAGTTCATGGCAAAAGTAAGTACAATTGGAAGAACATACCATATGAATTTGGTTAGACTCTATGGGTTTTGCTTCTATCTAAAGATGCAAGCACTTGTCTCTGAGTATATGGAGAATGGATCCCTTGACAGGCTCTTGTTTGGTGAGAACAAAACAATTGAATGGGAGAAGCTACATAAGATTGCAATAAGGACAACAAAAGGGATTGCCCACTTGCATGAGGAATGTTGATACGTGAAATTAATGAGCACATTCTTGATCGTATTTAGTTTAATTTTATAATTTTTCTAGGACATTTAGTTTAATTTAATTAATATTTTAAGTATTTTATTAATTTATTTAATTCTTAGTTATTTTTGGTTATTTGGTAGGTTTTTAAATTGGATAAGGACTGAATAAGAGGTGTCAAGACAGCTCAAAGATTGGTGTTAGATTCCTAAATGGTCTGGAAGATAATTGATCAAAATCTGCCTTGAAATTAGCATTCTCTAACAAATTGGGTAAGTTGCAAGATTGTAAAAGGTTGATTTTAATAGGTTAGAAGTTTATAAATTAAGAAGAAGAAGAGAAGAAAAATGCAGAGAGCAAGATGAGTTGTTCATAGAAGGGGCTACAAGGCACGTTGGAGGTGGAGAGTTAGAGAGGGATGGAGCTAGAAGATTAGAAAGAAATCCTGGATTCAAGCTTAATCTATTCCCAAAACGAGTTCTTCCCTTTTCTCTGTGATCCCTTTGTTTATGTTTTAGAATTATCAATGATGAATTGCTAGATTTCTTATTTTAGGATTAGGATGGATTCATTGGAATTGTGTTGATTAAATCATTGACTTTTGAATGATCATGTTTTATGCAATCTGGTATTTTTGAAAAATTACATGTGATTAATTGATCACTAATTGTATGTCTCAAGGTATCAATTGATGGAGTGAAAGCAGAAGGTTGATATTAATTAATAAAATATCAGTCATTGGTTGAGTGTTTTCTTAGAAATAAGAAATAAGAGCTCGCAATTGTGATCTTTGTTATAATTCTAATAAACTTAATGAGTTTGTATTAGAATCCTGCAAATATGAAAGTGTTGGACTTTATGTTGTCATTGTTGGTAACTTGACTGATGTGACAGTGTTTGTGAGCATTTAGTCAGAGAAATGAGGAGAGAGAATGTCATTATAGGAGAGAGAGTATCAGTGCAGTGGCACAGATGTGACGACCTCGTATGTGTGTTCTATAGTGTTCTACATGTGTTTCAGATGACTTGTAATGAGTTGAATGAGATTTTACATTGAGTTTGATGAGAGAGAGTGTCTGTGGGCTCCACTGATGATGTGACACAGTTTCTGGCAATGTAGGAGAAATACTGGTTTTGTGGGCATCATCTGACGAATGAACGACTTGATGTAGAGAGAGAATGAGGAGAGAAAAAGAAGAGAGAGAAAAATAGTGGGTGGGACCCATTGTGCCAAGGTGGCATGCCACCATGGCAGCCAGCCTGGACGAGGGTTGCGGCACCACAGCGGTAGCCACCCACATGGCCAGCCACACGGCACAACCATAGGCTGACACCAGCAGCAGGCCATGCAACAAGCCAGCCACGCAACAACTGCCTAGGCAGCCACACTGAGGCCGTCCTGCATGCACAAGATGGTGCCACGACCGCGGCATGCCCATGCGCATGGTCCTTAGCCGCCCTCCCCAGCATGCCCGCCACTTGTTTGTGAAAATTTCTAGATAGAGAGTGGACAAAATTTAGCGAGATTTCTTATCGGGAAGAAATTTCTTCTACAGGGTTTATTATGCAATGGTACGGTACAGAGGCCATTAAACATGAATTTAGGGGTAGTTTCGGCAAGAAAGTTGAAGAAGATCCAAGATCCATAGTTGAGATTGAGCCTCGGAGCCGAAATCCGCATCTGATGGCCCAGAAAAGTGTGGGCTAGAGTGTAGTGCGGCGACACCGTCTTGATTCAATCGTGCAGGCTCTGATTGGTTGTTTGCTAGTTAATACAATGCGCCGGGATCTATTTTGTTAGCCCATTGATTCTATGCTTCGCGTCTACTGTGCGACAATGGACGGGTCCTAATCTAAGAGCCACGAATGAAGCCGATCGCGCCTGACGCGATCTGACTTGATCTGACGCTCAATAGGCAATCCCACCTTTTTAAGCAAGATCGGATGGTGTACGAAGGTGATTCTGTCTCCGCAAATGGGAACTCGACAATGCATAGGTGGGCGCCGATTCTGTGCTGCGCGGGTGTACAGTGAAGCTTCAAAAGATTTCATTTGCTTATATCTGGTTGGCTGAACTTCAAACCGCCATAAGTAGGCCATCTGAGCTCCAAATCAGTCCGTTCAAATTACAGTTTTCATATTTTCGGATGCTCTATTTATTGGGTGGTGTTGGGAGTCATGAAAAGGTAGAAAAAAATTGAAAAGAGCATTTTGACGGCAGATAGAAAGATTTCTAGGATTTCGTGTCCTGTGGGAGTAATCAATTACCAACTACCTCTTCTCTGTGCATCAATGGAGTGCTAAATCCCTTTGTGAGATTAGTAGAGCTTTTTTGTTTATATTCATGGTGATTATGGGTTGTGTGAAAGAGATTGGAAGTCTGTGAGTGAGGTGTGCTCTGTGAATCGATCTCTATCATCATTGAAGGCTGTTGAAGAGTTCCTGAGAGCAGTGTGAAGCTTCAGAGATATTATCTGCCATTGGAAAGCATTGTTTGTGAGATTTTTTAATTTTCTATCTATTTATGCTTCCAATGTATTGTATGCTAGCGTAGGTGAAAGTTGTTGAATACCTAGCTAGCTGTGGATTTCATTGTAAGACATTATTATAAGCCTATAAAATTATTATTTGCTTCTCGTGGGTGCGGATTAAGCATGGTGTGTGCAGTGAGTGCTGAACACTGGCTGTTGTAGTCTGAATCTTGGCGTTGTTACGCCCTCTCAGTTTTATGCTGAAAAAACCTAGGGTTAGTATCTTTGTCTTGTTAGAGACTAAAAGCTGAGTATTGAGTATATACGGAGCCCGTTGGGCATTACTCCGTGGACTAGCAATCACACACTATGTTGGTGAACCACGTAATATCCCTGTGTTCATTGTTTTGTTTTTTTGATATATTTTGGAGTGCGTGGAATGGCTTGTAGGTGGGTGTACAAATTTGGTAGACCTGACCATTAAGTGGTAGCGAGGTAGATTTGCATGCGTTTATGTGTGTGTGAAAAGTTAGGTCTCCATCAGCTTTGGACAGCAGTGAAATAATTAAGGAGAATTTTCAGACACTGATTCACCCCCTTTCTCAGTGTCATATCAAGTTCATTAGAAAGTAGATGAAGGATTAATAATAGCATAATTTGTTATTCTTGAAAGAGATAACAGAATATCTTAGGAAATTGATCGTTGCATCAACAGAAATTTATTCAATAAGTCTGGTTTGGTTAAGCATAATTTAATTGAGGAAGTCCGAATCCTAGAACTTGTGTCATTAATCTTTGATTTCATAATTTGCTTATTAATTATTAATCTTGGTAATTCAATTGTCTAAATAATAGAGAAAATTAATTAGGTTTGGTAATTGAATATTCTCCCTGTGGAAACGATACTCGACTTATCACTATATTATTTACACGACCCGTACACTTGCGGATTCGATAATAAGCAAATGTCAACAGAGAATAATTCACTATGATAAAGCCACGGAATGTTCTTCTTGATTCAAAACTATGCCCCAAAGTTGTGGATTTCGGATCGGCTAAGCTTTGTAATAGGGATAGTACTCAGGTAACTGGATTCACATCTTCTCCTCCCAGTGATTCAGGATGAGGGAGACTCCCCCGTTGGATGGCCAACACATGAGGCTCGGGTGAATCCGAGCCCTCCATCCCAGCCTACACCCCTTGTCGACTCAGCTTGTCTGCTTGGTGTTGGCTCAGATGGAGGGCTCAGATTCACCCGAGCTCCAGGTGTCGGCCATCCATCCAGGCCGCCGCCCCTCCTCTTGAATCTCAGGGGGGAGAGGATTTGAATCCTCAGGTAACCATGACAGGTTACAGAGGGACTCCAAGGTATGCCACACCTGAGGTATGGATGCCATTCCCAATGACCCATAGCTTTGGTATGCCTTTTTTTTTTTTTTTTTGAGATTGTGGGCAGGATAAGAAACAACAATCCAAATCTAAGTGAGTCCCAAGAATGGCTACCAAGATGGACTTGGGAGATGTTTCAGAAAGGGGAGTTAATGCAACTTTGTGGGCTTAAAGAACGAGATAAAGAAAAAGTAGAGAGAATGTGTTTGGTAGCCTTGTGGTGTGTTCAGCATTCACCGGTGGCAAGGCCTCCTATGAGCACTGTAGTGAAGATTTTAGGGGAAGGAGTTGAAATTGTTCCCCCTCCAAACCCATTTCAATATTTGGTTTCTGCTTGTTTGGATTCAGCCATGTTAGTTGAGGACAATGGAGAATAGAACTCTGCATCATCAAGTGATCAGACAGAGCAACTTTCTAGTACATCTTTTTATACTTGACACCTGGTTTGACTGAACTTTGATTGAGTTACCATTACATGGTAAATGAAGAAAAAATGCACCAATATTTTCAAGGAAAAAAAAAATTAGATAAAAAAAATGAAGGAAATTTTCACTTCTCTGTCTCTCTCTCTATCTTCATACGCTCATGATCCCACATATGAAGCCTATTGATTTTCTAGTATAATAGGTTTCGTTTGTTTTGATGTAAGATTTTATGTATAACATGTCATATGTAAAAAAATTTCAATGTTTGTTTCTAATAGGAAAAGGAAAGATGAAGTTCTTTTTCCCTCCCCGTTAAAGATTACTATATTATTTATCTCTTGAAAACAAACACTGAAATTTTTTTTTTCACATAAAAAATGTTATACGTAAAATTTTACATCAAAACAAACACAGCCATAGAAACAATTTCCCCTGATATACTTCCTCACACAACTTCCCCTGATATACTTCCTCACACGGTATGGACAGAAAATAAAATTTGACTTGACTTAACCTCAAGTGTTCAAGGACCTTCCTTCTCATAGATTTTCATCCCTTGTAGTGCAGAGGCGAGGGATTGAAATGGCATATACATGAGGCAGGATGGGTATATATCTCACACTGTGTCTGTTTCTTTCTTTCTCACACAACAGAACACATACATTTCTAATTTATTGACTGATATCTTCATTTGCTAAACCAAATGATATACTACATAATTTCACCAAAAAAAAGAAAAAGAAAAAAGATATACTACATACATAAAGAAGAACAAGAGAAACAAAAAAAAAAAAAAAAAAAAAAAAAAGAAGAAGAAGAAGAAAAGAAAACTAATAAATAAAATTAGGAACTCTTTTAAGTGCAAAATTGTGAGTCCAATTTTCATATTGATGGACTATGGCACTATCTCTAACATCCTCTTAAATTCTTAATTGGGGTCTGGCCAATCTGGACCTAGATATAACTGATAGATTGATCTTCTTTCATTATTCTTCGGATTTTCTTTTTAGCGGGAGACCGAATATGTGGGAGGGAGGACCTGAACCTAAGACCAAGTCAGCATCCATTATGTGCAGGTCACTCACAGAGAACAAGAGATTCACTAGAAAGGTATTGTGAGTCATTATCCATCGAGGATCCAGCGGTCTCTCTTTAATTCGACGCGTCTATCTATACATCGATAGATGCACCTGATTAAGAGAGACCGCTGGATCCTCAATTAGAGAAAGATCCAGCAATTGGAGACGATATTACTTGATTGTGGTTGCCCACTGTTCCGTAGGGAACGCAGATGCTTCTATTTGCAGGCTAGAAGAGGATGCCAGATATTTTTCAATCATCTTCTTCATAGGGATCAGAAGTTTTGAGAGTTGTGAAATAGGTTCTAGGTTGACTGTTAATGGTATAGAAGTCATTGATGGCTTCCAACACAATTGGGTACTACTAACCACCATCAAATCCATCTAACTCTAGCTTCTGATCTCATAGATACTAGCCATAGAGCTAGTAAAAACATAGATTGAGGAGAGGATCCTCCTCCCAGGAGGACAGTGACAACCTATCTCGGATGGTTGTCACGTGGTTCTCGGTGAATCTAAGACCCATGTTAGAGTCGACACCCAGCCGACAAGCCAAGCTGACAGAAGGTGTCTGTTCAGACGTGGGTCTCGGATTCATCGAGAGCCACGTGACAACCATTCGGGATAGGTTGCCATTGTCCTCACAGAACCACTGGGAGGAGATGATGTAAATCAGGAAAACTGCTTGAGCTAATCAAGACTCAAGACCCACTCCTAAATGAATTAGGTACTTGATGTCTTCTCAGGTATAGCGAAGAGATGTTGATATGGATTCAAATCGTCTCCTCACTGAAGGGAGGGAGACGGCCCTGTCGGATGGCCGACACGTGGTTCTTGGGAAAATTCGAGTTCCACGTCCGAGTCGACACCCCCTGTCGGCTCGACTTGTTAGCTAGGTATCGACTCGAACGTGGGACTCGAATTTTTCAGAGAGCCACGTGTCGACCATCCGATGGGGGCATCTCCTTCCTCCCTGAAGTACAGGGAGACGACGATTTGAATCCTGTTGATATTGCCCCTTAATACCATGTACTTTTTGGACTTCTTTAGACAATGAGTTCCAACCTGTTAGCTAATAGAAGCCTTTAATGAGTTTTCAAAGAGGGTTAAGGAACTGTTCTCCATTTGGTGTTAAAATACAATTAATATGAAACCCTTACTGTGGTTACCACTTAGATACAACCCAACATTGATCTACTTGATTATAGTATTGAAGAATTGATAATACTCCAGGTTTCTTATTACTAGGATGGTGTAGGTTCCAAAGCCAGCATTTTGTGGGCTGATATGGTATGCAGATCCAGATTGTCCAAATCTCAAGGGACCACAAGAACTAGTTATATGTACTTTTTTTTGGTGTGCTATGTTTACATTTGAATGCTACTTCTCTCTATTTGTTTTATTTTTTTATTTTTTTATTTTTGGTACAAAAGAACATCTTGATTTAACTCTAATAAACAGAATTATTACTGCACAAATTCTACAGAACTTCTACTATTGATGTCACGGATATAGTAATCGGTATTGGCAGGTGTCCGATCCTCATCCGTATCGGTCGGGATGGGGCTAATACCCATGTGTCACAATAAGATAAAAAAAAATAAAAATAAAAACAAAAAAGGGTTGAGATCAGATTGGCTCGGTAAATCCTCCCCCCAGTCTCCCCATTGGAAGGACATGTAAAATGGCAATATAATCCAACGTGTAAGATACCAATATAAATTATATAATACGGCAGCATGTAGATCCTTTTTTTTTTTTCTTTTTTTCTCTTTTCAAAGATGACCCGTTCTTCTCTGACTTTCTAATGCTCACCTCTTCTTTTGTTTGTTTGTGGATTGTCCCATTTCCTGGTTCCTTCTTGGATTGACTTCAGAAGTCTAATCCCATTTCTTGGTTCTTCACCAGGAATCATTACTGTCAACTGCTCAAGTCTTGCTTGGAAGGTTCTCACAAAGAAAACGCGTTGCTTAGAAGATTATATTAAGAGGAAACTATTCTAGTTTAAATATATCATATTCATCTTATATCTTGATCACCAGACTTAATTCTTTGCTTCTTCTCCTTCTCAACAGCCTCTCTGCAAATAGATGTCTTTATATGGAGGTCCAGTAACTAGTGATCCTATTGTATTCGAAGTTCCTGCTGGTGTTACTTTAGAGGATTGGTTAAATAATAGGGACCCACCGGCTGATGAATTTGATAAATTTACCTCAGCTTTTAACACAGCTGCAGAGGCGAATAAATGGTTGATCGTTGCCGGAGAAGGTAAGCTATCTGATCAAGAAAGCTTATAGATTCAAATTTTGATGTTTACGGTTCTTCACAATCTAATTCTCTGAAAATTGCAGTTTCTGCAGTTGTGACTACTGTAGCTGTTGTTTTGATAGCATATGCCATCATCAAGTGCTTGTACAAGGCCAGTGATAGAGGACTGCCATATACCCGCCTTGAAATGGGCCAGGGAGACTCACTTCCTTCACCATCCACCTCCAAATTACCCCGGAAGGCAACTGCCAATGCATCTTCAACTACCAGACCACCGGCTTTCAATGTAATTCAGAATTCACAAGTAGAAGCAGCCACCATGGAGAGGTTCCTCAATAGTATGGCAAAGGAAAAGCCCATCAGATTTTCAACTCAACAGTTGGCTGATTTTACTCAAGATTACTCTACAATATTGGGTTCGGGTGGATTCGGTGTGGTCTACAAAGGAGAATTTCCCAATGGAGTTCGAGTGGCCATTAAAGTCCTCAAGGGGAATTTGGGAAAGCGAGTTGAAGAGCAGTTCATGGCAGAAGTAAGCACAATTGGAAGAACATACCATGTGAATTTGGTCAGACTCTATGGATTTTGCTTTGATCCCATGATGCAAGCACTTGTCTATGAGTTCATGGAAAATGGATCCCTTGACACGTTCTTGTTTGGCGAGATCAGGGCAGTGGAATGGAAAAAGCTACATGAGATTGCAATTGGAACAGCGAAAGGGATGGCCTACTTGCATGAGGAGTGTCAACAGAGAATAATTCACTATGATATAAAGCCAGGGAATGTTCTTCTTGATTCAAAACTATGCCCCAAGGTTGCAGATTTCGGATTGGCCAAGCTTTGTAATAGAGAGAGTACCCATGTAACCATGACGGGTTTCAGAGGAACTCCAGGGTATACTGCACCTGAGCTATGGATGCCATTTCCAGTGACCCATAAATGTGATGTATACAGCTATGGTATGCTTTTATTTGAGATTGTGGGTAGGAGAAGAAACCACAATCCTAATCTAAGTGAGTCCCAGGAATGGCTACCAAGATGGACTTGGGAGAAGTTTGAGAAAGGGGAGCTAATGGAACTGATGGAACGTTGTGGTATTGTTGAAGAAGAAGAAAAAGGAAAAGCAGAGAGAATGTCTTTGGTAGCTTTGTGGTGTGTTCAGCACTCCCCTGAGGAAAGGCCCCTTATGAGCACTGTAGTGAAGATGTTAGAGGGAGGAATTGAAATCGCTCCTCCTCCGAACCCATTCCAGTATCTGGTTTCTGCTCGCTTGGATTCAACCATGTCAAGTGGAAGCATTGAAGACTCGAATTCTTCATCATCAAGGGAGCCAACAGAGAAACCTTCTATTGAATCTTCTTATTCTTCATCATCAAGGGAACCAACAGAGAAAGACTCTAGTAAATCTTATTATACCCCAATTAAGAGGACGTTGGAGATAGAGCCAGCTAAGTAGTCCATCAATAGGAAACTTCGCTTAGTTGCTTTTTTTCTTCTCTTTTCTTTCATGGTTCTTTTATGCTCTTATGTTATCTAGTATATCATGTGGTTAAGAAAATGAAGATATCAATCAATAAATTAGAAATGTGTATGTTTTGTGTGTAAGAGAGTGAGATACCTATCCTGCCTCTTGTATATGCCATTTCAATCTCATGCTTCTGCACTACAAAGGCTGAACATTTGGATTAGGAGGTCCTAAAATTTGAGATGGGTAACTCAATCAAATGGTGAAAACTGAAATTTGCTTTAAGAAAAACCGAGTGTTAAAAATAAAGGGATAAATTATTGAGTAAGTTTCAGAATCTGGATTCAGTTTGCAGGAATATTTCACAGGGGAGTAAGTTTCAGAATCTGGATACAGTTTGCGGGAATATTTCACAGGGGAGTATCAATAAATATAAGCATACCATAGAGGAAATATTAAAGTTTTCTTAAAATTATTCTATGGATTGGTTACCAGCACAATTCCACCTAGCAGTAGCTCTTGTGAAGTTTTGATGATCTGAGAAAGAAAGTGTCACGACTATTTGTTTGAAATTTTTATTCTACCCTTTTCAGCATTATTGAACCCATATACTCAAAAACTTGTGACATATGTGATGAACTTGATATGACACTGAGAGGGGGGGGGGGGGGTGAATCAGTGTGTGTGAAACTTTTCTCTGATTATTTACTACTGCCCAGAGCTGATGGAGATATATTCTTTTACACACACACAGGCGTATGCAAATCTACCTCGCTACCACTCAGTGGTCAGGTCTACAAATTTGCACACCCATCCTGCAAGCCATTCTACGCACTCCAAAATATAATAGAAAGTAAATACAATTAACACAGAGATATTACGTGGTTCACCAACACAGTGTGTGATGGCTAGTCCACGGAGTAATACCCAACGGGCTCCGTATATACTCAATACACTTTTTTTTGCTGTCTACATAGCAAATGATACATTACACCCAATTTACCCAAAGATAAAACTAGGGGGCACACATGTGCCGGAATTCGGGTATCAAGTACCCGGTGTTCAAGACACGCCGCACACCACGCTTAACCCGCACCCACGGGAAGCAAATAATAATTTTTTTTAGGCTTATAAATTTGCCTTACAGTTTTCCCCCACTAGCTAGGTATTCAACAATTGCACATACGCTAGCATACAATAAATTGAAAGCATAAATAGATAAGGGAATTGAAAAATCTCACAAACTATGCTTTCGAATGGCCAACAATCTCTCTAAAGCTTCACACTGCTCTCAAGTACTTTCCAACAGTCTTCAATGTTGATAGAGATCGATTCACAGAGCACACCTTGCTCATAGGCTTCAAATCTCTTCCACACAACCCATAATCACCATGAATATGAAAATAAAAGCTCTACTGATCTCTCACAGGGATTTAGCACTCCATTGATGTATAGAGTAGAGGTAGTTGGTGATTGATCACTCCCACATGCACGAAACCCTAGAAAAACCTTTTGTTTAGCTTCAAAACCCTATTTTCACTTTTTTTCCAGTATTTTTATGACTCCCAACAACGCCCAATGTATAGAGCATCAAAAAATATGGAAACTGCAACTTGAACGGACTGATTTGGAGCTCGGATGAAGAAGTTATGGCGGTTTGAAATTCGGCCAATCAGAAAATTCAAAATAGAATCTTTCGGAGGCATACCGTGCACCTGCGCTACACGGAATCGCAGCCGCCTTTTGCGCTGTCGAGTTCCCATTGGACGAAGAGGGATCTTTAAACATAGCCATCGGATAAGCCTTTAAAAGGCGGGATTGACTAGAGTCCGTCGGATTCAAATAAATCGCGTTAGGCGTGATCGTTGTTGATGATGTCCTTTAGATTAGAATCTGGGGCGCCGCCTCACCGTGTATGCGTCACACGGAATCACAGAATGCATTTCATATGATGTGGAGCACGGCTTTAACTTGCATCTAACCAATCAGTTGAGCCGCGATAGCATCTTGACGTGCCGTATGACATACACTCTAGCCCGCCTTGATCTGGGCCATTCAAAGTAGATCTGAGCATCGTGGCTTCATTTTAGCAGCCGATTTAGAATCTTCTACATTTCTTCTTACCCAAAATACCCCTGAACAAATGTATTAATGATTTTTTCGAGCGATCCGACGAAAACTGCGATATCTCTCTCATCCGACGTCGGAATTGAGTGATTCAAATTGCGTTGGAAAGATAACTCGACGCTCTACATCTTTCCACTGTCGGATTACCATGAACCTACTGCGAGATCCACCAAAAATAGGCCCAAAGTTAGAAGTCTTTAAAACGTAGGAATTTGGACTTCAAACTTTGCGTGCAGGAATGCCAAGTGCCGTGGGCTGCCATGTTGGCATGTGGGTCCCACTCACATTTTTTTCTCTCTCCTCTTTCTCTCTCTTCTTTCTCTCTCTTGAATTTTTCTCTTCAATGCCACAACACCAGAAACATGAGAAACATGAACATGATCAGAAAAGCTTCAGGAATACTGTCGCATCATCAGAAACTTGGTCACATCACCAGAAACTGTGCTACATCACCAGTGGGGTCCACAGATAATCTCTTGCATCAAATTCAATGTAGAATACCATTTAACTCGCTGCAAGCCATCTGAAACACATGTAGAACACTGTAGAACACACATGCGAAGTTACCACATCTGTGCCACTGCACTGACACTCTCTCTCCTACACTGACACTCTCTCTCCTTATTTCTCTGACTGAATGCTCACAAACACTGTCACATCAGTCAAGTTGCCAACAATGACAACATAAAGTCCAACAATATGTAGTTGTTTAATATGATTTATGGTACTTATTTATATTTAAAATAAGTACTTATTTATAAATTGATATAATCTAAAATCTACAAATAGGTTAGAACTTAGAAGGTTTTTATCATTATTGTGGTAATCTATTATTACTTCTTTATGTCTAGTGTTATTAAATGGTTATTATTTATGATACATAATTTATTCTCATAAATGATTTGTTATAAATAATTCATAAACATTAATATAAACTATACCAAAGAGAGCCTTAGTAATACTATTTTTCATCACTCCCTAACAACACTCAATCTGGCATACATCTGATACTTGAAATGATCGATCTCCAGCCTTTTCATTTTGAGATGAGGGACCCTACTGGGTAAAGAAACAAAAAGAAGCAAACACCAGATGATGCTGAATGAGGACAATGGCGTAAACCAATCTCTCTTGCTGGAGCTGTATAGAATAATTTAACAATAAGCATTCAAGATTCACAGATTGAAATCTCTAGGAAATCTTAAAACTACACATATATACAGAGTGATGCTTTGCATACAAAAAAAAAAAAAAAAATTAAAAAAATAAAATAATCTGGAATTTGATGGCACCACATCACAGCCTAATAAACACACCACACTCTGTTGACCATTGCAGCATAAGAGGTGGAAGATGCAACAAATAACACCTCAGTGCAGTCATTCTATCCTTAGATATATCATAAAGATGCTTAAGTTGTGAAGAGCATCTACAACATCACAGTGCTGTAAGATATTGTATACCCACAATATTTCAATTTCAGAAATCATGACAATCTTTACCTCGATTATGATTCATAGATGATAAACGAAGTATCATCTGTTCCAAGAGCATGTAACACTGTCTGACTTTTGCTTGCAAGTTCTTTTGGTTTTGGATTTTCCTTTCCCTGCTGCCAACAAATCTTGGGAAGGTTAGCCAAGGCATAAATTGTGGCTGTGATAATATTATGTCCAAACCAAGGTACTGATGTCCGTTGGTCTCTCTGTCGCCCTCACTTCAGCCCCGAATTCAACCCCAAACCCCAATCCAGACACAACCCTAGCCCCAACGCGGGTCCGCCTCCTTATTCGCCGCAAAAACCCAGTTGCAGAGGTGGTTCCACTCGTGTTTGCCGGAAAGCAAGAGAGAGGGAGGAAGAGATAAGGTGCCCAGAACAAACCAGAGGTCGCCGGAGATTCCATGTGCCCCTTCCATCTTAAACCCTAACCCCTTGAGTGCAGAGAGAGAGAAAGTCGTGCGTGGCTTTGAAATCTCCCTTTCATTGTTTGTGTTGACTGGGCCTTGTTCGGAGGCCGGAAAATTTGACTGAAAACTCCTTCCGGCTAAGAAAGGTTGATTTTTCCTGCCATTATCGAAGAAGGACGATCATCTTTCTTTTCTTCGAGTCTCCGAGTATCGATGTTGTCAGATTTCTTTGGATTAGGATGTCGTTGGTATCATCGCCGCCGTGGAGAGAATTCTGATCTTCCCGGTGACATTCTCGCCGGACTTTAGTGTTTCAACTATCAACTGGAATTTCTTGTTTTTTCAGAGTAAAATTGTCGACAGCTTGCCTGGTATTCATAATATAGTTTGAGGGCAATCCCAGGATGACACGTGGTGAGCTAATGTCTAAACGAACAACAGCCACTTGTCAATTATCCGAAGGAGACACGTGCTATCATGCATCTGAAGATTGTCAAAAAATAACGGCGTCGGTTCATCCACCCATAAAAAAGGGTCGACCAACCCATTACCAATGGAGAGCTAATACGTATTCTCATCTGATACGAAGGAGAATCGATCATAGCGAATGAGTTCAATGAAGACATTGGAATCAAGCAATCATATATAAACTGATGGGATCACGACTCCTAAAGTAACATGTGGCACTGACATGGTAAAGTATTCGCTTTAAGCAGGGGCTCGTCTCAAGTTCAGATTTGAACTTGAAAATGTCCAGTGACGTTGGATAAATGACACATGGTCAAGAAAATATCCAACGATCATTCTTAAAATAAGAGTAAATAAGTATGATGAGAGGAGATGTACAATACATTTGCTCCTCTATTCTCTATTCTGAATAATCTTTGCTTTCTATAACTTCTTTCTCTTCAACTTTTTTTTCTCTGCAAACTTGTTCTTCCTCGCAACCTTCTTCTACTCTACTGCTGAAATAAACAAAATTGTTTTATGGAAAAAAAAAAGAAAAAAGAAATAAGCAAAATTGTGAAAAACTCAGCAACCTGGGAAAACGAGGTTTGCAACTTGCGAAACCTCCGCCCAAAACCCTTTCTGTCGTCCAAAGAAGTTTCTATAGTGTTATGCTGCATTGTGCAGGATTCCTCTGTATTTTTATATCTTGATGTCTTTGTGGATATATAAACACTTAGATTTAAAGAAAGGTTTTGCTAACCTCACAATAACGACTTCATAGGTCAGGGAATCTGAGGGATTATTAACCAGCCCCTTCCCCATTATTCCGAATCCAAATTTGTCAACAATGATTTTGATAAATCATCAATCACATATCTGATACGAATACATCATTCATTATCTTTTAGCACTGGAAATTAATAAGATGATCCTATCAGTCACTGGAAAGGTCCAGCCACAGAAAACAAAAAGGGGTGCCAATCTCTCAGAAGGTTCACAAAGACTTACAGAATAAGGCGGAGAGGGATTGCGATGGAGATTCATAAGTTGCAGAAGAAGGCAGAGAGAGACTCGGGCAGAGGGTCGCAAGTTGCATACTTTGCCGTTTTTGGAGGTTGCAGAATAAGGCTAACTGAATTTGAAGGTTGCGGCCTTTTCTCCATGGTCTTTGTTTGAAAGTTGCAGAGAAGAAGGTTGTCCCAGAGGGTTCTTACTTTGAAATGTTTTTTCTTTCTCACGGTTTCACAGTAAAGCAACTGTACTGTGCATCTCCTCGCATCATACTTCTTTACACTTATTTTAAGAATGGTCTTAGATATTTTCTAGGCCATGTGGCACTTGTCCAACGTCACTGGACATTTTCAAGTTGAAATCTGAACTTGAGACGAGCCCGATCCCAGTTCAACGGGTGCTACTATATGAAGTGATGGGACGATGTCGGATTTCATAGGACCGAGGCCCCCTCGTACCCACATATCCTATGCCTAGAGCCAGTTAGGCTGTCAAAATGTCTCATCCGTCTGTGGAACCAATCCATCTAGCCTGCTATAACTGAACATGTAGCCAATTGTAGGCTGTCGCTACAGTATAACCCAAAAAACTAAGAAATGAGTATTCTCCAACGGATCATCTACTATAAATACAAACCAAAAACAAAGAAGAAGGGGACACACATTCTTATTCTCATAACCTTATTATCTCATTATTTTTGCTCTCTACTCTTACCATCTCACTCTCACTTTGACCCCTCTCTACAGGAATTCGGTTATCTTTTTCTCGGATTCCATCTGTTTATTCTGGTTAGATTGCCTTAAGCATCGGAATAACCACGGGGTTCTGAAACTCGACCACCTCACTGCGTGTTTGATCCCTGTTGACAGATGTCATCATCTAAAGCACTAGGCAATATTCAGCGACAATAGATACTTGAAACTCACCATTTCAATTTTGTTTTGATGAAAAATTTTACATGTAACATTTTATATGTAATTTTTGTTTTCAATATTTATTTCCAATGGACATTGTTTGGTTGCAAGGGAAACTGAAGGGAAGGCAAGTGAAACTTTTTAACTTTAAATGAAAACTATTTTAATTGTAACACAGCATGATTGTATAAAATACCTAAACTTCTTTTTTTTTTTTTTTTTTGTGGTAAGAAAATTACCTAAACTTCTTAATAATGACGCTTACAAGAAGTAAAATTTATTTTCCCTTTCAAATGAGAGGGATTTGGATGCAAAGTGAAGCGTAAGTTAATAACTAAATATGAAATAATCTAGAATTAGTTACATAGTAATGTGATAGACTAATGTGGTAGCATGTGCTGTAATCATTATAAAATTTTCCATTTAAAGTTTAAAAATTTCATTTCTTTCCCTTCAATTCTCCTTGCAACCAAACAAAATCATAGGAAAAGATAGAAAATTCCTTTTCCCCCTCCATTAGAGATCACTATATTTTACCTCTTGAAAACAAACTAGAAAATGAATTTTGACTTGTCAACCTTCCTTCTCGTAGATTTTCATTCTTTGTAGTGCAGAACCAGGAAATTGAAATGGCATATGCATGAGGCAGGATGGGTATCTCACACTGTCTCCTACTTAGAGACATCACTAATAGATTGATCCTCGTTCATTATTTGTTGGTTTTTTCATGGCTAGGGACCCAATAAGTGGGAGGGAGGACTTTGAACCTAAGACCAAGTCAGCATCTATTATGTGCAGGTCACTCACAGAGAACAAGAGATTCACCAGAAAAGTCCTCTTGTTGTTGCCCACTATTCCACCGGGAATTACATGCTTCTATTTGCAAGTTAAAAGAGGAGGATTGAGATCCTCTGTAGTGATGCCACTCAATAGTGAGTTGTAGTGAAAATCTCACCCATTCAAAGTGAATCGATAAAATACATTAGGATACTCACGGATCTACTTTAAATGGATGGAATCCACACTACAGGGTAGCCTCACTGCAAAAGATCTTTTTCCATAAGAGGATATGAGATATTTCTCAATTATCTTCTTCATATAGATAAAAATGTCCTAATAATTGTGAAACAGGTTCTAGGTTGACTTTTAGTAATAATATAGAATTCATTGATGCCTTCCAATACAATTGGGTAGAGGTTCTACCAACCACCATCAAATCCAACCTAACTCTAGCGTCTGAACTGATAGATAGTAGCCATAGGGCTAGTAAAAACATAGATTGAGGAGGAAAACTACTTGAGCTAATCCAGACTCAAGAACCACTCCTAAATGAATTAGGTTCTTGATGTCTTCTCACATATTGCAAAGAGATGTAGATACTGCCCTTTTATACCATGTACATTTGCAACACAAGAGCTCAAACCATATGGTAGGGGATCTCACATGTAGGTTATACCTTTTTTTGGTCTTCCTCAGTCAATGAGTTCCAACTTGTTAGCTAATGAAAGTCTTTAATGAGTTTTCAAAGAGGGTTAAGGAACTGTTTTCCATTTGGTGTTATAATACAATTGATATGAAACCCCTAGCTGTGGTGACCACTTGGTTACAATTCAACATTGATCTACTTGATTATAGTATCGAAGATCTGATAATACTCTTAGGTTTCTTGTTACTAGGATGGTGTAGGGACTAAACCCTGCATTTTTGTGGGCTGATATGGCAGATTCAGATTGTCCAAATCTCAAGGGACCATAACTAGTTATATGTGTAAAAATCAGAATTTGTTTGGGTTTGAAACTCTTTTGCATATTCAGTTTGTTGGGTGAGAATTGTATATTTATAATTTGAATAATACAATCTAGATAAGGCTGAGCTGTTACAAATTAAAATAACCCTAAAATGTGAATTTAAATAAAGATTAGTTTGAATTCAAATGATTGAATTTAAATGTGGAACCCTTAGCCATGCGGATACGTGTTTCTTACAATATATACATTTTTTTACTTCTCTATGCTTGTTATTTACAAAAATTATTTGTACCACCTTGGACTTAGATCCAAATACACCTACTACCCTAAAGTTAATAATAATTATACGTACTATCCCTAAATGCCAAACATTCTTAGACAGCGTTTATTCTGTTAAATTTTTTCTGTTAATTGTTGACGTCAGCACTAATTGTGTTTTCGTAAAACAAAAATTACCCCTATGGGTAGTGCCCTCTTTCGCTTCACCTCATTCGTCTCAGATTTTCAGTCTCTCTCTCTCTCTCTCTTCCTATCGCTGCTTCGCTTCAAGGGGTCATGGTGACTGGTGAGAGACTGAGAGTGAAATGGCACCATCTGCGGCGGTAGCCATGCCTCTGGAACTATGGGTATGTGAAGGAGAAATTTTACCCCAGGACACCATTTTTTAATGTTTTATTTAATAAATTTGATAGGTAGTGGAATTGAAATGGAGAGTTTCGGTGGATTCAAATTACAGAGCACTCTCCTCACCCCAATTACAGAGCACTCTAATTACTAACCTAAGTACTTAAACGAGTTATCGATCGGCAAGCAAAAGTAGACTCATGTTCCCCTCCATTTTGGTAACAGCTACCAACTTCTACCCACGTTACTATGCCCTCCGGCCTCCCAAGCGACAATGGTGGTGATGTAGCCCTCCTCGCCCACATTTCGACCTCGCCTTGCCCATGTTTCTCAAGATAGCAGAATAACGTGGCGGAATCATCCCCGTCTCTTTTCGCAGGTGAACCTTCTTTATAAGGGTTTGGGAGGGTGCTTTGGTCATTTTATCACTGTTTAAAAAGCCATTTCAACCTATTTTGTTTGTAAATGTAACAAGAGTTTAGGGTATTATTTTAACACTGCTTAAAATTGAGGTGCAATTGTAATTGTTGTAAACTTTAGGGTTATACGTGTATGTTGAATTCAAATGATTGAATTTAAATGTGAAACCTTTAGCCATGCAGACAAGATAAGATTTAAAAAAAAACAAAAAAAAATTTAAAAAGTAAAACCGAAAAGGGTTCAGTTCAGATTGACCAATCCAGTCAAAGATCTGATGTATTCAAATCCTCTCCTCCCAGGGGTTTGGGAGGAGAAGTGACTCCCACCAGCCAATGTCCGACACGTGGGTGTCGGCTGGATCCAAGTCCTCCATCTGAGGCGATGCATAAGCCGACACCCTTTGTCAGCTCACCTTATCGACTCGGATGGAGGGTTCGGATCCAGTCGACATCTATGTGTCGAGCATTGACTGGTGGGAGTCATCTTCCTCCTGAACCCCTGGGAGGAGAGGATTTGGATTCAGAACCGATCTCTTGACCTATCCCAGAAACAGAGGTGAAACTGTATTTAGATTGATATTGGCCTTGGGCGATACAGATACAAATTGACTGATCCAGTACAGATTACTAAAACCCTGATTGTTATGTATCAAATGGCCACGGTTTCCTTTTACTCTTTATTATACTTTTACTCTTCGAATATGAAGTATACAATATGTACAGTTTGATCCCAATAGAACTTCATTATATGTTGTGCGTGTGGATCTTTCTATTTTTGTGTGCGTGGAGCGTAGACCTTGGGACTTTTCAAAGGCCGGTCATTTCAATGACTTCTTCCCCACCCACTTTCATGGACTTTTCTTATACTCACCTCTTCTCTAATTTGTTTTTGCTTGAAAATTTGTTTGTGGGTTATCTGAACTCTAATCCCATTTCCTGTTGTTCCGTTCACCCTGTGCCATTACAGTTAACTGCTTAAGCTTTTGCTTGGAAGATTCTGACAAAGAAAACGCGTTGCTTAGAAGACAATATAAAGAGGAAACTATATTAGTTTTATTATTTTATATTTATCTTATCTCTTGATCACCAGACGTGATTCTTTTCTTCTTCTCCCTCTCAACAGCCTCTTAGCAAATAGATCTCTTCATATGGAGCTCCAGTAACTATTGATCTTTGTATTTGAAGTTCCCCCTGGTGTTAACTTTATGGATTGGATCAATAATAGGAACCCACCTCCTGATGAAATTACCACAGCCTTTAACACAGCTGTAGAGGCGAACAAATGGATGATCGTTGCCGGAGTAGGTTAGCTATCTGATCAACTAAGCTTATAGTTTCAAATTTTGATGTTTACGGTTCTACACAATCTAATTCTCTGAAAATTGCAGTTTCTGCAGTTGTGAGTACTGGAGCTGTTGTTTTGATAGTATATGCCATCATCAATTGCTTGAACAAGGCGGGTAAAAGAGGAATGCCATATGCCCGTCTCGAAATGGGCCAAGGAGACTCAATTTCTTCACCATCCACCTCTAAATCACTCCAGAATGCAACTGCCAATGTATCTTTGACTACCAGACGACCGGCTTTTGATGTAATTCAGAATTCACAAGTAGAAGCAGCCACTATGGAAAGGTTTCTCAATAATATAGCGAAGGAAAAGCCAATCAGATTTTCACCTCAACAGTTGGCTGATTTTACTGAAGATTATTCTACAATATTGGGTTCGGGTGGATTCGGTGTAGTCTACAAAGGAGAATTTCCCAATGGAGTTCGAGTGGCCATTAAAGTCCTCAAGGGGAATTTGGGAAAGCGAGTTGAAGAGCAGTTCATGGCAGAAGTAAGCACAATTGGAAGAACATACCATGTGAATTTGGTCAGACTCTATGGATTTTGCTTTGATCCCATGATGCAAGCACTTGTCTATGAGTTCATGGAAAATGGATCCCTTGACACATTCCTGTTTGGCGAGAACAGGACAGTGGGATGGAAAAAGCTACATGAGATTGCAATTGGAACAGCGAAAGGGATTGCCTACTTGCATGAGGAGTGTCAACAGAGAATAATTCACTATGATATAAAGCCAGGGAATGTTCTTCTTGATTCAAAACTATGCCCTAAGGTTGCAGATTTCGGATTGGCCAAGCTTTGTAATAGAGATAGTACACATGTAACCATGACGGGTTTCAGAGGAACTCCCGGGTATACTGCTCCTGAGCTATGGATGCCATTTCCAGTGACCCATAAATGTGATGTATATAGCTTTGGTATGCTTTTATTTGAGATTGTGGGTAGGAGAAAAAATCACAATCCTAATCTAAGTGAATCCCAGGAATGGCTACCAAGATGGACCTGGGAGAAGTTTGAGAAAGGGGAGCTAATGGAACTGATGGAATGTTGTGGTATTGTTGAAGAAGAAGAAAAAGGAAAAGCAGAGAGAATGTCTTTGGTAGCCTTGTGGTGTGTTCAGTACTCGCCTGAGGAAAGGCCCCTTATGAGCACTGTGGTGAAGATGTTAGAGGGAGATATTGAAATCGCTCCCCCTCCGAACCCATTCCAGTATCTGGTTTCTGCTCGTTTGGATTCAGCCATGTCAAGTGGAAGCATTGGAGACTCGAATTCTTCATCATCAAGGGAGCCAACAGAGAAAACTTCTAGTAAATCTTCTTATTCTTCATCATCAAGGGAACCAACAGAGAAAGATTCTAGTAAATCTTATTATGCCCCAATTAAGAGGACGTTGGAGATAGAGCCAGCTAATTAGTCCATCAATAGGAACTTCTCATTTGTGCCCAATTTGGCTTAGTTGTTTTGTTCTTTTCTATTCTTTGAAGGTTCTTTTATGCCTTTATGTTATGTAATATATCATGTGGTTAAGAAAACGAAGATATCTGCCAATAAATTAGAAATGTATACGTTTTGTGTGTAAGACAGAGATACCTATCCTGCCTCTTGTATATGCCATTCCAATATCATGCTTCTGCACTACAAAACATTTGGATTAGGAGGTCCTAACATGTGAGATGGGTAACCCAATCAAATGGTGAAAACTGAAATTTGTTTTAAGAAAAACCAGGTGTTAACCTGGTAAGGTGGGTACCATTGGAATCCAAAATGAAGGGATAAATTATTGAGTAAGTTTCAGAATCTGGATACAGTTTGCAGGAATATTTCACAGGGGAGTATCAATAAATATAAGTATACCATAGAGGAGATACTGAAGTTTTCCTAAAATATTCTATGGATTGGTTACCAGCACAATTCCACCTAGCAGTAGCTCTAGTGAAGTTGTGATGATCTGAGAAAGAAAGTGCCACTACTATTTGTTTGAATTTTTTATTCTACCCTTGTCAGCATTATTGAACCCAAATACTCAAAACTTAGTCATAGTACTTTTTAATCACTCCCCTAATAACACTCAATCTGGCATATATCTGATACTTGAAATGATCTATCTCCAGAGTCTTTTCATTTTGAGATGAGGGACCCTATTGGGTAAAGAAACAAAAAGAAGCAAAGACCAGAAGATGCTCAATGAGGACAAGGACCTAAACCAATTTCTCTTGCTGGAGCTGTATAGAATAATTTAACAATAAGCATTCAAGATTCACAAATTGAAGTCTCCAGGAAATCTTAAAACTATACATATATACAGAGTGATGCTTTGCATGAAAAAAAAAAAAAAATCTGGAATTTAATTGAACCACATCACAGCCTAGTAAACACACCACACCCTGTTGACTATTGCAGCATAAGAGGTGGAAGATGCAACAAATAACACCTCAGTGCTGTCATTCAATACTTAGATATATCATAAACATGCTTAAGTTGTGAAGAGCCTCTACAACATCACAGTGCTGCAAGACACTTATAGCTACAATATTTCAATTTCAGAAATCATGACAATCTTTACCTGCATTATGACTCATAGATGATAAACGAAGTATAACCTGTCCCAAGAACATGTAACACTGTCTGACCTATGCTTGCTAGTTCTTTTGGTTTTTTGATTTTCCTTTCCCTGCTGCCAACAAATCTTGGAAGGTTAGCCAAGGCATAAATTGTGGTTGTGATAATATTATATCCAAACCAAGGTACTGATGTCCGTTGGTCTCTCTGTCGCCCTCACTTCAGCCCCAAATTCAACCCCAAGCCTCAATCCAGACACAACTCTAGACCCCAACGTTGGTCCGCCCCCTTATTCGCCGCAAAAACCCAATTGCAGAGGTGGTACCACTCGTGTTTGCCAGAAAGCAAGAGAGAGGGAGGGAGAGATAAGGTGCCCAGAATAAACAACAAGTTGTCGGAGATTCCATGTGCCCCTTCCATCGTAAACCCTAACCCCTTGAGTGCAGAGAGAGAGAGAGAGAGAGTCTTGCATGGCTTTGAAATCTCCCTTTCATTGTTTGTGTTGCCTCGGCCTTGTTCGGCGGCAGGAAAATTGACTAAAATCTCCTGCCGGCGAAGAAAGGCTGATTTTTCCGGCCATTATCGAAGAAGGATGATCATCTTTCTTTCCTTCGAGTCTCCGAGCATCGATATTGTCAGATTTCTTTGGATTAGGATGTCGTTGGTATCATCGCCGCCGCAGAGAGAATTCTGATCTTCCCGGTGACATTCTCGCCAGACATTAGTGTTTCAACTATCAACTGGAATTTCTTGTTTTTTCAGAGTAAAATTGTCGACAACTTGACTGATATTCATAAGATATAATTTGCGGCCAATCCCAGGATGCCACGTGGCCAAGCTAAAGTCTAAACGAACAACAGCCACTTGTCAACTATCGAAGGAAAACACGTGCCATCATGCATTTGAAGAATGTCCAAAATAAAGTCGCCGATTCATCCACCAATAAATAGGGACGACCAATCCATAACCAATGGAGAACTAATACGTGTTCTCTTACGAAGGAGAATCGGTCATAGCCAATGAGTAGGATGAAGACTTCGGAATCAATCAACCGGATCCAAATCGTCTCCTGTGGCAGGAGGTTCCTGTCGTCGATCCAAAGAGTTGGATTCAGTCTGGCCGCCTGCCAATACCTTGGGGGTGGGCCGGCTGAAATCCGACCCTTAACAGGCGGCAGGACTGCATGAGAGGATTTGGTTGCTCTCGATCTACAACATTGACATGAGAAAGTATTCGCTTTAAGTGGTTCAGCGGGCAACTATATGAGGTGATTGATGGGGACACGAGGTCGGATTTCATAGGATCGAGCCCCCTCGTAGCCCACTTATCCTATGCCTAGAGCTAGATAGGTCGTCAAAACGTCTTATCCATCTGGGGACATACATTCTCACTCTCATAACCTTGTTATCTTATTATTTTTGTTTTCTGTCGTTATCATTTCACTCTCACTTTTACCCCTCTTGATAGAAATCTGGTTATCTTATTCTTGAATTCTATCTGCTTAATCTGATTAGATTGTCATAAGCATCGGAGTGATCATAGGGTTCTGATACCTGTCCTCCTTATTGCGTGTTTGAACCCTGTTTACAGGTGTCATCATCTAAAGCATCGGGCAATATCCAATGACAATAGATACTTGAAACTCACCATTTCATTTTGTTTTAATGTAAAATTTTACGAGTAACATTTTATATGTAATTTTTTTTTCAATATTTATTTCCAATAGGGTTTGTTTGGTTGCAAGAAGAATTGAAGAGAAGGAAAGTGAAATTTATTAACTTTAAATGAAAACTTTTATAACCGTAACACAATATGATTGTATAAATTACTTAAACTTCTTAACATATAGTAATGATACTTATAAGAAATAAAATTTATTTTCTTTTTCAAATGGGAGGGATTTGGATGAAAAGTGAAGTATAAGTTAATAACTAAAATATAAAATAATTTGAAATTAGTTATATAGTAATGTGATAGCATATGTTGTATTCATTATAAAAGTTTACATTTAAAATATAAAAATTTAACTTCCCCTTGCAACCAAACAAAACCATAAGAAAAGATAGGAAATTTCTTTTCCCTCTCCATTAAAGATCACTATATTTACCTCCTGAAAACAAATTAGATTTCACTAAAAAAAAAGAATTTTGACTTGTCAACCTTCTTTCTCATAGATTTTCATTCTTTGTAGTGCAGAACCACGAAATTGAAATGGCCTATACAAGAGGCAGGATGGATATATATCTCACACAGTTTCCTTCTCATAGACATTACTGATCGATTGATCCTCGTTCATTATTTGTTGGTTTTTTCATGGCCGGGGACCCAATATGTGGGAGGGAAGACTTGAACCTAAGACCAAGTCAGCATCCGTTATGTGCAGGTCACTCACAGAGAACAAGAGATTCAGGAGGGTCCTCTTGTTGTTGCCCACTGTTCCATAGGGAATCACATGCTTCTATTTGCAGGTTGGAAGAGGATGTCAGATTTTTCTCAATTATCTTGTTCATATGGATAAAAATGTTGTAATAATTGTGAAACAGGTTCTAGGTTGACTGTTAATAATGATTATAGAATCCATAGATGCCTTCCAAGAAAATTAGGAAGAGGTTCTACCAACCCAACTCTAGCATCTGAACTCATAGATAGTAGCCATAGGGCTAGTAAAAACATAGATTGAGGAGGAAAACTACTTGAGCTAATCAAGACTCAAGAACCACCCCTAAATGAATTAGGTACTTGATGTCTTCTGACATATTGCAAAGAGATGTAGATATTGCCCTCTGATATATACCATGTACATATGCACCCCAAGAGCTCAAACCATTTGGTAGGGGAACTCACATGTAGGTTATACCGTTTTTTGGACTTCCTCAGTCAATGAGTTCCAACCTGTTGGCTAATGGAAACCTTTAATGAGTTTTCAAAGAGGGTTAAGGAACTTTTTTCCTATTTAGTGTTATAATACAATTGATATAAAACCCCTATTGTGGTTACCACTTCGCTACAATTCAACATTGATCTACTTGAATATGGTATTGAAGAATTGACAATACTCTAGGTTTCTTGTTACTAGGGTGGTGTAGGTTCCAAAGCCTGCATTTTGTGGACTGATATGGCAGATCCAGATTGTCCAAATCTCAAGGGACCATCAGAACTAGTTACATGTACTTTTTTGGTGTGCATATGTTTACATTTGAATGCTACTTATCTCTATTTGTTTTTTTCAATTTTGGTACAAAATAACATCTTGATTTAATTCTAATAAGCAGAATTATTACTGCACAAAATTCTACAGAACTTCTTCTATTGATGTCACGGATATAGTAATCAGTATTGGCAGGATCCGATAAGATTTATAAAATAAAACAAAAGAGGGTTCAGATCAGATTGGCCCGGTAAATCCTCCCTACAGTCTCCCCATTGGAATGAAATGTAAAATGGCAATATAATCCGACGTGTAAAATACCAATATAATTCGGCAGCGTGTAGATCCTTTGTTTTTTTTTTTTTTTTTTTTCAAAGATGACCTGGTCCTTTTAATGAACCCCCCCCAAAAAAAAAAAAAAAAAAAAAAAAACCCAACTTTCATTGACTTTTCTCGTGCTCACCTCTTCTCTTTTGTTTGTTTGTTCTTTAAAAATTGTTTGTGGATTAACTTCTGAACTCTAATCCCATTTCCTGGTTCCTTCACCATGAATCATTACTGTTAACTGCTTAAGTCTTTGCATGGAAGATTTTGACAAAGAAAACGCGTTGCTTAGAAGACTACATATAGAGGAAACTATTTTAGTTTTATTATCTTATATTCATCTTATCTCTTGATCACCAGACTTTATTTTTTGCTTCTTCTCCTTCTCAACACCCTCTGCAAATAGATGTCTTCATATGATGGAGCTCCAGTAATTTTTAATCCTCCTCTTGTATTTGATATTCCTGCTGGTGTTGATTTTATGGATTGGATCAATCATAAGAACCCACCTCCCGATGAATTTACCACAGCTTTTAACACAGCTCTAGAGGCAAATAAATGGATCATCGTTGCCGGAGTAGGTAAGCTATCCGATCAAGTAAGCTAATGGTTTCAAATTTTGATGTTTACTGGTCTTCACAATCTAATTCTCTGAAAATTGCAGTTTCTGCAGTTGTGAGTACTGTAGCTGTTGTTTTGATAGTATATGCCCTCATCAATTGCTTGAACAAGGCCGGTAATGGAGGACTATATGCCCGTCTTCTTGATATGGGCCAAGGAGACTCAATTCCTTCACCATCCACCTTCAATTTTCTCCCGAAGGCAACCGCCAATGCATCTTCGACTACCAGACCACCAGCTTTCGATGTAATTCAGAATTCACAAGTAGAAGCAGCAACCATGGAGAGGTTTCTCAATAATATAGCAAAGGAAAAACCCATCAGATTTTCCCCTCGACAGTTGGCTGATTTTACTCGAGATTATTCTACAATATTGGGTTCAGGTGGATTCGGTGTAGTCTACAAAGGAGAATTTCCAAATGGAGTTCGAGTGGCCATTAAAGTCCTCAAGGGGAATTTGGGAAAGCGAGTTGAAGAGCAGTTCATGGCAGAAGTAAGCACAATTGGAAGAACATACCATGTGAATTTGGTCAGACTCTATGGATTTTGCTTTGATCCCATGATGCAAGCACTTGTCTATGAGTTCATGGAAAATGGATCCCTTGACACATTCCTGTTTGGCGAGAACAGGACAGTGGAATGGAACAAGCTACATGAGATCGCAATTGGGACAGCGAAAGGGATTGCCTACTTGCACGAGGAATGTCAACAAAGAATAATTCACTATGATATAAAGCCAGGGAATATTCTTCTTGATTCAAAACTATGCCCCAAGGTTGCAGATTTCGGATTGGCCAAGCTTTGTAATAGAGATAGTACCCATGTAACCATGACGGGTTTTAGAGGGACTCCAGGGTATACAGCACCCGAGCTATGGATGCCATTCCCAGTGACCCATAAATGTGACGTATATAGCTTTGGTATGCTTTTATTTGAGATTGTGGGTAGGAGAAAAAATCACAATCCTAATCTAAGTGAGTCACAGGAATGGCTACCAAGATGGACTTGGGAGAAGTTTGAGAAAGGGGATCTAACGGAGCTGATGGAACGTTGTGGTATTGTTGAAGAAGAAGAAAAAGGAAAAGCAGAGAGAATGTCTTTGGTAGCCTTGTGGTGTGTTCAGCACTTGCCTGAGGAAAGGCCCCTTATGAGCACTGTGGTGAAGATGTTAGAGGGAGGAATTGAAATCGCTCCCCCTCCAAACCCATTCCAGTATCTGGTTTCTGCTCGTTTGGATTCAGCCATGTCAAGTGGAAGCATTGGAGACTCGAATTCTTCATCATCAAGGGAGCCAACAGAGAAAACTTCTAGTAAATCTTCTTACTCTTCATCATCAAGGGAACCAACAGAGAAAGATTCTAGTAAATCTTATCATACCCCAATTAAGAGGACGTTGGAGATAGAGCCAGCTAATTAGTCCATCAATAGGAAATTGAACTGTAGCAATTGAACTTCTCATTTGTGCCCAATTTGGCTTAGTTGTTTTGTTCTTTTCTGTTCTTTGAAGGTTCTTTTATGCTTTTATGTTATGTAATATATCATGTGGTTAAGAAAATGAAGATATCTGTCAATAAATTAGAAATGTAATGTTTTGTGTGTGAGAAAGTGAGATAACTATCCTGCCTCTTGTATATGCCATTTCAATCTCATGCTTCTGCACTTCAAAGGCTGAACATTTGGATTAGGAGGTCCTAATATGTGAGATGGGTAACCCAATCAAATGGTGAAAACTGAAATTTGTTTAAGAAAAACCAGGTGTTAACCTGGTAAGGTGGGTACCATTGGAATCCAAAATAAAGGGATAAATTATTGAGTAAGTTTCAGAATCTGGATACAGTTTGCAGGAATATTTCACAGGGGAGTATCAATAAATATAAGTATACCATAGAGGAGATACTGAAGTTTCCTAAAATATTCTATGGATTGGTTACCAGCACAATTCCACCTAGCAGTAGCTCTTGTGAAGTTGTGATGATCTGAGAAAGAAAGTGTCACTACTATTGTTTGAAATTTTTATTCTACCCTTATCAGCATTATTGAACCCATATACTCAAAAACTTACTAATAGTAGTTTTCATTCACTCCCCTAACAACACTCAATCTGGCATATATCTGATACTTGAAATGATCAATCTCCAGCCTTTTCATTTTGAGATGAGGGACCCTACTGGGTAAAGAAACACAAAGAAGCAAAGACCAGATGATGCTCAATGAGGACAAGGGCCGAAACCAATCTCTCTTGCTGGAGCTGTATAGAATAATTTAGCAATAAGCATTCAAGATTCACAGATTGAAGTCTCTAGGAAATCTTAAAACTATACATACAGAGTGACGCTTTGCAAGAAAAAAAAAACCTTTGGAATTTGATGGCACCACATCACAGCCTAGTAAACACACTGCACCCTGTTGACTATTGCAGCATAAGAGGTGGAAGATGCAACAAATAACACCTCAGTGCAGTCATTCTATGCTTAGATATATCATAAATATGCTTAAGTTGTGAAGAGCATCTACAACATCACAGTGCTGTAAGACACTGTATACCTACAATATTTCAATTTCAGAAATCTTTGCCTGCATTATGACTCATAGATGATAAACGAAGTATCACCTGTCCCAATAGCATGTAACACTGTCTGACCTTTGCCTGCTAATTCTTTTGGTTTTGAATTTTCCTTTCCCTGCTGCCAACAAATCTTGGAAAGGTTAACCAAGGCATAAATTGTGGTTGTGATAGTATTATGTCCAAACGATGGTACCGATGTCCGTTGGTCTCTCTGTCCATCACCTCATCTCAGCCCCAAATTCAACCCCAAGCCCCAATCCAGACACAACCCTAGCCCCAACGTGGGTCCGCCCCCTTATTCGCCGCAAATACCCAGTTGCAGAGGTGGTTCCACTCGTGTTTGCCGGAAAGCAAAAGAGAGGGAGGGAGAGATAAGGTGCCCAGAACAAACCAGAGGTCGCCGGAGATTCCATGTGCCCCTTCCATCTTAAACCCTAACCCCTTGAGTGCAGAGATAGAGAAAGTCTTGCATGGCTTTGAAATCTCCCTTTCATTGTTTGTGTTGACTCGGCCTTGATCGGCGGCCGGAAAATTTGACTGAAAACTCCTGCCGGCGAAGAAAGGCTGATTTTTCCGGCCATTATCGAAGAAGGACGATCATCTTTCTTCCCTTCGAGTCTCCGAGAATCGATATTGTCAGATTTCTTCGGATTAGGATGTCGTTGGTATCATCGCCGCCGTATATGGAGAGAAATCTGATCTTCTCGGTGATATTCTCTCCGGACTTTAGTGTTTCAACAATCAACTGGAATTTCTTGTTTTTCAGAGTAAAAGCTTCTGATAATAATAGCTGAAGAGGGATTTGTTTTAAAAGGATAGAGAAGATCTCGTAAATGAAATTGTCGAAATTGGATTAAAGTATGACGACGTGGCAAGCATCCCATTGCCAATTGTGGTCTCCAATTGCCGTACCAATTGGAGACGATGTGGAAGGCGATGTGGAAGGTAGAGAGTCAAGCATCGGAACTGCAGCCATTGTTGCAGAGAGGTCAAGCTTTGAAGCCCATGAACAAAGGGGTGACAACAAGCCATGAAGTAGGAATTGATCGGATCGGGCCAGTTGGATCAGACGATCCAAAAGAAACGCGGAAGAATCAGTACGAATTGGAACGGGTACATGGATCCCACCCAGTTTTAATTTGAATCGGGTTATTCACTGGTCCAATTTTGAATCCAAAACCATCCAATCATGGAAAACCATCCAATCATGGACGAGCCCTATGGGTTTTAAACAATCTATTACCAGTAAATCATCAATTCACCAAACGTGTCCAAAATTAGCACAAAAATCCTCCGTTTAGTCGAACATTGGATGACCGGAATTACATCGAGATGTTTGCCCGATGTATCCTAATCGTCCGATGTTCAACTGGATGACTGAACAAATGGAAATGATTTATATCCTTCGAAAGCAATTGGTATCATAATCGATCATAGATTATTAATTAGTTTTGGTTATCTAATTGATTTTCAGTTAAAATTAAAAAAATCAAAGGCATTTCTGATACTGTGTCCTCCAAATGCATTTCTGTTTCTTTTCTAATGAAAAAACACTCTTTATTCATTAGAAGGGTTCTTTCCAACAAAAGTATTTCTGAAAAAACAGAAACATAAAAATACTTTAATTCAGAAACGTTTTTACAGAACAAAAACATTACCTACACCTTAAAAATATAGCTTGCTTGCTATTTTTCCACAAGCTGATAGATATTTAATGCAGAGCAAGGGGAATCATAAGTAAAGTTCAAGCAACGATCTGCAAAGATAGATGTAACTCGTTCGGTTGGATGAAAATAGTCCCAGCGGATATATTTACTTCTGTCCTGGCATGGTAATACATCCATAATACATAGTCCATTGCCTCCAACAACACAACATGGGCTTCTATCACTGAAACCTGGATGAATAATGCCGGTAATATTAAACAGTGGATACCAAAAATTGAGAATAATTCATCTATATGTACTTGTATTCTCTATAGAAGGTCCCACACCACATCAATGGTGATGAGATTCCATGAAGAATACATGTGCATGTAGATAAATTAAACTCTCAAAAATATAAAAAATTGTTTGCAGTATTAAAGTGATAAAATCTCACCATATTTTGAAGGATTTTGGACTATGTCATAGTTTAGAGCATAAACATCAATGTGAACAAAGGTTGAGCCCTGGAGCATGGCATTCAGTTCTTCTAATATAACAAGAAGACCATTATTGAAATAGGTCACCAACTGATTTTCATCCTCTGTACTGGTTATAGAGAGCTTATCATCTCTGCTAGACAAGGATGATCTTTGAAGGGTAGTAATAATGGCAGTAATCATTTCTTGCAAGGTACGATGAAGCCCATTTTCAGGATTGGATCTCAACTGATCTTTATCCTTTTCTCTTGCATTTCTGAGTTTTTGTTTGTTTACTGAAGTTGGAATGGATCCAATGGGTCCAATGACTCCAATCCCAAATACTATGAACTTCCTGGCTCCAAGATTATATAGATCCTGCCAATACATAACCATATTTAAGTGGTAGCAAATACACATTTTAATTAGGTTTTTTTTCCTTTTGTTATGTCATAGTCATACTAGTGATGCATTTGGCAAATGGAATTTATTTATTTATTTTTTGGGGGGGGTAAAAGGAAATGGATTGTTTACATACTAACAAGTGTTATATATATCTATCAGAAGGGAAAAAAAAATTAAAAAAGAAAGAAGAAAAAAGAAGGAATGAATTATTTATAGTTTATAGACACCTTCAAAGAAATCGAACAAAAATCACGATGCAAAAAATTAAAACAAATAGAAAGAAACAATAATATAATGCAAAAAATCATGTAGGTTTGACAAGATTTTCTATCTACATTCACTGTGAGATGATAATTGCTTCACTATTTCTGAAGAATAGGGTTTCTGTCACTCGTCCTCATACCTCTCATCTTTCGAAGAATTCTTTTGTTATAAATATATAGCGAAATCTATACATGTAAATTTACTAAATACTTTTATAGCCCTAAAAAAAATTTCTATGGTTATCGCACCCTGAACCCAGCATGGACCTCCAGTTCATCAAAGTCCCAATAATGAAGACCCCGAGGGGTTTTTTAGTTGGAAAAGACCAAAACACAAAATGATCGAATTCGATTCTCCTTGAAGTCCATCTATAAAAAAAAAACCCAACTAATAAAGATATCAAGCATAGTGGACCAATGCTTCCGGGCCTCAAGCCCTCAGCCCTACGGGCTTTTATGGTCCTTCGGAATTATTCCACAAACTCATGCGACAATCCCAACTCCCAACAAGCTCTTTGGGTTTATTTATTTATTTTGGTTGAACTCTTTGAGTTTGGACCATAGGAATGGGAAAGAAAAGCTATGAATTCATGTTTTCATAAGGAACCGGGGAAGGAAATATTAGTACAGTATAAGTACATGAAAAGCAAAAAATGTGGAGTGGTGAAGTGTTTCTCACTGTTAAATATTGCTTTAGTTGATGTACGAGGAGGGCTCCAAATTGCTCAGGAGTGTATATAAGGCTAGAGTTGTAGAGTTGAGGTTTGAGATAGTTGTTAATATAGTCATTGCTCCCAATTTCAACCACAAAAATAGCCTTCGACAGGTACCGTAACAACTCGTCCTGGGTTTCGAAGTTCCTGGGCAAGTAAGATTGAACAGTCTTTCTGAACATCTTCACCTGCTCCTCCAAGCACAAATTCTCTCCCTGAACATTGAATTCATCAAGAAAATATACCTGTTACAACTACGCATTAATGCAAATAAGTTGGTAAGGATAAAAGGTATATATTTCTTACCCCTGCAAGTCCTGTTTCACGGAGGATTCCAGCTGAACCAGAGCCGTAATTTACTCCGGTTAATATTTGGTTCTTCTGAGCTTCCGAAAGACCCAGATATGGAGGAACCATGGGAAGTTCAAGCAACTGAGCTGCAATCATGTTAAGCTTTCATCTTAAAGTTTGAATCAGTAAAAGGGACTATTCACCCACATATATATATATATATATATATATATATATATATATATATATATATATATATATATATATATATATATATATATTATTCTCAACACTCTCTTCAAATGTGAGTTCTGATACTTGTTAAGTTTGTATCTCAAAAATTCAAACTAAGTAGAGGGACTCTCAGTTCTAGTCTCTAAATAATATGAATTATTCCCAACAAATCAATATCATATGCAAGCAGAAGAAAAGGAGTTTATTCTTATCTTTGATGCCATTAATTTGTATGGTTTTAGTAGTATTACCTATGACATCTGCAATAGTGTTGCCATTGGTGAATCTGCCAGTAGCTCCAACAGAGAAATCTATACCATATGGACTGTAATTTGCTTTGTTGGAAGTCTTGAGGAAGTTGTTGTTGCCACTGTCAACCAGAGAATCTCCGAAGACATATAGAGCAGGTGCAAGTGGATTCTCACACTTAACTGGGAAGAGATAAAACAGCAGCCCAACTGAGATAAGGTACCTGTAATACCATTCCATCATCTTCTTTTCTTTGAACAGCTTTCTACCGATCGAGTAAAAGGAGCTGAATTTGAATGGCTATCAGTTAAAAATGTTACCGATCGAGTAAAAGGAGCTGAATTTGAATGGCTATCAGTTAAAAATGTGTGAGAGAGAGAGAGAGAGAGAGAGAGAGAGACTCTGTGGGTGTGTCCTGAATTGTGGTTGCTATCGAGTACTTGATCTATTTGTAAAATTTTGGAATTTTAGCTTTAGGTCTAGGTTACATCATTGTCCTTTCAGTGGGTTTCATACTTCAGAGGCAGGTCCCGCACCCATTAATGGTAATAGGTCCCTTCGAAAGTTCACGTACCTGAAAGAGAGTGGTGCTCCATACATAAGTACAAATCCCAGCTGTTAAAAAATTAGTGGCAACCCAAACAGCCAAACTAGTTATGTGATCCGGTCTCACTGGTCTAACCAGTGAGTGAACGGTTCAATTTGTCCACCATGGTTGAGTAATTAAGATTTAAGGGTGTAAAGGTGTAAATTTAGACAATTTTGGGAAAACCTTGTCAATATAGTTATCTGTCCTGTTAAATAATTTTTTTTTAATATTTATTTTCAAGAGGTAAAATATAGTTATTTTTTAAGGGATGAAGAAAAAAAAACTTCATCTTTCTTTTATCTATTGAAAATAAACATTGAAAAAAAAATCTACATATAAAATGTTACACATAAAATTTTACATTAAATTATGAAATTTAGGAGAGAATAAAAATTACCATTTTTCAATAAAAAATGATCATCCTGATTTCATGGCAATTGAACTATAATTGGCAACCCCAGAATTACTAAATCAATAATTTGTGAGAAATATATGCACATGGTTATGGTTTCTTCTTACATTGTCAATCCACATGGCCACACCTATAGAATACCATAATATCATTGATATTTTTAGACAATTTCATGACAAATGGGGGAACTATTAGTTTAACCTTACTAGTTTTAGGATTGGGGAAGGGCCATGGCACAACTATAAGCTGTTCTATTGTCGTGGTAATTGAAGGTCTGAATTGAAAAATCTTTCTACGAAATAGTGGTAATGCTACATACATCTTCTCTCTCTGTACCCATAATTGTTGGAACTTCGTTCAATGGATATATGCTTTTCTTTTTCTTTTCTTTTTTTTTCTTTTTTTTTAATATCTAAGATTTAGGATTAGTTTTATTAATGCTACCTTTGTAATGAACACTAATAAACCATTGCTCACTGAGAGTTTAAAAGATGAGATATTTTTTGTGACATCAATTCAGTGTCAAATCCTATAAATACCGCACATCATTGTCTATCAGGTTGATACAGAACCTAATTCCTCTCCGACCCAAATGTCAATAATACTCTCTATTAGGAAATTTCCATGGTGGCCCAAAGAACACACTCCAAAAGGAAGTGAAGTTAAAACTCCAGTAACTCCAATGCAATGTCATGAAGACAACCCTTAAAAGCAATGACGAAAATAAAGTTTCTAATTATTTTTTGGTAAACAACAAGATAAAAATTTAGGTCAGAGGCAAGATGGATAAATTCTATATGCCAATCCAACTCCACATCTCAGAATTGGGTTTGATCTCCCAAAAATTCAAATGATAGGGAAATCCAACTCAAGTGTTTTGTCCATTGAGTTTAGACACATAAGAGGTTATGGGGTCGATTATCATGTCTTCACATTGTAGTTTAAGGTACCCCTTCCCCTCCTGTATCTCTAGTAATCATCTATAAATCCCCCATGAATCGTTTTAGAATAAGAAGTCCCCCCCAAAAAAAAAAAACCCAAAAAATAAAAAAAATAAGGAACCCACATTGTTAAGTGTAACAGGCTATAATCTCTTCTTTGTGCAGCCCTTCTAAGCATCTACCGACTTATTTGATCTCCCTTCCCCACAACGTGAGATGGCGTACAGATCGTTTGTAATAATGACTACCAAGCGACAGTATAGATCCTGATTTTTCACACTGCATCAATACGTATCCCAATGTACTGGGTGATCAGAATCTCACTACGACTGGACAGGCACTACAAAGATCCCTCACAAAGCTAACGGAGAGTTGAACACTAGAAGCCAATAAGGGCATGTAAGGAGCTGTCTACGTGTCTACAGTTGCATCTATATGATCAACATAATCAGGCTGTACTGTCACTGTTTGCTTCACCCCCACCACCTCAGCTGCTGGTCTATCATCACCTCTTGCAATTTGATTGTTTGATACATCAAACTTTTTTTTTTCTTTCTTTGAATAAGTCTGATTGTTTGGTACAACAACTTGAAATAATTATTGGGTTTTTTGTTGTTGGTAATATTGGTATGATTCTTTTAAGGCATGTGTTTAATTAATAAATCACGTGTATATTAATACATCTTTTATGTGATTTGGTTAGGCATAGGCATTTTCTCATTTTTTGGTCAATATTCTACAATATTCTTGCTAATCGTTTATAGTCTTTCTCCTAGCAAAGCAAGGATTGAGATTCCCTTCATAATCAATTTCTGAAATCTTACTGTCAATAAGAATGCATTTTTTTTAATACATCACTTAATAGAAATTTAAGGCTGCATTTGATTTGGCATTCTTAGAAATGTATTTTCATAACGAAGAATGCATTCGTAGGATAAAATGAGAATGGATTAATAAGTGATTGGTTAAGAACAGAAATGGGTTAAAGAGTGTGTTTTAGAATATATTGTGTTCGCTAACATATTCTATGATCCAAGAATGAGAATGCACATCAAACATTGTTTTTGTCCTCTCAAAATGTGTTTTTGACATAGAATATATTTTAAGAATACATACCTATCAAACACAGCCTAGTGAATCAAATCAGTTTTGTTATGCATGGAAGTGAATTTTTTTTTTTTTTTCCTTTTTTGAAAGCAATGTCAAAGAAGATGAATATCATCTTGTTGAACGGTAAGCATGGTGACTGGCTACCAATCACAGAACTCAATGCTACTTGTCCTACCAACCTCCAAACTCAATGCGCAATTTAAGGATTTGGGCAATCATAGTTGTACACATGGTTTTAGTAATCGATATTAGATCAATTGGATTGGTAGATATGTATTTATTTTTGTCAAAGATTGATTCCAATCCCATACCCAATACTTCTCTGTTTTAATATTTTTTTAATTATCATCCATGTGTCACTCAACTATAGGCTTCGTATCCGACTCGAATCAAATCGAATCAGTTTTGGCCCTGGTCCACACTGTATTCAATACTGGGTATAAAATCATGGTTGTAGGTACTCTTTCCATAGTTTCCATTTTTTAAGTAGTTGTCATTAGGAAAGATCCTATTGAGCATCATGACTCCATTTCATACCGTTCTTTCAAAAATCTCAATAACTAGCAGTCCATGTGGCCAATCCTTGAATTCTTCGTCTTCGGTCCTTCGCTAGATTTGAATTGGGGTGCATGTTTGGCCCTACAAACTTGAGGCCACACCGAAACCCCACCCGAAATTCCAAAGCTTAGATTGTGCTTTTCAGGATATAGGCTAAGCCGAAATTAGGTTTCCTAGGACTTTGTATGAAGCCTTTGGTTGAGCTCGGCTAGCTCTGACTCTACACTATATATGTCGACATACAAGCAAAACTACGTATTATATATGTATTATGTGGGGATTATACAAGATAAGGATCATGGATTAAGTATCCAAATCTTACATTTAATAAAATAAAAAATTAATTGAATAGATTATCAAAGAAACGGAAGCTTCGATTCCTAGGCTAGGAGACGCTTATGTGATCTTATCACAGTGGTGCATCTAAGAAGGAGACCCTCAAATAAGCTTATTTTGGCTTATGGCTCCTTGAGATGCTGGCTCCGATCACAGAAGTTTATGATCGAACCCTTTTCTATAGAAAGAAAGTGAGTGAGGCCAGCCCCTGGCAATATTAAGGAAGGGATATTACGCCACCCTATGGAAGAAAGCATCAGCACGCACGAAAGCAGAAGGAATCCAGACGCCGGCCGGAAAGATTCTCAGTGGCAGAATCTGTGCGTGGGAACAGATGGGGAAGGAACGAAGTGAAAGACTACAGAGGCATTTTGGGCCGACTACAAGACTACGACTACAATACAAGTCATGAGCGATAGCGAAGCCAAGCCAGATAGGCTTCAGCCTTTCTTTATGTCGAAAGCCCCACAACTAGCTATCTTATAGCAGACAACTAACACAAGCCTACTCAACTAATCGAGCGAAAAAAATTTCAAAATTTTTCTGTAAGAATAACATTAAAATAACAAGACTAAGCCCAATAGGGCCGGTCTTGGACTGAGATATCCCAGCCAGGCAGTACTCCTACCTCAGGCCAAGCAACCCTGGGATCCTTGGGCTGGGCCTGGGTTTCCAAAAACCCATCCCAGCCTGGCCAGGTGGACCAGAGATTTGATGATGATATTAATAAAAGGGTTGGAATAAATGTAACCGAGTGAAATTGTCACCTTGGCAGGCCATACATTTAATAAGGGTAATTTCGGCATTTAAGGGGGTGAATTGTTAAGATCTACCGGCATAGACGACTAGTGACAATATCTACTTGTAACCAATCGAAATCAGAAATATATTTTGGAGATCAAAGATTTGTACTGATTTAAAAACCATCAAATGTGATCTTGGAATTGCACGAGGAATCGAAATCATTGTGGTAGTATCTCCTCACTCTTTTTTCTATTTTAATTATATGGCTTTGTTTGTTTTGATATAAAATTTTATTGTAAAATATAGTGATCTCTAAGGAAGGAAAAAAATTCATCTTTCTTTATCTATTGAAGATAACAGTGGAAAAAAAAATACATATAAAATATTGCACACAAAATTATACACCGATTTTTTTCCTTTTTTTGGGTCACTAGAACTCAATTCCCTTATTACAACATTTCAATAAGCATTAAATTAATGGGACAACATATTTAGTTATTCTCCTTTATATTTTCATCCATCAAAGTTAAACCCCACCATCCAAATTTGAAATTTCAACCATTTTCCACAGCTTTGTAACCTAAAGATGAGTAGACAATACTTAGGGGCAGAACCAAGTGAAAATTTAGGTCTCAATTTGAATGGGTAAATTAAAAACGTGAGAGGGAGAGAGAGAGAGAGAGAGAGTGTGGCGAATTATGTCTAAGGGTACATCACTTTCCTTCCCGTGGGGCTTAGAGATCAAAGGTGGATCCTACAACCCATCAATGGTAATAGGTCCTACACCACCTTTCAATCCTTATCACTTCATCTCTCTAAGTGTCACCGACCTTTCAACTAAATTAAAAAATGAGTATACTTCATCGACCACCCTCAAATTGAATATCATAACTGTAAGGATTGGGAGAATGTAAGCAAAAAAATTTACATGGTTCAACACCACATTGTAGAATGCCTACGTACGTTCACTAAAGGGAAGAAAAATCTTTATTTTCAAAAAATCTCTCCAACTTTCTACCTGACTGGCTTATCTCCTCTGTCAGACTTATCTAGGTTTTCCCACACAGAGACAATTTATAGGGAAACCTAGAAACCCTAATACCCACATAAGTACTGAATTACTCCCGTATATGTAATAGACCCAAACCCTAATATAAATACAAACTCAATAACTCATGTAAACCTACAGAATACAAGACACTAAACCCAACAATAACCAAGGATCGTAATTTCGGTTTCGTGCCTGGTTTCGGCCAGGCCCAAAACCGAAATTTCGGTGGTTTCGGCCAAAATTTCGGAGAAACATGGTAAAAAAATTATAGTTTCGGATGTGGTTTTGTGGCTATAAACATGCTTTTTGAGTTCAATTTTATTATGTAATGCAATCTTTACCTCTATAACATATCTACTGAATCATTTGCACAAAAACAATATTATAAATGGTAATTCTATGTCGACACTATAACATGATAACGTACGCAAACATTGAAAAGGATAGTAAATTAAAAACTAAAGAGAAACAAAATTTAATGTTCAAAAGCATTCCAAAACACTAACTTTAATATTAAGATTATATAAAATAAAGAAGTCTACTAAAATGAATCAAATCCAAGACGAGTGTCTAGGCACATCTAATCCCTGACCCTGATACCATTGTTGTTGCCGATAACGGTTGCATCACATACGTGTCGTCCCACATCATAATGTAGGACGAGCTATCCTCTGTCAATGGGTGCACCATGGTCCTCATCCTGTGTGGAACCAGGATACAGACTCTCTCCTGTGAATCTGATGGGATCTAACTGTGGCTCGGACTGCGTCTCCATGTTATGTTCTATCTCCCTTAATGTTGCATTTCTACTACCACCTGTACCACCATCACCACCTGCATCATCATCACCACCATCACTACTCCCACCAATATCACTATCATCATCCTCACTGGTTTGTGTATGTGTTTGTGTTTGTGTCTGTGTAGGAGTAGGTGAACGAGTGGTATCATCACTAATATCATCTTCAAATGGTCTGCGTGTTTGTGAATGAATGTTACCCTCCGATGCCATAAAGTCATCAACATCCACTCGAAGTTAGAAATCAATTTGACTGTTAGGCCGACCTTCAGGCTCATCTAGAACAGGCTCACCTCGATCCCTCACCCACTCATACAAGGGATCCTCCACCTCTTCGTCCACCTCGAAGATCTCACTCAATTTGATCGGGGTGATATCTTTTTCCAAACCGAAGCGAATGTTTTCTTCCCTTAATCTCATATTGTAGTGGACGTAAACGAGGCTCTCTAGCCTTTTAACACCCAAACGGAGTCCAAAATAATTTATACCTGTGATTGTTCATCAATCTTTCCCCAGTTTTCTTGAAGTTGCTGCCATTATCTGTGACAATTTGGACAACATTGTCTATCCCCACTTCTGCAACCACCTCCTTCAACAGATTGTAAATATATGTTGAATCTTTTCTATGCTTTGAAGCATCCATAGACTTTATGAAAATTGTTTTTTCATCACACGACACCATAAAATTGATGAGAGATTGTTTAGTGGGTCCTGTCCAACCATCACACATGATTGTAACTCCATAATTCTCCCAAAATGGCTTCAAATGCTTTACATACTCTTCGCATTCCTTCTTATGTTGTGGTAAATATGTGTTGTAGAGCTCATGAGCTGGGCCCCTTCACTCCTAGGCCCCTTGCTTACCACATCTATCATGTTCGGTAATATGAACCGGAGTAGCATGTGCGAAATATTATTATAAAAACCACTTAGCCATAGCATACCCAACCGCCTCCTTTGGTTTGTCCAATAATGCTTGAGATTTTTTGTCTTTTTCTTGCCGAAAAATAGTGCGGATCACTAGAGAGGATGTCTCTCGGGTCATGGCGTGGTAGTGGGGGCTGTGATGATGACCCGAAGCTTGAGCCTCTCTAAGATCTCCTAAATGGTGGTGGGATCTGTGGTTGGGGATTTAGATCTACTGTCTCTCTCCTCCTCCTCTGTGTCCGACCCTGGAGCTCTGCAGCATGTCCACTAGAACTAGCTCCCCTGAACATCTACCTCTGTCTATCCTCATCTATCTCTAATGTCTGTTTATTGGCACTCATGGCTCGTCTCACATTCTCTTCCTCTAGATCTTGGTAGTCAAGGTCATCTAAGTTAGGTTCCTCTGGATCATAGTCCTCCTCACCGAGTACAGGTAAACTCCTCTCTAAGCATGCATCATCAAATTCCTATCTCGCTGCCCTCTTATGTGTCTTCCTCTGTATCCCACCCTTCAGCACCTCAGCCATGGCCTTTTTAATCTCTATAGGGACACTAGGACATCCTGTTACATTACCATCCCCACCAGTTAGATGCCACTTCAAACGAGTGGCCCTACCTCCTCCAATTTTTTTCTTACAGTAGTTGCATTGGGAGGTCCTCTTGTTAGCATCAAGGGGAGTACCATGCCTCCATGCAAAGTCTCCAGATCCTTGTGAGCCAGACATTATGTTGCTAATAGCCTAACACAAGTAAACATAATGAAATCCTAAATTAGCAATTTAGCACCCAAACTATAAATGAAAAACAAAATTGGTTACAACGAATTTACCATGCCTCCATGCAAAGTCTCCAGATCCTTGTGAGCCAGACATTATGTTGCTAATAGCCTAACACAAGTAAACATAATGAAATCCTAAATTAGCAATTTAGCACCCAAACTATAAATGAAAAACAAAATTGGTTACAACGAATTTACCATGCCTCCATGCAAAGTCTCCAGATCCTTGTGAGCCAGACATTATGTTGTTAATAGCCTAACACAAGTAAACTTAATGAAATCCTAAATTAGCAATTTAACACCCAAACTATAAATGAAAAACAAAACTGGTTACAACGAATTGAGTCATCCACCAAAGGAATCTTATTTTAAATAAATTATTAAGGACTTGATTAGGAAAACGTATTGTATCTTGCAGAAATATGTGGTTAATAGTGATATTGGAGAACCAAACATTGTGATATTGATATCAACATGCTGTTTCAGCTTCCAAACTGTGGTCAGATAATCTATGTACAAAGTTGTTTTTCTTGGGAGGCCTATACCTTGTCAAGGCACACAAGAATGGTAAGAATGTGTGAGTGTATTGTTTGTGAGCATGCAAGCAATCAACACTTTCCCCTACACGGTTCTCATATATATTAAACAAGAAAAAATTCCCTTTTTAGAGAGAACATTACATGCATTTAGTTAACTTCTCCTCAACTGAGCTATCAGTAATCATCCAGGTCACAGTCAACACTTTCCCCTACACTTGTATTACATGTATGATTTTGTAATATAAGATATGTGAATAAATTTAATGTAAATCCAACTAAAGGGGCAATAATGAATGGTAGTTACTTGGTCAGCATGCATCTCAGGTAATCACATGAAATAGTTTCTTTCGAATGGTTAGTCAGGATAAACAATAAGGATCTATCACAGCAAAAGTTTCAACCGGGAAAGGACTCTGGCAGTCATATTAGGGGTCGTTAGTCAAGGCTGATACTAATTAGGATTGGTCCAGATAGGATTAACTATCAGTCAAGTTGGTTAAGGACTGATACCAATCAAGATGATTATCAAAAATTGCTAAAAAATTAATGGATTAGATCAACAGATTGGGAGTAGGATGATTATCAAACAAGGCCTTGAACATGAGTTAACAGGAATCTCAATCCATCAGTTCCAAAACCATACGTAGGTCAACAACAGTAGCAATGGCTGACACCCAAAAAAGTGCACTTGAATATGACCTAATCTAGCAAAGATGAAAAAAAAAATCCACTACATAAACAATAATGTTACTCTAAACCTCAAATTTGAGAGGGGAGTTCAGTGACAATAAGCAGCAGCAAAATAAACTCCGCTCAACAGGGGAAAGAGGGAAAGAATACCAAAATACCAAAAAAAGAGGTGGGAGTCTGATCCAAGAATACAGATGCAAAGATCCCCAATAACACCACCACGCAGATCCTAGTTGAATAACATAATTGTGTAAAGACCAAAAACTGAAGCCCCCAAGTTTATGCACCAATATGCAGTTCCCTCAACCTGACCCTTGTCCCCCTCTTGTTTTTAGCCCGTTTTTGTTTTTGGAGCCTTCTTCTTGAGCTGCCTCTTTGGGATAGAATTCTTCATTCCAAGGAAAAAGAACAACGCCCCAAGAAGTGCCAAACTCTGCAAAGGAAAGACGATTGCAAAAGAAGAGGGAAGACTTACCGAAAGAGAAGAAGGGACAAAAGAGAACCTCCAAAAGTTATCTTCAATTCTTCATTCAATATTCAGTCTACCATTACTATGGTATTTAAAAGAAAAGTACCTGTAAAACTAAAGTGTTATAATAAAAAAAAAAAAAAAAACTCAAAATAGAGTCCAAATAGAACTCAAACAACTCCTATGAATCCTATTTGGTGTTCCCTATTGAAAAATAAATATAAAAAAAATGCAGAGAAACATTCTTTTAACTGAAGGGGGGATAACTTATTATAATCTAGAAGTATCAATTTGTTGTTCCAGGCTTTCAACGCCCAGCAACTGCAACTTGCAACAACGTTAGAGAAGGCGACGTTAGAGAAAGAGAAGAAAATCGACTGATTTCGGGAAAGTATCATCGAAAATCTGAGATCGAGAGAGTGAGAGAGATCAATTTGTTGTTCCAGGCTTTCAACGCCCTGCAACTGCAACCTGCAACAACGTTAGAGAAGGAGACGTTAGAGAAGGAGATGAAAATCGACTGATTTCGGGAAAGTATCATCGAAAATCTGAGATCGAGAGAGAGAGAGATTCTAGGCTTTCAGCGCCTTTCAGCGTCTTTCAGCGCCCTCAAGCTGCAACATTTCGACTGATTTTGTCGAAACATCTATTAAAAGCCCTAATTCGGTCTGAAACTACAAATTCGGACCGAATTTAAGTAAATGTCGTACCGCCAGTAAGGTTAGTTTCGATTTTGATAAAATCCGATACGTATCAGCCGAAATCCAAAATTTCGGCCGAAATTCTGAACCACGACAATAACTATTTTTTATCCATCATTAATCATGAACACATATGGTAGGGGATACTTAAAATGAAATAACATTTATAAGTACATCAATCAAGTGAAAGTTTTTTTTTGATATGGTGATTACTTTATATATGTCGTTAAAATGATTCTAACGATTCTGGTCCCGATGATTCTTAATTGATTTTTCGGTTCTAACCCATTGAAAGACCATCCCATAACAAGCTGTCCCGTAAAATAATCGATTTCAAAAACTAATTTCAAAACTATTTCAATAAGCTAATGGTTGAGACAATTCTGGTTTCCCCATGATCGATTCCGATTGTAATCCCAATTTCCGATCCCAAATTTACAGCCTTAAAATGGAAAAGTATAGAATATCAGTACTTGTAGGGGTTGGGAAGACTCTGTCAACCCCACACATTGTTTGATTTAATTAAAAAACAAAATTTTAGCACATGATAATGATGCAAATAAAAAGTGCTTCCCATGATTGGTGGTGTGATCTCAAAATAGCATAATGTTTTGCATGATTTAAAATATTATTTGAATAACCATGATTCCAATCACAGATTAAGATTCAAGACGTGATGTGAGTCATATCTTTCCGATTGAAATTTCTTTGATTGATTTAAAAGCTTTTAAGACAATATTTTATTTTTGTTTTCCCAAAACGCCATTTTCCTTTAAAGGATATAAATTTTTTTTTTCTGTTAAATTTTTATCTTTCAAAATTTAAACTTGTAAGTAAAAAGACTCTTACATACATATAAGGTATCCATGGTTCTAGTCTTTAAACAATATGAGATTATTTCCAACACTCTCTCTCACGTATTGCCACCCCCTCTTATGGGTGGCAGGGGGTGGCAATACACGTGACATGTGGTTTCTCTTTTGGATGATTCTATAAAGTGACCTTAGTGCTCTGATACCATGTTAATTTTTCATCTCAAAAGTTCGAACTTGTGAGTAGATGGACTTTCACATATATAAGACACTCATGATTCTAGTCTCTAAACAATGTGAGACCATTCCCAACATTTTCATTGAAAAATCAATGCCTTTATCTATGACCGACACTAGTTTTAGGAGGCGTCTTGGAATTCATTTTACTGTAATATTCAAATTTTAGGTTGTTTGTTTGTGTTTATTAAAACTCTATTTGTTTTGATGAAAAATTTTTTTACATACAATATTTTATATGTATTTTTTTTTTCAATATTTGTTTTCAAGAGATAAAATATAGTTACCATTAAAAGGGGAGGAAAAAAGAATTTTGTCTTTGGTTCACCTATTGAAAATAAATATTGAAAAAAATATTACATATAGAATGTTATGCGTAAAATTTTACAACAAGCAAAGTTGGTCTTACAGTAAATTATGAAATTTAGGTGGAGAATTAAAATGACTGTTTTTTGACTTGATTTCATGAAACATATTATACAATGGCGACTGAACTGAAATTGGCAACCTCAGAATCACAAAATCAATAATTTGTTGAAAACATATGCATATGGTTAAGGTTTCTCTCATAACATTTGTTGTCCTTTACAATGTCTCTCATCGGTATTTGCAGACAATTTCAAGAAGAATAGGGGCGGGAATTAATTATTCACATCATATCACAACTATAAGATTGTGCTATTGCGAACTAGTAGTGGCAGGTTTGAATCAAAAAAGCTTTCCACGAAATAAGAGTAAGGCTGCATACATCTTCCCTTTCCCAAACTGAAGCCTTGTGCAATGGATATACCTATTTATTTTCTTCTCTTTCGATATCTCTACTTAGTGTGGAAGTCCCCTATTAACCCTGCTGGAGTAAGAAGTCTCACATTCAAAAATAAAATAAAATAAAATAAAAGAAGTACAACAGCTAACTTGTATCGCATGACTTGTTTGTGAGTTACCAAAAAAGAAAGGTATGACTTGTTTGTGCAGTCATTCTAAGCTGGCTGACTAGTCAAGTTCCGCGGCACACAGGGTGAGATTAAGGGTGTCAATGGGCCGGTCTAGGCCGGTTTTGGTCCGGACTGAATCGATGTCGGGTTTTATAAGCCCAACCCAAAACATGTCCATTAAGAGTTCGAGCTGGGTTGGGCTACGCTGGACACAATAACTAACGGCTGGTCCGGTGTCAGTTTGTTATCGGGTTGGGCTTATTAAGGTGATTTCGGGCTGATTCGGTCCGGACCGGGCTTATCAAGCTTATCGGTTCAATTTTATATGTAAGATATATTGCCTATTTTATTATTTCTATCTATAAAATTAGTATCATTCCTTCTATATGTATGTAATTCAATAAATTGTAACAATTAATATACTTTTTTCAACTATAGATTCATATAATCTTTCGGATCAAGAAGTGAACTATAACAGTGATCCATCAAAATTTAAAACCATAAAAATTAAGAAATTGGGCCCGGATGAACTTTACCGGTGTTCGGGCTAGTTCGAGCTTCTTAACGGGCCGGTCTGATCTGATTTTAGTCTGGGCTAAAATAGTGTCGGGCTTTACAAATCGAAACCGAAACCTGTCCATTAAGATTCGATCCGAACTAAATTCAAATTATTTCGGACCAGTACGATCCCTGCTACAAGGCCGGACCCATTTTTGACACCTTAGGTGAGATGCAGCTAACGGATCGTCAACAACTAGCTAGAAGACAATAAAGACGCAAACAAGTTCGCTTCACGTGAGATTTCGTCAAGAACCAAAGTGAGCCCACATACTTTCGTCACAGACCTTTTTTTTACTCACTACTGTGCTGTCATTTTGCATTTCTTGTAGCGGACACCTGTTTTACAGCCTTTCAAATAAGTTTTATAAAAAAATTTTTCTTTTTTAACCGAAGGGATGTGTAAGGACTAAGGAGTTGCTTGAGAATTGAAATCGTCTACTTGTAAGGTTGGGGAGGGGGGGCGGAGGGGGAACCCCCCAACCGTCAATTTTGCATTTTTGTCTTACATAAGCCGACACTTATTCTACGTTTTACTAAGTCAAACGGCTGGACGATTTAAATCCAGTAGACACTCATGTGTCGAGCATCGACTGATACTGATAACAGTCGTGTCTCCTCTCAAACCCCTAAAAAGAAACGATTTAGATGCATTATCTATGTGTGTACTGTTGCATCCATATGCTCTTAACATGACTGATCAGGTGCACAATCACTGTTTGCTGCTATCACCCCTACCACCTCAGCTACTGGCCTATTTTCTGTACTGCCACATGATTGTTTGGTACATCAACTTGATAAATAATTGGATGTTGGGGTTTTTTTGGTAGATTGTTTGATACATCAACTTGATAAATAATTGTTGGCGTTTGTTTGGTAGATCGTTTGATACATCAACTTGATAAATAATTATTGGGGTTTTTTTGGTAGAGTTCTTTTAAATCATGTGTCGAATTAATCAACCACATGATCTTTTATGTGATAACGATATGCATAGGCATTCTCTCATCTCTTGGTCAATAATCAGCAAACCTGTTAAATCCTTTATAGTTTTTCTCCAAGCAAAGCATGGAGACAGTGATTCCCTTCGTAACCAATTTTCAGTAAAATATAAATAATTTAACCCAAAAAGATTCTTACAATGTCACTGCATGTAACGATTTATTAACACATTCAGGTTTTTTTTTTTTTTTTCTGCTATAAAAGTCATCATTTATATTAATGAATAGAAAAAAAAATACTAATAAAGGTACAAGGAAATAAAACCTGGATTCACTTCTATCTTCGGTATTGCCATCAGTAATTAATGGGCGCAATAGAAAACCCAGAAAAAAAGAAAACTAAAAAAACCGAAACCCTAGGTACACAAATGCGTGTTTTTTCACATTCTAGTGTTTTCTCTTTCTTCTCTGATATTTTTCTTTCTCCTAACCATGTGGCTGCCCAATGAAAAACTATTTCCTGTACCTCATCTATCGATGTAATATGGGAGATTTCACATAGTGGTGTTGTGGGAAACCTTCTCCCATAATTTAATTTTCACTTTTTCCATGGAAACAAATGGAATCAATGTTGAAAATTTTGATAACATTTTTAATAAAATTTCAAAAGTCTTACAATCGATAAGAAATGCATTTTCATAATGAGGAATGCATTCATAGGATAGAATGAGAATGAGCTAAAAAGTTGTTGGCTACGGATACAAAAATGGAAAGAGTGCCTTCTAGAATGGACTGCATTCCCTAATGTATTCTATGATCCAAGAATGAAAATACATACCAAACCCTGTTTTTTCCCTCCCAAAATATATTCTTTCTTTTAAATACAATATGTTTAAGATAATTAATTACATTATTTTCTATACCATTACATTATATTCCAATAAACGTGCCACATTTTATTTGTTTCATCTGAAAACTAACCAAACACCATTCTATCTTTTTTTCTTTTTTATATTTTTTTTATTTTTTTTTTATTTTTGAGTATTTTTGGATGTGCACCCCAATTTTGGGATCCACATCCTCTCCTCCAAGAGAATCTGGAGGAGAGGTGGCGCCCCATACAGATGGGCGACACCTAGGGGTCGGATTAATCCGACCCCTCCATCTGAGCCGACACCCACTGTCGGCTCAGCTTGTCGGCTCGGATGAAGGGGTCGGATTGTCTTCCATCTGTATGGGGCGCCACCTCACCTCTCCTCCAGATTCTCTTGGAGGAGAGGATTTGAATCCCCAATCGTGATAGACTTACAGAATTTTATTTGCCAAATGGCCGCTGTCATTGGTTAACCATGCTCAGAAGTTAGGGCTGCATTCAGTAATATTCTTTTGAAGTGTTTCTGTTATTTTTATGTTCTTTTGGAATAATATTTTATAAAAATAGCAGTAGTATTTCTGAATCTGTCTTCCAAACATGTTTTCGTTTCTTTTCCCATTAAAAAACACTCCTTACCCATCAAACGGGTTTCTTTTCTACAGAAGCATTTCTGAAAAACAGAAACATAAAAGTACTTTTAACTCAGAAACACCTTGAGAACAGAAACATTATGAAAACATTAAAATATAACTTGCTGGCTATTTTTCCACAAGCTGATAGATATTTACTGAAGAGCAAGGGGAATCATAACTAAAGTTCAAGCAAAGATCTGCAAAGATAGAATTAACTTGTTGGGTTGGATGAAATGAATCCCAGTAGATATATTTACTTCTGTCCGCGCATGGTAATACGTCCATAAGACATAGTGAAGTTCCATTGCCTCCAACAACACAACATGGGCCTCTATCAGTGAAACCTGCTCGATAATGCTGGTCATATTAAACAGCAGATATCAAAAATATAAAAAAATTGTTTGCTGTATTAAAGTGGTAAAATCTCACCATATTTTGAAGGATTTTGGACTGTGTCATAGCTTAGAGCATAAACTTCAATAGGAACAAAGGTTGAGTCCTGGAGCATGGCAGTCAGTTCTTCTAACATAACAGGAAGCCCTGTATTGAAATAGGTCACCAACTGATTTTCATCCTCTGTACAGGTTGTAGAGTACTTATCATCTCTGCCAGACAAGGATGATCTTTGAAGGGTAGTAATAATGGTAGTAATCACTTCTTGCAAGGTACGATGAAGCCCATTTTCAGGATGGGATCTCAACTGATCTTTATCCTTGTTTCTTGCATTTCTGAGTTTTTGTTTGTTTACTGAAGCTGGAATGCATCCAATGGGTCCAATCCCAAATATTATGAACTTCCTGGCTCCAAGATTATATAAATCCTGCAAATACATAACCATATTTACGTGGTAGCAAATACACATTTTAATTAGGGTTTTTTTGTTCTGTTCAATTGATTACTTGGAAGTATATAACTTTTGTTAAGTTATGGTTGTCATAGTGATACATTTGAAAATGGATTGTTTACATACTAAGTACTATATCTACCAAAAAAGAAGCATGAGAAAAAGAAGAAAGAAGAAGAAGAAATGAATCATTTATAGTTTATAAACACTTTCGTAGAAATTGAACTATAATCAGGATACAGAAAAGTAAAACAAAATATAAAGAAACAATAACAGAATGCAAAGATTCACGTGGTTCAATAAGATTTCCTACCTACATCCACGAGGAAATAGATGATAACTGCTTCATTACCATTGAAGAATAGTGTTACGTACAGCCATTCATCTTCACACCTCGTCTTATGGAGAATTCATTTGCTATAAAATTATTGCGAAACCTATATATTTAAATTTACCAAAATACCTGTATAGCCCTAAAAAATTTCCTCCCAACCTACCTCAAAAAGTTCATGAGTTCAATTCTCTATGGGCCCTATCTATAAAAAAAACCCCAATAATGAAGATATCATGCAAGTGGACCAATTCCTCTTAACCTCGAGCCCTCGGGCCCTATGGGCTTATAATGGCCCTTTTGGAGTTAAGCCACAAACTCATGCCATATTAATCCCAACTCCCAACAATATTTATTTATTTATTTGGTTCAACTCTTTGGGTTTGGAACATAAGAATGGGGGAGAGAAGCTATGAATTCATGTTTTCATGGAAGGAAATATTAGTATAGTATATGCAGTTGAAGTGCAAACAATGTGGAGTGGTGAAGTGTTTCTCACTGTTAAATATTGCTTTAGTTGATGTACGAGGAGGGCTCCAAATTGCTCAGGAGTGTATACAAGGCTAGAGTTGTAGAGTTGAGGTTTGAGATAGTTGTTAATATAGTCATTGCTCCCAATTTCAACCACAAAAATAGCCTTCGACAGGTACCGTAACAACTCGTCCTGGGTTTCGAAATTCCTGGGCAAGTAAGATTGAACAGTCTTTCTGAACATCTTCACCTGCTCCTCCAAGCACAAATTCTCTCCCTGAAACATTGAATTCATCAAGAAAATATACCTGTTACAACTACTCATTAATGCAAGTAAGTTGGTGCGGATGAAAGGTATATTTCTTACCCCTGCAAGTCCTGTTTCACGGAGGATTCCAGCTGAACCTGAGCCGTAGTTTACTCCGGTTAAAGTTTGGTTCTTCTGAGCTTCGGAAAGACCCAGATATGGAGGAACCATGGGAAGTCCAAGCAACTGAGCTGCAATCAATATCATATGCAAGCAGAAGAAAATGGGTTTATTCTTATTTTTTATGCCATTAATTTGTATGGTTTTAGTAGTAATACCTATGAAATCTGCAATAGTGTTGCCATTGGTGAATCTGCCAGTAGCTCCAACAGAGAAATCTATGCCATATGGGCTGTAATTTGCTTGGGTGTAAGTCTTGAGGAAGTCGTTGTTGCCACTGTCAACCAGAGAATCTCCGAAGACATATAAAGCAGGTGCAAGTGGATTCTCACACTTAACTGGAAAGAGATTAAGCAGCAGCCCAACTAAGATAAGGTACCTGTAAAACCACTCCGTCATCTTCTTTTCTTTGAAAGGCTTCCTACCGATCGAGTAAAAGGAGCTGAATTTGAATGGCTATCAGTTAAAAATGCGTGAGAGAGAGAGAGAGAGAACTATGGTAGATATTGAGTACTGCTCAATTTATAGAATTTCGGAGGTTGAGCTTTAAGTCTTGGTTATATCGGTGTCCTTTCAATGGGTGTCACACTTTACAGATCAGTCCCACACGCTCATTAATGGTAATAGGTCCCATGGACCACGCCGGGGGGAGGGATTGGCCTAATCATTGAAAGTGCATCAATCAACTCTCAATGGTTAGATCATGGACCACGCCGGGGGGAGGGATTGGCCTAATCATTGAAAGTGCATCAATCAACTCAATGGTTAGATCAATACTGCTACACAGATTGCTACACAGATTGCTATGGACGATCTTAAGCCACATGTAACTAGAGAGAAACTGGGAAGGAGCTTGTCTATTGCATTAAAAAGTGCTGCATAGAGTGTAGCACTCGCTGATGGACTATCATGTAGAATGATCATTGAAAGCGTATTGATGGACCATGTGTCTTTATGCACTTTCAATGGTTAGGATCAGTACTACTACACAGATTGCCATGGACGATCTTGACCCACATGTAACTTGAGAGAAATCGGGAAAGAGCTCGTCTGTTGCACTAAAAAGTGCTGCATAGAGTGTAGCACTTGCTGATGGACTATCATGTAGACATCTATGTATACATCCAATGGTTCAAAATGATAACTTTAGAAGATAAGTGAAAAAAAATATCTGATGCACATTTACTGTAGAAACAAGAAACCCCAAATTCCGCCTAAAATCCCTATACTTTGACCGAAAACTTCTCTTGTGATCGTAAAATATCATGATATTTTTCATGATTTAAAATATTATTTGAATAATTATGACTTGACAACATTTTATTTTTGTTTTTTCATAAAACAACTTCCGGTCCCCTTGAGAAATCAATCTCTCTATCTATGATCGACACTAATTTTAGGCCACGTTTTGAAATTCATTGTTATTGTAATTAGATTTTAAGGTGTGTGTGTCTATATTTGTTAAAGCTCTATTTGTTTTGATACAAAAAGTTAATGTGTAATATTTTAAATATATATAAATATTTTTTCCAATATTTGTTTTCAAGAGATAAAATATAGTGATGTGAAGAAGGAAATAGAACTTCATCTTTCTTTTACCTATTGAAAATAAACATTAAAAAAAATTCATATATAAAATATTACACGTAAAATTTTACATCAAAATAAACTTATATTCAATTATAAAATTTAGGGAAAGAATAAAAATTACCATTTTTCAATAGAAAATGATTATCTTGGTTTCATGAAAACTGAAAATAGGCAACCGCAGAATCAATGAGTCAATAAGTTGTCAAAAACATATGCACATGGTTATGTTTCCTTTCATAACTATTTTTGTCCTTCACAATCAATCCACAAGTTTAGACAATTTCATGAAGAACTTGGGTTTTACCCAAAAGAAAAAATGAAGAACTTGGGGAATTATTAGTTTTAACCTTACTACTCTTACTATTCTTGGGATTGTGCCCCAATAGAGTACTAAGTGCGCCACACGTAAACAAATCAACGAACCTACATACATTATTATGTCAACGGGTAAAAAGCTATTGTATACTCTGCTTATTCTTACCAAACGAGCTCGAAGCAACCCAGATGAGAGAGAGAGATAGAGACAGAACCTACCACAATAAGGGAAAGAAATCCTCTCCCTCTTGAGATTTGGTAGAAGAGGAGGCAGCTCAGATGAATGATCGACACCTGATTTTCAAGTGAATCTAAACTCTCCATCCTAGCAGACACCCTAGCGGACAAGTTGAGCCGACAAAGGTGTCAACTCGGATGGAGGGCTTGGATTCACCCGAGAGCCAGGTGTCGCCTGTCGAATCTCAGGCAGGAGAAGATGTGAATCCCACAATAAGGGTCATATGCTCTGGTCAGAGAGTAAAGTGGTTATTGCAAAGTGTGAATTGCATAATCTTGTAAACCATCAGTCTTTGAACATAAATTGCGCTCCGAGTTGAAGGTCGATGAGAATAGTTCATTTGCATGTACATGTATCTTTACCGTCCATATCTAATGGGTCCCACACTATAAAGATGGGTCCCACACCACATCAGAATAGAATTCTATAAAAGATACAGATACATGTAGATGATTCGAACTCAAGATAAATCCATCTGCGTGGGCGTCACGTACCACATCATTGACCCTCAGTCGGATCATCCCAAAAAAAAAAAAAAAAATTGAATGTGGCTCACAAAATAGTTCACTAAGAGCCAAAGTGAACCCGTACCCTCCCGTGACAATAATGTTGTCAATTTTGCATTTTTTTTATTTTATTTTAGCAGAACACTGTTTTGGTTCCGTTCCAAATAAGCTTTATCCGAATAATAACAAATCAGTTGCTTTCTCACTGAACGGATGAGTAATTAAGGAGTTGTCTACTTGTGTACGTCTTTACTGTTGCATCCATATGCTCAACCGCAAGGTATACGATCACTGTTTGCTATCACCCCCACCGGCCACCACCTCAGTTACTGGCTACTGATCCATGTATATTATCAGCTGCTGCCCCTACAACATGATTGTTTAGTACACCAACTTAATAAATTATTATTAATTGGGAGTTTCTTTTTTGTATTGATTCATTAAATCATGTGTTCAAATCAATTAACCACGTGTATATTAATAGATCTTTTATGTGATTAGGACAGGCATAGGTAAGGGTGTCATGGGTCGATTCGGATTGGTTTCGGTTCAAATTGAATCGACATTGGATTTTATAAGTCCAGTCCAAAACATGTCCATTAAGAATTCGGATTGGGTTGGGTTTTGGACACAATAATTAATGGGCTGGTCCGGTATCAATTTGTTATCGGGCTGGGTTTATTGAGGTGAACCTATTTTATATGTAAGATATATAGCTTATTTTATTTTTCTATATATAAAATTAGCATCATTCCTTCTATATGTATGTTATTCAATAAATTGTAATAATAAACAGACTTTTTTCAACTATATATTCATATAATCTTTCGGATCAAGAAGTGAACTATACCAATGTAATATAATCCATCAAAATTTAAAATCATTAAAATTAAGAAATTTGGCTCGGATGGACCTTTCCGGTTTTCAGGTTAGGTATTATTGGTTCTGGCTAGTTCGGACTTCTTAACTGGTCGGTCCGGTCTAGTTTGGTCTGGACTGAAACGGTGTTGAATTTTATAAGCCAAGACCGAAACCTGTCCATTAAGGTTCGGTCCGGACTGGATTCGGATTATATCGGGTCGGCTCTGTCTATGCTACCGGACTGGGCCCATTTTTAACACCCTTAGGCATTGGCATCCTCTCATCCTTTATAGTTTTTCTCTCTTTATAGCTAATTTTTTTTAGTAAAATATAAATAATATAAGGGAAAAAGATTTCCACAATATTACTATATGTTGGGGTACTAGAGTATGTGATTGTCATTGTTGGCAACATATTGAGGCCGTGGTGGTGTTATAGAGGTTGCACAGGTTGTGGTGGTGTTACAGAGGTTGCACAAGTAATTTGATAATGTTCTGGATGCATACAGAGAATATACGGCACTGAGTTGACCGGGTCTGATCGGTGAATTGAATGGGTTTGACCCCATACCCAATTGATCGTCCTCCACATCAATTCAATAATGTTCTGAAACATATATATATATATATATATATATATATATATATATATATATATATATATATATTTTTTTTTTCAATGCGTGGGAGTGTCATGGTACATGTGTAATGGTTTCGTGGCAAAATTTCAAAGTTCATTTAGAACTTTTCACTTTGAGACAGATTTTGATGGGTCTCACAGTGGTCTCATGTAAAGATTTGAACATGAAAACATAGAGCATAGAGTTAGTTTTGCAACGCACTTTGTGGATCTCAATTCCGATATCGTATGGTGAATCTATGATCAATTTTGTGAAGACATGTCAAAAAAGTTAAAAAAAAATCAAAATAAACAAGCTCTGAACGAGTTGTTTAAGGGCCCGTTTTATAAAATTTCTATTTTTAAATTCTAGATTCTGATTCAAATTTGGATTCTACTGCAGGATTATTTTAGAGTAGAAACTTGTTTGATAATGCAATTCTGAAATGAATTCCAGAGTATTTTTGGATTAGAAACATGTTTGATAACACACTATCCCCCCAATCGAAGTCTAGAAAAATAATCGTAGTAGTGGTGGGTGATGGTGGTGGGTGGTGACGGCAATGGTGGTGGTGGTGGTGGTAGAGGTGGCGGTGGCGGTGGTGGTGGTGGTGGTGGCGGTGGTGGTGGTTATGTTGATGGCAGTGGTGGCGATGGTGGTGGTGTTGATGGCGATGGTGGAAGTGGATGGAGGGTGGTGGGTGGTAGCGCCAGCGACGATGGTGGTGGGTGTCGATGGTGGTGGTGGTGGCAGTGGTGGGTGATGGTGGCGGTGGTAGGTGGTGGCAACGATGGTGGTGGGGATGGTGGTCAAGTGAGAGTTGACTCTTTTCTTTCTCCTAAAAAGTTAATCCAACAGTTTAGGGCAAATATTTATGACTCCAAAATTTTGGATTCAGGAATCATTCTGAATTCGGTTCACTTTGTGGGAATTTGAATCAAACCAAACTTATCAAACGTGCTTCTACTCCAAAATGACTCTCTAACAGTTAGAATCCATAGAATCCAGAAACAAAAATTTTATCAAACAGGACCTAAGTGTCTTAAGGGTTTGGCTTTAATAAACATCAAAGGATTATGTCTTTATGTGTAATTTGTGAAAGTTCGGTGGTTCCATTTATTATTTATAAGAATTTGCATTAAATGCAAAGATGCTTTTTGTCAGATTTTAATGGGTTGGTGCATGAAACTATGATACACTAGCGGTACATGGAATAGTAAAGAGACATAGTGTATCACATACACTATAATAAAGTGAAAATATTCTATTTTATTGGATAACATTAATCCCACGATAGGATGTTCGAAGATCAGATGGGTCATATTGCACCCACCCTTTTGAGGAAGATCCTAAGGCTGAAAGAGCAGCCAATTGTGGGTGATGTGACGGAATATCGCCACGTATTGTTTCAAGCGATCTCGACCTCTCATTATGATTTCACTATTGACATATCAACAATCAAAAGTATTTTGGAGTTTTTGAGGCCTTTATAAGTCCGATTTGAGCCAAATTTTTTTTGATTTCTTCTAAATTCGAGCCTCTACATCCCTGCAGTGTTAGGAAGAAAAAAGAAGAGAAGAAAATGAGGTTTTGAGGTAAAAACCCAATTGATCGTCGATATGGCCTGTTCAATGATCTGATCGTTCTTCACATTGGTTTTTTTTTATCATTGAAGCATCATATAGTGGAGTATCATTGGTGGAAGTAATCATTTTACATAGTTCTATATTTTTATCAGTCTAGGATTGTGATTGAAGTGTAAAACCTAGACTGCAAATGTAATTGGGGTGAGAATTGAATTTTACCATTATTATTTGTAGTCCTGTTGTGTGGGTGGGTAACAGTGCTTGGGGTTGTAACCCTTACTTTTTGTGGGTGCTAGGATAGAAGTAGGATTCATTCATGAACTGTTGTAATAGTCAAAATTTGAATTAAAACGTATAGAGTAAATACGAAGCCCTATTAGAGCATTACTCTGTGAATTAGCTAGCCTTTCATGCACTGTGGAGGTGAACCACGTATATCATGTCATGTCTATTTATCTTGGATATTGGAATGTATGTGATTTGCAGGGTGGGTGTGCACTACCTGGTAGGCCTAGTCAATTTTTGGTTGTGAGGTTGGTGTGCATACAACTCTGTAATACTGGTAAAATTAGGATTGCTTCAACCAGTTTGTGGTTACCATTGAAAAAAGGTTTTTAGACACTGATTAACCCCCCTTCTCAGTGTTGATCTAGGAATATCACTACATGTATGCAAGTATGGATTCTCATGTACACCTTTTATCATTTCTTGTACTTGGATTGATGTTATATGGGAGATTTCTCATAGTGATGCTGTGAGAAACTCTTTCTCATGATTTAATTTCCACTTTTTCCATGGAACAAACGGAGTCAATGTTGAAAATTAAATTTCGATAATATTTTTAATAAAAGTTTGGAAGTCTTACCATCTACAAGAATGCATTTTTTAAAATACATCTCACTTAATTGAAATTTAAGGCTGCATTTGATAGGCATTTTCATAATGAAGAATGCATTTGTTGGATAGAATGAGAGTAGACTAAAAATTGATGCATTTTGGATGGCTATGAATACAAAATATGTTAAATTAAAAAATGCGTTACAGAATGAGTTACATTCTCTAACATATTCTATCATTCAAAAACGAGAATGTATACAAACATTGTTTCTATCTTCTCAAATAATGTATTCTTGTCATAGAATGCATACCTACCAAATGTAGCTGGGGAATCAAATCAGTTTTGTTATCTAGGGAAATGAAATTTTATTTGAAGGCAATGCCAAAGAAGATAACTATCATCTTCTTGAGTGGTAGGCATGGTGACTGGTAACCCATCATAGAACTTAAGGGTGTCAATGGCCCGGTCCGGATCGGTTTCGATTCGGGCTGAATCGGTGTCGGGTTTTATAAGCCTAGCCCAAAACATGTCCATTAAGAGTTCGGGCTGGGTTGGGCTGCGCTGGACACAATAACTATCGGGTTGGTCCGGTGTCGGTTTGTTATCGGGCTGGGCTTATTGAGGTGATTTCGGACTGGTTCGGTCCGGACCGGGCTTATCAAGCTTATCGGGCCTATTTTATATGTAAAATATATATCATATTTTATTATTTCTATCTATAAAAATTAGCATCATTCCTTCTATATGCATCTAATTCAGTAAATTATAACAATTAACATACTCTTTTCAACTATAGATTCATATAATCTTTCGGATCAAGAAGTGAATTATAACAGTGTAATATAATCCATCAAAATTTAAAACCATTAAAATTAAGAAACTGGGCCCGAATGGATCTTACCGGTGTTCGGGTTAGGTATTATTGGTTCGGGCTAATTCGGGCTTCTTAATGGGCTGGTCCGGTCTGGTTTCGGTTTGGGCTTGAAACATTGTCGGGCTTTACAAGCCGAGACCGAAACCTGTCCATTAAGGTTCGGTCCGGGCTGGATTTGATTTATATTGGGCTGGCTCGATCCGTGCTACCGGGCCGGGCCCATTTTTGGCACCCTTAATAGAACTCAATGTTATTTGTCCTACCAACCACCAATCTCAACCGGCAATTTAGGAATTTTGGTGATCATAGTTGTACATAAGATTGTAGTAATTGATGTCAGATTGGCTGGATTGATAGATATGTAATGATTTTGAGAAAGATTGATTCCGATCCGCTACCCAATACGTTCTCTTTTTTAATGATTTTTTTTTTAAATATCATCCATGTGTCACTCAACTATTGATTCTGTATCTGATCCGGGTAAGTATCGAATTAGTTTCTGCCCTGGCCGATACCATATTTGATACCTAGAACTAACACCATGGTTGTAGGTACTCTTTCCATGGTTTCCATTTTTTATGTAGTTCTTGTCATTAAGAAAGATCCTTTTGAACGTCATGATTCCTTTTTCAGAGTCTTCTTCCAATAATCTCAATAACTAGCAATCCATGGGATAATCCATGTCGCCAATCATTGAATTGTTCGTTTCTGGTTCTTTGCTGGATTTGAATTGGGGTGCAAGTTTGGCCCGACAAACTTGAGACCACACCAAAACCCACTCAAAAATTTCAAAGCTTAGGGATTGTGCTTTTCAGGGCGCAGGCTGTGAGCCAGGATTGGGATTCCTAGGACTAGGGCTGAAAGCCTTGGGTTGAGCTCAGCCCAGCTCGACTCTACTCTATATATGTTGATATTCACATGCAAAATTATGGATTATATATGTATTATGTGTGGATTATACAAGATAAGGATCATGGATTAAGTATCAAAATCTTATATTTAATAAAAAAAATTAATTGAATATATTAAAAATAATACCTTTTTAAGGAAAAAAAAATTTCAATTTTTTTCTGTAGAAAATAACATTAAAATAACAAGACTAAGCCCGATAGGGAAGGGCTATCGGGCTTGGACTGAGATATCCCAGCCAGGCAGTCGTACTTTAGGCCAGACCAGGCTGGATTCGAGTTCAACCCTAGGAAAATTGGGCTGGGCCTGGGTTTCGAAAAACCCATCCCAGCCTGGTCAGGTGCATCCTAAATTTGAAGGTAATATTAATAAACGGGTTGGAATAAATGTAACCGAGGTGTCATTGTCACCTTGGCAGGCCATGCATCTAATGAGGATAATTTTGATATTTAAGCGGGTGAAATGTTAAGATCTAACGACATAGACACCTAGTGACAACATCTACCTGTAATCCGTCGGCATCAGAAATCTATTTTGGAGATAAAAAAATTTGTTCTAATTAAAAAACCATCAAATGCGATCTTGGAATTGCACAAGAAATGGAAATCCTCGTAGCAATATCTCGTCCTTTTTCTTTTGTTTTAATCGTATGGCTTCATTTGTTTTGACGTAAAATTTTACCGTAAATTTTACTTGTAATGTTTTTATGCAATTTTTTTTTCAATGTTTATTTTCAAGAGATAAAATATACTCATCTCTAAGTGAGGAAAAAAACTTCGTCTTTTGTTTACATACTGAAAACTAACGTAAGAAAAAAAAATTACATATAAAATAATGCATGTAAAATTATACAACGGTTTTTCATTTTCTTTTTTTCCATCACTAACACTTAATCATGCAAAGATTTTTCCCCATTTGGTAAAACCCAAAACCTCCGAGAGTACTTTGACCCAACAGTCCTACTTGAGAAAAACCAAGCCTATGTATGTGCCACCGCATCCTAGCCATCAGGTTGGGCTTGGGCAGGGCCGAGTCCTAGACCTCCGGTTGGGTTTCAACATAGCCCTTTCTACATGCTTCTTGACTGATGACTGATGGCCATTCCCTGCAGATTCTCTCCTCACCTGCAGATTCTCTCCTCACCTGGTAACTACTGGATCCAAATCCTCTCCTGCGGCAGGAGGGTTCTGTGGCTGATCCAAGGGGTTGGGGATCAGTCGGCCCGCCTACAATACATGGGGAGGTGGACCGGCTGAAATCCAGCCCTTGGCAGACGACAGGTCGGCAAGAGACGATTTGGTTGTGATAACGACCCTACTCTTTTTGGAAGCTACAGATGAGGTATAAGATCTATCTCTGCAATGTGGGATCCACACTCATCAACTGCTTCGAAGGATATAGAGTGGTTTTCAGGTAGGTAGAGGATCTAGATTCATCAAGAGATACCTCGATCCGCATCCTCTCCTCCCAGTGGTTCTGGGAGGACAATGGCAACCTCATCGGAATGGCCGACACATGACTCTTGGTGAATCCGAGTCCCACGTTCAAGCCGACACCAAACTGACAAGCCAAGCCGACAAGAGGTGTCGGCTCGAACGTGGGTCTCAAATTCACTCGAGAATCACGTGTCGACCATCTGGATGAGGTTACCATATCCTCCCAAAACCACTAGAACAAGACGATGTGAATCCAGAGATACCCTCTGCACGTGCGTATTAGGAAAAATTTCGCCTCTTATGGTGCCTTTCTTTCTGAGGGACATTATGGTAGCTCGTGCACGAAGACTAGGGGATTGGTACTTCTAAGTGGGCCTATGGGTAGAGGTTCTTTAGGCAGATTTGGGTTCTAACGTGTGGGAATAGTTTCCAATGGTTGGAAATCAAGGGAATTGCAGGGATAAAACTACTTACAATTTGGTACGTACAATTTGTTTCACCCCATACCCTATATATATATATTAGTAAAACAGACCCTACAATCTGGAAGCCTAGTGCAGTAAGACGTCCTTTAATTTGGATATAATGCGAATTGTATAGAATTTGTCTATTACAAATAAAAAAGTGAATGGTCTAAATTAACTGCATGTCATATATACATTTGATACTCATATTCAATCATACAGTTTCCTTTCTCATGTATTACAGATGTGCACCTTAGGGATTTTTTTTTAATATTTTATTTTTTGCATTAGATCAATTCCAAATTTTTTTACTGAAACGACATGTGATAAGGAAACTTCAAGTTCCATCTATTGAAAAAATTTCAGTCTCATCAAACTTGTTACATGAGAATACTAGTAATGTAGTAAAGGAAGAAAAAAAAAAAAATCAATACCATGTGGAGCTTGGAATATTGATTCCATTTTATCATACGAGTGGACCCTGCCAAAAATTTACATTGTCCTTTTTCTCCTTTAGGTTCCATTTATTTTCAAGTAAATAATTATATGTAATATTTTCATTTTTATATAAAAATTTTCAATGTCTATTATTAGGAGGTAATAAGATTTTTCAATGCTTAAAAAAAAAAAAGTTTTCTCAATGCTTGTTTGCTATTTATTTAACATAAAAATTTATTACATAAAGGGTGCTACTAGTTGTCACCATGATTGAGTACGTAGGAAGTTATTGTTAGACTTTTGCATTCATAGGGTTTCAATCCAAACCCTAATGTCCATTAAGAGATTTAGAACACAATGAAAATTCAATGTAACTAATAATTGTAAAGACATATATGTGTGTAGAAAATTGATTTCCATCGTTAGTCTTGGAGTTTAGTCTTGAAGCTTTGATCCTAGCCTTCCATAGCCTATAGAGGTTTCACACGATTCTCAATGCTCGTGGGTGCAGAGAGAAGAAATCAACTAGCTGGGTTGCAGGGACTCATGACCTAATATATATATATAATACTGTTACAAACCCTAATCAGTCTCACATTGAATCAAGGATTACTTGTCTCTTTATATTGTGATGAACTAGACCGAACCAGTCAACCTAGTGACATAAACTCCCACTACTCAATGAGTGTAGTAATTTTATATATATATAGTTATTGCCTACTAGAGGTTTCCTCTGAAATCCTCAAAGATCGTGTCTTTTTTGCTAGTCTATTGATCGGGTTTGACAAAGAAAGGGGTGAAGTTTGTGTGGTCTGACAAGTGTAAAGATAATTTACAGAAGTTAGTCTTCGCCTTTGTTTTGCCATCCTCTTAGGAACAACATGCTTCACAATTTACATAGATGCCTCAAAGTTTGGATTAGGCTGTGTCCTTATGCAAGATGGATGGAAAGGTAATAAGCATATACTTTAAAACAATTGAAGGAACATGAGAAAAACTACTTTACCCATGATCTAGAATTAGTTGTTGAGGTCTATGCCTTCAAAATTTGGTGACACTACCTTAATGGAGAGACCTTCAGCATTATGTCAGATCACAAGAGGTTGATGCATCTGTTCAACCAAAAAGAGTTGAATATGAGATAGTGAAAGTGACTAAATTATTAAAGAACTATAACTGCAACATCCAATACCACCTTGGGAAGACTAATGTGGTAGCTACACATCAAGATATTCTTTTTCGCTGCCCATTTCCAAACAAGATACTTTGAAGCTGCAAAAACATCCAAAACTTTATTTATCCTTGATAAAATTAGTTTTTTGTTTTAATCATATGATTGTGTTTGTTTTGACTTAAAATTTTACTCTAAATGTTTACATGCAATATTTTATATGTAATTTTTTTCTATTTTTTTTCCAAGAGATAAAATATAGTAATCCCCTACATATGAAAAAGAACTTCATCTTTCTTTTATCTATTGAAAACAAATATTAAAAAAAAATTACATATAAAATATTACACGTAAAATTAGACATTAATTTTCTTTTTCCTTTTTTTCATCCCTAACACTTAATTCCCTTATTACTACATTTCAAATAAGAATAAATTAATGGGACAACATATTTAGTAATTTTCCTCTATACTTTCTTCCATAAAGTTAAATCCCACCATCCAAAGTTCAAATTTCAACCATTTTCGTGAGCTTTACAACCTCCAGATGAGTAGACAATAATTAGAGGCAGAGCCAAGAGAAAATTTAGATCTTTCCATTTACATGGAGGCGAGTTATTCTTCACTTACATGTCTTGTTGTCATGGATTTTTTTTCATTATTATTATTATTATTAAGATTTTTTTTTTTTTTTTTGGGGAGACCTGAAAGTTTTCCATGATGATTGGGTTTGAGGAGTACTGCTGGCAGTATTGTACTACATATGGAGAATAACTACACTCCATGTAAAAGGAGAGGATCCCAACTCAGCATTACTCTCCACGCATTATGCATAATCTGAGATGCTTTCTCATACCTTCTCACATTTTTAATCATGTGGAACTGCCCTCACACACATTTTGTCTTTTCTATGTCAATGATTGGATTTGCATGGGAGGTTTTTATACACCGTCGTTGTGGGGAACCCTCTTTCCCTATATTTCCTAAAAAAAATGCATATTAAATGTATTATGTACCCGTTTAACTGAACATGTTAACATCACTAAATTTTGTAGCTAGCGAAAAAATGATTACAAGAATTTTAAGTTTCATTAGATGATGTTAGATCGGATCGAAATCCTCTCCCGCGGCAGGAGGTTCCTGTCGCTGATCCAAGGGCTGGGGATCAGTCGGCCCGCCTACCAATACATGGGGAGATGAGCTGACTGAAATCCCACCTTTGGCCGACGACAGGTGGGCGAGAGAGAATTTTTTTGCTGTTAGATCTTACCTCTCTTCATTTTCTGGAAGTAACTTTTCTCATATTTCTGCTGAAGAAATTTTAACCAATAAAAAAAAGTGAAGCAAATAATTAAGGTTGCCCATAATCTGGAAAATGAGATATCTGCACATACCCATTTATATATGGCTGAGCCCCCAAGGGGAAAGGATTTAATATAACCTAAATCCTAGTAACCACCTCCTTTGACTCCTTTCATTTTCTTTCTTCTCAAAATACATATGTTTAAGATAATTAATTACATTATTTTCTGCACTTAAAAAAATTACATTATTTACCAAAAAAATGTGTCACATTTTATTTGTTTCATCTTAAAACTGACCAAAAACCGTTCTTTTTTTTTTTTTTTGGGGGTGGGGGGGTTATTTTTGGATGTGCACCCCAATTGCGGTAGATGTATAGAATTTTATTTGCCAAATTGCCGCTGTCATTGGTTAATCATTTCGGAAGCTAGGGTTGCATTTGGTAATCTTCTTTTGAAGAGTATTTGTTGTTTTTATGTTTTTTCAGAATAATATTTTGTAAAAATATCAGTAGTATTTCTGAAATTATGTCTTCCAAACATGTTTCTGTTTCTTTTCTTATTAAAAAAAACACTCTGTACCCACCAAACGGGTCTTTCTGACAGAATTATTTCTGAAAAACTGAAACATAAAAATAGTTTTAACTCAGAAACAAGACTAAAAAACAGAAACATTACGAAAACCTTAAAATATTGCTTGCTTGCTATTTTTCCACAAGCTGATAGATATTTACTGAAGAGCAAGGGGAATCATAACTAAAGTTCAAGCAAAGATCTGCAAAGATAGAGTTAACTTGTTGGCTTGGATGCAATGAATCCCAGTAGATATATTTACTTCTGTCTGCGCATGGTAATACGTTCATAAGACATAGTGAAGTTCCGTTGCCTCCGACAACACAACATGGGCCTCTATCAGTGAAACCTGGTTAATGTTGGTCGTATTAAACAGTGGATATCAAATATGAAAAATTGTTTCCAGTATTAAAGTGGTAAAATCTCACCATATTTTGAAGGATTTTGGACTATGTCATAGTTTAGATCATAAACTTCAAGGTGAACAAAGGTTGAGCCCTGGAGCATGGCGTTCAGTTCTTCTAATATAACAGGAAGCCCACCATTGAAATAGGTCACCAACTGATTTTCATCCTCTATACAGGTTGTAGAGTGATCTCTGCCAGACAAGGATGATCTTTGAAGGCTAGTAATTATGGTAGTAATCATTTCTTGCAAGGTACGACGAAGCCCATTTTCAGGATGGGATCTCAACTGATCTTTATCCCTGTCTCTTTCATTTCTGAGTTTTTGTTTGTTTACTGAAGCTGGAATGCATCCAATGGGTACAATCCCAAATATTATAAACTTCCTGGCTCCAAGATTATACAGATCCTGCAAATACGTAACCATATTTAAGTGGAAGCAAATACACATTTATATTAGGTTTTTTCTGTTCTCTTGATTGCTTGAAAGTATATATCATTTGTTAAGTCATAGTTACTAGTGATCGTACATTTGAAAATGGATTGTTTACATACTAACAAGTACCATATCTACCAGAAAGAAAAATGAGAAAAAGAGGAGAGAAAAAGAAGAAATGAATCATTTATTCTTTATAGACACATTCATAGAATTCGAACCACAATCACCATATAGAAAAGTAAAGCAAAATAAAAAGAAACAATAACAAAACGCAAAGGTTCGCATGGTTCGACAAGATTTCTAGCTTGCATCCATGGGGAAATGATAACTACTTCACTATCACTGAAGAATAGGGTTACAGTCATTCGTCCTCACACTTCTATTTTACGGAGAATTCATTTGCTATAAATTTATAGCGAAACATATAACATTTAAATTTACTGAAATACCTATAGCCCTAAAAAAATTTCCTCCAAGGCCTACCTCAAAAAGGTCATGAGTTCAATTATCCTTGGGCTCTTGTAGTTGTACTTTCAATTCCTTCAATTCCGTAGGAGCCATTCGGTAAGGTGCTTTCGATACTGGTGCGGCTCCAAGTAAAAGATCTATAACAAACTCTGCAGCTCGGTCAGGTGGTAGTCCTGGTAGTTCCTCAGGAAACACATCTGGGTAGTCCCGCACAACATCAATATCTTCCATCCGTGGCGCTTCCTTGGTAAGGTCGACCACTGATACTAGAAATCCGACTGCTCCTTTCTCAAGGCACTTCTTAGCCTTTAGTGCTGAGAGTATGAGCTTGCGTTTACGGGGAAGCTTGGTTCCTGTAAAACAGAACTCTGTTCCTTCTTTGTCTTTAAATGTTAGCTTCTTTTCGGCGCATAATAGGTTTGCAGAATGCCGAGCTAACCAGTCCATTCCCAAGATGACGTCAAAGTCTGTCATCTCAAGTTGGATCAAGGTTGCATCTAAGGTTTTCTCGTCAATGAGAACTGGACATGGCCCAAAACCTTTTTCTAACTCTACTTCTAATCCCATTAGTGATAGTACAAGTAATTTGTAGTCTAATGTTTTGATGGGTAATTTCAGTTTCTTCCCAAATGACACAGATATAAAGGAATGAGTAGCTCCTGAGTCAAAGAGTACTCTGACGGGTATACCATTTATAGGTACGATACCTGTGATTTGTTTGAACTTAGTTTACATGCTTACACAATGTAATACAACTTTAAAGGTTTAGGTTATACCTGTGACCACATCGGTTGATGCGGCAGCATCCTCAGATGTAACAGCATAAGTACTCGTCCTTGATGTTGTGGCTTCCTGGGTTTAGGACACTCTCTCATCATATGTTCCACTTGATTGCAGTTATAACATCTTGGACTTTCAGTATTTGGCTTTGGTTGCTGCTGAGCTGCTTGAGTGGTCTTGGGTGCAGCGGTAAAACTCTGGGTACGGAAAGGCTTGTATGTCTTGTTATTACCTCCGTTGTAAGAATTACCAGCTGGCTTTTTCACACCTCTGTTTTGCATGAAATAGCTCTCCTTCTGGCTCGATTCTATAACTCGAGCAATTTGCACGGCTTCATTATAAATCTTCTTGTCTAAGCCCAGAACGTGCTCTCTGATGCTTCCTCTGAGTCCCGTGACAAACCTACGGGTTTTGGTGTCCTCTTCTTGCATACTAAGTGGTGCAAAGAAAAATAGCTCCTCATAACGCTATTGATATGCATCCACGGACATCTGGCCCTGATATAAACTCAGGAACTCCTTCTCCATAGAATCCTTGAAGCTTCGGGGAAAATACTTCTCAAAGAAAACTTCCTTATATATAGCCCAGGTCAGTAGGGCGTGTTTGGTTATCAGATAGTCCCTTGTAGATTTCCTCCAATGATGTGCGTCACCTTATAGCATGAAGGTGGCACATAATATCTTCTCCTCCTCTGTAATTGTCAACATCAGAAAATTTCTCTCCATCTCGTCGATCCAGTGTGCTGGCCATAATGGATCGGACGGTTTACCATTGAACTCCCTGGGTTTCATCTTCAAGAATCTCTCAATCAATCGAGAATGATCCATCTGTACCAGAGCGTATGCCCCATACATAGGTGGTGGATACTGGAAATTTCCTTGCACTGGTTCCGGATGATGGGCTGGAATCTGTGCAGCTGGTGGTTGTGGTGCTGGGTGGTTACCCACCGGTGTTGCGTTGGCTTGCCCAGCCGGCATAGGTGTAGTTTGTGCCGCCTGGAACATCATTCCCATCATAGCCTGTATATGGGCTTGTGCATGTTGCATCTGCTGCAGTTGTTGTGCCAGATTTATCACCACGGTAGTCAGTTTCGGTGGTGGGGGTGGCAAGTTATTAGGATTTGCCTGACCCTGGTTCACTGGTGGTGCAACCTGCGGATTACCCTGTGCATTCATATTGTCTGGACTGGTTTCCTCCACTATTGGTGGTGGTGGAACCGTGTTACGACTTTGCCTGGTTACTCTTCGTCCAGCCATATCTTCACTGGTAGTGGAGATGCCTAAAAATCATAAGATACGTAAGGCAGTCATTTATACTTCATGTAGATACACTAACCAATGTAAATTTCAAAATTTTCTGATCATTCTGGGTAAATTACTGTCCTTTCTATATAGGGTCGATGGTATATGCGACCCTGGGATCGACCCTGGAAATTTCTGATTTTTTTTCCCGAGAATCGAGGGTCGATGGGTGTGCGACCCTCGATGCGACCCTTGGTTCCCTGTCAGGTTACCGAGAGCAGTGGGTCGATATAGGGGTCGATGTGTGTTCGACCCTGTGTTCGACCCTTGGTTTTCTGTCAGATCACCGAAAGCCGTGGGACGATATGGGGGTCGATATGAGGGTCGACTCTTTGGGTCGATCCGCGACCCTCGTCCTAAAAATTAGATTTTTAAGGTCCGATTTGAGTTCATTTCTCATTCTTCCCCCCCGTTTCAACTCGGCTTCTTTCCTCTGGGTTGCTACAGTGTCGATTCCCCTACATTGGCCATTTGGATTACGTTTCTCGACACCTACATCCTCCCTACAGGTATTTCTTCTCCATTTACCTATTTTTAGGTTTTCTTTTCTAGGTTTTCACTTGCATATTTCGTTTTCTTCAAATTAAATTTTTTCCAACCGTAAAAATTTTTATTTTTATTGGGGGCTTTTGTTGTTGGTGGGTCAATGGACGAAAGCCCTCAAAAATATTTGAATTTCATCGGTTGGTTACCGAGAAACTCGAAATTTTCTCTTTTTGCCCTAATTTGTCAAAATTTTTGATTTCTCGTAATTTCTTCAAATTGGATTCCGTTAATTGAAATTTTCGACTGTATGAGTGTTGCAGGATAGTTTAGAACCTACGTAAGTCCTCCTGCCCACGTGTATGGGTGACAAGTGAGGCTTTTGATCAACTTACGTCGTTATAATGTCGAAATTTTTTATGATTTTTCTATCTTACTAATCCATTATCTGTTTTTCATTGTGGTCTACAGATATCATGGCTCGCACCAAGGTTCCTAGTGTTCGTGACCGTCTCCACTTCCCTACCAATGAAGCTGAGACTCAGTATGCCCACTTTGCCCGTAAAAAGGTAGAGGGTGGTCGATAGGTGAACTTGGCTAGCCTAGCCTTGTTCAATGTAGAGGGAGCATTTGGTGACATGGGTTGGCTTCCTGTCATCACCTATGACGCCTGCACCTGCCCGGATTTGATGCGCCAGTTTTATTGTAACCTCCAGGTGGTGGGGGATTACAATGATAGGGGTCACGAGCTCAGGATTACCAGCTATGTCAAGGGAGTTGAGGTCTCCTTTGACTACCGACAGCTAGCGGATTTGTTGGGCATTTCCTATGATGGCCCTATGGTTTACTGTGCTCCTGGAGAGCACCAGTTCTCCTCCACAGAGATGAGGGCTGAGATCGATAATCAGGTTCTACGACCTGATCGCTGGTAGATGAGGGCATGCTATATGCGTCTAGCTCCACGGGTATTTTGCAAGATTATCCAGCATAATCTGATTCCGCAGAGTGGCCATTACGAGAGGGTTTCCCAGCTGACCCAGTATCTTCTGCATAGTATTTACACTAGACAGCCCGTCTGCCTTCCTTACATCATCATGCGGACTATGATCAGTGCCACATTACCCAGTCATAGGGGTAATCTACCCTATGGACGTATGATCACTAAACTGCTGACCCACCTGGGTGTGGATTTGTTGGATGAGAAGATTCAGGAAACATCCTTCTCTGCTCCTCTAGATTGGGATGCCATCTGCAGGATGGGTATGCGGGATGCCCAGGTCAGTGATGAGGAGAGAAACACGATGGTGTGCCCCCGTACTCACGTGGAGATGGCTGACGCTGAGGCAGCAGCAGCTGCAGCTGGGGTCCCTAGTGGTGCTATCGGGGATGATGATCGTCTTTACATGGATGTGGATTCCATACCACATCCTTCTTCTACACATGCTGCTGGAGTGAGTACATCTTTTGCGACTGGTCCTTCACATGCAGCTGGTCCTTCGCATCCACCTTCTGATGACGTGCAGAGTATGTTTCACGAGATTAGAGAGGCTCAGCGTGCATCGGATCTGAGGATAGTGGAGCTTCTAGACGCTCAGCGCCGGACTGATCAGTGGGTGGCTGATCTCACAGCTAGTCTTCAGGCGACTCAGACTCAGGTGGCCTGGTTGACTAGAGTCTATGCCGAGGACTATGACAGAGATCGCGAGGCACCGCCTCCTCCTTCACCTCCAGCTTTATGATTGTATTTCTTTACTTTTTCTTTGTAATACAGAGTAACTGTCCGGGTTGTGAACTGTACTCTGCTTTAAGTATTAATATATATTTGTTTCTCTCACATTGTATTTTAAATTTGTTTCCCCTTTAATAGATGCATTATTCTCTTTTTAAATTGGTCTCAAACATCACTTGTGCTTATAGTGTGTTAATATTATAGTTTTTACTTTTTATCCTATCTCAGTTCATAATTGGTTGTGAAAGTATGCTGGTCTAGAGGACAAGGCCTGAAAGCTCTGATATCAAGTTGTCACACCCCAATTCTGTACTATTCAGAATGGTGTGATGAACCGCTAGCAAACCAACGGTTCAACCAGGATCTCGAGTAGGCTATTTCCATTTTATCTAAACCTCATACATTCACATTCATAATCAGAGTAAAATACACAATAGCGGAAGTCTTATAGTAAAACGAACTGAGAATCTAAATGTGATAATCATATTAAAGTATCAAATTATTTTGTTTCAACCGAGACATAAGTAAGTAAAGTATCAATTACATCTCCTTAATAAATCCAAACAATAAAAGAAACTCTAATCGAATACGCATGAGTTGCACTCGCAAGAGGAGTCATGCATATCCACTATGTCTTCAGCTTCCATCGCCATCGCATGTCCGTACATAGGAGCGTTGATATAATCTTCAACTGTGGTACCTGCATCATCAACTAAAAATATTCGACGTCGAGAGGGTGAGCACACATCATGGCTCAGTGAGCAAACAAAACAATGCAACAATACATATGCATGCGATTCAATTCATATCTTTGGTATGGTTTTACGTTTACACAGTGCTATAGAAATGATAGGTGGCCACCGCACCTCTATGCACGAGAGTGTGGATATGCCCGATGAACCTCTCACCGTCGCCCACAGCACCCACAATAAACATTGTACAACGAAGGTCACGTTTATCGATGCACAACTCTATACCAACAAATAAACCCTTGATGGCTAGGGCTGCAAACGGGGCTCGCTACTAACCAATACTAATGTCAAACAGTGTATCCAAGGCCTCACCCCAGCATCCCTCAGAGCACCCGTAGAGATAGAGCTAAGGCCCCTCGATAGAGTATAGGACTCAAGGACCGAGACCCTCCTTGATGCCCTACGTCGCAATAGTTCTGCTAAGGTAATGACGATACGACGATGCTAATGCACAAGACTTGAGTTAGAGATAGAGCTAAAGTGCCTGGATCAAACACTGCCTAACACTTCCCTTGATGCCCTACTCGCATCAAGCACACTAACCACACACAAACATTCACATGCCTATTCCTAGCATCAATCATCATCATCATGTTATAAGTGAACAAAATTAAATATGCATGAACAATAATAGCAGGAATATTGGATGACATGTTGAATGCACATTACAAGCATATTCGCATAGAATCAAGCATGGCATTGGACTCAAGAAAATAAAAATAGTTTATTATTAACCAATTAATGTAGGTCTTGTTTCCTCACCTTAGCTTGCTAGTAGATCCTCTTTCAAGCTTTAAGAATCACTTTTATATTGATATTATATTGGAGAAGACCTAACAAAGTCGATAGAATTTAATTAGATTTAATTCCAATTTTCTAACTTGTTGTTATCTATAGGGTCGTAGGATGGGTTGCAGGTAGGGTAGCAGTATACTGTGACCCCCTGTAACAGGGTCGATATCAGGGTCGATGGGTCTGTCGACCCTATGTGCGACCACCTCTGGTTTGGGTCGATATTCTCATGTTTTGATCCATTCTTCCTTGTTTAACTCCTATGGCTTCTTCCATAGTCCGTTCCACATACTTTCTATGGATTAGAACTTCTCTTCACCCAATATATAGTCTAATTGATATCCTCCATGATTTCCATTGAAACCTAACCATGGATGGATGGATTGAGTTTCTCCTACATCTTCCTTCAACTATTCTAAGTCTCACGAAATTCATAGGATTAGTATTCTTACCTGAGAAGTGTTTCTCTGCAACTCTTCTCCTTTTTCTTCTTCTCTTCTTCCTCTCTTCCTTCTCTTCTCTTTCTCTCAATTCAATTAGGGTTCTAAAAGGAGTGAAAGAGGCCTAGGGACGTCCTCAAAATAGAATAGAAACATCCTAAAATAAGTCCCTTTGAGATTAGGAAAGAGCCCCAACTGAAATTATGGAAATTTCCTAATTCTGTTTTCGGCAGCAACTAAGGGTCGATGAGGGGGCCGATGATCCCGTCAACCCCTAGTTCCTGAAGTGTTCGACCCCCTCTGTAAAACAGGGGGTCTGACTTTCTGTCTTGGGGGGTCCGACCCTCCCTTGCTGGGTATGCGACCCTCCCCTTTATTTAAGTGTTTTTGGGTCGATTTAATACCTGGGATCACGATCTCCTTCACGCACTCGGTCCATTTGGCTCGACCACGATAGGTAGACCTGGTTCAAAGTGGTAAGACCGGGTTAGTTTGATACGGGTCTTACATGCATCATATGGGGCCAATGGTAGTCCCTTCGAATAATCTTGAAATACATGGTGCGTCTGCACTGGTGGGCTCCATAGATTCCCTCATGTACGTCTGCCATAATATATTCAGCCTTTGAAGGGGAGACACAGCAAAGCAGAGGAAAGGTGTGAGATTTCTTGTAGAGTACCTCATCATGGATGACATATGACCCCACTTGGGTCTGAATGCATCGAACTTCCTTCTTATCTTCTGGTAGTACATTCTCCCTTAAGTAGGTGAGCAAGGGATCCATCCAACACGGCTTGATGTCTACAATCATGACTTCCACCATTGGGTCGATACTTAGTTGGGACAAGTATTCCACATAGACTGGTATGTCAAAGCTGTTGAGATCACCTGACCCCAAGTGAGAAAGGGCATCTGCTTCAGTGTTCTGATCCCGGGGGATGCTGACCATCTCAAACTTTTCCAGGGGCTCAATTAGCTGCTTCACCAGGGCCAAGTATTTGGCGAGATATTATTGTCAGGCTTCATAGACCCCTGTGACTTGTTGCACAATTACTTGGGAGTCTCCGTGCACCAACAAGTGTGTTATGGACAGTTTTTTGGCTAACTTAAGCCCTGCAACCAGGGCCTCATATTCTGTCACATTGTTGGTTGTTGAGAAGCCAAAACATACTGATGTCAATACCTTGAATCCCTCCAAACTGATGAGAACAATTCCTGCTCCCGCATCTTCCTTGTTTAAGCTCCATCTATATACATGGCCCAGGGAGGTTCTTCAGGACCAAGAAATATCTTGACTTTAGCTTCTTCAAGCGCTCGTTCTGCATTCGACCCCTCTTCTTCACCACCTGGAAGGGTGCTTTCGATCAGAAAATCTATCAAGGCTTGTACCTTGATGGTGATCCATGGCTGAAACTTGAGATCAAACTCCTCTAACTCGATGGCCCAATTGATCATGCGTCCCGACACATCTGCTCTAGAGAAGAACTTATTCAAGGGTTGATCCATCAATATAGTGATGGAGTGAGACTGAAAATATAGCCGTAGTTTACGGGCGGAGACAACCACAGCTAGGGCTAACTTTTTGATAGATTGATACCTGGTCTTTGCATCTAATAAGACCTTGCTGATGTAGTAGATAGGATGTTGCACTTTATCGATCTCCTTGATTAATACGCCACTGACCTCACATAGTGATGCCGCCAAATAGAGTAGTAAATTATCCCATGTTTCTGTCTTTACCAAAAACGGAGGGAAAGATAGGTACCTTTTAAGACTGTGAACGCTTCCTCACATTTTACCATCCCTTCGAAAGTCTTGGATCCCTTAAGAGTCTTGAATAATGGGAGGCATCGATTGACAGACCTGAACATGAATCTTCCTAGAGCAGCAATCCGTTCGGTAAGCACTTATACTTGCTTCGGTGTGGTTGGAGATTTCACACTTCGAATCGTCTCGATCTTTGTGGGGTTGGCCTCAATCCCCCCTCTATGACACCATGAACCCTCGAAACTTGTCAGACTGTACTCCAAAAGCACATTTCAAGGGATTGAAAGGCATAGAATTTCTTCGTACTACCTCGAAGACTTCTTTGAGGTCCTTTAGGTGATCCGGCGCCTTAGCTATCTTGATCAGGAAGTCATCTACATATACCTCCATGGTCCGACCGATCTGTCTTTCAAATACCTTGTTGACGAGCCTCTGGTACATCGCCCTTGTATTTTTTAGTCCAAATGGCATTACCGTGTAGCAGTAGGTGCCCTTACTGGTGATGAAGGCAGTGTTCTCCTCATCTTCTTGCCATTTTTATTTGATTAGACCCTGAGTATGCATCCAGAAAGGATAACAGTTCATGCCCAGCAGTGGCATCGATGAGCTTATCTATTCGAGGTAGGGGGTAGGAATCTTTTGGGCATGCTTTATTGAGATCGATAAAATCAGTATATACACGCCAGCGATCATCAGACATAGGTACTAGTACAACATTAGCCAACCAGTCTGGGTAATACACTTTTTGGATAAATCTAGCTTTCAACAACTTCTCGACCTCTCGGTCGATCATTACTTGCTTCTCTGCTGAAACGGCTCTTTTCTTTTGTCGGATAGGGCGTTGGTGAGGATCTATCTTTAAGTAATGCTCCATAGTCGATCACGGAATCCCAAGCATATCTTTAGGAGTTCAGGTAAATACGTTAGAGTTCGCCTTCAGAAACTCAACGAGTTCTTGTCTTTGTTCTTCTGGAAGGGCCGAGCCAGTGAAGAAATTTTTTTCTGGATGGTCATCATCAAATGGCACAGGGATGAGATCTTCGACCAGAGTTGTCCAATCCATCGAGAAGTCATCACAGTATTTGTCTAGCTGGATTACCTGAACATGCTGATCTTTCTCGAGTGCAGCAACAGAAGCCGCATAACACCTCTTTGATACTGACTGGTCAGCCTTACAATATCCGACACCCCATTCGGTGGGAAACTTCATGAGTAGATAATAGGTTTACAGGCTAGCCCGTAGCTTATTGAGACCAGTTCTGCCAAGGATACCGTTGTGGCTTGATCGGGTATCTACCACCATGTACTTCAGATTGACACTTACTCGAGCTGGATAAGTCCCCAAGCGAGTATCGATTTGGATGGCTCCCTTCACCCATACTCCTTCTCCATTAAACCCCAAAAGAGAATATCTAATGGGTCTTAATTGTTCATCCTTGTATCCCAGCCTCCGATACGTGTCGTAGTAGAGAATCTCACAAGCACTTTCGGTGAAGACCAATATGCGACTTACTTCCCACTCTTCTCCAATGGTCATCTTGATAACGAGGGGATCTTCATGAGGGGTAACAACATCAATAAGGTCATCATCGCCAAAATAAATGTACTCCTCATACCTGATTTTTTTGGAGGACGACCCCCCATGTCTTCTTTTCCTTCTCTGACTTTATTTCCTTTAGTTGACTCTTCCCCCACAGGCTCGACCACGATCAAAAGTACTTTCCGCCGCATAGGCTCCGGCCAAACAGTCACCTCGATGCATTCTAGGTGGCTCAATGTCACATATTCATCATCGCTTAGTCCCAGATCTTGCTCTGGTCCCGCCTTGCCCAATAGCCTCCGCGAGGGACTCTCTTCGAGAAACTATTCGAACCTCTTTGGCAGGTTTCTCTTTCATCATCTCCGATCGACCCCCCAAATATAGATCAACCTGGCCCATAAATCCCCTTGGGGGTGGTAGGGGCCTATGCTCAACTCTTTTCACCCTCCTCGGTGCTACAATTGGGGGAGGCGGTGGAAGTACCACTGTGGATGCAGGTGGTAGGGGTGGTGTCAATCTTGGTCCTACGAACTCAGTTCATCGTCCGTGCTGGATCAAATCTTCGACCAGGCCTTTTAGATGATTGCATGAGTTGGTGTCATGGCCGTGAACTTAGTGATGCACAGAATATAGTCGCCGGTTGTGCTCCTCGGGTCTGAAAATCATCTTAGGAGGAGGGACCAGCAAAGTGTCACCGCTCTTAATGTTTAAGATCTCAACCATGGTCCGGTTGAGAGGTGTATACTCGGGTACAGGGCGGGCCGGGTACAATTCCTTGGCCACTCTTGTTTTCTTGCTTACTTCTCCTTCTTTAGGAGTTTTCTCCAAAACTCCATTATTCTTTCTTTCTACAACTGTAGGAGACGGATTCACCTGTCCATGTAACTCTGCCACAGCTTCTGCTCCCGATGCATATCGGTTGCATCGACTAAAGATTTCGGCATGTGTTTTGGGACTCTTCTTGTTGAGAGAAAATACCAACTGAGGATCTACACAAGTTTGACAAAGTTGAAACGACCACATGGGGCTGCAGGTCCTTAATCTCTCCCGCTACTCCCAAGAAACAGGCGATGAATGGTCGAAGAGGCTCCCTCTCGCCTTGTTTGATCGCCATCAAATGAGATAAGTTCTTCTTCTGAGCTCGACTCCCCTGAAAATGGGAGAGGAACAGACTGCTAAGCTCCTTGAAGGTCCCCACCGATTTGGGGGGTAGATTGTTGAATCATGTCCTCCCAACCTCTCTCAAGGTGGACGGGAAAATTCGGCAACATAAAGCGTCATGGTGGCCGTAAATGACCATTCCAACTTTAAAATTGTCTAGGTGCTTCTCGGGGTCTATCTTGCATACCACCCTATATTGGGGAAGAAAAAGTTGATAGGAAGAGGATTGCATATGACCTCATCTGTCAAACCTGTCTCAGTGGCATAGTCCTGGAGGGCATCAGCATTGACCCCCCGCTCTACATGTTGTACTTTGTCCATCAGATCTTTCACTAGGCATTCGAGTCTGACTGTATTTTCATCACTAGTGGGTATACTTCCTACGGAGGGAGTGGCTGTCACCGGTGCGACGGGTGGAATTACAGTAATTGACTGAATAACTGTTGCTCTTTCCTCCCGCGCTGCATCAATCCTAGCTTGGGCTTCTTCTTGGACTCGACTGGCTTTGTCGGCCTTTATTTAGTTATCTTCTTCGGGCTTGTCTGGCCACATCGACTCTCGCCTGGGCATCTTCTCTAGCACGTCTAGCTTCATTGACCATTCTCTGTGCCTCCTGCGCCACATCCTGTTCTACATACATCCTTCCTTGGGCCCTTCTACCTCCCTGTCTCGACCCCAGCCTCTTCGAGATAGATGATCATTGTGAGACAGTCGGGGACCTATTTCAGTAGGGTCGTACTCTGGAACATACTGAAAGTGGGGCTCTCCCTGGTGATCGCTTCGACCCCTACTGTGATAGGAATCAACCAAATGGCTAGTCAGCATTGGGCTAGGGGCACAGCCTGTAGAGCAGAGCTTCTGGAATGCCAAGATCTCTGTGGAACTTTCGAGACATCAACTGGAGGTACTAAAGCAGTCGGTACATCTATGAGCTGCTGCTGCAACAACTCTGTCAAAGTGACCAACTGCAGGGCCAGTCTATCAAACTGTACTCTGGTGACATATTGAGAAGGGTCAAGGTTGGGACCACGAGCTCCTTCTATGGAAGGATCTTCTGGTGGGGCATCTTGAGAGTCAAGACCTATGGGGATGTCCCCTCGTTTTTGGCATATATTTGCTTTAGTGCAACGGGCCTGGGTTTCCCGTAGGTTATAAGAACTTTCGGCTCTTTCTGCTAGTGCCATGCGTAAAAGGTGTCAAGGGTAAAAGGTATAGATCAACTTGAAGAGAAGTAAGATGAAAAGGAAAAGAAAGAATAGAAATTTTTTTGAACAAGCTCAGGAGGAAGGAAAGATTTGGGTGGCAAAGTATGTTAGGGCCCCATGGTGGGCGCCAATCTGTTGTCGGTGGAATCCGTTCAGCTTCCTCGATCTTGCCACGTTGCTAAAATACCTACACAACAAGATAGTGGGTATGATATACCCCAGGGCCACTCTGATGCCAAAGTTAGGGAATACCAAGATCAAGCAGAATGGAGCTATTAGCGAAATACTAGAGCTCCTTAGAGATGGGGGTTCCTTGAGATACTGGAACTTCCGCCACCTTCTCTTCCTCTCCGATGAAATGAGATCTTAGAACAACAGAGGGTGTAAAGACATAAGAGGACTAATACCGGAATAGAATGTTCTCCCTTATGGCAGGAAAATTCCCCATGCCTTGCAATCGATGTCCTTTTGCTATATATAAGTTCAAGAGGAAGCTTCACAGACAAGTTTCTCCATACCTACCACCATCTCGATCATCAGCCACCTAGGAAACAGTAGGTTCGAGGGGTTACGACCCCTTAGGGCGGCGCTAGGACGTCTTGTCAGCCGTTTACGACCCCCTTGGCCTTCTTGGACCCCCTTTTAGTCCATGTCCTCCATATCTTCTGATGCTTGTCTCTGTCCTTACACTTTTATCGAGTACCGATCTTGTTTTTTGCTGAGTCGATCTACGATATGGTGATCTGGCCAATCAAATCTGCCTACTTGGCATTTATGGTTGGTGTTAGTATTTATGAATATTAATGGTGGGCCATTAAATGCCAGCTACCCCCATCAATCTGTCCCATCATGTCTAGATCGGCCTAGGGGGTCGAATATGAGTTCCTTTTTCGAACACCTCTTCTTTTAATACCTCGTGCTTTAGATGCATGCCACGCGTCCTTTTCTCGAGAATCATCTTAAATTCTCAATTGATGGTCACATTTGTATCCATTATTATTTTTCCCCAACACAACTCACCACTGAAGTAAAACAAAAGAGAAAAATAGGGAGAAAATGCCAAAAATTGTGACTTAAAGGTGATTTTGGGCATATCGGTTGGACTCAGGCCCTGGGGAGTCAGACTGGTATCCCCTACAGTATTGTGCGACCGGTACATACCACAGAGCATACCAGTCTCACTCAAGTGAGACCGGTACCACGATCAATATCTTTCGGGAAGCTAAAAATTTTATACCGCTTCCCATACCGGTCGGGCCATTCTGACAGGTTCCCCGACCAGTATGGTGCAACCGGAATAGGTAATTTTGCCGCCTAAAAAATTCCAAAATTTTAAATTTTGTTCCATCCTTTTCTATTGATGATTAATTCTCTATTGTGTGTATATTGAGACTAAATAACATTGTTTTGGCTAATTATTTCATTCGTCTCATGTGTGTTCAAAGTATTTAGATATCTTTAAAATTACAGTAGTCTATAATGGTGAAAGGAAATGGTCACAGAATTCCTCGTAGACGTCGTCACTCAAGAGTACCTCCTATGGAAGGGGATCTAGGAATGAAAAATTTTAAGGGAAATGTAGAGAGGGACAATGAGGAAGAGCACAATCCTCTCAATGGGAGTAGAAATTAGGTGGGGAGCAATGAGGAAGCCCCTGCACAATACACACAGCACCCATTGCCAGGTCCTCCTCATACAAACACTGAGGCCATAGTGACAAATTTGGTCCACGAGATGGAGGCGCAGGAAAAGAAGTTCTTCGATGAAATGTTGAAGATGTTTAGGTCACCTGGGCCTACACCTGCAAATATGCCACCCACAACCACAGAAAATGCAAATACGGTATCAGTGGGTGGTAGTACAGCTACTGAGGGCCAACAATAGCAACCAAACCAGCACAACATATTTCCCCAGCAGGTTACAGGGACGCCCACCCCTAACCAGGACCAGGATGGATATCAAGGGGTATTTCACGGTGGATATGAGGGAAGATATCATAGTGGTTACTCATACTAGCCGCAATGGTATGGTCAAGCACCGTATGGGCAGATTAGCCTTTCTAGGGCGGTAGATGGATTTCTGAAGTTAAAGCCACTAACTTTTACGGGGACGCCAGGGAAACCACTATGGCCAGCACAGTGGATAGCTAAGATGGAAAAGAACTTCCTCATGCTAGAGTATTCTGATGAGGAGAAAATATTATATGTCACCCATATGCTGAAGGAAGAAGCCAATGGATGGTAGAACTCGACCAGAGCATATTTGGAAACGAAGCATGATATCATCACTAAGGCCATATTCAAAGAGGCCTTCTTTGAGAAGTACTTTCCAAGGAGTTTTCGTGACCAGATGGAGAAAGAGTTCCTCAATCTATAGCAGTCTCAAATGACCATGGAGGCATACCAACAAAAGTATGAGGAGTTATTTTTCTTCACTCCAACAAGTATGCAGGAGGAAGAAACTAAGACCCGTCGCTTTACAGTGGGTCTTAAAGGCATCATACGGGAGCATGTATTGGGGCATAAACTGAAGATCTATAATAAAGCTATACAGGGTGCTCAAGTCATTGAAGCAAGCTAGAGAGACAGTTTATTTACGTAGAACAAGGATCTAAAGATGCCTAACCTTGAGGCTCAAGGTGGAGGAAACAACAGGCCTTACTGTCTATTCAGGCCACCAGCTAGTATTGTGCCACCTAGATCTGTTCCTGCAATGATACAACAGACAACGGGATAAAACACCAGCGTAAAGTGCTTCAATTGTCAACAGGTGGGCCACTATGTCAGAACGTGCCTACTACCAAAGAAGTAACCGTAGCAAGGCAAGGTGTACGTTGTCACCACGAAGGAAGCAGCCACATCACCTGATGTGGTTATTGGTATGATTTTGTACTTACTCCTGTGGTTACCACATTATTTGTATGAGCATGTAGAACTAACGGCTAATTAAAAACCTCTGATACAGTAAACATAGGAGGGGTACCCGCTAGAGTCCTATTTGACTCAAGGGCCATCCATTCCTTTGTGTCAGTATCATTTGGGAAATGACTAGATTTACCCATCAAAACTTTGGAACATAGCCTTTTAGTTCGATCCCCCATGTGGAAGTGGTATTAAAAGAATATTATGGACCTTGCCCAGTACAAATTGAAGGGCGGGATTTGGAAGCTAATCTAGTCCAGCTTGAGATGTCAGATTTCGATGTCATTCTGGCAATGGACTGGTTATCTCAGCACTCAGTAAGCCTATTGTGGGCTAAGAAGAAGCTAGCCTTCAAGGACAGCGAAGGAAGGGAGTTTAACTTCAAAGGGACTAAGTTGCCTAGGAAGAGGGAGCTTATACTCTCAACCCTAACAGCAAAGAAGTGCATAGAAAAGGGGGAGTAGGATACCTCGTTTCAGTTGTGGATGTGACCGCTGACTTAACAAAGATAGAAGACATCAAGTTATTGTGGGAGTTCCCTGATGTGTTCCCAGAAGACCTACCCAGATTACCACCAGACAAGGCGACTGAGTTTGTGATAGATATTCTACCAGGGGTAGCACCGGTGTCTAAAGCACCCTATAAAATGGCTCCTACAGAGATGAAGGAATTGAAGACTCAGTTACAAGAATTATTGGACAAGGGATTCAAAAGACTAAGTATATCACCTTGGGGAGAACTTGTGCTATTTGTCAAGAAGAAAGACGGTAGCATACGTCTTTGTATGGACTACTGAGAATTAAACAAGCTTACTATCAAGAACAGGTACCCACTATCTAGAATAGATGACTTATTTGATCAACTGTAAGGTGCAAGTGTGTTCTCAAAGATTGATCTGAGGTCAGGGTATCATCAACTCAAGATCAAGAAGGTGGACATTCCCAAGACAGCTTTCAGGACAAGGTATAGGCACTACGAGTTCCTTGTAATGTCTTTTGGGTTGACCAATGCACATGCATCCTTTATGGAACTGATAAACCGAGTGTTCCATGACATGTTGGATACATCGGTTATCGTATTCATAGACGATATTTTGGTCTACTCTAAGGACAAGGAGATGCATGCAATACACTTGAGAGCTGCATTACAGAGATTAAGAAGAGAGAAGCTCAATGTAAAATTCAAGAAGTGTAAATTTTGGCTCGATGAAGTGGCCTTCTTGGGTCATGTGGTATCTGCTGAAGGAATCAAGGTGGACCCAAGCAAGATTATAGCTATAGTAGGATGGAAAGCGCCGATGACAGTTGCTGAGATTCGTAGCTTCTTGGGCCTAGCAGGATATTATAGAAGATTTATGGAGGATTATTCCAAGATTGTCGTTCCACTCACCAGGTTGATCAAGAAGGGGGAGAAGTTCATATGGACGAAAGAATGTGAGAAATGCTTACAGACACTGAAGTCAAGACTGGTTTCAGCACCTATATTGATTATTCCTGCTCTAGGCCTTCCTTTCACACTGTATACAGATGCTTTGAGTTTGGGACTGGGATGTGTGCTAATGCAAGGAGAACAGGTGATCGCCTACGTCTCAAGATAACTAAGGAGCATGAGAAGAACTATCCTACACATGACCTAGAATTGGCAGCAGTCATTCATGCTATCAAGACTTAAAGGCACTACCTGTATGGTGAGAAAGTTCAAATTAAGTCTGACCACAAAATCTTGACATATCTTTTCACCCAGAAAGACCTGAACATGAGGCAAAGGAGGTGGTTAGAATTACTCAAAGACTATGACTATGACATTCAGTATCACCCAGGTAAAGAAAATGTTATAGCAGATGCTCTGAGTAGGAAATGGGAGTCGTAACATGAAGCAGGACCGAGTACAAATGTCGCATTGTGTGCTGCAGTTTCTAGCTCAACGGAGAATGAGGAGCAGCTCTTACTAAAGTTGGCAGACAATCCAATAGAGCAAGGCTTGATACACAAGTCTACCCTGATGTTTACAGCACTGAAGATTTTACCTGACCTGACAGAGGTGGTAAAAGCAGCAGTCCTATAAGACCCATACCTCAGGACAGTGCGAGAGGATTTGGAAAAGGGTTGAGCTAATCCTGATTTCACCTTGGGCGCAAATAAAGTACTCAAGTATCGTAGACGTTTGTTTATACCTGAGAATGAGGATTCAGAAATCAGAAATTAAATCATGTTGGAAGCTCATCCACCCCATATTTAGTACATCCTGGATGCACTAAGATGTACGATGACCTAAAGAGGTTGTACTGGTGGAGGGGTATGAAAGTAGATGTGGCAAGATATGTCTTTAATGTCTAAACTGCCAGCAAGTTAAAGTAGAGAGATAGAGACCCATAGGTTTATTGCAACCATTACCTGAGCCGGCATGGAAATGGGATTGTATTATGATGGACTTTGTTACTGGCCTGCCTATGACTCTATGGTCAGTGAATGCGGTTTGGGTAATTGTAGATCGTCTCACCAAGACAGTAAGATTTATCCATGTTAGACTACAATACACCATGGACAGGTTAGCAAAATTATATGTAGACAATATAGTCAGACTCCATGGCGTGCTAGAGAGTATAGTATCTAACAGAGATCCACGCTTTACATCTAAGTTCTGGGATGGACTACAGAAGGCCATGGGGACAAAATTAAAGTTTAGTACAGCCTTTCACCCTCAAACAGATGTTCAGTCAGAGAGGTCCATCCAAATCCTAGAAGACATGATTCGAGCATGTGCTATTGACTTCAAGGGAGCTTGGGATGGGAAGCTTTCACTCATCGAGTTTGCCTACAACAATAGCTACCAGGCTACGATCCAGATGGCTCTATATGAGGCTTTTATGGTAAGAAATGTCAGACGCCATTGTTATCGAACGAGGTTGAAAAAAGACGGATCGTAGGACCAGAATTTATGGAGGAAACTTGTAAAGCACTGGACCAGATCAATGAAAGAGTAAAGACAGCTCAAGTGCGTCAGAAGCACTATGCTGATAACAGACGTCGAAACCTCGAATTCACTGTTGGTGATAAGGTGTTCTTAAAGATATCACCATTCAGAGGCCTGAAGCGATTTGGGAAGAAAGGATAATTGTGTCCTACATATGTGGGACCATATGAGATTCTGTCCCGATGTGGCAACGTGGCCAATCAACTTGCATTGCCACCAGCAATGTCTAGTGTCCACAATGTGTTCCACATGTCCCTACTGAAGAAGTACGTGAGGGACCCCTTGGATATTCTAGTTGCAGACCCTCCAGATTTGACAGAAGACTTGACCTTCGAGGTAGTACCAATCAAGCTAATCAGTCGAAAGGTACAGTAGCTTCGAAGGTGTGTTATATACTATGTCAAGGTAGTTTGGAAGAGCCAGGCTGTAGAAGAAATCATCTGGGAGGAGGAGGATGTCATGCGATAAGAATACCCTCATCTTTTCAACTCTGAAGGTACATATAATTCCAAGGACAAAATTTCCTTTAAGGGTGGTGGAATTGTGAGACCTACATGCAAATTTCGAGGATGAAATTTCTTTTAAGGGTGGTAGAGTTGTAAGAACCGTACTTCGAAAATCCGATTTAACTTATGGTTTACGTCGTGACAAGTCTCTCAATCATAATCAGATCGGAAGACGAGGGCGGGTGATGAACCACGACATCTAGGTATGAGAAACGATTCATAAAAATCAAATTTTTACATATTGGTCTCAGTACCAGTCTCACTCTAAGTGAGACCAGTATGTGGAACCGGTATATATTCTCGAGTGGAGACGGACTCCAGCGGGTCCCACACTCTGAATCTGAGTTTAGGAAACCTTTTAGATGTAGGAGACCTTCCTAAAATGGTCTCCCACTATATATATACATCATCCCTTCTCTTTAGATTCTTTCCAAACACTCTAAAAACCTAGAGCTGTTTGGAAGAGATCTAAGAAGCAAAGAGGAAGGAGGCTGTGCGAGAAGGGATTATCTGTTGGAGGAGAGCATCACCATTCAACAAACACCAGTAAGTGTTCGACCTCTATATTATTGTTGGGTTACGGATCAAAGCCATGAATCGATGTAATGATCCAAAACCCTAGAATTGTAAAACCTTAGTTCTCATCGAGATCTATTCTGAGAAGGATGCGACAAAATAATCTAAACCTAGATGACCAAACAGGTATCTCGACCGTAGAATGGTTTAGGAAGAATCCTAAAACCCAGCCAATGATCGACGAGAGAGGGAGGTCCGAGATTGGACTCTCAAACCCATACTGTCGGATATACCGGCGGGACAAACTGGTCCTGCTGTATGCCATACCGCAGAGCATACCAGCTGGACCATAGTCTGACCGGTATAGTCTTGCGGTATATGTCGGAGGTACATACCGGCCTCACTAGAGTGAGACCGGTATGTGAGATCGGTATATACCATAGGCGCATACCGGCCTCACTATAGTGAGACCGGTAATAGTGAGGCCGGTACCTCGACCGATATGCTTTCTGAAGCTTGGTTGTTGGCCAGATTTGATTATGACCAACTGTAATCCTAATAATTTAATTTTAATTTATAAATATGATCATGTAGGACTTGTAGACAGCGTGTGTGGACTCTGTAACATAGAGCGGACTTTCAATCACGCGTCAGGTAAGGGACAAGACCCCAAACCTTAATTAATTAATAATGGACAGTAAACCATTGTGATCATAATTGTATCTGTGATTATTGTTTGTTGTCTGTGCATTTCACATTTATCTATTATTTAAATTCATTATATGTTCATGCGTACTCGTATGCTAAGAATGTGATTATTTGGGTATCTAAATATTTTCGTTAGTGTGTGGAATGTGAAGGGGAGTGTAGCCCTGGATATATCTTCACACTAACATTTTTTTTTGTATCGCTGTCTACCTTAGCGAGTTTGGTGCAAATAGGGTATCAAGGGGAGGACGTGGGATTATGGCTTCATCTACCCACCAGACTCTATCCCTATCTCTATATTGTAGGGAGCTGCGTTGGGGTATGGCTATAGATACTGTGATGACATATATGACTGGTTAGAAAAGAAACTCACTTGCAAGCCCTTGCCAACATGGGTCTATGTGTTGGTATTGTATAGGGTATCAGGGGGAGGACGTAGGATGGTGGCTCTGCCTGCTCGCCAAACTCTAGCTCTATCTCTATACCGGAGTGAGTGATGTGGGGCAACAACACTAGTGTGGATCAGAGCTTGACTGTTAGGTGTGCTCACACTCTCTTGCATGGAGGTGCAGTGGCCGTCAAACCATACCATAGCATTATGCAAGTTATATCTGACTCAATTGTAATGTTATCTCATGCATTTTTATTGTTGCATTGGTCTTGTGCTTTACTGAGCTAAGTTGTGAGCTCACCCGAATATATATATATATATTCTCTTTTTCAGATCTTGATGCAGGTTATACGGTTGAGGACTTTATGGCTGTTCCAGCGTAAGGGACAGTAGCTGCTATTGACACAGAGGCAGGAGAGGACGAGCATGACGCCTCATGCTAGTGCTATTTTTATGTATTCCTTAGGGAATATTTATTTATTATTTCAGTTATTTATAGACGATGGAATAAATTATTATTTATGATTATGGATGATGGCATAATTGGATAATTATTTATTTATAATTAGAAATTTAATTCATTTATTATTAGATTCCACTGTTATGTATATTTCTTTGATTATAGTTAGTTTGCTTGGAATAATTTATTGACACGATCTATATTGAAATTCTAGTGTGAACTATAATTTGAAGATGGTTCTAGTGTGAGCTATAATTTGAAGATGGTTCTAGTGTAAGCTATAATTTGAAGATGGTTTACTTACATTTCTGGTTCAATCGGAATTAAAATGTGATAAATCTGATCCGGCAACGAAGAAGTTCTCTAGCCAAGTGAAGGATGCTTTCCAGTACAGCTCTGCAAATGCCGAAAACCATCGGCCACCTTTCGGCTTTGCGACTGGTCAGCGAATGCTTGACCATTCGCCATTCGCTTTCCTCGGTGCCTTCTGATGTTGGTATGCTATGCGGGTCTACTCAACAGGTGTTACATATGGAAGATGGAGGGACTTCACTTTTTCCAATAAAATCAAGCTCCCATTTAAACCAAAGTGCGGCTCTCCAGTCCCAACAGAAGCGTGATTCTTAGACTCCCCAGGCCATGGCATTCACTGCCCAACAACAAGCAGTCATTTCTGACTTTATTCTAAAACATCCTGAGCTGGCAATGGCCATTCTCAATATAACTTCGAGAATTTCTGGTATCTCCATTTCCCAACAAAGCAATGGTATAATACAGCAGAGATTCACAAATGACCTAAACTTAAGCCCTGTTCCTTCGGAGTTAAATATGAACAAAGATGATAGCCCAGCAACCATATCAGAAGATATTTTGACTAAGCCGATACAGGATCTGAATGACTTGGGTGTTAGAATGGAACAGACCAAAGTGGGGACTACATCAAACATTGATCAGCGTTCACACCACCAAAGTGGGGACTACATCAAACATTGATCAGCGTTCACCACCAAAGTGGGGACTACATCAAACATTGATCAGCGTTCACACCAAAGATCACAGTTTACCATTTCTGGACCTTCTCAGCAAGGAGCCAAGAGAGCTCGACATTCATCAGAGGAGTTTGACAATTTGGACAATCAAGGGGGTTATTTTTTAACGTATGGACCCATGGTGGCTGGGGAGAATCTGCCCACTGGTACTCATGAAGCTGTTTAGTTGGAACTGTCAAGGGTTGGGGATCCCTTTCCCTTGACAGTTCAAGCACTTAAAAAACGCCTCCAAGCGGATAAACCAAACATTATCTTCTTAATGGAAACCAAGAACAAAAGAGATAAGATTCAACGCATTCTCAGGAAATTTCAGTGGAATCATTCCTATTTTGTGGATCCAAGTGGTACTGCTGGGGGACTCGTTCTTTTATGGAATGATAATCTGTGCATAGAAATATTGGATTCTTGCCCGAGATTTATTGATTTATGCATTAAAAAGCCAGATTCACTTTCCTGCTACATCACTTGCATATATGGAGAGCCAATCAAGGATAAGAGACCGGATTTTGGGGCAGGATCTCTCAAATGTATTCTATGAGAAGTAACTGGATGTGCATAGGAGATTTTAACTCCTATATTGGTTGGCATGAAAAAGCTAGTGGTAGGGAGGACTCTTTTCATGGTTGTCGACATTTCAAAGCTTTCCTTGATTCTTGCAGTCTTATGGAGATTCCTTCCCAGGGAACCCACTTTACTTGGAGTAATAGAAGGCAAGGAAAAGAAAATATAAGGATCAAACTTGATTGGGCTTTTTCCAATTTCAAATGGAGGGCAAAGTTTACGAATGCGATGGTATTTGTGAAGCCATCGTATGGTTCTGATCATAGCCCAATTCTTTTGGACACAATTGGAGCTAAATTTTGGGGAACCAAGCCATTTAGATTTGAAGCCATGTGGCTCCTGGATCTGGATGTAAAGCAGTGGTAGAGAAAGGTTAGACTCTCCCTACTTTATCAAATGACATCCCTCTTTTATCTCAGAAGTTCCTAAATTGTAGGAACAGTCTCAGGAAGTGGAATAAAGAATCTTTCGGGAAGGTTCAGATTAACATTGCCTCTCTACAAGAAGATCTCCTTCAGATACAAAGCCTTCCTCAGTCGGATTTTAACACAACCAAGGAACTTGAGATAATTAAAAAGCTGGATTTGGAGTTACTCAAGGAGGAGACCTGCATGGCAACAAAAATCCTGTATTAAATGGTTGCGATGCTGAGATGCGAATACAAAATTTTCCATGCTTCTACAATTCAAAGAAGAAGCAATAATCACATTACCCATCTCAAACTTCCAAATAGTGAATGGTCCGATCGTGAAGAGGACATCTATGCAAATTTTTTAAATCATTTTAAAGGTGCCTTTTCTTCATCCGGAATTGATCAAGAAGACATTTATAAAGCTATTCAACAAATTCAATCGGTGGTGGCTGAGGATGTCAATGAAAGCTTATGTAGAGTTTCAGATTCTGAGGAAATTTTTACAGCCCTTAAATCCATGGTGCCTCTCAAGTCTCCTGGCCCAGATGGCTTTTCTCCTGTGTTTCTTCAGAAATTCTGGAGTATCACCAAGGACACTATCATCAAGTTCATGCAAGATGTCTTCTTAACAGGTATTTTATCCAAAGAGCTTAACAAGACTTACATATGTTTCATTCCTAAAATCAAGAATCCGGAGAGAGTGGAACAATTCTGGCCCATTAGTTTGTATGGAGTATGCACAAAAATTGTTTCAAAAATTCTTGCTCTTAGACTGAGACCTTTGTTAGATAATATCATTTCCCCATTTTAGTCAGCTTTTGTCCCGTCTAGAGCCATTTCAGAAAATGTCCTAATTGCTCATGAGGCTTTCAATTTTATAAGGATAAGGAAGAAAGGTAATTAATTTTTGATGGCAGATATGCAGAAAGCTTATGATAGGCTTGAGTGGAGTTTCATAGAAGCAACATTGTCTAAATTTGGCTTATCTTCTAAATTGGTTTCATTGGCAATGCAGTTGGTGTCTATAGTATCCTATACATTACTTATTAATGGTGCAGAGTGTGACCAATTTATTCGATTAAGGGAAATTCGGCAAGGTAACCCCCTGTCTCCTGCCTTATTTATTATTTGTGCTCAAGTACTTTCCACAATTATCCATCAAGCTGAATTGCAAGGTTTAGTTTCTAGTTTTAAATTTCATAGAGATGGTAGTCTTATTAGTCATCTCCTATTTGCAGATGACTGCCTTCTCTTTGCTCATGCTAATCTTGGTCAGGTGACTTCTCTTAAAAATTGTTTATAGGTTTATTGTAAAGCCTCAGGGCAAAATATCAACCTGAAGAAATCAATATTGACATTCAGCCCTAATATTCCAAACAAGATTCAGAGATGGTTCTCAAGAATTATTAAAATCCCATGTTCAAACGGTCCATCAAAATACATTGGCTTGCCTACGGAGTTTGGAGCCTCTAAGAAGCATGTTTTTAATAATGTACTGGAGAATACTGTATCAAAGATTAAAGGATGGAAAGCTAACATGCTCTCTTTTGCAGACAAAGAAGTACTAATTAAAGCTGCAGCTCTCCCCACTATTAATGATGCGGCTTCTCATTTCAAGCTCCCAACTTCTATTCACAAGGTAGTTAGACAAACATTACAAATTTCATGTGGAAGAATGGTGAGAATCATAAAGGTATCCCATGGGTGTCATGGAGAAAATCCAAAGACGAAGGTGGCTTGGGGCTGAGAGATCCAGTTCTTCATAACAAAGCATTACTTGCAAAAGTGGCTTGAAGGCTCCTAAAAAAACCCAGATTCTTTATGGGCTAAGGTAATGAAGTCTCTCTATTTCCCTAGATGTAATTTCTTGAAGGGCGAAGATTGGGAGTCGCCTATCATGGGCGTGGAGAAGCATAGTTGAAGGAAGAGATATTATTGAGAAAGGACTAATATAGCATGTTGAGAAAGGAGATTGCATCAGCATAATGGAATGATCCTTAGGTTCCTTTTTTAACCAAATTTCAGAGTTACTACCACTAAAGATCAGAGGATGGAGGTTTTCTGGGTTAGCGATCTTATTGATGCTAATACAAGAAGTTGGAAGAAGGAGTTGATCTTGGATATTTTTACTCCTATGGATGCTGATGCTATTCTTAGTATCCACCTGAGCTTATTTCCCAAGGAAGATCGAGTCATGTGGGGAAAGACCAAGAATGGTGAGTTCTCTGTTCGATCTACTTACCATTTACTCAAGAATGAAGATGAAGAAGCTTTTAAAAACCTTCGTTCTTCATCACGAAGCCATAAATGGGAGTTGATTGAGAAATCTAGTTGGAAGTTGATTTGGAATACTAAAACTCTTCCTAAGATCAGATCTTTCCTTTGGAGAATGTGCGCCCAAGGCCTCGCTTCAGGTGAAAACCTTTCCACTAAACATATTCATATTATTTCTGGTTGTAAATTTTGTGGAGTAAACCAGGAATCGATTGAGCATATAATATTCCAATGTCCTTTCGTTCGTGCGATTTGGTTTGGATCACCACTTGCATATTTATCTCCTATTGCTGATACATTCTCTTTGTCCCAGTGGCTCCATCAATGAAGTCAAATTGTTAAAGACATGAAAAAGGATGGTCGGTCTTCTTTTTCTTTGGCAACATTTATTTGTTGGTATATTTGGATGGCGCGAAAGGATGCTCATTTTGGTAGAAGAAGCTGAACTCCTGAGCAAGTTATCAAAAATGCGGTTGCTGCGTACTAGGAGTTTACTGCTACTCATGTGGAGGATAAGTCGGCAGGGGTTGAGGACAATAGCCAGATGCATACTGTCCAAACGACATTGATTAACACTCCTCCATTGTTCATCATTTTCACAGATGCAAGCTTTCATCCTGGTTCGTCCAATGGGGGTCTTGGTTATTGCTGTAAGAATACCAATGAATCACTATGCAGAGCTGTGTCAATTCCTAGCTCTTTCATGGACAGCATCGAAGGAGAGGCTTTGGCGATTCGAAGTGCAATGTTGGATGCAATTGCTGAAGGGTGGAACAGTGTTGAAGTTAGATCCGATTGCAAACAACTAGTTGATATTCTAAATCAGAAAGGCAGGAATTGCCCGAGAAGTATATATTCCATTGTTGGGGACATTATTAGTCTGTTATCTTCTTTTTCAGTTTGTATTTTCACTTTTATTCCCAGGGGTGAGAATGGCATAGCCCATACCCTGGCAAGGAAGGTTTTAACCGCTTCCAATTCGATTGTGTGGCCTTTTTTCGAATCTTGGCTACAGGATTTGTGCAGTATTGATCTTCCGGATGTTTCTCAATTGAATGATCAACAGATTTGTGTTTCACAATAAATATATATATATATATATATATATATATATATATATATATATATATATAATGGTGATTGTGAAATGTGAATTGCAGAATCTATGAACTATTTTGTCTTATTTAAAAAAAAAAAAAAAAAAAAAAAAGAGTTGCTTTTTCTCAATGGGGATGAGTAATTAAGGAGTTGTCTACGTCAAGTTCAATTCGTCTCTAATTATTGGAGTTTTCAATCATTGATTCAGCGGTTGGATTTAATTGGGCACGTCTACTAATACATCGGTTGGTACGTCAGATTAATTCCAATCACTAGATCAGCGATTGAAAACTTTAATAATTGGAGACAATAATAACCCTGTCTACGTCTTTACAACTGTACCATTGCATCCATATGGGGTTATTATCGTTTCTAATTATTGAAACCTCCAATCGTCTAGCGGTTGGAGTTAACTAGGCGCACCTATCAATGTATTGATAGACATGCCCAATTAACTTCAACTGTTGAATCAATGATTGAAAATTTCAATAATTAAAGACGAATTGAACTCATTCAATAATTGAAGACTTCAATAATTAAAGACGAATTGAGCTCATCCATATGCTAAACAACAAACTACCTGCTTGCGCTCACCCCATCACCCTAGCTACTAGTCTATAATTTTTTGGTACATCAACTTAGTAAATAATTCATCCACCCAATCATTCCTGGCCTTGGCCTTTATCTTCATTTCTACTCCCCGGATGGCAGCCTACCTTTGTTGAATACATTTACATATGCTTTATCTTCATTTGATATTGAATTCATTTATTGCATTTACTTTCGATGACATCACTTCCTACAATCATTGTCCATGGGACCTTACATACATTGTTATATATATACGGTAGATAACAATTATTGTATAATCTACTCGTTCTGATTAAACGAGCTCAGAGCCGCACAACATGAGAGAGAAATGACCTCCCACGGTAAGGGTCATATGCCCAGTCAAGTCAAGGAGAGTATAATGGTAACTGTGAAATGTGAATTGCAGAATCCAAGAACCATCTTGTCTCATTATTAAAAAAAAAAATGACAGTTTCGTTTTGTCACTGGGGATGAGTAATTAAGGAGTTGTCTACGTCTGTACAGCTGTACCGTTGCGTTTATATGCGAAATAACAAGTTATATGCTGTATTCAAATCGTCTCCTGTGGTTCTGTCGGCTGTCAAGGATCGAATTTTAGTCGACTCATCCCCCAATATATTGACAGATGATCAAACTGATTCCAAACCTTTAGATCAACGATCGAAATCATCTACCGCAGGAGACGATTTAGTTACCTATATGCTTGATATCAACCCCATCATCCTCGCTACTAATTTTTTTTTTTTTTTGGTACATCTATTTAATAAATAATTCATTCATCCAATTATTCTTGGTCTTGACCTGTGATATCAATCACCTCTCTTACGTCTGAAGTGAATATCAATCATACAAATGAATCGCAATTACTATTTTTAAATGTAATATTTAACCATATGTGATTCTGAAATAACGTTTTTATTCTTTTATAATCTAAGTAAAATTAATTTTTAAGTTTTTTACCGTTTGCTATATTCATCTTTTACTTCCATGCTCGTTCCAACAAAGAAGTCTCCGAACATTCATCGCCACCATCATCATTGGAGTTTTTTTTGCCGGATGATGATGCCTTCGTGTTGGATACTAGGAATATCACTGTCTAAAGGAGGGGTAAAATTGGGTATTTCAAACACGAAGAATAAGTGGAAATTAGGGTTTCGATAACCAGTATGAAGCACCAGTTTTTGTTATCGTATGCATCTTTCTCTGCCAATGATGAGCTTCTGGGCTTCGACGATATCGGAATCGATGCATCGCAGCCCTGCAATTCCAATTCAATCCATGCGTTACAAAACTTACTTTCATTTGATAGGAAAAAATTTGTGTGGGGATTGGGGAGGAAAATGGTCTCTGCTAAAATGCACCAGGGGTTGAAACTTGCAGCATACAGGAGACAAGACAACGGACTGATATGAAGCATCGCTTGCATATCAAACGAACAATGCGGATGGAGAAGGATAACCTGGTGCACATTAGCTTCAGCATATAGATTTTGCTAAAATGCGCTTTATTTCTTCGTAGTTCAAGGATGATGGAATTTAATTACTTCGACAACGCAATCGTGGAAGAAGAGACGGATGGTTGCTGGACCAGAGATGGGTGATTCATGGAATTGTTGATAAGTCACTGATCAGACGAACTGTTCGATCTATGGGCAGGTCTTGTTTTGGTAGTCCACGGAGAGCTGCCATTGATGGTCAGTTGTGTTATTCTCTGAAGTTTCTGAGGTGGATAACATGAAAATCGCAAGAATGATGAATAAACCAGCGTATAAGAACAGGACATAAGAAGAAGAAGAAGAAGAAGAAGCGGGCATGATTGTACAAATTAGAAACCTACAAAACAGAGAGAGGGAGAGGACAACAACGAAGAAAAAAAATGTGGAACCCAGATGACAAATCATTCAAATGTAAGAGGAAGAAAAAATGTGGAACACACAAAAACAACCGTGAAAAAATCTCCGACCATGACGGTGGTGGCGAGTTGTTCAGAGACTTCTTCGCAGGAACGGAGCTTCAAATAGTAGAAGATGAAAGTAAAAGATCAATATGACAAACAGTAAAAAACTTGAACACCATTTTTACTTAAGTTAGAAAGAAGTAAAAATTGAGTTTGGATCACCTGCTTCAACATGCACTCTTCGAGGGATCTCATTATGATCGATGTGGTGTGGGAATCACTCCTAAAGTGTGGGACGGTCCGACTGGACATGAACAGTGATAGGATCCCAAGGAGGATACAAGTATATGTAGGTGAAGTGGTGAACTATTCTCACAAAAATATCATTTTACAATCTCAAAGGATAATATTACTATTAAAAACAGTAGTTTGTTGGACTTTGTATTGTCATTGTTGGCAACTTGACTGATGTAACAGTGTTTGTGAGAAATGAGGAGAGAGAGTGTCAGTGTAGGAGAGAGAGTGTCAGTGCAGTGGCAAAACTGGAGCAACCTCGAACAACCTCATAGTTGGGTTTTACAGTGTTCTACATCGCTTATAGTGTGTCGCAGATGGCTTGCAGCAAGTTAAATGACATTCTACATCAAGTTTGATGAGAGAGAGTGTCTGTGGGCCCATTGGTGATGTGGCACAGTTTCTGATGATGTGACCAAGTTTCTGATGATGAGGCAGTGTTACGGCATCTTGAAGCATTATATGAAGAAAGAAGATGTAGAGAGAGAATGATGAGAGAGAAATGAGAAAGAGAAAGAGGAGAGAGACTATGGGTGGGACCCACGGGTGTGGTGGCAAGGTGACATGTCAACACAGCAGCCCACGGCACTTGGCATGCATACACGCAAAGTTTCAAGTCCAAATTCCTAAGTTTTATAGACTTTTAACTTTGAGCCTATTTTTGGTGGGTCCCGTAGTAGGTTCATGGAGATCCAGCATTGGAAAGATGTAGAGCGTCGAGTTAGCTTTCCAACGCAACTTGAATCGCTCAATTCCGACTTCGGATGAGGGAGATATCGCGATTCTCGTCGGATTGCTTGAATAAGGCTAAAAAATCAAGTTTTCGGTGAGTATAAGTGATACAGGGAAAACAATAGCATTATCTAAAAGTCCAGGGGCCTCTTTGCAATTATCAAAAGTTAATGGATTAAGCCGCAATTATCATAAATGGATGAAGATGCTATTCAGACAGCTCAGAATGAGCCACGTCATCATGATGAATAAGACAAGATGCAAGATCAGCGGCCAAATTGAAGCCACGATGCTCAGATCCGCATCTGATGGCTCAGACTAAGGCGGGCTCGAGTGTATTGCGTCGGTTGCATTAAGATTCCATTGCGCGCTCTAGGATTGGCTGAATGTATTTTATAATCATGGTTTGCGTCATACAGATAAGCCACCTTGTTTCCATGTGGCGCGCTTTCTGTACAGCGGCGATCAAGATCCAGATTTTGCGGCCAATATTGAAGCCGACAGGATCTGACGCAACTTGTGCTGATCCAGTGGCTCACGGATCTTCCCGCCTTTTGAAAGCTTATCCGACGGTCCTTGCTAAAGATTCTTTGAGCGCCAATAGGATCTCGACAGCGCATAAGGCAGAGGCGCTCCAGTGCGACGCGGGTGCACGGTATGGCTCTAAAAGATTCCATTTTGAATTTTCTGATTGGACGAACTTCAAACCGCCATAACTTCTTCATCCGAACTCCAAATCGGTCCGTTCAAGTTGCAATTTTCATATTTTCGGATGCTCTATTTATTGGGAGGCGTTGGGAGTCGAAATAACGAAGAGAAAAATTGAAAAGAGATTTTTGAAGACAGAGAGAAGGATTTCTAGGGTTTTGTGCCCTGTGGGAGTGATCAATCACCAACTACCTTTTCTCTGTGCATTAATAGAGTGTTAAATCCCTATGAGAGGTCAGTAGAACTTTTTTTTATATTCATGCTGATTATGGGTTGTGTGGAAGAGATTGGAAGCCTATGAGCGAGGTGTGCTCTGTGAATCGATCTCTATCATCATTGAAGGCTGTTAGAGAGTACCTGAGAGCAGTGTGAAGCTTCAGAGAGATTGTTGGCCATTCGAAGCATCGTTTGTGAAAATTTTCAATTCCCTTATCTATTTATGCTTTCAATATATTGTATGCTAGCGTAGGTAAAAATTATTGAATACCTAGCTAGTGGGGAAAATTGTAAGGCATTATTATAAGTCAAAAAATTATTATTTGCTTTCCATGGGTGCGGGTTAAGCGTGGTGTGTTCAGTGGGTGCTGGACACTGGCTGTTAAGCCTGAATCTTGGCGTTGGTGTGTCCTCTCAGTTTTATATTGGGAAAATCTAGAGTTAATATCATTGTCTTGTTAGAGACTAAAAGTTGAGTGTTGAGTAAATATGGAGCCCGTTGGGCATTACTCCATGGACTAGCCATCACACACTGTGTTGGTGAATCACGTAATATCTCTGTGTCCTTGTTTTATCTTTCTGTTATATTTTAGAGTGCATGGAATGACTTGCAGGATGGGTGTGCAAATCTGGTAGACTTGGCCACTGAGTGGCAGCGAGGTAGATTTGCATGAGCTTATGTGTGTGTGAAAAGTTAGGTCTCCATCAGCTCTGGGTAGTAGTAAATAATTAAAGAGAATTTTCAGACACTGATTCACCTCCCCCCCTCTCTCAGTGTCATATCAAGTTCATCATAGTTATGATTCATTTCTTCACTTAACCCACTACAGAATATGATCGATTCTTATTTTCAAAAGTAGAGGAGATGATTGACATTATAAACCAAAATGAGAAGTTGATGAATTATAAATATACCTTAGGGGCTAGGTGAAAATTGAAACCCTAAATAATTATTGGTTGGATGTTTCTTTTTGATATTGGTTCATTAAGTCATGTGTCGAATCAATTAACCACTTGTACGTTAATCCCTAAATCTTTTATGTGATTAGGATACGCATAGGCATCCTCTCATCCTTTATAGTTTTTCTCCCTTTGTAGTCAATTTTTTTTCAGTAAAATATAAATACTGCATGTAAGTATTTATTGATTTATTCCCACACCTTCTCATATTCTAGGGTTTTTTCTTTTTTCTGACCATAAGATCCCCTAATTGAAATATCATTTCTTGTACTTCAATTGATGTAATGTGGGAGATTTTTAATATTGGTATTGTGGGAAATCCTTTCTCATAACTTTAATTTCCACTTTTTCCATGGAAACAAACGGAGTTAATGTTGAAAATTTCGATAATTTTTTTAATAAAATTTCACAAGTCTTACCATTGACAAGAATCCATTTTCTTATGTACATATCACTTAATTGAAACTTAAGGCCATAGAAATTCATTATTGCATTTTCATAATGAGGAAGGCATTCGTAAGATAGAACGAAAAGGGATTAAAAATTGATGCATTTTAGATGGCTAAGAATACAAAATGGGCTAAAGAATACATTCCAGAATGGGTTGCGTTCTCTAACGTATTCTATGATCTAAGAATAAGATACATACCAAATACTATTTCTGTCTTCTCAAAATATATTCTTAACATAGAATGCATACCTACCAAACACAGCTGATGAGTCAAATCAGTTTTGTTATGCATGGAAATGAATTTTTTTTTTTTTTTTTTTTTTTTTTTTTGAAAGCAATGCCAAAGAAGATAATTATCATCTTCTTGAGTGGTACGCATGGTGACTGGTGACCCATCATAGAACTCAATGGTATTTGTACTACCAACCTCCAATCTCAATGGGCAATTTAGGGATTTGAGCGATCATAGTTGTGCGCATGGTTTTACTAATCGATATTGGATCGGCTGGATTAGTGGATATGTATTGATTTTGACAAAGATTGATTCCAATCTGATACTCAATACCTTCCCTTTTTTAATAATTTTTTTAAGTATCATCCATGCATGTATCACTCAACCATTGGTTCCGTATCCGATCCAGATTAGTATCAAATCAGTTTTGGCCTTGACTGATACTGTATTTGATACTTGGAACTGAAACCTTATTTGTAGGTATTCTTTCCATGGTTTCCATTTTGTAAGTAGTTCTGATCATTAGGGAAGATCCTTTTGAGCAGCATGACTCCTTTTTCATATTGTTCTTTCAAAAATTTCAATAACTAGCAATCCATGTGGCCAATCTTTGAATTCTTCATTTTCGGTTGATTTGAATTGGGGTGTATGTTTGGCCCGGCAAACTTGAGGCCATACCAAAACCCCTACTCAAAAATTTCAAAGCCTGGGTTGTGCCTCTCGGGGCACAGGTTGTGAGCCGAGATTGGGATTCCTAGGGCTTGGGCTGAAAGCTTTGGGTTGAGCTCAGCCCAGCTCGACTCTACCTTATATATGTCGATACACACGTGCAAAACTATGCATTATATATGTATTATGTGTGGATTATACAAGATAAGGATCATGGATTAAGTATCAAAATCTTACATTTAATAAAAACAATTTAATTGAATATATTAAAATTAATACTTTTTTAGGGAGAAAAAATATTTTTCAATATCTTTTTTGTAAAAAAATAACATTAAAATAACAAAACTAAGCCCGATAGGGCCGGGCTTCAACTGAGATAACCCAGCCAGGCAGTCCTACTTCAGGCCAGACCGGGCTGGATTTGAGCTCATTACTAGGAACATTGGGCTGGGCCTCGGTTTCCAGTAACCCATCCCAACCTGGTCAGGTGCACCCTAGATTAGAAGGTAATATTAATAAACGGATTGGAATAAATGTAACCGAGGTGACATTATCACCTGGCAGGCCATGTATCTAATGTCTAATGAGGGTAATTTTGGTATTTAAAGGGGTGAAATGTTAAGCTAACGGCATAAACACCTAGTGACAAAATCTAATTGTAACCGGTCCACATAAGAAATCTATTTTGGAGATAAAAAAATTCGTACTGATTTAAAAACAATCAAATGTGATCTTGGAATTGCACGAGAAATGGAAATCCTCGTGGTAGTATCTCCTCACCCTTTTTCTATTTTAATCACATCGTTTCATTTGTTTTGACGTAAAATTTTTAATTTTACTGTAAATTTTATGTATAATATTTTATATGTAATTTTTTTTCAATGTTTATTTTTAAGAGTTAAAATATACAGATCTCCAAATTGGGAAAAGAATTCGTCTTTTTATACTTATTGGAAACAAACATTCGAAAAAAAATTACATATAAAATATTGCACATAAAATTATACACCAATTTTACCTCTCTTTTTTTTTTCTATTTTTCCATCACTAGCACTTAATTATACACAGATTTTTCCCTATTCCGTATAACCCAAAACCTGAGAAAGTACTTGACCCTCCAGTCCAACTTTAGAAAACCCAAGCCTAAGTATGAGCCTGATTGAGCTTGGACAGGGACACGTCCTAAACATCAGGTTGGGCTTGGACAGGGTCGAGTCCTAGACCTGAGGTTGGGTTTGAGCATAGCCTTATCCACATGCTTGTTGACTGATAGCCATTACCTGCAGATCCTCTTCTCACTTAGTAACCATCTCACTTCTTTGGATTCTGTGGATGGGGTGTGAGATCTATCTCTAGAGCATGGGATTCACACTCATCAACAGTTCCCAAGGATATGGCAGCTTTGTTTGGTTGCAAGGGGAATCAAAAGGAAGGGAAATGAAATTTTCTAACTTTAAATGGAAACTTTTATAGTTGTAACACAACATGATTGTATAAATTATCTAAATTTCTTAACATATTTAGTAATGATACTTATAAGATGCAAAATTTATTTTCATTTTCAAATGAGAGGGATTTGGATGCAAAGTGAAATGTAAGTTAACAACTAAATATGGAATAATTTAGAATTAGTTACATAATAATGTGACAGCATGTGTTGTAATCATTACAAAAATTTTAATGAAAATTTAAAAATTTCACTTCCCTTCCCTTCAATTTCCTTTGCAACCAAACAAAGTCATAAGGAGAGGATCTGGACTCATCAAGAGATGCCTAGGGCCTGTTTGATAAAACTTCAAATTCTTGATTCTATGGATTCAGGCTCCCAGGGAACCATTTTGGAGTAGAAGCGCGTTTGATAAGCTCGGTTGGATTCAAACTCCCACAGAATGAATCGGATTCAAAATGGCTCTAGAATCCAAAATTTTGGAGTAATTAATACTTGCTCCAACATGTTGAAGCAAGTTTTTGGGAGAAGACAACGAATCCAACTCTCACTTGACTCTCACTTGACCACCACCACCACTACCACCACCCACCACACACAACCACTGCCACCACCTACCACCACCACCTCCACCTCCACCTCCACCTCCACCACCACCACCCCCCATCACCGCTATCTCCCATCACCACTACCACCCATCACCCATTACCCATCACCTATCACCCATCACCCATTACCCATCACCCACCGTCACTTTTCGAGACTTCAATTAGGGGGATAGTGTTTATCAAACATGTCTCTATTCCAAAGATACTTTGAAATTCATTACAGAAAATGTGTTATCAAACATGTTTTTTATTTCAAATAGTCTTGGAGTAGCCTCAAGTAGAATCCAAATTCTGAACTGGAATCCAGAATCCAACGCAGAAGTTTTATCAAACAGACCCTATGGGTGCAAAATTTACACCAAAAGTACCGTTTACCAAAATCAAATCTAACCATTTACCCCGGAACTGAGAGACCGTTTAGTAATCAGTTCAGTTCTGGTTTGAAATATGACACTGTTTACCTAATAGGTTTGATTCGATTTGAAACCATTTAATCCGGCTAATTACATCGGCCAAACACCAAGTATGATTCTTATGCAAAGAATCCATCTCTTCTTGCATAGCTTTTAACTACTCAGCTTTGTGTTCATCAATTTGTGTTTCTTCAAAGTAATCTGGTTCACCTGTATCTGTCAGTAAAATATATTCATTTGGTGGATACCTGGTAGATGGTTGTCGTTCTCTGTTAGATCTTCTCAACTAAAGCTCAACTGGTGGCTTTGGAGGGGCTTGCTCCCCCTCTTTGTGGCGTCGCCAACATGCTCCGCCTGGGTGTCAGCAACAGCAACTGACGGAACCTGCGGCCAGCCAAGTTCCCTTTCAAGTTGGACAAAAATTCTATTCAGACGCGTCATTTATACAGATAATTCTTTGGCGTCTGAAAAAAAAAATTCACCAGCAAGCATAAGATTTTTCATCTGTATGGGTAAACTTTGGACTTCATCATAAATCTTTGTCATTCTATCTGTCATTATATCTATTTGGTTGTAGTATTCCTCAGTAAGGCGGTAAACGCTTCAATGGAAGCTTCAAAGGATGATTGTTCGATCAGTGTCATCATACAACTCTGCCCACTGAAGTATGAACCACTGCCTTTTGAATCAACTAAGGGATATGTTCCAGCAATAATATCCATAATAAGGCCTGCTAATTGAGACATTAGGGCGATTGGATCAACCCCAGAATCCATAAACTCTCTGGCTTTCTTTACTGTTTATGTCGTGTCCAATGGCATGGCCAACTCCAAAAGATCAAGCAATTTCTCATCTGAAACAACCCCCACAAGTTCATTTAAATAGATGTGGTGATTCTTTTTCCTAACAAACTCAATTGGTCTAAGATAGTTTCAGCGTCTCGAAGTGAACCCTCTACATTCAAAGCAATCAGCTTCGGTGCATCGTATTCAACGTCTAGATTCTCGTCTATCTGTTGAAACCTTTTTTATTTGGTAACAATTTCAGCCTCCTTGATTTTGTTGAAGACGTATTTCTGACACCGTGATAATACAGTACGAGGAATAGTATCCAATTCTGCAGTAATGAATATGAAGACAACACGAGGTGGAGGTTCTTCAAGAAATGTCATAAACACTGACCATGTCCTGGAAGGTAACAAATGGCCATCAAGCACAAAGACCTTGAAATGTGATGTGAGGTTTTTGGACAGACCCTTTAGTGAGGACCAGATTTATCTATTCTTTTCTTACAAGTGTCTCTTGTTGAGATGAACCTAAAGACTTTCTTCTTATTTCTTCATTCAACAGACTTCTTGTTACTTGACTCATGCTAAGCTTCCCATCTAGTGCAGAATTGCTAAGAAACACCATTAGTGTCTCCCAACTGTCTGGTAATGAACTAAGTAGTAACAAGGTTTGTAATTCATCATCTAACACAATCTTCATGGAGGATAGCTAATTCACAATACTCTGTACCTCATTTAAATGTGTTGTAACTGAGTGTCCATCTATGTACTTTAGTTTCACAAGTTTTCTGATCAGAAATGCTTTATTGTCGGCAGTTTTCCTTTTGTACAAACTTTTCAATTTATTTCATAGTGATTGTGCCGACGTCTCTGTGGAGCCATAATGGAAAACTGTGTCGTCTAACCATTACCGAATAAAATCAATAGTTTTTCAGTCCAAGGTCTTCCACTAGGCATGGGACAATTTTTTTGGTTTTGTCGTATCACCCTGTATGAGTCCGTATAAATCTTTACAGTATAATAAGTCTTCCATCTGAGATTTTTAAATCATTCAATTGCTCTCATTCAAACTAATCATCCGTATTAGGGTTTCCTCTATTGTTCACACACAGTTATAAAACTTGGCTCTAATACCAGTTGTTAGGAAAAACACAAAACTTTTTTCTCTTGTATGCAAACCAATAGAGAACACAACTACAAATATATGCACAAAAATATAACAGCGAAAATAAATAGAGACAATCAAACCACAAGAAACACCAATTTTTATGTGAAAAATCCTTTTAAAGTGAAAAGGAAAAAATCAAGGGACCTAGTCCAGGTAAATCTCCACTATAATAATAACTGGTACACAATACAATTTTCTCTAATCACAGCTAAAGGTTTCAAATCTCTAAGAGATATAATCCATTATTAGGTAATACAATAACTCAACAAAACAATTGGTGGTAATCCAAGAATAACAAGGATACTCTCACCTTGATGCCGACGCAATAAATACTGAGAAAAACTGTCACATTTCTCTCTTCCCTGTACAGGGAGAATGATGTCACGCCATATATGTAAGGAATAAGAGCTTTCTCTATCTCTACTCACTGGAGGAACAAAGAACACCGGCTTTCTGCAATTTCTTCGACTCTATTTTTCTCCCTTGAGAGTTCACGGCTCTGAACTAGAAGACTCTCGATCTTCTATATATCTCACCGCCTATATGTTAAAGGCTTTTTATAGAGAGGGATGAATGGAATACGGTTTATAACAGTGTCGAAATCCTCTCCCGTCGACCTGCTGCCTGCAAAGGGCTGGATTTCAGTCTGCCCACCTCCCCATGTGTTGGTAGGCGAGCCGACTGATCCTCAGCCCTTCGATCAACCGCAAGAATCTCCTGTCGGGAGAGGATTTTTATCATTTATAACAAACCGTATTGGATTGCTTTACAATGAAGTAAAGTTAAAAGGGGTAATAAGAGAGGCACCACCTTTTTGGGAAAACCTCCTTACGGAGGAGCAAGGGGTGGGTCACCCTCACCCACTCAGGTGTGAGGAGGAAAACCCAACACTCTACATGTGCTTATTAGGAAAAAATTCCCCCTTATGGTGCATTTGTTTGTGAGAGACGCATTATGGTAACCTAAGGGTGTCAAAACTGGGCCTGGCCCGGTAGCACGGACCGAGCCAGCCGGATATAACCCGAACCCAGCCCGGACCGAGCCTTAATGGATAGGTTTTGGTCTGAGCTTGTAAAGCTCGACACCGTTTCAGCCCAAACCGAAACCAAACCTGACCGATTCGTTAAGAAGCCCGAATTAGCCCAAACTGATAAAGCCCAACCCGAACACCGGTAAGGTCCGTTCGGGCCCAATTTCTTAATTTTCATGGTTTTAAATTTTAATAGATTTTGTTACACTATTAGAGTTCACTTCATGATCTAGAAAATTATGTGAATCTATAGTTGAAAAGATTATGTTAATTGTTATAGTTTATTAAATTACATACATATGGAAGGAATAATGCTAATTTTATAGATAGAAATAATAAAATAGGCTATATAGTTTACATATAAAAGGGGTCCGATAAGCCCGATAAGTCCGATCCGGACCGAACCAACCCGAAATCACCTTAATAAACCCAGTCCGATAACAAATCGTCACCGGACCAGCCCGTTAGTTATTATGTCCAACGCAGCCCACCTCAGCCCGAACTCTTAATAGACATGTTTTGGACTGGGCTTATAAAACCCGACACTGGTTCAGCTCGAACCGAAACCAGCCTAGACCAATCCGTTGACACCCTTATGGTAACCCATGCATGAAGAATGGGGAGTGGTACTTGTGAGTGGGCCCATGGGTAGAGAATTTCTAAGCAGACTCTGGTTCTATTATGTGGGAATCATTTCCATCAGTTGGATATCAAGGGGATCATCAGTTGGATATCAAGGGGATTGTGGAGCTAAGGCTACTAACATTCTACTTCACCTCGGACCTTGCAATAATAAGAGCCTACTATACTACGAAGCCCTTTTGGATATCAAGGGAATTGTGTAGAATTTGTTTATGAAAAACATTTATGTTCTTTAAAAATGTTATTATTTCAAAGAAACACTTCTGCGGTAGTGTTCTGTTTTTTAAAAATGTTTTTATTTCTAAGAAAGATTTTTGAAAAACACTTCCATGGTAAGGTTGTTGTTCTTTAAAAATGTTTTGTTTCTTAAAAAGATTTTTAAAAAACACTTCCATGGTAAGATTTCTGTTCTTTAAAAATGTTTGCCTCTTTTCTTTATTCTATGTTTGCCTTTCTCTTTATTTTTATAGGCATATTTTCTTTATGCTCCGCTCTCCATGACCCCAAAAACATTTCGCCATTATTAGGAGGTAATAAGTTTTTTCAATTCTTGTTTGCCATTTATTTAATATATAAATTTTATTACATAAAGGGTGCTACTTCTTGTCACCATAATTGAGAACTTAGGTAATTATAAGCTTCTTTTATTGTTTATTTCCTATTTTATTCTTACAAATTATTTTAAATTAATGGCAAAAGAGGACATTAAAAAAATTGAAACCAACTTATTATCATGCTACTTTTGAGAGTGTCATTGTCATTCATGTTTTTCAATTATACATATGATAAAATGATAGGATTTATCCACATTAGAAAAAGAAGTGTTTTATACCAAAAAGGCATAACAATTAAGTTTACAGTTTGTTTTTTATTGAGCTTGTTTACAACATTATTTTCCCTTACATAAAATATCAGTATAATTAACCAAATTTAAATTTGTAAACCCTATCGTATGGTTGTAAGGATAAATACATAGGCAACATAAGATGCTCTCAAGATATTGAAAATTTTAGCAGATTCAAGACCCTACTTACTCATGCCCATAGACGACTTTTGCATTACTGGATAAGGAGTTATTGCCTTCCATAAGAAGAAAGGGGGAGGAAGGGTGCATATATGGGACAAATCACGACAAAAGAATCAAACTCTTGACTTCTAAGTGTCTGCACTCTACAATGAGACAACCGACCAAATGAACAATCTTAGTCTCAAGAGTCAATTGTACTGCCAGATAAATTCATCTTGGCAACCATACCTAATTAAGTTAGGGCATTTTAAAATCATGTGTTAGGTATGGTTTAGAAATTCAAGCTGTCTTTCTCTTAATTAGTTTGATGATGAATTATGTTAATTTTCATATTAACTTAACCTCAAATCCTTAATTGCAGGCACTTGTGACTTAAAAAGAACCAACCGTGGATATTTTGCCAGTCAAGGTCAAAGCATGCCGACATGGGATATTAATGGTTCATTTTAAATTCTAAATTGGTTTATGGAGGCCTAACTCAAAACTCGTTTTGTCTGAACCTGAGTCAACTTGACCTAAACTTGGACCGGGTCAAAGTCGAAGTCAACGTTGTCAACATCAAGGTCAAACTAAATTGAGCCTGGTCATCGAGTACTTTTTGTTGAGTGGTGGGGTCAACCAAGTCGGTAGGTCTTTGCTCAGTTTCACGCTTGTGTTGATGTAGACAAGAAAAAGGCCAAAGCAAATCGGGATATTTTTCTGTTGGGGAAATAAAGATAGCCTGGCAGCGTGGCATTGTGCACAAGCGTCTTAATTTTAGGATCGAACCGGTAGTCAGACTTAACTGGTTTGAATTAATCTGAAATTGATCTAGATTGAACTATTATTGGACATGTTTTAGATTGAGGTATGACATATCCTACCAGTCCGTTCTAGTTCTAGCTAACCTAAAACCGGCCCGAAAAAACTGATTGATGAGTTCGAAGTCGATAATGACCCAAACCAAACCTATTTAGATTGAATATTAAACCGTAGCTTCACTACTTCAGCCTTCTGAATAGCCTTAACGAGTTCCCTATCTGGTTTAAATCCTAATCGACCCGAACAATCCGAAACCAGACTGACCCATTAATTAATGTTCACAGTGCAGTGCAGCCCTCCCAACCCAAACCTCTTAAGGAACGTGTTTCAATCAAACCCTATAAAGCCCAATAGTAATTTTGCCCGATCGACCTTTTGACACCCCAAACTAAACCATTCACAAGCTGTGACTAAACATTTTTGTCTTTCCATTTTGGCAGAGAATTTATCTTTGCAATAATGAAGGAAGCAAAAATATAGAAATCATTTATATTTTATTTAAAATATTACTCATGCTTATAATTTGCCGAAGGATTTGGTTTTGCTTAATGAACAAATGAGAAACAAATTTATTTAATGGCTAATTGTACTTGTGTTTTTGTAATTGTGTGAACAATTTAGAGTTTAAATTGTATGAATTGGATGTTTTAATTGATAAAGGCTTCCCATGGCTTTATAATATTGATGAATACCTCAATTTAATGGTTTTCTTTTGAATTTAGATTTGTTTATTCTCAATTAACGATTCATGCAATTGATACAGAACCGTTCAAATAGTGTAAGGACAAACAAAATCGTTTGATAGCAAATTGAATCATAAAAAAACCATGAAAGAACTGATATTCTAACCGTTGGCAATACCACAACCGAAAACATTTAAACCCATATATACCAAAAACCATTTTCGGACAGAATTGCCAATAATTAGAAATCACTAATGGTAAGTTTCATACCGTTTACCTAAATGTATGGCAAAAGTATTTTCCTATTACATACATAGTGAACCGTTTAACAAGCTTATAAGTGCCCTCTCACATGATATGATCATTGTTGGTCATTTTACATTCCCATGGGAAAGGGTGTAGGAGATGTTCTTTTTATTATTGTGGGATAGGGTTTCTCACACTGTCATGTAGGAGAAATCTCCCTCAAGGCTTAGAGAATGGTATCATCCACAAGAGCCCACTTGTTCAGAAAAAAAAAAAATAATAATAATAATAAAATATTGAGATATTTTATGATTCCATGGCAGCACTGGAATCTTTTTACTTATTAGGGTATTATTATTGTGGGAGGGCTGAAGTAGAGAAAGAAAAACAAATAGCTTACCCTGAAGGTGGAATTTTTTAGGCTTGAACAGGCTTGTTAAATAGTAGACCGGCACGTGTCTACTTGTTTTATTTTATATATTTTTTTCTTACACAATTATTGTAATATAAATAATACATTCTTTGTATATTTTCGTTACAGTTGAATGAGATTACAATTCTAGAACTTTCTCTCTGTTGTATACGCTCTCTAGAAGTTAACATGGTATCAGTTGATTTTTTTCTTGTTCTCTATTACAAATTCTTCTGTAAGCCTTATGTAATTTTTCTGAATCGTTTCTATTTTTTTACTATCGATTGAACTCAAGTTCACTTGAGTAGAATTGGCTAAGTTATTTACCAAATTTGTAAATCGACTTGGTCCATCAGAAATTTTGCTAATCATACATGCATGGAAAGTAAACATATAGAATTATAACATGTGGATGAAAATGTTGGGAATTTAATTCTACACTAAATACATAAAATAAGTGATTTAATAAGATAGACCATTTACTTTGCTTACATGTTAAACAAAAGAATCAATTTTTTTTTTCTTTTTTTTTTTATTTCCTTTGGAATTAATACAAAAGAAAAAAAAAATTTCTTTATCTTTTTTTTTTTTTTTTTTTCTTATCAGAGAGGAGATTAAAAGGGATACTTTTGGAATCAAATGCTTGAAAGTAAGAGAATTATGAAAAATTGCACTTGTAAAATTATAACAGGTGAACGTGTTTTTATGTGAATGGAAGTCTTTAGTTGATTTATTTAATTATTACATGGGTTAGAAGGGTTGTACGTGGAGACTTCCCAGCCCTCCTTGTCTCAAAGAAGAAAAATGGTAACACTAGGAACTCGCTAGACTATATTAAAGAAACAAAAGAAACTCATAGCCTATGTAGCCTAGGACCACCCTTTTGATCATCAAATGGCCTTGAAATTTAAAAGATAGTTTTTAAATTAAGGCCCACATAAAGCTAAACCAGTTACCATTCCTGTTCAAGATAAATGGTTTATATACATGTACGTATACGTGGTACATATGGCTCTCTCTCTCTCTCTCTCACTCTCTCTCTCTCTCTCTCTCTCTCTCGCGTAGGTGTTGATTCAGTTCAAACTATCCAAACCAACTGGATAACCCAACAAAAATTAATTATAAACATACACAAATTGAATTTAAAAAAAATAAGGTGAAATCATTTTAATTTCTTCCTCCACTTACTTTAGTTCAATTTCAATGGAACACTTCATTGATAAAGAGTTTGGATCATCTCCATGTATATGTCTTTTCATTGGATACCATCATTGTTCATAGGGGACGGGAGTAGGACTCGTGTCACACTCTAATTCTGACTGAACCAAAAGTGTGAGTGAACCGTCACTAAATCAACGGTTCACACCAAGATCTCAATAAGACCGTATCCACTTACACAAGCCATTGCACATAATCATAATCATAATATAAATAAATACAGCGAAAATTTTTAATTAAATGAACTGAGTACTTCTATTGATAAATAAAATAAATTATCTAATTATTCAATAAACCGAAACGTAAATAAATATATTTACATCATTTATAAATCCAACTGGAAACAAAATAAAATAAACTAAAACCATCTTAGAGGTACACACAGTAAGGGCACTCGTATGATGCGTCATGCTCGTCCTCTCCTGCTTGCACTCCTAAGGCAGCAATATCTCCATACACTGGAGCATCCACGTAGTCCTCCACAGTATAACCTGCATCCACATCTAAAAATGGTGTATACACAAGGGTGAGCTTACAATTTAGCTCAGTAAGAAAATTAAACAATGCAATAAGTAATATGCATAAGTAACACTCACATTTGGTCTGGTATACTTGCACAGTGCTATGTAAGGTTTGGCGGTCACCTCACCTCCATGCACGAGAGTGTGAACATGCCCAACGGATCACACACTGCTATCGCCACACATCACTCACTCCGATATATAGATAGAGCTAGAGTCTGGTGGGCAAGTTGTGCCTACGTCCCACGTCCTCCCCCTGATATCCTCTATCGTACCAATACTTACACCCCTATTGGCAATGTCTTACAAGTGGGTTCGTCACTAACCAATTCTATATGTCATCACAGTAGAACCCATCCCAGCACAGCTCCCTATGGCATAGAGATAGGGCTCGAGTTTGGTGGTCAAGCCGGAGACCACAATGCCACGTCCTCCCCCTGATACCCTACCCGCACCAAGCATGATAAGATAGTAGCGATACGAAAAGGTGTCAATGTGAGGAATGATCCAAAACCCCAGACCCTTTCCATTTCACACACCAACGAAAACATTCACATGCCTAACAATCACATCCTAGCATAGCGAGTATGCGTGAACAGATATAATAACTGAAAATAAAGATGACATGTGAATATGCACAAGCAACACTCTATAGAAACAATAGTTATTAACAACATTTTACTGTTATTAATTAATTAGGGTCTAGGTCCAATTCCCTTACCTGATGCTTGATTGTTAGCTTGCTCCGCATCACAGAATCCAATCTCACTATCACAAGGTTCTACACGATGTTAGGGTTTAGTTAGAATTAATTTCATAGGTTTTCGTTGGTCAAAAACCAACTGGGTCAAAACCAACCCATTCTGGACATACCGGCCGCAGGTCACTATACAATGGCTTGACTGGTATAGTCAGTCGGACAGCCTTTCCAGGCGACCCGAGAGGTACCGGTCGCATATACCTAGTGTCACCGGTATGATCAACCGGTATGCCTTCGGAAGGCCACCAACTTGGTGTTCGTCTTTCGTCGATCATCGCACATGACTTCTAGGATTCCTTCTATGCATTCTAGGCCTGAGTAATGTAATAGGGTTTGTTTTATCTTCCATTCAAGTCCTACTTCTAATGAACCTTGGTCTAGAATTAGAATCTAGGGTTTATTGAACAATTAGGGTTTAATGGTGAATTAAGGTTTTAGATCAATATCTAGCCTTACATGGTATTGATCAATCATCAACAATATTTAACCTAGAGAAAAGTACAAGCACTTACTGTTGGTTCGTGAACTATGGCCTTCTTCATCCAACGGAATCTCCTCTTCTACATTTCTCAGCTCCTTTCTCCTCTTCAGATCTCCTTCTCCTCTCGAGGGTTTGTGAGAATTAATCAATGAGGTTTAAGAAGGTTTAGGAATCCCTTATATAGGCTAGGATGGAGTTTAGAGAAGTTTCCTACGTTAGGAAAGTCTCTAGGATTGAGATTTGACGAGCGGAACCCATAGAGATCAGTTTCCAGATCTAACTAGTCTGTCCGCGTAGACATACCGGTCGACCGGTATGTAAACCTGTATCATGTGACTGGTATAAAAATTATCAATCTATTTTATCTATTTTTGTGTCTGATTGTCATCCGCTCGTCCCGTCTGGTTCGATTATGATTGGAATACCTATCACAACATATAATAGAGGTTTAGATCGGGTTCATGGAGTGCGGGTCTTACAACTCCCCCACCTTTAAAAGAAATTTCATCCCCGAAATTTGTATGTAGGTCTCACAACTCCTCCACCCTTAAAAGATATTTCGGCCTCAAAATTTGCACATACCTTTTTCGTCGAAAAGGTTGGGGTACTCCTTTCGCATCGCGTTCTCCTCCTCCCAAATGATTTCTTCTACATCTTGGCTTTTCCAATATACATTGACATAATGGATATCCTTGTTTCGGAGGCATTGCACCTTTCGACTTGTGAGCATCATAGGTACCACTTCAAATGTTAAATCCTCTGTCAAGTCTGGTGGTTCTGTTGTCAAGATGTGCGATGGATCCCTGACATACTTCTTCAGTAGTGAAACATGGAACACATCATGAATGCTTGACATGGATGGTGGCAGGGCCAGTTGATATGCTACATTACCACGTCTGGTCAATATCTCTTACGGTCCCACATATCTGGGGCACAACTTTTCTTTTTTACCGAACCGTTTTAGATCTTGCACAGGTGATATCTTCAAAAATTCCTTGTCTCCCACTACAAACTTCAGGTCTCGATGTCCGTTATCTGCGTAATGCTTTTGTCGAACTTGAGCTATCTTTACCCGTTCTTTAATTTGATCAATCGCTCGACAAGTTTCTTCTACGAACTCCGGTCCTACGATCCTTCTCTCTCCCACTTTGTTCCATAACAGAGGTGTATGAAACCTCTTCCTATAGAGTGCCTCATATAGAGCCATCTGGATCATAGCCTGATAACTATTGTTATAATCAAACTCGATGAGCGATAGCTTATCGTCCCATGCTCCCTTAAAATCTATGACACACGCTCGGAGCATAGCCTCCAAGATTTGAATAGTTCTCTCTGACTGGCCATTTGTCTAAAGATGGAAGGCTTTACTAAACTTCATTTTGATTCCCATGGCTTTCTGTAATCCTTTCCAGAACTTGGATGTAAAGTGGGGATCTCTGTCAGATACTATACTCTCTGGCACACCATGAAGTCTGACTATATTATCCACGTATAGCTTGGCCAACCTGTCCATGGTGTACTGAGGTCGTGTACTGAGGTCTGACAGCGATGAAGTAGGCTGTCTTGGTAAGTCGATCGACTATCACCCAAACTGCATCCACTGACCTTGGTGTCAAGGGTAGGTCAATGACAAAATCCATTATGATACATTCTCACTTTCATGTTGGCTCTGGTAGTGGTTATAACAAACCTGCAGGTCTCTGTCTTTTCGCTTTCACTTGCTGGCAATTCAGAAATTAAAATGCGAACCGAGTTACATCTGCTTTCATACCCCTCCACCAATATAATCTCCTCAAATTGTGGTACATCTTAGTACTTCCTGGATCTTCCAAATATGGGGTATAATGAGCTTCTGTCATAATTTTGTCTCTGATGTTCACTCTCAAGTATACATAATCATCCACGATACCTGAGTACCTTGTCTGAATCCAAGGTGAAGTCAGGGTTACTTTTATCCGTTTCCAAATCCTCCTACACTGCTTTGAGGTATGGGTCTTGTAGAACTGCTGCTTTTACCTCCTCTATCAGGTCAGGCAAAATCGTCAATGCTGCAAACATAAGGGTAAACTTTTGTATCAAGCCTTGCTCCACTGGAACGTCTGTCGACTTTAGTAAGAGCTGCTCCTTATTCCCCGTTGAGCCAAAAACTGCAGCACACAATACAACATTTGTACTAAGCCCTGCTTTAGGTTTCGACGGCCATTTTATACTCAGAGCATCTGCTACGACATTTGTTTTACCTGGGTGATACTGAATGTCACAGTCGTAGTCTTTGAGTAATTCTAACCACCTCTTCTGCCTCATGTTCAGGTCCTTCTGTGTGAAGAGGTACGTCAGGATTTTGTGTCAGACTTGATTTGAAACTTTTTACCATACAGATAGTGCCTCCAAGTCTTGATTGCATTAATGACAACTGCTAATTTCAAATCATGCATATGATAGTTTTTCTCATGCTCTTTCAACTGTCTTAAAGCATAGGCGATCATCTGTTCTCTTTGCATCAAAATGCATCCCAGTCCCAAACTCAATGCATCCGTATATAAAGTGAATGTCAAGCCTGGTGCTGGAATAGTCAAGATAGGTGCAGAGACTAATTTTGACTTCAGAGTTTGAAAGCACTTTTCACACTCGTCTGTCCATATGAACTTCTCTCTCTTCTTGGTCAGTTTGATGAGTGGAACAGCGATCCTTCAGTAGTCTTCCATAAATATTTTATAGTAATCAGCCAATCCAAGGAAGCTACGAATCTCAGCAACTGACTTCGGTGCTTCCCATCTTACTATAACTGCAATCTTGCTTGGATTTACCTTGATACCGTCTGCAAATACTACATGACCCAAGAAAGCTACTTCTTTCAGCCAAAATTCACACTTCTTGAACTTGGCGTAGAGCTTTTCCCTTCTCAGTAGTTATAAGGCTGCTCTCAAGTGTGATGCATGCGCCTCCCTGTCCTTTGAGTAGACCAATATGTCATCGATGAATACGATGACCGAAGTGTCCAATATGTCATGAAACACTCGGTTCATCAGCTCCATGAATGACGCTAGGGCGTTGGTCAACCCGAACGACATTACAAGGAACTCATAATGCCCATACCTTGTCCTAAAGGTAGAGCCTTGATCTTCAGTTAGTGATACCAAGATCTAAGATCAATCTTTGAGAAAACTTTTGCACCTTGCAACTGATCGAACAAATCATCAATCCTAGGCAAAGGGTATCTATTCTTGATGGTTAACTTATTCACTCTTGGTAGTTGATACATAGTCGTACGCTACCATCCTTCTTCTTTACGAATAATACAGGCACTCCCCACGACGATATGTTTGGTCGTATGAAACCCTTATCTAGTAGTTCCTATAACTGGGTCTTCAACTCTTTTAATTCTATAGGGGTCATCCTGTACGATACTTTAGACACTGGCGCCGATCCTAGCATAAGGTCTATCACGAACTCTTGTAGCCCTGTCTGGAGGTAGTCTGGGTAAATCTTCTAGAAATACTTCTAGAAACTCTCATACCACATCTAGATCTTCCATCTTTGGCACCTCTGTCGCGACATCGACCATAGACACTAAGTATCCAACTCCTCCCTTTTCTATGCATCTCTTAGCTTTTAGGGCAAAAAGGATAAGCTTCCGCTTCCTACATAACTTAGTTCCTGTGAAGCTGAACTCATTTCCATTATCATCCTTGAAAGCAAGCTTCTTTTCGACACATAATAAACTAGCCGAATGCTGGCCTAACTAATCCATTCCCAAGATGATGTCAAAGTCTACCATCTCGAGTTAAACCAAATTTACTTATAGGTTTTGCCCATTAATAACAACTGGGCACGGCCCATAGAATTCATTCAAAACCACTTCTAATCCCAATGGGGAACAAACTATCAAGTTCGGAGTCAAGGGCTTGACAGGTAGCTCTAGTCTCTTCCCAAAAGATATAGAAACAAAGGAATGTATAACCCCAGAGTCAAAGAGTACTCTAGCGGGTACACCAGCTATATCTACAGTTCTTGAAATTTAATTATCCCTTAGTCTACATGTTCATACATAATAACGCAGTAAACAAAATAGTAAGAGACAAAATCGTACCAGTAACCACATCAGGTGATACGACTGCCTCCTCAGTGGTGACTACAAATACCTTCCCTTGTTGCGGCAGTTGCTTTTTAAGTAGAGTGCAAGTCCTTGCATAATGCCCTACTTGCTGACAGTTAAAGCACTTGATATTATTACCTTGACCAGTTGTCAACTGTGATAGAATGGTATTTGCCCTTGCTAGTATTGTAGTATTTTGAGCCTTGTAGGGCGGAAGGGTCTAATGTTCCCTCCACTAGAAGTCTCAGTAGCAGGCCTTTTCAGTCCCTTGTTTTGAGCAAAGAAGCTATCCCTTTGGCTTGATTCGATCACTCTAGCAATCTGCATAACTTCGTTATACATCTTCTTCTCTAAACCCAGAACATGCTCCTGAATACTTTCTCGCATTCCCATAGTGAATCTACGGGTCTTTGTTTCCTCCTCTTTCATGCTAGCTGGAGCAAAGAAAAATAGTTCTTCATACCTTTGTTGGTACGCATCTACAGTCATCTGGGATTGTTGCAAGTTGAGAAATTCTTTCTACATTTGATCCCGAAAACTCTTTGGGAAGTACTTATCGAAGAAGGCCCCTTGAATATTTCCCATGTGATTTGGATATGCTTTGTCTCCAAGTATGATCGGGTAGAATTCCACCAGGCATTGGCATCCTCCTTGAGCATGTGTGTAGCAAACAACACCTTCTCGTCTTCAGTACAAGTCATCAAACAGAAGTTCTTTTCCATCTCAGCAATCCATTGTGCAAGCCACAATGGTTTTCCTAGCTTCCCTATGAAGGTAGGGGGCTTCAGTTTCAAAAACCTGTCTACGGCTCAGCTAAGGTCATTCTGCCCATGTGCATTCATTCCATACCATGGTGGTGGGTACGCATAGACCCTTTGATAAGCAGATGATATTGGAATCTACTGTAGTGGTTGCAGATTCTATTCTTGATCGATCGGTCCAGTGTTGTCATCCATCAGGTGTGAGGTATTATTCCCTCCAGATTCAAGCGTACCTTATGTAGAGATGTACCCCGGTGGCCTAAACATCTTCAACATCTCATTCAAGAATGTCTTCTGCTGCGCTTTCATTTGGTAGACTAGACTTGTCACTATAGTCTCAAAATTGGTATGAGGAGGGCCTAGCAGATTTGTTGGTGCCCTGTGACTCTGCCCTTCTCCACCATTCCACATTGGTGTCCTATCCACATCATCTCTCATTGGGTTTCCTTCTTCTGGGTTCAGGTTTTGTTCTCTAACATTTCCTGTTTTCACATTTTCCTCGGTTTGACGCATCCTTGAGTGGTGACGTTTTCTTGAACCTCTGCGGTCGTTTTCGTCTGCCATCTCAAATTACTTTTCCCTGTTTGGATCTGAGAAGAAGACATAACACATGAGATATATTTGAATAGTCACATTTTGTCATAATAGTGTTAGTCTTCAACAAATGCAAAGCGAAAAACCCTAATGGAAACCTTAAAATCAAAATTTTAAATTTTTTTGAGCCTGAATAACCTATCCGATCGCAACATACCGATTACAACACTGTAGAATATGGTGCCACTGGTATGTCCAGGGGGACGAACCTCTTGGGCTTCCCTAGGGGTACCGATCAATGTACCAATCACGGCACTGTAGGGTATGGTGCGACCGATATAGTCGACCGAAAAATTTTTCTCTCTTGTCGAGAGATACCGATCGCCTATCCCAAGAGATATCGATCGACTGGTATAGGGTAAAACCATCGACCGGTATGCCTGAAGAAGGCTTTAAAATCGTAATTTTTGACTCATTTCTCACTTTTTCTTCTCCTTTTTCTCCGGTGGCGATTCCTCTCTGACTTGGTGAGTTGCTATAGTCCGACCGGTGCACGTCCGACCGGTGCATGTAGAAGAGATTCTTCTCACTCAAGAGTACTCCACAACCTCTCCAAGTAAGTTTCTTCCTTCCTCACTCTCTTTTACATCGTTTCTTCATGGTTTCTTGCCCAAAAACTATGTTTTTCTAGATTTAGGACATTCTAACCGTAAGAACTCTTTTTCTTTGGCTTGAAAATGGTTTTGGGACCTCTATGGACAAAAACCCCCAACTTATTTGAGGTTCCACTGTATGGTTTGCTCAAAATCAAAATTTTTGGTGGTTTTAACCTAGGTTTTTGCCAAAATCAAAATTTTCTGGATAGTGTTGAAATTCTTGCTTTGTGTGATGATTATTTGGTCTCTATTTGTTGCTATATGATTATGTAAGTCCTCCTACCCAAATTTTGGGTGAGTTCGAGGCCTTTGCTTGAAATACTGTCGTTATGCTGTCGAAATTTTGAAAAATCTTGACTAATTCTCATTGTTTTGTTTTGTTTTGTATTTAAATCATGTCTAGGCATCGTGGTACTTGTAAGCACACATATGCTTCAGGCATGAACCGACCACACCCGCCTGTCTCACAGTATGATGCATGGTGGTTTCATTCGGTTGCGATAGAAGCATGTTTCCCATAGTTTGAGGACAAAAACATCTAGTTTAGACACCGTGTGAATCTAGAACAACTCCAACGATTCGATGTTGAAGCTGTCTTTGATGCACTTGAGTGGTTGCTAGTAATCACCTATACAATGACTACCCGACCCAATCTAGTAAAACACTTCTATGCCAACTAGGAGGTTGAGGGAGATCTTAATGACTTCGATTAATGTAGAGACATCACACTAGCTTTGTCAAAGGTGTTCCCATATCGTTTCACACCTACTAGCTTATTGACTTTTTGGGGATTTCCAATGATGGTGACTTGGTTTACTGTGCTCCCAAGGTGAAGGGCTACCTTACCAAGGACCCATGCTAAGAGGTTGCAGAGTAGATCCTCAACCCAGGGGCACCCATGAAAGCTACAAGCTTACGACCTCTTCCTTGTGTCTATTATCGCATTATTCAACATAATATAGTTCCTCAGAGTGGTCACTATAGCGAGTTGTCTCAACTTATACAGTATCTCACTTATTGTGTCTGCACTAGAGAGCGCATCTGCCTACCCTATATTATTATCAGGACTATGCTCCAGGCTACCACGCCCAACCTAATAGGCAACCTTCCTTATGGTCGGCTTATTACTACTTTCTTGCAACGCCTTCACGTAAACATGAGAGATGAGATTGCGATCGAGGATACCATGTGTTCTGACATTGACTAGGATGTCATCGTCAAGATGAAGATGGACAACCTACCAATCAGTGACGAGGAGTTAGAAGCCCCTCCTCCTCCACCTAGGAGGGTAGCAACAGCAGTGGTAGCAGTAGCAGCCAATGCAGCTTATGTGGAAGAGGTAGGGAATGATGATGATGAATACATGGAGGACATTCCTGCACCTACACCCCAGTCTATACCTACGGTGGGACCATCTCAGCCTCCTCCAGATACAGTAATGGGTATGTTCATGGAGACTCAAGATGCCCAGCATGAGATGAACCGTGACCTGGGACCCCTTACTCGCACTTAAGGGTCACACAGGAGCAGGTACACTGGCTCAGGTTCGCATATGAGCATGACTATGACATTGCCGGCCCTATTCCTCCGATGCCCCCAACCCCATGATGGATCACTTTATTTTCTCTCCTATCAGTACTATGACTTTTATAACAGGGTAACTATCCTATTTATGGACTGTACCTTGTAGTACAATTTAACATTTTATTTTTGAGTTTTAAATTTTACTATTTTTATATGGTTTACTACCTAGAATATACTGCTTATTGAGTTCCTCCTTTAATATAGTATATTATGTTCTTTCGTATTTAGTCTCAGGCATCAAACAGGTGCTTATGGTGTGTTTTTATTAAATCTTTTAAGTTTTTCTATCTCAGTCATTTGACTTGGTTAGGTGCATGTATGGTCTGTTGAACCTAAGAGTTCTGATACCAAGTTGTCACACCCCAATTCTGACTGAACCAGAAGTGTGAGTGAACCATCACTAAACCAACGATTCACACCAGGATCTCAATAAGACCGTGTCCACTTACACAAACCATTACACATAACCATAATCAGAATATAAATAAAAACAGTGAAAGTTTTTAATTAAATGAACTGAGTACTTCTATTAATAACAAAATAAAGTATCCAATTATTTAATAAACCAAAACGTAAATAAATATATTTGCATCATTTATAAATCTAACTGGAAACAAAATAAAATAAACTAAAACCATCCTAGAGGTACATGCAGTAAGGGCTCTCACATGATGCGTCATGCTCGTCCTCCCCTACTTACACTCCCAAGGCAGCAACACCTTCATACACTGGAGCATCCACGTAGTCCTCCACAGTATAACCTGTATCCACATCTAAAAATAGTGTGTACACAAGGGTAAGCTCACAATTTAGCTCAGTAAGAAAATCAGACAATGCAACAAGTAATATGCATGAGTAATACTCACATTTGGTCTGGTATACGTTTACAGTGCTATGGTAAGGTTTAGCGGTCACCGCACCTCCATGCATGAGAGTGTGAGCACGCTCAAAGGATCACACACCGCTGTCGCCCCACATCACTCACTCCGATATAGCGATAGAACTAGAATCTGGTGGGCAAGCTGTGCCTCCATCCCATGTCATCCCCCTGATACCCTCTACCATACCAATACCTACACCCCTATTGGCAAGGCCTTGCAAGTGGATTCGTCACTAATCAATCCTATATGTCATCACAGTAGGTATTATCCCAATACAGCTCCCTACGGCATAGAGATAGGGCTCGAGTCTGGTGGCCAGACCAGAGACCACAATGCCACATCCTCCCCCTGATACCCTATCTGCACCAAGCGTGCTAAGATAGTAGATATACAAAAAGGTGCCAGTATGAGGAATGATCCAAAACCCCATGCACTTCCCATTCCACACACCAACGAAAACATTCACATGTCTAACAATCACATCCTAGTATAGCGAGTATGCGTGACCAGATATAATAACTGAAAGTAAAGATGACATGTGAATATAGACAAGCAACACTCCGTAGAAACAATAATTATTAACAATATTTTACTGTTATTAATTAATTAGGGTTTAGGTCCAATTCCCTTACTTGGCGCTTGATTGTTAGCTTGCTCTACTTCACATAGTCCAATCTCATTATCACAAAGTCCTACACGATGTTAGGGTTTAGTTAGAATTAGTTCCATAGATTTTACGTTGGTCAAAAACCAACTGGGTCAAAACTAACCCATTCTGGACATACCGATCGCATATACCGGTCGCAGGTCACTGTATAGTGGCGTGACTGGAATAGTCAACCAGATAGCCTTGGCAGGCTACCCAAGAGGTACCGATCGCATATACCGGTCGCGCCTAGTGCCACCAGTATGATCGACCGGTATGCCTTCGGAAGGCCACCAACTTGGTGTTATTCTTCTGTCGATCATCGCACATGACTTTTAGGATTCCTCTTATGCATTCTAGGCCTGAGCAATGTAATAGGATTTGTTTTATCTTCCATTCAAGTCCTACGTTCTAATGAACCTTGGTCTAGAATTCGAATCTAGGATTTATCGAACAATTATGGTTTAATGGTGAATTAAGGTTTTAGGTCAATACCTAGCCTTGCATGGTATTGATTAATCATCAACAATACTTAACTTAGAGAAAAGTATAGGCACTTACCGTTGGTTCGCGAACTATGACATTCTTCATCCAACGGATCTCCTTTTCTACCTTTCTCAGCTCCTTTCTCCTCTTCAGATCTCCTTCTCCTCTCTGGGGTTTATGAGAATCAATCAAAGAGGTTTAAGAAGGTTTAGGAATCCCTTATATACGCTAGGATAGAGTTTAGGGAAGTTTCCTACGTTAGAAAAGTCTCTAGGATTGAGATTTGATGAGCGGGACCCACAGAGATTCGTTTTCTCATCTAACTAGTCTGCCCGCACAGAGATACCGATCGACTGGTATCATGCGACCAGTATAAAAATTATCAACCTATTTTATCTATTTCCGTACCTAATTGTCATCCGCTCGTCCCGTCTGGTTCAGTTATGATTGGAATACCTATCACGACATGTAATAGAGGTTTAGATCGGGTTCACGGAGTGCGGGTCTTACAACTCAACCCTAGTCCATAGAGTCGCCAGTGCCCAGACAGCTGCCACTACACTATGAGGCACTTCCCTCAACATAGTCTTTTCAAACACCTAAATTTAGGGCCCAGTGAATACGCTTAATTGAGGGCTTGATTTTGATTTAACTAACCATAAAGGATCTTTCTACTTGACATTGGTTCCTCTTAGCATACACTCATAAATGGGGTATTACGAAACTACAATATACAAGGAGCAGCTTTTGTATTTGAGAGGCAAGGGTTGAGTGGGTTTCCCGTGATCTGATGGACATTGAGTGCGAATATCCCAACCATAAATAGTTGATTACCTCTGTGGAATGAGTGGAAGATGATGGAGATAACATAGCCTTCTCACACTATCTCTGTGTGTTTTAAACGCATTATATGTTATATATGTAAGGATTATGTCCATCCCATGTGGACTGTGGGACCTACTGCCCCAAGAGTTGGTAGATGAATGAGAGACTAGATGTTTACGGTAAGGATTTTAATCCTCTCATGCCCTCATGTTGGCATGAGGAAAATTCTGTGGCTATAGTTTACTGTGTGCACATACCGATGTATTAGTATATGCGCACAGTGAATGACAACCACAAGATTTTTCTCATGCCAACATGAGGGCATGAGAGGATTTGAATCCTTACGGTAATCACCTAGCAGTTAGGATATACAAAACAAGTTTTGAGCCCTATTGGTGGTGGTGGCTATCTGGTAAAACTCACTCTAATTGCACCCTACTCTCTCTCTCTCTCTCACTTGGGTATTTACCTCATCTTGGAGACATACCATTAGAGAAACTTGAAGAAGGTTTTACTAAAAACCTTGGCCAACCCTAAACAGCTTTACGGGATAGCATCCGGAATTGCTGAAGGAATAAGATTGCATGAAACCCTTGTGATAACGAGGTTAAATGTAACCTAATTTTCCATTTCCTTGTCACTTTTGTTTATCGATTGAATTAGCCCCTGTTGGACGATCCTACTGTCATTCTGTTAACAATATATGCCTTTATTTGAGTACTTAGCTCATGGATGAGTTCAAATGACAAATTTACTTCTCCTTCCACCATTTCTGTGAGCATAAAGCTTCATTATGTGAAGGTCATAGTAAAGCTCAACATTTCAAGAGACGTGAAGCTTTATATCATATGACGGTTGCAAAACCTTTTATCTTGCCCTGCTGGTACAACACAAGCCATGGAAGTTTTTATCCATGACGTAGTAGATCCTTCTGGAAGCCTCTGTTGGATGTAAACAAAGAAACAACAGAGAAACCCAATTACACAAGAATTATCATATTATGCTTTTGGATAGATTTAACTAAGTGCCTTAATGTTTACGTCTTTGGGATTGTGAATCATAGAAGCTTTTCATCTATCTTTTTGCACCATTAAATCACACATAAAAATTTTACTGTATCTTTGAATTTTAAAAAATCTTTGGACTATTTGAATAGTCTTTAAAACTTTTGATTATGACCCTATTAGGAGATTATTTTACACATTTGATACCTATAAATGGAATAAGGTACCCTTAATCAAATGTATTATACTTTTAAAAATCCTAATTTTTTCCATTATTACTAATCAAGGGACACGCGTCTTGTTAGTGACTCATCAAATCACATATTTAAAGCATCCCATTACCCGATATAGAATCCTAGACCTCCTTTGTGCCCTAATAAAATATACATAATTAGCAATTAACAATCTTTAAAGCATGCCATTAAGGGTTATGTATACTAACATATGTTGGATGATGATTGGTTTGGAAGCCCTTTTCGCAGAAACAGCAACAACCCACTACCTCTTTCAGATTGGATCAAGGATATTCTCTTTCTTGTTGGTTTAGAGTTGTGATGATTCTTCAACATTGATTTTATGCTTAGGTGTTCTTGTCTCTATTCTTGTTTTAGAGATCATCTAAGATCTTAATGATAGAAAATGTCGCAACACTTGGCCTCTAAGTATTGGGGCAAAGGTTGAACCGCGTGATTAAGTAATTAATCTCAGCTAAATATCTGTAATTAGTTTGAATAATCACAGATTATCTGAGGCTATCCTCGATTTGCACGAGTGGAATGACTGGTATTTGATAAGGACAATGAAATGACTCAGAAGTACTACGTAGAGAGTATATATAACTAGTTTCATGCATAGATTGTTAAGACCCATGTAAAGGAATTTGGAGACAATACTAAGAAGTACTGAAAGTGAAACAATGGTTGGATTGATGGGGTGGGGACTGACAGAGCAAGGCTGGAGGAAGGGACCTTGGACAGCTGAAGAAGACAAATTGCTCTCAGATTATGTAACTTCTCATGGAGAAGGAAGATGGAGTTCTGTTGCTACATCTGCAGGTATATATATATTACTCACTAAACTTTCAGTACCATTGTTGAGCTAACTAGCTAGACCCTTTTAATTACTATTCTTGGTTATTATTAGTTATAAGTCATTATTTTGGTTGTTATGTGGATTTCAGGTTTGAAAAGGACTGGTAAGAGCTGTAGGCTAAGATGGGTGAATTACCTAAGGCCTGGCCTTAAGAGAGGTCAACTAACTCCTCAGGAAGAGAGCATCATCATAGAACTGCATTCCTTTTGGGGAAACAAGTAAGTAATGCAATTGAATTTTTCTGGGTTTGCTCTGAATTTTTTTAAGTACATAGTTGCTGATTCAGAAGTTCCAAAATTATATATAGATGGTCTACAATTGCGAGATGCTTGCCTGGGAGAACAGACAATGAGATCAAGAACTATTGGAGAACCCATTTCAAGAAATCCTCTCTGGGTCAAGGAAAGAGAAATCGTTCACGCCAACAACAAAAAGAGATTATGAAGCAGCCACAGCTTCTGCAGCAGCAGCAGCAACAACAACAACTAGTACAACAATCAGAACCATTTCAGCAGCAGCAACTGCAACAGCTAGTACAACAATCAGAAGTTGATTATAGATTATTGGCTCAGAATCAGACACAATATAAGCAAGATCAGATGGATTTCTTTTATCCCACCTTGGAAGACCAATGCTTGCCTGAGATGTTTCAAGGGGGAACTTGGATGCATGATACCACCATGGAAGAGGACAGCCTCTGGAGTGGATTGTGGAACTTGGATGATATCGTCCCAGCGCAGTTTGATCAAACGTATAACAACAACAACAACAATTACAAAGTTGCCTTCCAAAGTGATGAAGTTTTTTCCCTCTGCGGAGGAGGAGTGAGATAGCAAGAGAAATTGGAGTCTCGAAGGCTATAGGGTCGATGTATGCATACTAAAAACTTGCTAGTACGTACATTTCCATTGTTTTCAGCAATAAATTTCTTTTTCAACCCTTTATTCCAGTGTTTTGTAACTCAGCGAGTCATTTCTCTCTCTCTCTCTCTCAGAGGTTGTTGTATTAAATTTAATGATCAAATTAAACTTCTCCAATAAAATTAGATTAACTACTTGACTTCTGCTTTGTAACTTTATTCTTCATACTCAACATAGCATTCGTTTTTAATCTTTATTTATTTATTTTGGATAAAAAGGAATTTGAGGACTTAAAATCGGTTACATTCACGGGGCAGTCATACTCTTGAATTGCTGCTTTATAACTCGTTTCCTGAATCTCTACGTGGTAACCTGCCCAGGTGTTCTTTGAAAAAAGTGAAGGCAATGTCAAGAACCTTGGTGGGTTTATTGAGATTTTTATTTTATAAGTAATTAAAATTCACTGAAAGAAAAAAATAAAAAAATAAACATGACATAAAGCTATGGGGGTTCCAATATAAAGAGGGAGAAATGCAATCCTAAAAATGGGAAGGATGCTCCTAGAAGCAAACTAGAGATACAACAAAAGAAACAGATGAAGGCAACATGGAGTATAAAGTTTTCGATTGGAGCTCAATCTCTTAATCATCATGTCAACCACTAAGAATACAGATTCGTCGGATGATTGATCCTTGTTTGGTGAAACATAGACTAGGAGATCGGTCTGGAGGTTGAACCTCCTCTTACACCTGTTCCCCACCCCAATAGTATAACATATATAGAATAGACTATTGACCTAAAAAAAACACATACAAAAACCAACCAAAAAATATATTAAAAAAATAAAAACAAAAATAATACTAAAAAAGCCCTTAATTTTTTATTGTGTTTTCTTGTTGGCATTATAAGAGTCTTTCTATTTTGGGTTAGGGGATCTGTTATTTCTTTCTTTTCTCCGTTTCTCCCAATTGGGAAAGCTCCTCTTGAATCTTGGGCTTTTTAAATATAAATTTTTCTCATTTAAAAAAAAAAAAAAAAAAAAAAAAAAAACTTAGTATTGAGGTTTAGGAGTACCAATATTGAGTAGCAGTTAAGTTCGAATTTAATTTAATAATAATTTTAATTTTCCCTCAACTGCTAGCCCTTTAAAATTGAGGCACTTCCGGAGCAGTAAACGAATCCTAGCTAGGGTTGATATGATGAGGGTAACCAAAGAAAGGAATCCACCGAGGAATAAAAAATAATTCAAACAATGAGGAGGTCAGCTAGAGAATGGGAAACAGCTTTTGAGGTAAAACGAATATAGACAGCTGTGCTTGATGCGAATTTTTTCGAGAAGTGTGGTTCTACCTCTGACTATGCCCAATTGTGATCTTCAATCTCACAAGGGTTCCAAAAATTCCAATAGCAGAGGAAATAATTGTAGGATCTGAATAACTTGTGATTGAAATCCCACTTTCCTGACAAAGATATATTATCTTATTTGTAGCCCATTATCATAGCAAGTTTATAAAGAAAATGCTAGGAAATTAACTCTTTTTTTAACCAAAAAATATGTTCTAAGAATCTAAGGTTCATTTGGTGTAGAGGATGGTTTTGATGGATGGTATAATCGACTGGCAAAAATGGTGGTCGACACCTAAATCTATCATGAGGCAAAATTAGTTAGAGATTAAATTTTATGGATAAATAGAATCCATGTACTTTGTTCATGTGTCAAATTCAGACCAAATATGAAAACCCAAAACATGAACCTCAGAAAGAACTCATCTAGTGAAAGAAAGAAGGGATACAGAAAATAATAATAATAATAATAATAATAAGGTGTAGATGAATAGATTGTACATACTAAATACATCTGCCATTGAATGTGCAATTGGATCCTCTCCTGTCACTGGAAGAACTCCAATCGTGATCTAGCGATTATGTGCACTGAGTGAACTCTAGTCGTAAGATCACGACTAAAGAATTACAACAAGAGAGGATCTTTTTCCTTAACCCCTTTGAGATTGCAATCAATCCCTTTTCCCTCCAGCAACCTCAAGCGCTAAAATGAGTTGGCCATGTGCCTGGTGGCATCTACATAGATCCAGGTTTGGTTAGCAAATTCAGATCCTACTTGAATCCATGCATTTGTAGAAAGACACTGGATTTCAACATTAGTTCTTTCATTCAAGCGTTTCATATACTAATACAGGCAACACACAACAGAGCTAATATTAGACCTTCAGTGTAGACAAGTTCTACCACATGGCAGGGTCGTAGGGGTGTCATCTTGGACCCAAACAAAAATTGAAATCGGCCCAGTCTGATTCATCCAGAAGCAAATTAATCAAAACCGAAACTTATTGGGCCATAATTGGGCTTCATTTTTAAAGCCCGGTGAAATATCGAAACGGGATCGGATCGATTGATAAATCTGAACCAAATCAATTCAATTAGTCCAAACCAAAAACAAACCAACCTGATAAGAGCTTATTAAGTCAACATTTTACTAAATATGCATGTAGGAAACAGAACCAGAACCAACTTGAAAATGGCCCGCCAGAGCCCAGTAAACTAATTTGTTACTAATTGTTCATATAGGAAACTGAAACCAATCCGAACCCAGACCGATAAGAGCTCATTAAGCCATCCTGATAAATATTCAAATTGAAACCGGACTGAAACCAAAGTTTTCTTATTGGACCGTAATTGAGCTTAAGTACATACTAAAACCGAATCTGATCAAACCGAACCAATCCATTGACATCCCTAGATATGGGTAGCCAACGCCACTAACTTTTTATCCATTTTCTGAAAAGGTGCCCGTTGAACGAGCCGCAAGTCGCTCGCTCTGTTTCCCAAAAGATATTTCTTTTGTGTGTCACACTCTCCTACTCGCCCAAGTGTGATTTCTTCCTTGTGTCACATTGCCTTACTCACTTGCTAATGGACTATAACCAAAACCAAGACACAGCTCAAGAGCGCCAAATCTTTATTATTCTTCCAAACGAGCATTGTTGCCTTGTGCTAGTTGATATAGTTTGTGTTTAGGTCCCCCAGTTCCTTAGCAACACCTCGTGGCTCCAAAGGAGTTGTGTTACATGATTGTCGAGATACTCCTCACTCCATGGCTTAACACCTTTTGCTCATCCATTCCCCCCACCCCTCTAGACGTGCGCCCATTTCCTCCCATGTATATCCATGCAACCATTTAGGCTTAAGGATCTTTTGTAACATCCCGATACACTATAAGCGACCAAGATCCTCACTACTAGAGGCAGTTGCTGCAGAGGATTCTGATCCACCGTTTAATAGACCGTGCTTTTATTAGTACTCCTAAATTTTCATTCTTTCATTTATCACTTGTCAGACTCCCCTTTGACTGAAATTTGTTATGTGAGCTGAGACCTTAGGGTAAACTTGTCTGGATATTTGAGCATCTAATTATGCCACATGGCCAAAAAAAAATGTGGCAGAAAAAGCTGGCCATTGAGAAAACTTTAAAATTAAGCCCATGTAAGAGAACCTACATGTGATTCAACTTCCCCAATTTTGTATCAAATAAGTCCTTAAGCAATCTAAACTAAATACAGCCTGAATTTACAACTAAACGATGGGCTTGCCCTATTGTTTGCCTAAATTGTAGTTAGACCTCTCATAAATAATGATGTTAGGAATAGATTTGAATGTTATTGTTGGGGATTTTTTTCTTTAAAAATACAAAAGAAAAAAAAAAGGAATCAAAGAGTGAAGGACCAAAATATTTAGAAAATTAGATTAAACTTTTCTCTTGTTAGTAACAGTGTTTTTGTGTCTTTATAATTGCTTCTAAAAAATGATAAAAATTCATCCTCTCCAATCTGTCTAGTCCACCCAATACCTTTGGAACTCTCTCTCCCCCACACACTTGCACAAAGATATAGAAATAGAGATAGGGAATGTGTGTGTGAATAATGAATAATGATGATCATATTGACTAAGAAAAGAAGAAAAGAAGAAAAAAAGAAAAAAGTAAGTTATGCCATTCATGAAGGTCGGAATATTTACCAACAATATTGGCTCAACCATGCCCTTTATTATATGCAGCTTCCTTGTAAGTAATATCCAGATTTTTGCCATTATACCTTCCTATAATTTTCATGTATACTTTTAAACTTGGTTGGATCCACGTGTCTTGAAAATGAAAGATTGTGATTGATTGATCAATAGAAAGGTGAAATTTCTTAAACTAACAAAGCTAAATGATGGAGTTTGTTAATTAAGCAGTACCTTTTAGAGTCCAAAAAAATCAATCGAATGATGATTGATTAATCTTTAGCTTGGATTACTTTAAAGAATATAATTTTTGCCATAATGGACAGAAGTGGATTGGAGGATGGGTATCCATAGTTTACTAATTGATTCTTAATAATGACAACCATAGCCAAAGGTTTCTTTAGAGTTAAGAGATCAAGGAATCGGACAAGGTGATCCCATTTTTTTCTATTCATGATTATCATATATTTGCAATTATTTCATTTTTTTTTCCTGTTCAAGATTATCACAATGTAGTGTTTCTTCATATTAAACAGCTATATGTTAGATGGTTGGTCTTTTGCTTGTTGAAACAGGGGCAAGAGAAGGTCTTGCATATGAGTCTTCTCGCTTACATCTATTCCCCACCCCAATAGTGTAACTTAAAATAGGTATCCATTAAAAAAAAAAATTATATGTCGAAAGATGTTGAATATATGATCTTTCTATTGTGACTATTCGCTTCTCAAGCTTAAGTAAGGATTTATGGAGATTAAAGCTGCTTTGATAACGTTCTTTTGAAGAGTTTCTATTGTTTTTCCCTTTTTTTTTTTTTTTTTTTGGAGGGGGGGGGGGAAGGGTTAGAAACATATACCTATAGTGAAGAAGAGAAAGAACCATTATTCCAAAGGACCATTATTCCTTCAACTTTCTTGCTGATGAATTGGCTAGGAATAGAGTAAGAAGACAATCTAAGTGTCAAAGTCCTTATTGTAATTTTATTTAAAATTGAAGATTCTTAATATTAATGTTTAACCCATTTTTTGTGTGGGTGTTGGAGAAGTGTCTTTCCCTAATAGCACCTAATGTTCAATGGGTGTGACTATTGATATTGTGTCATCTGACATGTCTTGTGGGAAAAGACATGATTTTTGAGCATATTTTTATTAGAGATGATCATTGATGTTGTCTCTTCTTCTCCTATTTATAGGAAGGAGCTTTAATCGACTCACTTGGTTTAAAGTATTTTGAATTAATTTTGTTTAATATTGATTGAGTACAATTCCGATATACTTAAAGAGGCACATCAAATGAATGCATGTTTACTGCGGAAGCCTAAACTGCTTTATCTTGGAATCAATTTTACTTCACAAACCTAATTGCATTAGAGGGGAAAAATAATGCCTATAGAACAATGGTGATTGTGGTATGCCCTAACTTTAAATATCATCTTGATTGTCTCTTTATACTAACTTCATCAACAAATTATTAAATACATTAACAATTAACAAATAAATGGTTGTCATTTAAAATCCTATCTTTATATTTACTATAATCTTTTCTAAGGGTTTTGTCCTCGGAGTTGCTATTGAGCCTTTTATCTTTCTTTTTTTTCTTTTCTTTTTTTATTCAAAAAGAGAAAAGTTGGTGAGAGAGGGGGAGAGATTCATTTTGCAGACTCTATTCTGAATTGGGTTGCGTATGGATGTGTAGAACTAAAAATGGTTGGGAATGGAAAATGGCTATATCCGGAAAACCACTTTAAAGCTTTCATCTAAAATTCCTAGAAAACTGAAAAAGAGTACGAATTGTAATGTCACAAATTGTTTTGACATTAATCCCCAACTTTTATGTATATATTTTAAAAGGATTTTTTAATTGCCACCTTAATTTTTGGCTTTCTCTGAATGACATGGTCGAGTGTCAATGCTTAATCGGCATTGGTACCTTTGTGTTTATCAGATTAGCACAAATCCCTCCCCCTAGTTACGAAGTTATAATCCTATTCCCTATTTACAAATTACCCATAATAACCTCTACTTTTGACGCTCGCAATGTCTACCCCCTTTTTGGAATCGATGTCAAGAAGATAGATCTTAAATTTTTTGCCTTCTTAGTATTATATTTTTTTTTTTTACTCAATGTACTTATTGTCATTTTATATTGACTAAAAAAATTTGTGATTTTACATGTTGATTCTAAAACCATGTCATATAATGACAACTCTTGACAATGAATAATGATAAATCACTTACAAAAAAAGTATGTGAAAAAACTAATTTTACACTTGACTTAAAAAAAAATTTGAGAATAAAACAATGGGCAATTAAAGGAGTGTGGGTACTGCAAACGTCACATGGGCTGGCCACGCAGCCCCTCCTTTCGGTGCGGCCAGATCCCTTTTTCCTTAAGGAGAGACTCTCAGAATTGGGCTCCATTTACTTGTGGTCGGATCTGTTGAGGGGACCACACTAGTTTGCATATTTATCGTTCTTTTGAAAGAGAACGAAGATTTGGAGTCGTCACCAAAAATTAGGATTCGGAGAAACTTCAATGATTTGTCATATTTGAATTCAAATTCAAATTGGTGTATGAATCTCAACTTCCGATGATGCTTAGGTGCTGTAATGAGCAAAACCACCTTCTTTTTCTTTTTTTTTTTCTTCTTTTTTTTCTTTATAGTTATAAGCAAAACCATCCTCAACTGTGAAAATGTCCACAAAGGAACAGGAATTAGGACAACCTTTTGAAAAGAGAATGAATTATCTGAGTGCAAAATAGGAAGATGAGAATTGAATATTGCTTTATCAAGGAATGATTTATAACTTTCACTGTTCATCGCTAAGAATCCGGCCGTGACAAAAGTCCAGATGAATAATCCATTAAAATGATGCTTTCTGCACCAAAAGAAACCGGCAAATAATTAAGGAGACCGAGATAGATTCCCAATTGTACGTGATTTCATCTTTTATTCAAAGAATTTGTCGTCATAATCTGTCTTTTCTCTTCTCAAGATCCAAAGCCATCTCACCTAAGCCACTATATACTCTTTCTTTAGAACTCAGAGATTTTAGGTCGCCACATTCATGCTTTGAAATGATGGTTGATTGACAAAGCCAACGGTCTCTAGTCCTCAAGACCTAACGTCCACTTTTGCTCATTATGGAAGGGAATTGTTAGTTGGTGATCAGTCTAATTTTGATCTATATATAGAGAGGTCAGTGGAATTTGGTTGGGTCGGAGCAGCCCCACTACAACATCGTATCAAGCTTTGGATCCATAAAAGTATCCAAAAAAAAGCCCACCTTGAATCCATCCATGGACCAGTGGTACTTTGACAAGTAGATGGATAAGCTAGCTAGGTTGGGATATGGGTATAGGGTAACCGACCTATTCTCTCTCTTTCAATAATTTTGTATATTGTGATTGACCCAGGTCAATATGACAGTGTATGGGTCGTTCTATATGACATCTGTTGGTTTCAATGGCTGTCCATTGACATCAAATGAATCATCACAAAAATCTCAATCTAGAAAGGTAATTGTAGTATTTGAGATAAAAAGGGTTATAGGTTTTTGTATTATCCGACGGACAACACCGGCATGGTGTCAAGAACAAAAAGCCCATAATGTGATGGAAATATAGAATATACCTAAGGATCACACTCAAAGCCATGGATTCCCGTCAGAATTTATTTTGGAATCTTATGTTAGGGCTTTTTTTTTTTTTTTTCAAAACCTTTTGATGCCATTTATATGTTTTGAGAGATGACATGATCATTGAAACCATTAGATAGATTAGGAACCTCTGGGGTTGCCGTTGCTCAAGCATGAATCCATTTAGTAGATGAGGAATTTCTTCAAATTAATAAAATGGCTTATAAAAAATTTGTTCTTTTTTAAAATTATTTTAAAATTTTAATATTAAATAATTGGCAATGTTGTGGAGTCTTATTAAATTGAAAATAATCCATTATTAGATAATAATATGGACAACATATCCATTTTAGTTTTATTCCTATCATCCTAATTTATATTTTAAAAAAAAATCCCCGCAATGCTAGTGTAAAATCCTTTCCCACACTTTCCTTCACATCCTTATCATTTTCTCTTTTCTCTCTTTTCTCCCTGGCATTGTTATCATTTTTTTTTAACATGTAGACCCCCATTAGCGATATCATTTCCTACACCCCATTATGCCGCATGGGAGATTCCCCCTACAATGGTGTTGTGTGAAACGATCTCCCTTAACATTTCTCAAAGCCGTATTATAATAAAATCAGGAGAAAGGAGTTGTAAAAAATAATTAATGATGAATTAGCATTGGACTATTGGAGGCCCAAATTGTAAACCTTCAAGGTCATTATTTGTTTGCCCAAAGCATGTTTAGGTTGGACAACTTAAAATGGAACTTCCTGATACAAACAATTCCAGTTCATAAAAGGAAACATCAATCTGGTAGAACTTAGATTAGAAAATTTTCTCCTAACTCAATTATCAAATACAAGACCTAACTCAGTTAGATAGCCCACCAAATTTCTATTATTTTTTTGGATGGTCTAGACTCTAGAATCATCCAACCATGCATAGTTTGTTTTTCACCATTTTCCAGAATTTATGAGCCCAATATTAACATTTGAGCAATGGAGGATAGGTTCTACAACCTAGAGAAATTTGGACTCCAGCCATGTGTATGTAATTAGGAATAATTTCATATTCGTTAAGTTTGAAATCTTAAGTGCCTTATATATTTTTTGAATTCCTCCATTTATTAGTTTGAACTTTTAAGATAGAAACTTAACATGGTATCAGAGTTCAAGGTTCCTTCCTTACATTCACTCAAAAGAAGGATCACATATGTCATATGTATTTGTCACCCAAAAGAGAGGGCAACACATGAGGGGGAGTGTTGTGAATAATCTTACCCTGTAAAGTTTGAATATTTGAGTGCCTTATATATTTAAGTCTCTCCACTTACTAATTTGAACTTTTAAGATGGAAACTTAAAATTGTCATGTGCCAGAAATTTATACCCCCCAGTTCAAAATAGGTATTTTCAAATCTGACTTGGATTCATCGATGCCACTAATATCCCCAATATTAGATGTTGCGTTCAAATTTTGCTCTGAGGTCTTCGCTGCTGACTGACCTACAAAAGACAAGACAGGGCAGGAAAGGTCTGGCCTATGGTCTCGGGTCCACTCTGATGCTTAAGTTAGGAATCTGTGAACAGACAATGATATTGGTATCTAACCATTCATTTTATATTTTTATGGGATAAGAGAGGGATTCTTGTGTCGAGATGTTAGAACAAAAACTAGAATGCTTGCCTTAAACGAAGCTCATTTGAAAGTTGAAATTCTTGGTCTATTTATATAATGAATAGTGGTCTTTTGAAATATCATTTCTGCCCTTGACTTAGGCAAAAATGACTGAAATGACACTTAATATTCGTAATCAATGCTGACAAAGAAAACAGGATCCAGATGTCATCATATAATTGGCCATTTGATCATTATACCCAACATTTAAGATAAGAACTGACCCTTGATTAGCTAACTACCTCACAGAATATATGAAGGATGTCGCTCATAACCGGATAAGATCAAATCATGAGATCCTTTAATATCATGATAAACCTTGTTAAATAGGGAAATTTTTCAAAAAGATGATTGGATTGCTATGCTCATTAGACTCACAGAATGGGTGAGCTTAGCATTTTGTGTTTTGAGATCCTAACCCTAATGTTAGATCTAATAAATTGCAATAAAATAGCCACTTCGACCCTTTTTATGTTGATCTTCCGATAAGACACAGCTATTTATTATTATAATTAATCTAGCCAAAAAGTGCAACATTGTTAGCATGGGGTTTGCCGGTTATTATCCACGTACGACCCTCAACTCAAGGTGGGTACGGGGTACCTACCCAAATACCCAATTGATCCCACACCATATACCCATGATCCTATTTGTGCATGCATCGATATATGTGGCCATGCAGTTCTTCCACATATACTCTATGGTTGCTTTAATCAAGGTTATAAATTCAGGTATCTTATACGGTATCAATCATGTTCCAAACCTATTCGATTTGGATTGGAATAGTATGCGGGTCTAGTGGGAAACTAACATGTGGTCAATACTGTATATAATAAAAATTAAAACAGGATCGAAGAATGGTTAGATCCAAAACTGAATCCAACACCGATTACTTGAACCATGGCTCTACTCTTAAAATTCAGGTTGTATTTGATATGCATTATTGGAATGTCTTTTAGGTTAAGATACATTCTAAGATGACAAAAACAATGTTTGGTGTGCATTCTCTTTTTTGGATCATGAAACACAGTTCATTCTAAAACGCACTCTTTAATCGAACCAGCGTTCTGAGCATAGAATAATTAATAACTCGTTCTTTAATCCATTCTCATTCGAAGATTGGAATGCATTATCCATTCTAAAAATGTTTTTTAAGAACACATTTGATGGCATACCAAGACCCCGCCAAAGATTATATTATAGCATATATTCCAAATAAAAAGGAAAAAGAAAAAAAGAAAAAAAAAATATTACACTGCACATGCATGGTGATGATGCTTTGTCTCTCCTCTTTAACTTAGTGGAAGAAATTCATAATGGCACAGCCTGAACAAACCATCCTACCGGTAATGGTCATAATGAAAGTTCTATTGTTCTAAGTAACAGTACTACATGGCCTGAGAGAGGACAGAAATTGAGATTTGAGCAGGAGAAGACAAGGGAATATTCCAAAACTGTACAGAAATTGAAAGAACAGAAGGAGAAATAAGCTGTTGAGACAAGATCAAAGTCTATTTTGCTTTCTCACAAATTAGAACTTTCAATTCAGATGAAGCAATCACCGAAACCAAAATAGAGTGTTTATTTTATCAGATGCCACTGGCAATTGGTGCTCCTCTCTTGATACTCTCCATGTGTGTTGTCTCATAAACTGGTAGACCACTAGAGTAGAAACCCAAGTCATAGTTCTGCAACTCGAATAGATCAGAGCTTGAGTCACTCTCTCCTCCATCATCAACTTCATCAAATTTCCTGAAGTTCTTCTTCTCTGATGAGTAGTCATCAATCCAAATCCGATCTTTTTCTAAAGACCCACATCCATAATTCTTGCTTTTCTCTGATAACATATCATAGAATTTGAGTTTCTCATCTAATGCATCATGTTGTGAGCCCATCGATCTTACCTTTCCATTGTGATTTGACAAAGGCACCAGTATATCTTTGTGGGCTTTTGTGGGAGTGTGGGCATAAGGAGGAGGTGTTCTGAAACCAGAGGTAGTGGTTGAAGATGCATACATGGATTTCGAGTCTGTGGTGCTGGCACTTCGAAAATGGCTAATGCTGCTTCTCCTTTTTCTCCTCCCTCCTGGGCTTTCATCTTCATCTTTCACAGACTGAGTAGTAGACTTAGATTTCTTCTTCTTAGAAACTGCTTGATTGAAGATAGAGTTTAGAAGCTTAGCAAGTCTGCCACCAGGAGAGCTGGGCTGCTTGTGTTTCTTCTCTTTTTCCACTTGATGGGTCTGGGAAGGAAGTGGGTTTCTCATGGGCATGTCTAAGCTCATCCTTCTTCCTCCCCACACCTGCCTTTCTTCTCTCATGACCTTGTGAGAGAAGGTTGAACCATAGATTCCACCACTGCCTTCATTTGTGCCGGCGGCCAAATACTGTGCAGCTTCAAACACATCGAGCTCACCAGAATCATTCTTCCGGTGGATCGACTTCTTGTAAATCCTGTCTTGCTCTGGACACTTTGTGATTGACATGGTTGATAAGGGCTATTGAGGAAGAAGGTGGAGGAGGACTAGTACTTATGGGAAGTGAAATTAGGAGAGAAGCTAGCTTAAAAAGGAGGGATTTGTGAGATTATGTTGAGAGATGTTTTGGAATGATTGATAGTAGTGGGAGGACACTTTTAATAATCCTTTGTACCCCTATAATAATAGATGTTGAATCTTGAAGGCATTTCGCCATTTGGTTTTGGGATAGGGACCCACTAGACATGTGTTTTTGCTTTCTTCTGGTACGAAGTGGGGCTGAGGAAGGAAGCTGTGATCCATCTAATGGTGTAAAAAACCATAAAACTTGTCTAGGTAATAAGTTTTGTCTCCTTGAATCTCCTTGGATTCTGATCAGTTGGGTGCTAAGAAGGGCTTCCAAACGGTGTTAGTGTATCTTTATGTACATGTAATCATATATATTCAACTAACTATAGCTAGGTGGAAGCCTTTTTAAGTCTAGAGAATTATAATTTTATTTCTGCTTTATCTTTCTCCTTGAGAGGTTACATTAGTCAATAGATTTGTGGCTTTTGAGAAGCAATTCATCACTTTGTGTTGGATTAGTGGGCACACCTTAGTCCTGATCACTTTCACTGTATATATATGTTGAGGGTCCACACGTGCAAATGTGCAGAGATATTGTATCCGTGGGTTCACACGTGCACATGCAGCTAGGCTCCTATAGGTGCTTGGTGAATCACATAAGATGGGTTCCACCATTAAGATTGATCTTGATGGTCCAATTAAGATCATTTTTTGTCTAGTGACTGGAAATAGTGATTAGCAATGATCCACCTCTTAAACAAGCTTCTCATCCAAGTTCCAACATAAGCGAGCACAGAAGTCATCCATAACTAGTCTTTTCACACTTAGTTTAAGACTCATACCAAAGTAGGTTTATATTATGAATGAGTTTTGATTGATAGATTTCTTCATTGTTCTACAAGTCAAGTGTATATATTCATTTGCACTCATTGTTAATGATGATGAGATTCATTTTCTCTTTGTGATTAATTGATTATGAAGATAAGTGTTGGAAGTAAGATGTCCATTGACAGTAAAGCAGATATCATCTTCCCGTGAACGCATAGACAAAAATCTTGTCCAATCACATTGTGTGATTGTGTCTTTCTATTTTGTTTTTATTTTTCCGTGTCATAATTAGGGTTCAATTTCTACCGAGGGTATAAGATAAAACCCAGGTAGAACCGAATCTAAGAGCAAGGAAACAAGGTTCAGGCATGACAACTACTAGTTAGATGGGTTTGCTCCAAATCAAAGGACCATAAGAGGCCCACACGCACACAAAAGATTGAAAATTATATTTTGGAACTGATGTGTTGATGGCCACAAGAACTGCATGCATGGTGGGCTTGACAGGCATGTATGTCGCGTAGGGTACCCCATAGTAAGTGTTGCTATCCTCCCCCAATTCATCAGCAACTTGGCTTTCCTCTCCCAAAAACCTAATCTTCGGAGAGAGACATGTTGGTTTGCTTTCTTTTACTACACACCATGCATTTTGCTTGGTCCTCCTCCTCCCATTAGTCCCATCTGATGCCCTAATTTTCATGACTTGGGCTAGGTAAAGTTGAATATGGCGTGGACTTCTCACAAATTATGTTTAAGTCCTTCTCAAGATAACATCTCCGACAGAGCTTATGGTTTGCCCTAACATTTACAATGTATTTTGGCATTACCCTGCAACTTTGGCTGGTTCTAGGGTCTTAAGGATCTTGAGTTAGTGAAAGGCTTAGGTTGGGCCCCTTACATCGGTAGGTGGCTTGACAGTACTGCAATCTTATTTTCAGTGGGGTTTTGTGGTATATGTAGTGACTTGGGAGTAGACTTGACATGGAAGAAGTAGTGGTGATGGGCATTTCTTATCAACCCTATGCCTGGACAGGAAGGGACAATGGCCTTTGTCTGTTTCCAGAAGTGCTTAGCTTTCTGGCAATGGTGTCATGCACTAGTCATCACTAGTCTCTTAATATTGGGTGATGATCATCACCATTTTTAGAGTTTTAATTTTTAGGAGTTTGCATAGCTTTCTAGCAGTGATGCCATGCATTAGTCACTAGTCCATCTCTTAAATGGGTGATCCTCACCATTTTTAGGGTTTTTCAGGGGTTGTGATTTCATCACCTACAGATAACACAGAATAAGCAATTTTGGTTTTTTTTTTTTTAAGTAATTTATCTCTATTTGCAGTGGTGTCCTACACTTAGTCAAGAGTCTATTAAATCATATTAATTGGAAGCTTTTTATGTGAGAATTAAAGCTTTCTTTTACTAAAGGTGATGGTAATGAAGGAAAATGAGGGAACAAGATCTGTTTTACCCACTTTATGTTGAATGCTAGTAATACCTCACTATTCCATAGACCCTAATCCAACCCTCACTAAAGTCCGAGGTGGAGATATTCCTCTTCACTATAGGAAGTGCTTGTAATGCAGTGGCACACTAATGTAAGTCTAGAGAGTCATGTTCGACCTTCCCTTGGATTCATGCTTGTGACCCAATTTCTCTGGATATTTTCTCCACCGCTCTTGGACCCTGCCCCACTAAGTGCCCACTTACTGCTACCCAGTTTCTTGTACACCCATAAAGAATCCGTTCCTTTCTTAATCCGTTTACAAATCCTTTCCTAGTTTATAGTATTTTCTAAAATATCTTTTTCATTAGAACATGATACCATAAAGGGTGTACAAGAATCTTTCAGGATTGCAGGAAAATTTTGTCTCGATCCGGATCACTATTGTGGTGAACCACCACCTTAACACCAAAAGAATTAAAAAAAAAATAAAAAAAAAAGAACAAAAGATCAACAGGGCTTATAATTTCAAATCGTCTCATCCCTGTAATTTGGGAGGCGTGGCGGTGACCGCACTGGATGGTCGTCATGTGGGGGTCGGATGAATCCGTCCCCTTCGTTCGAGCCGACACTCTTGTCGACTCGGCTTGTCGGCTCAAACGGAGGGGTCGGATTCATCCGACCCCCACATGACGACCATCCAGTGGAGTTGCCGCCACGCCTCCCGAATTTCAAGGACGAGGCGATTTGGATCCATAATTATTATGGCTCTTGAAAAACTTTCATTACATTTCAAACAAATGTCTTCTCAATGCCAGTAGTTTAGACTGATAAACAGTGTGCAATCGCCTGAGCAATTAAGATAAGCAGTTTGTTCGAGAATATGTGTCTTGAACAACACCATTGTCCAAGACTCCGAGTACCAAAAAAGATGCCACTTGGCAGACATTAAGGGCCCTTTAAAGAAAATCTGTCCCTACAAAGATAAGAAAGCAGAAGAATAAGAAATAAATTAAGAACATGAGCATGCATGTGCTTAAAATCTGAAAATCTGAATCAGATTGATTCCGGATTTCCGGCCACTTCAATATTAAGAGATTAATTCTGGGGTAGTTAAAACGAAGACGTGGCCCTCCTAACAGACACATATAAAGTGCATGCATTTTAACCTAGCTAAGCCTACCTGTTGGGCTTCACCTAGGGTTCATATATCGTTTCAAGATCTCCATAACTATGTACAGGAAGACCATAAAGCTTGACATATAAAATACTGCATCCCCATCCATATTGGATCGAGATCCTTTCTTGTTGCATGCTTGTCGAAAGCAAGATGCCTTTTTGCAGCAGGGAAAAGTTTTTAATAACTCTGAATCTGTTGTCTGCCTCTTTTTCCTTATATCCATAGAAAACAAAAGAATGCAATTTGGAGGGGTGGAAGGTATGGATGAACCTCATGGTAGAAGAGATGTTTAATAAGGGTTTTTCTTATTGACACTAGTCTATGTCAAAGCCTCATTGACATCGAATTGGTGTCCATCAGATCGGTGAGAAACCCTCTTCCTATAATTATGAAGTTCCTATTTTATCCACTAATTTACGAGTTACCCATAATATCTCTACTTTCGGTGCCCTCAATTCCTGCTCCCTCAAAGGGAATCGGAGTCAAGAAGCAAGACCCGTTACATAATGATGGAAAAGCTCGTAAGGATTAGTTTGTAAGGAATCATCCTCATCAACATGTATCACGACATATTACGTTGACTGCGTTAGAGCATTTGTTTGGAGAGAGAGAGGGAGAGAGAGAGAGAGAGATTGTGTGTGTTTATGATTAATTTACTTGAATTGGAAAGAGAGATGCTAACTTCGGCCTAATTGCATGTAGACTCCATTTGTTTTCATGTAAAGTGATGGAAAAATAATTGGTGGGTGGACGAGATATAAGCTATCGGATGTTACTCTAAGGAATAATATCCTACAAAAAATTGGTGGGTGGGACCCAGTTGTCCGATCTCGTGGAAGAGTGATCATGTGACAATTGCTATATGTGGATATCTAAAAAATGGTATAAGTATGTGGACCTTGATTCTCTCTTGTCATCCAGCTATGCTAGTCATCCATCGAACGAGCTGGGGTGCTCGGATGCCGATGCATCCTAGCCCTTCCAATGGACGACCGGTAGGCTGAGCTACAGGAGAGCATCTTTTTCCTAAATAGATTAGGTGTTAAATTTCAACCTCGAATTTAATCATTTACCCTCTCATCTACTCCGGTGCATGCCAATTTACATCTTATAGTCCTGTACACTGTAATCCTGGATTTTTCCATGCTTTATTATTGTCAATTTCATAATTAGAACTAAAACTTAACATGTAAACAAGAGACCTTAAGACCTATCGTTCCACAAAATTTAAATCCCACATGATATGCTAAATGACACCATTTTTGTTTGTGGGTTGTGTTTTACCAAACTGCCCCAATCTTGGTTGGGCCTGTAGTTTTGGGCCTAAAACCTACAAACGTGATGATGTCCATCAGTTTTGTCGCAACTTTTTAGAACTTGATATCGATGGATTAATTCCGGCCAACCCCGATCAGACTCGGGCGAGACCCCAGTCAAAGTGACCACATTGCAGGAACAGAATTTAGGATATATAATGGTAACGATATTGGAAGGTTGGATTGGTTCCAGATATGAACACAATACTTGAAACCATGGTTAATCAAGTAAATCAATTGGGTGCTTCTTGCTTATCAGAAAAAAGATAAACGTTTATGCCATTTGACTCCTCAGATCCAATAACATTTTTATGGATTATAAAAATCTCCATTGGAGCTGTAAGTTTGGTCCTGTGAACTAAAATCCGTCTGAATCCATTTTGAGCCCGGACAAGACCGAACCTGCCCCTAAGCCCATATTGGGCCAGGTTTGAGTCCATTTTTGTTAAACCCTTGGGCCTGAGTTGAAGCCTTGGGCTGAGTCCAGCCTGATCCTATATCTATATTTGTAGTATGGGCTTGTATTATATATATAGTTTTATACATAAATAATGTATTCCATAACATAATAATACATATATTATATATACAAAAGACAAAACCCATCATGATATATATATATATATATATATATATATATATATATATATATATATATATATATATATATATATATATATATATATATATATATATATATATGACATTTCCTATTATTATAGAAAAGTAGCAAAACCCATCTTTGGGTTTCGGACAGAAACCCTGGTTTTGCAATTTATATATATTAGATTTCCTATTATCATAGAAAAGTAACAAAACCCATCTTTGGTTTTCGGACAGAAATCCTTGTATGGTTTTGCAATTTGAAAGGAGAATGCAAACCACTTCGATCCCAGCAATGAAAGAATTAGATCAAGGCCAAACCCGGCCCATCCCGGCCCTGTCAGGGTCAGGGCTTGGGAGTACTTTTAGGTCCTGGCAGGGTCAGGCCAAGTTGAGGTTGACTTTTAGAGGCCCAGGGTTGGGCTTGGGTTTTACAAAACCCAGCCCAACCCGACCCATTTGCACCCCTAATCTCCATTATCAGCCTATAGACGTAATTAAGCCATCATCGAAGTATAAATCTGATCCAACCGCTAATTTCAATTGGATAGAAAAACGTCATTGATACTAATCATCTAAAATATCCCTGCCAATTATAGTGCTCTAGTAAACAGAGGGTCTGGTTAAATTTCACCGATCAGGTCACTCTTTAGTATCACTGATTACCTTTAATGCACATTCATCGGGCCATCACAAAACCATTGCCCATGAGTCCATAAGTCCAGAACACCTTGACTGCTGATTTCCTTTCTTGCTGGGGTTGTCAGTATCCGGCCGACTCATTAAAATCATATTAAACTGTATTGCACTCCCATTAGAAGTAGACATTCTTGTATTTTGGTTGGGCTTTACCAGAGCCCAACCTGAATTTGGGCTGACTTTGAGGTTTTCAAAACCTGAATTTGGGCTGACTTTGAGGTTTTCAAAACCTGAATTTGGGCTGACTTTGAGGTTTTCAAAACCCCAAGAAAACAAAGTTACAATACCTTTACATAAACATATGATATATATTAAACAAAGAATCTACTGAAAACATGAGCCGGCTTTTATACGCAGGCCATGCATATACAGAGTCATGCAACGGGCCCTTTGTTTAATAGATATGACAGATTTGGTATTACACATTCTCTCCTTATCCCATTTGATGGAAAAAACCATGGCCAATCATGCACAAAACCTTTTGCCAAAGATGAATATATAAAATGTATTAGGCCTGGTCCTGCCCAGCCCCACCGCCACATCATTCCCTACCCAAAACTCAAACACAGAGGGCAAAATCAAAACTCAAAACCCTAAAGATTAAATATTAATAATTTTTTGATTTTTTAATTAAATCTTAATAATAATGTGGTATTTTGCACATTAATACTTCTGACCGTTTGCTACAAAATTCAGCAAACATAGACAACAAGGCTTACTGGTCTGGCATAAGCACTTCGTTCAGTAGGGGAAAGGATTGAATTGATTTTAGGGTTAATTATTATCATATCCCTGTACTTGTCCTATAATTACTCATGCATAACTTATTTTCTAATTCCTTAAGAAATGCAATCTTTCATATCTCTTTCTCCCTTGATATTTTTAACCTGTATATCACTCTTCATCCTTCTCACAGCTGCTTCGCATGTTCCTCTTGAGCAACCCTTTCGCCATGATCTTCCATTGCCCTTGATACTGTCCTCTTTATTGCTTCCCTCCGATGCTCTCTCTCCGTGAGGATCTCAACCTATATCTTTCATGATCTTAAGTGTAGTTTCTATGATGTTTGCCACCAGGATGAAAACTGACCATGCTTTTCATCAATGGCTCCAAATAAATCATGCTTTTTGAAGTCATCAATATTTTATACTCGTGCATAAAACAGTTCCAAATAGACAAATAGTAATGTAAGAAAAAGTAAAATGTTACTTGTCAACATTTTACATATACTCCGCTTGTTTCGTCATAATTTTTTTATGAAATTTTTATGTGTAACATTTTATACATAAAAAAAAAAAAAAAAATTCAACATTTGTTTTAAAATGATAAAAAAAATCAAACTTTATTTTCATTCCCCTTTATAAATCACTATATTTTACCTCTTATAATCAAATATTGTAATATTTTATTAATATTTAAAAAATGTTACTCGTAAAATTTTACATTAAAAAACAAATGGAATCGTTGAACAATTAGAGGCTTAGAGCCATTTGGCAATTTAGCAAGTCAATCTTCTTTTTTTCTTTGTTGGGGGAGGCGGTTTGTCCCCCTTCCCTGTATTCATCCTCTCCTCGCAGGGGTTCGAGAGGAGGGGGACTTCCACCAATCGATGCCTGACACGTGGGTTTTGGTAGGATCCGAGCTAGTGCATAAGCTGACACCCCCTGTCTGCTCATTTTATCGGCTCGAATAGAGGGTTTGGATCCAGCAGATACCCACGTGTCGAGCATCGACTGGTGATAGCCACCCCACCTCCCAAACCTCTAGGAGGCGACACCCAGCCGACAAGCCGAGCCGATAGGGGTTATCGGCTCAGACGTGGGTCTCAGATTCATCAAAGAACCACGTGGCAGCCATTCGAGATAGGTTGTCGCGTCCTCCCAGAATCACTGGGAGGAGACGATGTGAATCCGCATCTCACCGGATTCAAATCGTCTCATCCCTGAGATTCGGGAGGCGTGGCGACGACCCCACTGGATGGTCGCCATGTGGAGGTCGGATGATCTGACCCCTCCGTTCTCCCTGAGATTCGGGAGGCGTGGCGGCGACCCCACTGGATGGTCGCCATGTGGAGGTCGGATGATCTGACGACCATCCAGTGGGGTCGCCGCCATGCCTCCCGAATCTCAGGGATGAGACGATTTTGATCCCATCTCACCACCTTGGAGGCTCGGAGCATAGAAAACCCTGCCTAAACCCCAGCCGTCCGCTATTCAGTGTTCAGAGTTTGCCATTCTCTTTCTTGACTTCTCTTCGAACTGATCTCTCCATTCCCGAGCCAGAGAGACAGCAGCCAGGCGAGGGGAGGGGTCCTGCCCTAGCCTACGCCCTGTTTCCCCTTGACCTCCGTACCCCCAAATCTGCTTCCGTCTCACCTCTGCTTGTTTGCCCTAAGCACTTCTTATTTTCGTCTCCATTTCCTTTCTCTACTGCTTCAGGACGTAAAAAATGGCATCTGCAGTTGGAGTTGTTCCTCCCGCCACAACCACCATGGGTGGAGAGACCAAGGTTGTAGAGAGGACCGATTACTTGAATCTGCCTTGCCCAGTACCCTACGAAGAAATCCACCGAGAAGCTTTGAGTGAGTCTCAGAACTGGTCATTCTTTAATTTATTTTTTTCTTCCTCCCTCTTTAATAATCCGTTTTGGTCTGTGGCTTGGCTGTGTTATTGCGAATCTGTAATTGTGGTAGTATGCATACGAATTAGGATGGTTGCTCTTCTTACTTCGTATTGAAGTTAGAAATGATGCGAATGAGTAATTGGTGATCTGTTGCTACCGGAGTTCCATGGTTTTCATTTTTATATTTTACTCTATTAATTCATCTGATTTGTTAAAGTATGTGATTCATTGTGGGACTAAAACGGGTTGATAATATGTTGGTCTTATGTAGCTTGATTTATCTATGAAGTATATGAACTTTTATTTCAAGGTTTATAACTAAGAGAAAACGGTCGACCGAATTTCACTGAGGACTGACTGGTGCATTCTGTTTGGGGTCCTTTCTGTAGCTGGTGCAATATTATGGAATCCAGGTAGTCTGATTGGATGTAAAACGTTGTAAGGTAAAGTTAAAACAAAACCAAAATGGAAACTTATCTAACCAATTTACCAACAATAACTGTGTAACTAACTCAACAACTTATTGAGTACAGTAATCAAAATTTTCTTCACTATTTAACCAAATTACTTATATTTTAGTAGAAAACCATGAGATTGTGGAACTTTTTACTTCACTTTTCTACTGCTACCCAGAATGTAACGATTTTCTGTTAGGCTATTGCATTTCTCTTCTTAAAATATTTTACGTGGTCGAAAATTTATTGATTTCAAAATGCATTTGGAGTGAACCTGATACTCCAAATGCTTAGAAATCTAAATGCATTTAGAGCTCATTGAGGGACTGATTACTCATTGGAAAATATTTCGAGTACGTTTATATATATATATATATTATCTTCTGAAGCAATGTTGAAAGTTTAAATGTAGGCTGGTGTGTAAGCCTGCCTTGATTGCTTTATTCTACCTGAAACTGTATAAGGAGTTGGACATATATATATATATATATATATATATATATATATATATTCTTCTGAAGCAATGTTAAAATTTTAAATGTAGGCTGGTGTGAAAGCCTGCCTTGATTGCTTTATTCTACCTGAAACTGTATAAGGAGTTGGACTTCTTTACTAATATGACCACTTATATGCATATTTGAAAACATTGTAAGTAGAATTTTATCCTTTTCAGAATATATGATAAATGCAGGTACCATTATTCAAACTCTATTACCTACTTATGATCTCTTGATGTACAAATGTTGAATGTCTGGAATTCTCTGAGTGAGAATGTGGGGGGTTTTGTTTTTCATAGTTTTCTATATGATATTTATCTTTTAAGTGTAAGGATGTGCACTGTGGAGACTGCCCTTTTTTTGACTTCATGAAAGGAGTAGAGTTCATTGTCATTCATGTTTGCTTCGGATTATCTATCTTTATTGGTATTTATTACTTTTTGTAACTATTTGGGCTGGTTGATTCTCTCATGCATCAAAGTTTAAGGCTTTGGTAGTGGCACCAATAATTCATGCAAAAAAGCCTATGTGCAAAATTTTCCATTGAGGGTGAATGTAATAATAGTTAATAAGGTTCTATAAGCAACTGTCTGGAAGGGCTAGAGGAGCTACACTCTTTTATTCCTGGAATTCTAGCATTCTGTATCCTCAGAATCTTGATTATTACCACATACACAATATACTTATGGTTTCAAAGTCAAGTTTGAAAGTTTCAAGTGATTCTCTTCTTCAAAATCTGGCCTTTTGTCTGATATATAATTTTTTAAAAGCTCATTCTACGTTGATGATTTTAACAGATGTACTATGTTCTTTGTGATTATGAGAGAATGGAATAGGGTTTTGTTTAGTGTTTCTTTATTCATCGTGGATACACTGGCACTCTGATACCTGTAAGTAGTGGTTGTGAAATTCTTGCAAATGAAGAATTAAAGATTTAGTATTCTGTTTGATGTTTTTGACAGTGTCCTTAAAGCCAGAGCTTTTTGAGGGGATGCGCTTTGATTTTACCAGGGGACTTAATCAGAAATTTTCTCTAAGTCACAGGTTGCTTCCCTTTTAATTTTTGGTGCCATTGTTAAAGACATTTTCTCAACAAAGTTTTCTTTTATATTTTTTCCTTCTTAAAATTTTAGCATGGTTGTAGCTGCTGTTGCTTTTGTTTCGTATAACCATTTGCTTCTCATCCATGTGTCAGTGTATTCATGGGTCCTATGGAGGTTCCTTCCCAATCTACCGAGGCCATAAAGATCCCTACTGCTCACTATGAATTTGGGGCTAATTTCCTGGACCCAAAAGTAGGTGTTGTATTGAACCTTATTTTATCCTTTAATAGCCTCTTGCAAATTTATAGACTTCGAAATTTGCCTTTTTCATCAAAAGTTTGACTTTAAACTGTGGGTGCATAAAATGTATTCAACAGTTGATGCTTGTTGGGAGGATATTGACAGATGGGAGACTTAATGCAAGATTGAAGTGTGATTTGAGTGACAATTTGACTTTGAAGGGAAATGCTCAGGTAGTTGACCTTTTAATGAAATTTGTAATGTAATTTGTGATCTATGGATTCATTTGGTCTCTTTGATATGCATTAATTTTCCAATGATAGGTTAATAATTTACGTCGCTTTCTTTGCAGCTTACAAATGAGCCTCATATGTCACATGGAATGGTTAATTTCGATTACAAGGTGATTCACCTGCTTTTCATGTCCTTTTATTTTCTTTGTGTTCATATGATGCATTTGTCTGGTGTTTATATTATCTTGATCTTGAGAGAGGCTTCAGGTGGATTTTGTTGTGAACCATTTTTATTGTTTTCAACTTTTGGAGAATAAGCTTATTAATAGCGAAGCATTAGCGTTACATCACACTCTAATGCCTAAGAGACTGAACAGAACTAGAAATATCTCAGAGATAAACTCAGAGAACAGGCCAACGAGAAAAGCTTTGTGTTCTTTCTCCACAAAGGCATTTAAAGGTTCTTCTAGTCCTTGGGAAACCCATCAGTGCATGAAATCAATGAATTTGAAGAGTCAGGTGCTGAAATTGGATGGGGGAAGAGGGAGAATTTGTAGTAACGCATATGTAACACACTGAGTTGGTTTGTTGGTGTCAGAAAGCCTTGCCAATGCATATCACTGAGTTGGTGTTGGAAAGCCTAGGTGTTCTGCAGGGGTTGGTGGTTAGGAACTTAGGATTAACTCCCTCCCCTTGTAAGTCTATCTTATGTTATTAATTATTTATTTATGAACAGCTGTTAGGAAATCATATTAGTTTATTACAGTCTTCCTCTATTTAGAGATTGTGAAAATCTATATATACAGGTTAGGAGAAGAACTGTAATTCGTTGGTTTGTGAATTGAGGTGTTGCAGAATTCTTGTGAGAATTGTTATTGCCATAGTCCATTGCCAACCTTTCTTTATTTCTGCATCCTGCTACTGCTTCAACAAAATTCTCATTGTCATTTTCTGCTTCTAGTCAGTCTCCAGGATGGTACATTCTTGCATAGCTGTTCTCTTAGGATTGGTGATGCTACATGCTGGTTTTTGATATGTTTCAATCCAGAAGTCTTGGCATGCAGTCAGAGTTGGTTTGATACATATGGAACAGTTATTGGTTATTCCTAGAACCCCAAGTGATTTGATAAACTGTTCTTATATTCTGGGTTGACTCTTATCTCAATTAAATGCTAATTACCCGATGCCAATGCTAATCATGAACAGTGCTAGTTATTTTGTGAGATTATTTGTATTGAGAAGGAGGAAAACAATTTTTTATTTATTTTGACAGTTATCAATTGGTGGGTGCCAGTTGGGTAAGTTGTTTGGTTAGGAAAATTGTTTTAAGAAAGTCTACTTCGTACTTGTTAGATGAGTCTTAAATTGATTTGAAAATCTTTTTAGGAGATTCTATATTGAAATTTTATTTTTCTTCAAGATGGGAATCAAGTTAGGAGTCCTAAAGTTGTTAGGAAGTTTATATTTTCTTGCATAAGTCTATGTGAAAGATGTAATCCCTTTAGCTTTAGTGAGATGTGATGGAATAAGAATCACATTGGTATTTATGATGTATGCTTACTTGGTTCTCTTTCCTTTCTTCCTCTTCTTTCTCAAGGTTACTTTTCATACTCCCAGAACAGTACTTATTTTCCTAATGTTCTATTTCTGTAAGTCCTAATCAATCCTACCTTTTTTTTCCCACCTTTCCCTGTTGTTCAGCCTTAGAAATGTAGAGACCCAGACTTTTCTACATCACTATGTTTTTCTTGTTGGCCTATTGCTATGTATGTGAAAATTCTGTCTTAGAGAATTCAAAGCAACCAATCGATCCCTCTATATCTGGAGAGAGATCAACGTTGCCTACCTGATTCATGTATTTGAAGGTGTAACTGTATCCTATGAAGTTTGGTTTAGTTATGACCATAGTTGTCAAGGCATTGCCTAGGCAACCGTCCGGCGGTCATATATAGGCTAGGTGATGAATCGTTTTGTGAATGTTCAAAAGGCGACTGCGTAGGTGGCGCCTTGGATGCCCTGGGCAGTTGCCTTGTTGTCGATGTGTAGGTGAATCATTAATTAAATGAAAATTTTCACATACCTCCCTTAAGGTTTTCGCTTACCCGCAATTCAACTCTCTCCCATTATTGCCTACATGCTGTTAAGTTCCCTAAGAGAAAAGGTGAAAAGGTGAAAAGAGTTTTTTACCTTTATACTAAAAACCTGTCCGAAAGTACATTATAGTCTTGCTCTTGCACTCTTATTTCTTACTTGTATGCTATTATGTTTTAACTTCTTAGTTTATTGATTTGTGCTTTTTTGTTTTTTATAAATATGCTTCCTTATGTCCTATAGTTTATCCATTATGTGTTGGTTTTCTCATATTAATTAGGTTTTGCCTTAAATGTTGATTCTTTACGTAGCATACTACATATATATATAAACATTAATATAGCATTGATATCTTAGAAATAAAAAAATATGCACTGGGAAAGCCTTGATCGCGGCGTTAGGCGCTTGGGATGGCCTCAAACGCCTTGGGTGGCCTTGACAACTATGATTATGACACTATCTAATACCATTCCAGTTTTGATTACTTTAAGTGTAGTTGTAATTCTTTTCTTCTTTTCAGGGGACCGACTACAGGACTCAGTTCCAATTGGGAAATGGTGCTTTGTTTGGAGCTAGTTACATCCAGGTAGGCAATAACTTATTTAATTTTTTTTTTTGAAAGGAGAAATAACTTATTTTTGATGCACAGTTGTTGTGACTATTTGTGTTTCTACTTGGAGGATTGAAAACTTCTTCTTTTAAGTAGAAGCTGTATTCAGTGCAATTTTACTTTCCGGCTTGGTGATTATGTTGGGCAATATGTTGGGCAATATCTGTTGAAAGAATCACTATATTCTGTACATTCAGAATTTAAATTAAATTGAGGAAAAATTAATTAAAAAATATGAAAATTGGTTTTGATTGTTAGTTAGTAGTCAGCTTTCAAATAGTCAACCATGTTCCCTATCTGTCAACAAGACCTGCAGGAGAGTGGCGCCCTTCTTCATTTGCCTTGGCTTTCATCTTTGGTACAGGATCCTTGAGTCAAGTTTCATTATGCTTTTGATAATGGAAGTTTGTTGAAGAAATATTTCATTTCTCTTTGGAAATGTTTAATTTTTAAAGCTTCAATTGGACAGATTCGGAGCGAGGTGAAGTGAAATGGAATTTTCAGTGGTAAAATAAAATTTAAGCGAATGAAGGAGAGTGCTTGAAAGTAGCCAAAAGTAGAGTCAGAAAAATCAATTTCCATGTGTTTGAATTACTGCAAAAAATTTTGGGCCCTTTTTTTTTTTTTGAATGGCCCTGTTTGTTTGTTGTAAATTTTGTGTGCAAATGATATTTTACATGAAAATTTTCCTCCATTTGAAAATTCCATATTTTTTCAATGCCTTTTTTTGCATTTTATGTTAAATGAAACAATGGAAAATCATGTTACAGGAAAATTTCCCTTTTCCACCTTTGTACATGAAAACAAACGAAGCATATAGGTAATATTTTCCTTAAAATCACCATTCTTAATTTTCTGCACAAATACAACTGAAAATTATCTGCTCCTACTTTTTGGACCCTTAGTTTCTTTTTTCTGCCACTTTAAATCAACTTAACTTCCAAGCAAACTACCCTAAGAAAATATCCCATAATAAAAGCAAACTGTATTTTTTTTTTTTTAAAACTTTACTTTACCTATAAAAGTTTTGTTTTGTTTTGCTAAGCTTCTATCCAAAGGGAGCCTTAAGCTCTGTTTGGTTGGATTTCAATTTCATGAAATCATACTATTTGGTATGATTTTGCCACCCAATTTCTATTGAAATTGAAATTGATTTCAAGTGAAATTGTGAAATAAGTGGAGAACTAGTTCATCGATTTCACCCCCAAGTTATTTTGCAAAATGTCTTGATTTCCTGATTACAATCCCTACCCCACCCCACCCCTCCGTACTTACTTACCTCTACCTTTACCTCTATCCAATCCTCTTCAACCCCGTCTGTGAACCGCTGTTCCCCCTGGCTATGCTTGCTCCGGCAACCACCTCTTCCTGAAGATCCTCTTCCAGCAGTCCTTTCGTGCCCCTCCGGGCGACCTACTCCTGAAGCTCCCTTTCACCCGGTGGCCTTCCTCCCGGAAGAGGGACTTGGTAACCTCCAATTTCTGCTTGTTTATACGTCTCATCTTTGTTTTTTGCCGGAGAGAGAGGAGTAAGGAATGCTTCAATTCCTTCATTTTCTTTCCTATAAACCCTAACAATTCGATCTCTGTGTGCAAATCCATTATTTGATTCTTCCTTCAGTTGTGATCTTTGGCTATTTCTGTTGGCCCACAGGTAGAGATTTCTGAACCAATCTGCCTAACCTGCAGGTTTGTTCACAATAGCTGCACAGATTCTCTGATCCCAAATTTATGATGTTATGATCAGTTTTCTTTCGATTAGATTTGATTATATATGCTAAAAAGATTTCATTTTTTTATTTTTTTTGAATCTTTTATCAGAGAGATGTGCTATTTTCTTTATTATAATTTGGTGGGAATTCAGTTGCCTTGGCTTGGGCACGCTCAGATTTGGGTCTTTGGATGGTGTTTTATTGGATTTTCAGAGGATATGTAACGATTTTGGATCGAGGGATCAAGATCGAGGTGTGATTCACCTTCAATGGTGTTTTCAATATCCTCCATGGTACTAAAACCCGCCAACCCTCCTCCCATGCCGCATAATTACAATTCTTATGTGCAGAGAACTGCAAATTCTATAGCTGATGGCATGCAAAACCTGCAAATTAATTGACCACCTTCAATGCCTTGGTGTCAGCATTTCCTGTTCACACAAACTCTAACTTCAATTTCTACCTTCAGATGAAACGGCGTCAGGTTTCTTTTATGAGATCCATCTAAAGTAAAATTGAAATCCAACCAAAGGGAGCTTTAGTTCCTAATTAACTTGAGAAACTTTTAAAATGAAAACATTTAGAGAAAGATGAAAGTAACTTTAGGATCGAGGTATCATTAAGGGAAGAATACTCTACCAATCCACATGGCCTGCTTGACTAATGTCAGTGATGGAGACATCGTAGATTGGTTCGCGGGCATCGCAATAAGTCCTCTGTCCTACTATTGGTGCCATGACAACCTTTACCAAGTCCGAACAATTGTTGACCACCAGATCCACTGGTCTACTATTCACTCCAGCCCTCAAGCACAAATCCTCAACACAGTGTTTCATGTTTAGTTTATTTTCTTCCTTTATTACGTAAGTTTTTCTTGTTTGAGTTCAATTCCTAATTCATGAAGCATATACGACTTATGTAGTCATGCTTTAATTTTTTTTTTTGTGCATTATGTCTTTGGTTCTTTCTTCCCACTTATCTAGTCGTGGTTTAATTTTTTGTATATTATGTCTTTGGTTCTTCCCCTTTTGTTTTGTAAATTTCATGTTCTAATGGGCTAGTCATGACTGAAGTTGTTTCATTCATTATTTTATGGAAGTTTGGCTAATTGTTGGTGTTAACCAACAACAGAACTAGAAGAATATGGGCTCATTCGTAGGTCCATCCTAGATGTGTCAGAGATGCGTTAGAAGATGAGTGGTTGCTGGTTTGACCATATTGACTCATTGCACAGGTGGCAGCAGAGAATTAGTTTCTTATCTCTTATCCTCTTTTACTCTCCTAATATGATTAGAATTCTACCCTCTCTTATGGAGTTTCTTTTTCTTTATTAGAATATGACTGTTTTTCTTATCCTTTTAGTTATGAGAGTCTTTGTCATGTTGACATGTGAAATTTTTATTTACTTTGTAACTAGGACTCCTTATCTTGTGGAGTCCTAGACCTATCACTTTACCCATTTTATTTTTTTAATGAATAGTGATTGCTAAGAGAAGAGGAAATACATCGATTCTCTCTAGATTTTCTATTTTGAACATGGTATCAGAGCAGTCACCTGGGTTGCCGTTTTGGGAGTCGTTTAAGGTTCTTTGTTAGGTGTGCAGCCAACACTATTGCTGCTCTTACTGATACTATTACTACTTGGTTCACAGTGACTTATATTATGCTACTACTGTTACTTGGTTAGCAAGGACCTATACTATGCTGTTATTACTACTTGGTTCACAGTGACCTATACTGCGCTACTATTGCCGCTACTATTACTGCTGTTGCTATTGCTATTGGTACTGCTACTAGTACTGTTACTGCTACTGCTACTAGTACTGTTACTGCTACTGCTACTGCTACTGCTATTGTTACTGCTACTGCAAGTATGGATACTATTGCTATTGCTACATCTGATGCTACTGCTACTACTACTACTACTACTACTACTACTACTACTACTTGCTTTACTTGGGAAGAACGTATGTTGCTTGGTGTTTGTGAGTTGGTGTTACTACATAATGATTAGGGTTGCGGTTCATATTTATTCTTATTATTTCAAGATGGAGCATGTTCCAGCTTGAGGGGGGTTGGGGGGGTGTTAACCAACGACCGAAATAGAAGAATATGGGCCCATTTGTTGGCGCATCCCAGATGCGTCAGAGTTGTGTCATAGATAAGTGGTTGTTGGTTTGAGTTGGTCAAACTAGCAGATATTGACTCTTTGAACAGGTGTCAGCAGAGAATTAGTTCTTATCGCTTATCCTCTTTTACTCTCCTAATGTAATTGAAACTCCACCATCTTTTATGGAGTTCCCTTCTCTTTATTAGAATATGACTGCTTTTCTTTATCCTTTTAGTCATGAGACTCCTTGTCATGTTGACATGTGGAACTCCTATTTACTCTGTAACGAGACGTATCACTTTTTGCCTTTTATTTTTTCTATAGATAGTGACTGCTAAGAGGAGAGAAAACATATCAGTTCTCTCCATCTTTTCTTATTTTCTATTCTTTTACAGTTGGGTATATTGAGTTTATGGTGGATGAATGCTTACACGTGGCTTTATCTTCTTTGGAGGTGGAGAAAATAAGAAAAAATAATTTTTTTTGGATTTTTTGTGTATTTACTATCTCACGGGTGGAAACAGAAATTCATTATGGTGGGTTTCCATATGTATATGAATGTTAATATATTTAGAAATAGCTAATGGTATTAGTCTATTAGAAACCATATTTTGGAAGAAGCCAATTTCTAGAATGATGACACCCATCTTTGTTGAATAATGGGGATGCAGTTTTCCTGTTTGATTTGTTGTTATGACTTGCTGCTGTGCAAGAGGATTGAAGCCTGCTGCAGTTACTGCATTCTTCCTACTTCTTAGCTCTAGTTAAGGTAGCTGGTAATAGAAATTCCTTCAGTAGTGGGAAAAATCAATAAGAGGCAGATTGATGGATCCCTTACTTCTTCCCAGGTATTTTGCTGTCATACTTGAAATATGCTTTCCTTTAATAGGTTTGCATGTTCAGGTGTTCATCACAAATGGTGTTGCTGAAAATTTTTGTTGTCTTTTCTAGTGGTGTCTATATTTCCATATTTTAGACAATTGATTTCGATGGTAGGCACTGTGTGGTATCAAAATACTTTAGATGTTTATTGCTCTATGAATAACTAGGCAATTTCTTTTAGTGCTCCGTGTTATTTGAAATGGCATCCCTGAGAGTGTGTGTGTGTGTGTGTACGTGTAGAATGGCTCTTGTTTTAAATCTTACTGAAATTATACTTACTTTTTCCTCTCTGCAGAGTGTTACTCCACATTTATCTTTGGGCAGTGAGGTCTTTTGGGCTGGTCAACATAGAAAATCTGGCATTGGTTTTGCCGCTAGATACAACACAGACAAGATGGTAATATACCTTCTTCTCATCTGCTATCAATTTCTTGAGTTCTAATGATTCTTGTTCACTAGTTTTTCTTCTGGCACCTTCTATACGTTGTTTGGTGCACACTTCATAGAAGAGCACTGGCAAGGATTAAAAGAACAGTATCTATAAGAACCTAGATTGTTCCTGGCAAGATCCAGATCAGCTGGATTGGCCAAGAGAAAGAGGGTTGGCGACTTGGCTCAATCTTATGAGCAAATGCCTCATACTACTGATGGGTCAGGGTCAGTTGTGATCCACTATTATAGATTGGATTGTTGCTATCTGATATTGATCCATATCAGGTGATCCTTAAAAGCAGCCTATCTAGTGTACCTTTAACCCCCCTGATATTGCTTTAGAGCATTGACATATTCAATGTTTAGGAATGACTGGGTGTCTGTCATCTTCTTTTCCTCCTATATTTTCTGCTGGAAACATGACTAGTTTGGTTGTCTATAATCTATCAAAGTGATTTGAATCATCCAAGAACTTATCTCTGGAATCCAATATGATTTGGGTAGAGTTTTGGTCAAAATACTTGCGAATATAAGTCTGACAATATTTGTTTTTTCAGAAGTTTTAATTTAATTAGGAGTCCAAGGTATTGGTTAAATAGTTTATGATATTTCTGATTTAATTTTTACTTTTATCAGACTAGAAATTTGGATGGATTACCAATTTTATAATTATTGTATTATGTATTTAAAGGAGACCAAATATTTGAGTCCAGAAAAGTATTACTTTCCCGTTGGAGTCTTGAATGTAAATTTCTTCTGCTATTGTTCATGGCAAATTTCTTGAGAACTCCAATTGTGGACCCTGTTTGACTTATTGAGTTGCTTTTCTTATGCAGTTGTCATAAAATCCTTAATCCTTGTTTACTCTTAGATCTTATATCAATTTAAGTTAATCTTTTGGTTTTCTTGCAATATGTTTTTTTTTTATTTTTTGCAATCTGGGCCATACAAGAACTAGAGGAACTACTGTGGGTGAATAGGGTTTTGTTTTGGTTTTGTTCTGGACTCTGGATGGAATTATTGATTAAACATGGCGTATGTGCTTCACTCTTTTGCTTCTTTTTTTTTTTAATTTTAAATACTTTGGAAATTTGAATATGTTTTGTTCCTTATGGGGAAGCTTGAAGTTGTAGGATGGTGTTCTAGTGTCATCTCTGGGTTTGGGCTAGATGCTTCTGTCTATAAATTAGTGAGTATGAGATTCAAAAAAATTGACTGATAACTTAACAAACTGAACTAAGATTACTAGCTTCCAGAAAATTCCCTCTTTGGGTTAAGTATTAAATTAAAAAAGCAATGAAAAACCCCAGAAGGAATTCAACTAAGATTACTGGCTTCAATAATTTTTATTTTTTATTTTTTTTATGGCAAAAGAAGAAATTTTATTGACATGAGGGGGCAAGGAGAAACAATACACTGCCCCACAACTGCAGCAAACCCTGCTAAAACAAACAACATGACAGCAACAACGAGGCAATCCTTATGCAATAAGAAACAACAGGCAACCAAGAGTGAGCACCCCAACCCCCAACAACAACAATAACCAAGAAGAAGATCCCCCTCCCCTTAGAGCACCTTTTGCACACTGACAAGCAAACCACAGTCCATACTCAGGACCAGATCCTTTTTTCTATTAAATCAGCAAAACAAAAAGAATTTCCATATGATATGGGTAATGGTACCCTGTGGAGGTACAGCTCTTATGGACCACATAGATGGTTTTTCACACATTCAAAGTAGGAACAACATGAAAATGGATTGTTTAGCTACATTTCCTTTGTCCTTCTTCTCCCACCTTCCCCCTAACAAAATTTGGGGAATGCTCTTTATCTAGTCATTTGTTCTGTTTTCAGTAAAGTACTCAATGGAAAAGGGTTTATAAAAATCTTGTATCTGAAATTCTTGACAGTGAGACCATTGGCTTTACACTTAAGATTTTTTGTACTCCTGTGGAGCTTCTCTGGGCTGTGATCTATGTGTCAAAGAATGTCATCATTCCCAATATGCAGATCTCTTTCCCCAACTGTGGATAACCATGCTTAGTTTTTGTTGGTTATTTATTTTTATTTAAACGATTAGGAGAAGCAGATCCACAATCTAGAGTGTGCAAGAAAAGTCCTTGTAGTTAGTACTTGCCTCATCACTGGAGGCCAGGCCATTCTGTCGCTGATCCAGCCATTGGAAGAAGTAAGCATAGAGTAGATTAATTGGTCCTGGTTTAAAGTGTGTTGGGTTATGCGTGTTTAGGCCTTTGTTCCACTGAGTCGTCTTTGTAATTGGCTTGCGTAATGAGCCCATAATTTGGTTAGTTGGTATTCACACAAACTTTGAAGAATTTCCTAGGTTACTTTTATTCATTTGTTAGTTAAATAGTTTTAATCATTGTAGGATTTGGTATTTTAATAAATCAAGTTGTCTAATTACAAATTCTTTTGGAAGTTAGAGTTTATAACGTAGCTTCTGACCAGCCTTTTTAACTTAAGATTTTGGTATTAGGCTGGATGCTTGGAGGATTTTGATGAAGTTGTATAGGCTGTTTGTGGAAGTCCTAGGGTCATGGCCTAGAGAGGGATTGCGTCTCGTACCGCTGTTTGCTTTCTGTTCATATATATTTTATGTATCTTCTTTGCTCCATATACATTCTTTCCTCCTCTTTGACAAATAATTACTTCACAATCTACTATAGCATGTGGCCAGACTGTTTTGGTTTTCTTCTAGTTTTATACAAGTTCAGTTTATCATTTTTGTTTCAGTTTAAATTCTGCTGCTGTGTCTCTGAGTGTGATTGATTAACAGAATAGTCATATGGTAGGAGCTGTTTTGTGGATCAATACCAATTTCGGTTTGAATCATTGAACCCTATTTGTGGAAATCGGTTCCATGCTGATTTGGTAATTCTCTTTAGTAAGTTGCTGTTTTATGCATTCATTAATCCCTTCCTTCTGCAGCCATTGAGATCTAGCCAGATTTTGGTCCTCCCTAATTAGCTCCTTGTCTGGACAGAGAACTCTGTTTTTCCTTAGCTGAAACACCTATTAAATCCTTCTAGACTTCTGAATTTCAGTCCAAATGGATTTGTGATGGTTCAGTTCTAGCAATTTTCCTCACTTTCTCTCCTGTACAAATGCTGGTTTTGGATTTGGTTGGTGTTTTGAACTTTAGCTTCATGTGGGACAATTCTGTGCCTTATTATTTGAAATTATCTTGTTATTTTGCTCTTCCCTGCTCTGCCGTCATGTTATTAATGTTCCCAACCACTTTATTTATAAAATTGAAAAGGAATTGCTTGAGCAGTGGATATCATATGTACTCTATATTCATTATTGCATGTTTGCGGTTGCATCTGCCTAGTGGGAATTTCTTTACACTTATTTTATATAAAAAGTGTATAAGACATAGGAAATGAGAACAGTTGATTTTCATTTGTGCAAACTGTATTTTAAGCCATTCAATAGATCCATATCCGTCCTTAAGAAAAGGGTAATGTTATATATTCCAGAGGTTTGGTTTTCTCTCTGCAGGTTGCTACAGGGCAAGTTGCTAGCACGGGCATGGTAGCTCTTAGCTATGTTCAGAAGGTATCTGAGAAGGTGAGGAAGTCAAGTCAAAGAATTTCTTGTGATATGTTCTCTTTGTGGGGTGTGTGCTGGTATCTTATGCTGTCAGCTATGCAGGTGTCTCTTGCATCAGATTTTATGTACAACTACATGTCAAGAGATGTTACAGCAAGTTTTGGTTATGATTACATCCTGCGGCAGGTAATTTTATTATCCAATGTAGTGTTTAGATCAGGACAGGAAATTGAACTACTCATGAGTAGGGGTACACTGGTTAAACATAAGGAATTTTTTATTAATGAGTCTGCTCTTGGTTGCTTAAATAGAGTGAATTTCAGAGCAGGATTAGTGCAGGTGAGTTTTGTTGAGTGAAGTTGATTGCCTTGGCTGAATCGCCTAGATGCCTCGGCTAAACTGGACTGTTGGAAATAGGAGGGGCCCTCAGCAGTCAGCATGCATGTCAGTGCATTAATATCCTTTGACCCATTGTAGGATTGCAGCTGGTTAGCTTCTAAGAAGTTCAAATACCCTTAAGCATTAGTTTTGCCATCAAGAAACATTTGAAGGAAAAATAATGGTTTCATTCGAACCAGAGTACCTGCGATGCAAAATATCACTGAACTAAAGCCAGTCATAATAAGCTCACTATATCAGTTCCCTGTAAAATCATATCTGCTATTATCTAAAATAGCACCGCCTCCCCTACGGCAGGGTGCACATGTTTGCAAAACGAAGCCTATAAAGAAGATAAGAGTCAGATACTTCAGTATTCCATGCTTCAGATCATATGCTCCCTCTTCCGATTGTCTCTTAAAAAACTACCGTTGCTTTTCTTACATCTTGCTTTTTGACCAATAGAATTGAACTAGTGTATTCTTTTAGTATGTGAACCAGAAGATATCTGTTGGAAAAGAAAAAGATGTGGGCAATTTACGGTCTATGTGAATTTTTGGTTGCAGTGTCGTCTCAGAGGGAAGATAGATTCCAATGGCTGCACAGCTGCTTTTCTGGAAGAACGGTTGAATATGGGTCTCAATTTTATTCTTTCTGCTGAGGTGGGTTTTTTTTTTATTTTTTATTTTTATAAATATTATTATCAATTGATGCTTTCTTTGTTGATGCTGTTGGCTTTTTCTTTTCTTTTTTTTTTCTTTTTTTTGTTGGGGGGGGAGAGGTTGTGTTGTGTCTTTTGGCCCCAGTCCAAGGGATCTTGGCAGCATGGATTTGGGAGGAACTCTATAGAGGATTGTTTATTCATAGAAAGTGAAAAGGAGGGAGTTCTTGTCCCGCTTTCCTAGGTAGAAACATATGGAGTGGAGATGGGGACCTACATCCTAACCCTAACTGTGTTATGTATTACATTTGTTTGGTTGGTCAGGGATTGTGTAGTTAACCAATCTGGACAAAAGCCGCAGATGCCTTGATTATTGAGCTCACATTTGTCTAGCTTCTAGCTGGGCCAATGAAATGGCCATATTGTCATCAACTGGGGTACAGAAGAGTCTGTTTCATATCAAGAATTAGTCTCTTTTTATTTGACAGATTTTGGCTTTTATGTTTTAACTCTATAATATTGCTGTCTGTGTTAATCATGAGCGTTTCTTTTAACTATCCATTTTTTTTTCTGCTTGCAGATTGATCACATGAAAAAAGATTACAAATTCGGGTTTGGTTTGACAGTAGGAGAATAGAGAAAAGAAGGGTTGGTGGTCCATAATGAAGGGGTTTATTCTTTTTTGTCCTACCTGCTGCTGTTTTAATTGGCCAGCTTTTGTTCATTAGTTTCTTTGACTCTTTGAGCAAATGTTCTCGGCAGCTCAACGAGTCATTACCTTTTGTGTGGATATATTTTCATTTCCAATTTTATTTTTGGTGGTGAAAGGAGAAAATTTTCAATTTTGTAATCTGTCTGGGCTGGTCAAATGGCATCAACATTCATGGCTCCTTCTACTTCTTTGGTAGCCTTATAGATTATGGCAATTCAAAGCCATGATTTTTCCTTGATTACGGAATTCTTTTGATTGAAATAATGCAGGTTTAAGATATTTGCTTTTTTTGGTTTTGCAATTTAAAATTTTTCCCGAAGTAATTTATTTATTCATTGATTTCCTGTGGTGGAATTGGGTAAGAATTAAATCTTCCATTACAGAGAGGCTGAAGGAGGCTCTAATGGCACAAAACCAGGTTGGTATTGAAGTATTCATTGAGTAGAGAAGCACATTTTCTGCTGGTTGTTGAGTATCCCTGGAACAAGCTGGATTGAAATCTGTCAGTTCAGAAATGCTGTTGGCAATCTTTGTAACAAAACAGCTCTCAGGCTCCAACTGAGAGCTGACCACCACCAGATCTCCAGGATGCCAGTGTCTTCAGCTTGAATCGGAGAGAGGACCAGGTGGATGGGTCAGCTGCTGGCACCGCCACGGGAGCAACCTCTGTGTTCTAAGGATGCGTCGAAGCTCCTGTGAACTTTGTTGGGTCATTGAGGGCTACTCCAAATGACCGGATCCAACCACCTGCTGGGAGTGAATGTCACTCTGTCATCTGGGAAGGCTTCACTTTGCATTGACATTCTTTTTATTCTCTGGTCTGCATCTAAAATGACTGGTAAGGTCTCTTTTTGAAAATTAAGTTACATAAATTTTCTAGCTCTGGTGAATATGCATGCAATGTGAAGACTTTTATTGTGCTCTTATCAAGGTTATTTATGCTTATAATTTGATCCACTCTGTGATAAAAGTATCATCAGGGAGGTGAAGTGTACAAGTAATGTGCTTGTGATCCAAATCAAACGGCTTGGGTGGAAGGGAATCTATTGTTGCATCTTTTACTTTTCATCTAGCATCTCTGATTAGATGGGATCTATCACAGGGTTATTCCAACATCTAGAGCTTGGGTTTCCCACTGTGCCTCAGGAACTGTAATCACTTGATATTTGGTGCGGTAGAATACTAGAAACATCCATGTATCCTAAATAAAGTCGCCCTAAATCAAGTATCCATATATCCTCAGGGCTAGAGCGTCTATGCTCCTCAAGGACATAAAGTCGAGCATTTGTAGGGGTGTCAATTTGGGATTGAACTGGTAGCTAAGATTGAGCCGGCCCAGATTAACCCGAAACCAAGCCAACCCAAACTATTATTGAACATGTTTCGATTGAGGTATAGAATATCTTATAGGTCCCATTTTGGTCTGGACTACCCGAAATTGGTTTGAAAAGCTGATGGATGAACCTGAATCCAAAAATTGCCTGAACTAAATTGATTTAGACTGAATATTAAACCCTAACATCATGACTTCAGTTTCTAGATAATTTTAATGGATTTCTTACTTAGGTTTTAATCCAAACTAGCTTCAACCAGTCTAATAACAACACGATAAGTTAAGTCCAATAACAACTCAAAATCTGATTAACCCGTTAATTAATTTGCACGATATAGCTCACCCAGTTCGAACCTCTTAATAGAATGTTTCGGTCAAAACATATAAAGTCAGACACCGATTTAGGATCAGATAGGCTCAAGTGCTCAACCCGAGCCACGAAAATTACCCGAGTCATTGAATCAACTAAACTGAGTCTTGCTCACTCGTGAATATGCTGGCGTTAGCGTGAATCCGAGACTATGGTGCGTAGAGTTTGAGTAGGCTTTTCTGTTTAATGACTTTGCCTACCGTGACTCATGGCTGTGATATTGTAGTTTCCTATAAGGAGCCAGCTCACCCGACGCGACCGTCTCGATGGCCAGCTGTATTGCAGTACATAAAAGCTGATCTCTTTAAGGAACCCGTGCTGTCAATTCCCAACATTCTAACCTCTATTTTTACCAAAATATCAAAATTGCCATTCTCCCTGATCTCTCACATTCGTTCTTTTCAACCAATCAAGCCAGTGATCCGAGTCTTTGCTGAGGTCAAATGATTTCATATTTCATACCGGTTCGGTTCTTAAATCTTAAATATCTATTTTGTAAAAACTAAAAAGCAACTGACCCTGTGGGACCCACTAAATAGGGAAAGGTCATGAGTGTACGACACAACCGACCTTCCATTCTTGGATATGGCTTTTTTTGTAATTTCAAGAAGTGAAATTACACGTGTTCTCTGATGGTTGGGTATTAGTTAGATTTTGTCTACTCATGGTCAAATGGCGCCTGTCACTTAGGTTTTTCTTCGCGGGAACTAACGGTGTTCAGCTATATGAATTTACTATATTAACCCCGTATGATGTTCTTCCCTATATGGAGCGAAACGGAGTGGACTTTACCTTGATGTCCCAAGCAATTTGAAAACAGTAGTGTTGTTGGGTTCGTTTCGTCGGAAACCCGGACTGCCGGTTGAAAATCGCCGGATTCCGATCGTTTCCCGACGTCTCTATGCTTTGATGGAACTGCTTTGATATGGTGATGGTAGAGTGATTGCGGAGGGTTGGTTATCTGATACAAACCAGAGATGTCTCGCCACGGAGTTACTTCGCATTTCCACAAATCGAAGACGCTCGACAACAAATATGTGAGTCAGAGTCTCTCTTTCTTCTCGTCTTGGCTTGATTTCTAGGGTTTTCTTTACTCTGCTAGTCTGTTTTGAAACATTGACGGTGTTAATTATGCGTGAGGTTGGTTTTTTTTTTTTTGTGGTGTAGATGCTTGGAGATGAGATTGGGAAGGGAGCGCACGCTCGCGTTTACAAGGGCCTGGACTTGGAGAATGGGGATTTTGTTGCGATTAAACAGGTCTCTTTGGAAAATATTGCTCAAGAGGATCTCAACATTATCATGGTCTGCTTCATCTCTCGGTTACTTAGCTTTATTTTTGTTTTTTTTTCTGCGCTTTGGAGTTGCAGTTTTATTTTAAATGCGTATAACCTAAAATTCACTAGTGTAGTCATAATTTTGAGTGTTTTTAGCTTTGATTATTCAGTGAAGTTATTTAGCTTTTCGACTGTCTTTTAGAGTTGTCCTTATTTGGTGGGTTAATTTTTACTTCGTCCATTGGATTCATGCATATGGTCGGTCATTATGGTCAGAACTCAGAGTTGCTTACAAGAGAGATCCAAAAGGAGGAGACCAGTAACAGACTGAGGGATTGTAGAGCATTTTTGTGCAGGCTTGAGCAGCATTTTTACTTTGATGATTGCATTTTTTTATCACTTCACTGGTTTAAATGCTTGGAAATTAGAGCCCAGGTCTGTAGAAACTTAAGTCCTGTTTTCAGTTCTCTATAATGTAATCTTTATTGGAAAGGGGACAAGAAATTTGGGAAATAACCAAAGAGTGACATAACTGAATTTATGAAATAGGAGGTTTTGTATCTTGAGCCTAATATTATGAATCTAAAATTCAAAAGACTTCTCTATTTTGTTAATATGGTAGCTATATCATCTGTCATTCCAACTGCTATTTTTCTTTCTTCAGATCGACTTACTTTTATTTACCAAATATAAGCAGGAGATGTAATTTATAGGTACAGTTTTATACATCTTTTCCTTTAATTTAGGATTTTCATGTGACTGTCCAAATGATGATATTGTAATCTTCTTCTTGCAAATGTCTCTGCATGATACCAAATTCTTTTCTATGATTGGATATCCCATTATGCCAATGGAATTCATTATAGAAGCAGGAATAAGAGCCTGGAGAAGGATCTTAATTTTGTGTAAAATTGAGTTGGATCGAATGTCCAAATGATGGGGTTTGCACTCAGGATCTTATTACTTAGCTCTCAAGTCTCTACTCTTTAGCATGTGTTCTGTTTCTCTGCAATACAACACTTAATGCAGAAGTTGTTAGAGAACTATGAAACTTGGAGAGATTTGGAGCCATCCGATTATGTAAATAAGAAGTGCAGATACTGTATCAACATTGAACTTGGAAGTGTTGATAACGTTTCGTGTGATGGTTTTCTTTTTTTTCTGTATTTTTTATTTTTTAGGGATAAGTACTTTATGTGTGATGTTATGGAGCAACTGACCAAGTTTAGGAGCTTGAGAAATAGTCCTTGTTCTTTCTTCCACGTATAGTAGATGCACTTTTGTGGTGTACCGTATGAAGACAGTTTGTGTGATTTAAGAACAAAATTCTCTTGCTTTGTGTCAAGTTAGGCTTCGTATTCTATTTGTGACTTAATGCACTGGAATTCTAGGTAGTTCTGTATTTGTTTTTTTACAAGAGAATTATGCAATATACACCAACTTTTTTGTTCAGAATTTATGTCTTATTGACTTACTGCTTTCCTTTGCAATGTTCCTTCTTTTGGTGGATGTGTTCTTTGCCACAGCAAGAGATTGATCTACTAAAGGTGACATTTCCTTTACCATTAGCTTCTCTGTCGAACTTTATGCACAGTCATTGTGAAGAAAAATATACTCTTCAGGTTTCCAGTGGGATTTCAACTGATAGACAATTCCTTGGGTTTATAGAGTGATTTAGTGATTTGCACTGGTTGAGTCAGCATGCTGGGTCCTGTATTGGGCAATGTACATATCCAGTTAATATCTGATGGGTAAATTGCACCTGAGATTAACATTTCATATATTATGTTTGAGGTGCCTCAGCTAGAAAGAGCTGAGTCCAGGTTAGCCATTCAGTTTACGTGACCTTTAAATATTTTTATAATTCCTACTTTCCCTATTGCAGAAACGACATCTATTTGAGTTCAAACATAGGTTCCTCCTTCCCCATACCCAATCTCCTTTTGTGACTGAGTTCTCCATTTCCAGTTGTCTACTCTACACCAATTACTCCGCCCTTTTCCGTTGACCACTTATGCAAACTCAACCATTTAATATTGAAAACTATCACTTGTTAACATCACCGATTGCCTTAGTGAGCTTGTGGAAATAGTATGTGCGGCATTGGTAAAGGTAACAATGATGCTGTCTTCACCTTCGGCTTGATTTATAAATCCCAACTCTTTTATCTTATTTCCTCTTCTTACACTTTTCACAGAAGCTGAATACAGCAAAATACCAGACGTCCGATTCACTAATCCCTGGTTATCCTTGAAACCCGCAGAAAATTGGAAGATTAGGTCATTTTCCATTCCACTTTGTCTCAGTTTTTCTGTTCTCCTCAGACCTGAGAAGACCGAACTTTAAATGCGAGTGTGTACGTCATTGCTTTCTTCATAGGATGTCCTAGATGAACAAATTGGTTTTTTTGTGAGAAAGATCTAAATATTTTCTAGGTGAACTAATCAACTTCTGATGAGAAGGATCGCTCATATGCCACAAAATGACAAAGGTTTCTGTCTGCTAAGGAGGACTCAAATATTCTGATCATTAGTAATGCAATCCATTTGATTAGATACCTCCAGTAGCATGGAACAATCCGTCAAGGAAAAATAGTATCCTATAGCATCGTCTTGTCTACTGGCATGAAATGGCTACTATAACCGAATATGTGGATATGGTCTTTCCTAAATGCTTACAAACTGCTTGCAACCCTGCCAGCAAAGTCCTGCTTTCCTTGAGGATTCTGGTTGGCCCACCTGCCCAAAATTCAAATAGTTATAGAGATCATCTCTCATCCTTGAGCATAATGCAGAATTTCTTCAACATGTCCTGGAATAATTAGAGAACTAGTGACGATTAGATTCAAATTGTGCAATGAAGATCTAGTAAGCCCGAAAAGCCCTGAAGAGAGCCTGTAGATTCTGGTGACTGCTCAGTCGGTGCCGCTACTTACTAAGTGCATGTTTGGGAATCTTTTGGGTCTTCTACTTTTGGATACCCAGAAGCCAGCTTTTGTGTTGCAAAATGGCAGAGCCAAAAGGAATCCTCACATTAGAATAATTACTACACCCAGTGCCAGAAGCCAAGAAGCTTTTGGGGTTGGGGTGGGTGGGGTTATGGGCTTATACGGGGCTTATGAGGTGGGAGGCTGGGATTATTCCTAACCAATGGCTCTGGTTGGTCCTGCCTTATTGCTATCCAGAAGCAAGAAAACACAGAAGTTTGCCCAAACATGGACTAAGCCATCAGGTTGCTCTTACCCACAGTTGGAGGGATGTAACTTTGCTCAAAGTGGGGGTCTTGGCTGCTCGATTCCAGTTAAGGCTTCTTTTAAATCAAGGGCATTTTGGTAAAATGAAATCAACCATTAGACTGGACTAATACTGTTCGAGGTAGCCCAAGCATGATATATGAAGCTTTAGGAACTGTATCTGTAGATACTCTAATTGTCAGGTGAAATTTACCCTTTGATTAATGCTTTACGGATTCTAACTTTTTCTTTGGCAGAATCTGAACCATAAAAATATTGTGAAGTACCTTGGGTCTTTGAAGACAAAAACACACCTGCACATAATTCTTGAGTAAGTATTCTTCAATTTACTTCACTATCATCAAGTAGTTTGGTTTAATTTGAGTGAGTTTGGTTTAGTTTCACAAGAGATATACTGATAAACTTATAAGAGAATATATCACATTTCAAATTTGAACACAGTAAAATGTTGATTTTTTTTTTTCCATGTAGGTATGTGGAAAATGGCTCTCTTGCAAACATTATCAAACCAACCAAATTTGGACCATTTCCAGAGTCACTAGTTGCTGTTTACATTGCTCAGGTTTGTGTATAAGCATGCATTTTTATTTGGGGTTATCAGACCTGTTCAGAGATCAGGGTATCCATAACATTCCACATGTCAAGGGAACAGGACCTACAAATGCATGTAAAAAATCTGTACGATTGGATTTTTTAACCATCTGATTTTTAGTGTTACTCTTTTGCATCTTTTGAAACAATATTTGAATATTCTTTGCCCAGCCAATTAAATGTTAAAAAAACACACACTTAATCTTCTCTTCATGCCGAAGGTTGTTCGTCCAATCTCTTGGATGGAACTCACCTAATAATGAGTCTTGAATACTCTTGATCCTCTCATAATTTAACATGTGACAAGGGGCTGAGGCTTGGGATTATGTGTATTTATTTTGCATTTCCTGGTTTCACTTTGATTTGCTCAATGTTCATGTCTTGAAGTGCAGGTTTTGGAAGGCTTAGTTTATTTACATGAGCAAGGTGTAATTCATCGGGATATCAAGGGTGCAAATATACTGACAACCAAAGAGGTAAGATTTCTTTTTTGCCCCTGGGGAGTGGGGGGTGTGGAGGGGTGGAAAGAAGCCAAAAGGGTAATTACTCAAACCTCCCCTTAGCATGACATTTTCTCCCGAGTGTTGATTTTTATTTTTCTCCATGTACACTAGGACCTTGTCACAATATGCATTTTGATTTCTTATTCTTTTACTGATGTCATTCTTCTAAGCATTTGCCTTATAAAATCATTAATTCTGCTTTCGCTTTTGTAGTTTTAGGCATTGTGTATGCATGCTTTACTGGAAAGAGCTTGCTGTTGAACATTGATTTTATGTATTTCTTTTCCGTACCTTTCCTCTTGTGCTGCGTTGGTTGAATGGAGGGAGGAGAAGGGAAAGGAAAATGAGGAAAAGTAGAAAGAAAAGAAATAAAGGATATGAAGGAAAAGTTCACTATCTAATGAGTTTCTGGTTTCATGGAAAATGGTGGAAATTTTAATTTGCCACCACTCTCCTTTGATTTTGAGGTGAAAATAGAAGTGGAAAAGTAATAGAAAGTGTTGCAGTTTTTCAGAAAATTCAAGGATATTGATTGATACTTAAAATCCAACCAAACATTGAAAAACTGCAAGAGATAAACTATTTTTGGGCTTTTCTACACCTTGCTCATTTCCAATCCAGCCAAATGCAGCCTGAGGTAAAACTGACAGAAACAGTAGTAGTTTCATTTTCAGAATGGGAAGATAAGTGACCCTTGAAACTAAGAATATAAAAACTTGAAAACCCAAAACGGAACTAAATTGACACTAGAAGCAATTTGTGTCTCAAATCTAAAAAAAAATATTAAACTTAGCATGCCAATTGTTACCCAATTAGGGAGAAAAAAAGAGGCAAAAGATTCTTTCCACTAGATTCCCTGTTGTAATATGGAATATTCTTCTAGCATCTAGTGGTTCATATGCAAGGTATTTTTGAGATTAGCTATTGTACCCCGTTGGATCGACGCCTAAATTTTATGGGTCCCATGCTACTATAGGCAAGACTCCCATTCTCAGATATTTAATTTATCTTACGTTAAATGTTACCATGCATAAAGTGTACTAGACGACACCAAGGTGTACTAAACATCAACTAATTCCTAAATGTCACCAAATTTCACTTTACTTTACCAAAACAGAATTAATTTAAAAATCTGAAGCGTTACAGAACATGTCTTCTTTGAATCCAAGCCATTTATTTGTGGGGCATTATTTTGCAGGGGTAGGCTCTTCTTAGTTGGTTTCTTCCCCCACCTCCCCTTTTATTGTTGTCTTTTAGACACTTACTGAATGCAAGTTTTTTATGTGATGTATACTTTCAGGGTCTTGTTAAACTTGCTGATTTTGGGGTTGCGACAAAGCTAACTGAGGCTGATATTAATACGCATTCTGCTGTTGTTGGAACACCATATTGGATGGCCCCTGAGGTACCTAAAAAGATTGCGTTAGTGCAGATTTTTGTCCATTTATTTTGGATTGTGAGGAATTTTGTTAATTTAAATTAGAAGAGAGGATTGAAGCACATACCTATTTGTAGACATTGAGTAAGAATTTAAATAATTTTTAAACCAGACTGGATACATTTGTTGAATTGGAACCGAGCTCTTTTCTGAGCCAGACCACTTGGGTCTGAAGACCCAAAATGGTCCTGCATTAGACATCTCAGCTGTTCACTCTGCAGCTGCATTCATCCTAGCCTTTTATACAGGCAGTCTTCCACCTTGAGCATAGTGTCAAGGTGCCAAGGCGAACCAAGGCGTTAGAGGCCTGACAGACACCCAAGCTGACCAAAGCGCCCGCCTAGGCGACAAAGGCGGCCTGTTTTCCAAGGTGCCTGCTACCCGTTCATATAATTCAGCTTAGGATGTGGTGTTGGTTGTATTGGTCAAATGAAACCTCTATTTAAATTGAAGTTGGAATTTTTTTTACAAAATAAATATTCACTATTTTTCATGCACAGAAAATATTGTGATATAAAACTATATTGTAAGACAAACTGACATGGTAGATTTAGGTCTATGATAAAAAAAAAAAAACCAAAGCAACCCTCTAGGTTTGCTAATATTAGTGTAAAGGTTACAAAATCTTGAAAATATTCATTTGTCCTATAAAATTAAAAGAAAAAGAGCAATCTAAGTTCACTGTGATGGATCAAGCGTCCATGCATTTGTGCAACAAGAGAAAAATAAAGTCGTAGATAAATAATATTGCAAGCTTTATTTAAATATTTTATCCAATGCAGGTGATTGAAATGTCAGGAGTGTCTGCTGCATCAGATATATGGAGTGTTGGTTGCACTGTGATAGAGCTTCTCACATGTGTTCCTCCTTACTATGACCTCCAACCAATGCCAGCTCTTTGGCGGATTGTCCAGGTCTTCTTTCCTGTCTAGATTTGCCAGCCTTATTCTGGTTTTGTTTTGTTCTGGATATGTGTTTCTATCTTCAAGAATTTACCACCAAGATTGACAGGAACCATAAATTATTTTTGTATACTCACTATACTGAGCTCGTCCATTTCTCTCTCTCTCTCTCTCTCTCTCAACTTTTCCTGTCAAAAAGATAAGAGGATCTTCGTTGTCAATCTTGTGGAGTTTTATTTCCGTTGCTGTTTCCTATTTTTTCCCGAAATTATTTGTGAAAGAATATTGTTTTTTCATTATCTGCATATTGCTTATTGTTATGAACTCTCAATTGAATAAATTAGCTGTAGACTTAGCCATGGTTCAAGGAATCTGGATCTGATCGGCAGAATCGGCCAATTCGAATTGAAATTGGCGTTCCCTGATCCTGATCCAAGCCAATTCAAAATACATGAAATAGATTGGCCATCCAATCTGTCCTGATCTGGATTGTCCGATCCAGCCAATTCGAGTGTAAACCCTGCAACATGTCTTCTTCTTCACTTGAGTTTAACACTTAGGCTCTCTCCCTCTACTTCCTTCCTAACCCCGATTTCTATGTCTGTGAGAGGCTGAGAGCAAATGCCAAACATTAGGTCGCCGCCATTGCTGATATCTGTCTAGAGACAGTGCTGCTGGTTGCCTCAGTCAGAAATCGTTTCCTGGAGCCCAGAGGCAAGTCTGTACCTCTCTCCTCCTTTCCCTTGTCCTTCTTGTATCAGTTGCTTTCAGCTGCCAACAACATCACCGACACCCTCTCGAGCTTCCCAAAGAACAGTCTCTTCAACAGTTACCTCACTCAGATGAAGTTTGCCAATGAAATCAACAGTTGCCAAACCATCACTTGCTGGTGCTCCTAATGCTGCCATGTCCTCCCTCATGGACAAGCACCCACCCTCTGTCATCGAGAATGCACTCAGCCTTCTCATCCTCCTCGACTACTACGACACCTCCAAGCTCCACAACATCTCCATGGGAACCACCCTCACCAACACTCTCTACCAGACCATCGGCAACCTCAGCTTCATCAACATCACCGACCTCAAGGGCAGCAAGGTTGGCTTTGGCTCCGCTGCCCCTGAATGCAAGCTCGACTCCACCTCTTGTCCCCACTGGTCACTGCCCCTACTCATCACCCCCTTCTACAGTATGACTGCATTTCTCTTTCTCTCTCTCTCTCTCTCTCTCTCTCTTTGCCCACATTTGTGATCGTTTCTCTATCTTCAAATCTTCTCAATGATTAGATATCACTTGCCTCCTATTTGTTTGACATCTCTTCGTGACTTTCCTCTCTTCCATGCATTCTTTTAGGTTCTTCTCCCATAAGTTTCTCCATTTTAGCTGTCCATATATTGTCCCATCCTGTATGATTATCATCTCGAAGCTTATTTCCATTGTCTGACGGCCGATGCATCTGAGGCAATACATTGGTGCTCGTCAGAAGAATACTGTGGAAGGAGGCTGATGCAGGCCAGAGGCAGAGCACGGCGGATATGATTTCTCTCTGTCTGATTTTTTTAACCTTTTTATAATTGTCTCTCTTTTTTTTTTTTTTTTTTTTTTTTCGGGATCCAATAATGTGGATCAGTTGGCTGATTCTTCCCGTTTCAAATCGGAATAGGATCAGAACAGGTGGTGTCTGAGGTCTTGATTCCAATCTCTTGAACCATGGGCTTAGCACGATGGGCATCCATCAATCCCCAATCATCTTTCCCCTGAAATCCCCATGGGCTTAGCACGATGGGCATCCATCAATCCCCAATCATCTTTCCCCTGAAATCACATATTTCCTGCTTCACTTTATATTGGATATTGTTATGAACTCTCAATTAAATGAATTAGCTTTATGCTTTGCAGGATGAGCATCCACCAATACCTGATCATCTTTCCCCTGAAATCACAGATTTCTTGAGGCAGTGTTTTAAGAAGGTGATGTAAAGAAGTATCAAAATTGTTATTTTTCAATCCTTTTGTTCTTTTTCTTTTGTTATTTAAGATTTGGTTTCAATATTCCTTGATTAACACTTAATGAGTCTGTACTTTGTTGGGGTTTTTTTTGTGCAAATAGTTAAATCTATCATCACGCCTAAGAGATTAGGCCTGTGCTTCTACCGGAGTCATGTATCCAGTATTTGTTTGAAAATCTCAACGTTCTGCATGTCCTTAAATGTTTCAGAACTTTAATTTATTTAGTTGAAAAAGATATTTCACAAGAACTTGATATTTTATTTGTAGAAAAAATATTTGTAAAATTATCATGAGACTTTAGTGCTCTTAGAAATATATGTTAGTATTTAATTAATAATTTGACCAATATTTTCCTCATAAAATCATGAAAATCAAGGAACAGTGAAATCTATGATCCGTGTCTCTTTCAAAGAAATTCATAAAATGAATACTTATCGAAAAAAAATATATGAAATGATTCATGACTGTGCTTATCATTGTGTGGGATGACATTGGAAACATTGCATGTATATTGAGTTACCAAGGATTGATCATACATGTTCGACTACTCTTTTGTTATAAATTCATTGGCCAGTGACTTTTGCAACTTATTGTAGTCATTCAATTCTGTATTTTGACAGTGAGAAGCATGTTTCAGGATGCTAGCCTGACCATGCAATTCAACAAATTTTTTTTTTCTTGACATCGAGAAGAATATTTCAGGATGCTAGGCAAAGACCAGATGCGAAGACATTACTGCTGCATTCTTGGATACAGAACTCAAGACCGACTTTGCAGCCTTCTCTCCGGGAGGCCAGTGGAACAATCAGGTAGTCAATGACGAGTTATAGTTTCTTGTTGATGGTTTTTTTTTTTTTGGTAGGAATACTTTCTGCTGGCTGGTCCTTCATCCTTCTTTTTTGCCCCTCTCTCTCTCTCTCTCACACACACACACACACACACACACACACACACACACACACGTGCGTGCACATGGTTTTTTCTTTCTTTCTGATTCATAATCGAAGACAGTGAATATTCTGCTTTAACATATCATTTGGTTTTCAATCTTTGAACTTGATTTATGCTGATCTGGGAGCTTCTTGTCTGCATGGTCACTCCAAAAGTTTTGCCATAAGAAATTGATTTACTATAGACAATTATGAATCAGAGGAAGGAAGAAAAAGAAAGAACAAAAGAAGGGTGGGAGATCCGTTTCTCTAGGATTCCTTCTATAGTTCTATGTGACTTATATTCTTATATGTGGTATCTATATAAATGGAAATGAAATACGTGCTTTCTATAATCTGAGTTCTTGATACAAAATAACGATGTTCTCAGTACTTGAGTTGCATATTATTCTAGAATTTATTTCTGTTTTATACCAGGTTTTGCTTTTGGGCAGTTTAGATGTGAGAATTTAAGAAACAGCATATAACTGTCCAACCATTTGAACGAACACTCTTTGAAATTTTCCATGATCATCTGAGGAGTGATATTTTGTAATTTTTTAAGTCAAGTTCTTGCAAGAAAGGGAAAAAGTACAAATAAAGGTCTCGATTTTAAATTCTAAGAGCATAAATATTAATTGCTCTCATTTTCATGCAGAAATATAGAAGAAGATATTTCATTGGCTTCAGAAATTTCCTATGGACATCAGAGAAGTGGTGAAACCCCATCTGGAGAGAAAATGAAAAAGGATGCCTTCGAGTTTAAACTGGTTAGACCCTTCTAAACTGTGATAATATTTATTTTATGAAACTTGGTATTTTAATGGAACAGGCTTTTCAAGTACCATCTTTATCTGATTTTCTGGTTAAACCTAATAGAAATGTTTATACTTAGATTGAAACACTTGGATTTCATGTTTACCCTATTAATAACTTAGTTGATTTTTTTAGCATCAGGAGGATTCTACAAAAGAGTTGCTAGCAGCAGATGCAACTGATATGGGAAAGTCTCCTAAAGAACAGAATTCAAATGGTGATTTTGTTTGTGAACATGTTAATCTAATAGATGATGGTGTCTCAGATCCAGATCCCACCTTAGCCTTGTATGACTTGGTGCCCACAAGAACTAGTCCTGGTAGGTTTCTGTCCACTGGAGAAGAGGCTTCTACTAATTCTACTGGTGTAGTGGAGCTATCAAGTTTGGGTAATCGGTATGAATCAGTAGTGAATGGTGAGGTGGAATATCCAGAGTCAAAAAAGAAAAATGTGATAACTGGAGAAAATGAATGGAAAGGAAGTTCTGTGCTTGAGAATGGATTACATAATGTTGGGAAGACAAGTCCTGGAAAGGTAAAAGTTCCATTATTCACTGCCTCTTTGTTTTATTTATGTCAGATCTGTCCATTTTTTTCTTTTCTTATGTTCCCATATGCATTGTACTTATGCATGGACATGTCGGAAAAAAGTATGAAACATATAGAAGCTGATAGGACACAATTAAATGTTAAAAATATATAAGATTTTAATGGGTAGGGTTGACTATATAAGTTAAACTATTAAATATAATGTTCAATGAGCTATTTTATTAAACTATTAGAGTCCCCATAGATTTTAATCTTCCATAGGCTTTTAATGTTTCCTTCTTAGACAAATTAATGGACATAATTTCTCTACATTATTCTTAGATATTTTTTTGATTCTTTAGTAATTTAAAAACTTGAGTTAAAAACTATGTTCTTAATTTTCAAATGCCAGGATGCTTATGAGTTTCATAAAGCACCCACAGACACATTGTAGATAATTTCTGGAAGCATGACATGTAGCATTTACTATTATGTAACATTGTATTCCCATTTTTGTATTACTCAATGAACTTGCATTGATCTTAAGCTACTTTAATGGGATTCTAAGTCACCTACAGAATTTGGGTTTAGGAATCCAGTAAAAATTCAAATCGGAGGGATAGGAACCAAACCAGACTTAGGAGAAAACTTATTAACTTAATCAAAACGAGTCAGATGGGCATAGATCAAATGGACTATTCAACAAGGGGTATATGCCAGCAAAGTTTGAAAGAATTCTGACGGACAGATTCAGAGTTTTGAAGCAATCATTCTGGAGTCAGGATTCTCAAAACCCTGACATTCAATAGGGAAATCTTTGGGTTTAGGACAGGTTCAAACAGTGATCTGAGTGAATGAATAAGCATTAATTGTCAAGGCGACGAGGCGATCCAAGGCGTTTGGGGCCATCCTGGACGCCTAGGCGACCAAGGCGTTCCCAGTATATTTTTTTTATTTTTTAAATATTAATGCTATATTAATGTTTATATATATATATATATGCAGCATTCTACATAAATAATCAACATTTAAGACATAGCCTAATTAATATGAGAAAACCAACAAAGAAATAAATAATTGAGTTAAGTAGGCAACACATATTTATGACTAACATTTGTTTACTTCTAACAAATTTAACCGGAACGTAACTTCTTTAATATACTTCAGATTCAAGCAATCTCGAATTCGTTGCAAAGCTAGTATAATCAGCTTTCTAACAAATCCGAGATTGCTTGAATCCGATTTATAATGAAGGAGTTACACTCCGGTCAAACCTTGTTTGGAGTACGCGAATGTTGTTTAAAGTCGTCTGAATGTAAATTATTTTTTAGGCATCAAAGCAAGAGATTATTTTGGTGCGCTCTTGGTTTTTAGTGATGCTTTATTATAAAAAGATTTTTAGAATTTTTATATTTGGAAAAAAGCCTAGCATTTGAAAGTTGAAAATTGCTCCCGCACCAAAAAATACGATTTTTGTTCTTGAACTGGAGGGTTGACTTTTTATCCTTCTGGAATTTGAATTTTAGACTATTTTTATTGGATTCAAATATGGGGTATTTGCTTATTTATGACTAATATCTTAAGTTGATGAAATATAAAATTAAAGAAACATTTACTTAAATGATATTAGTCATAAATAAGTACTGTCTGATAAATGTTGTTCTTGTCTAGCCTAATAAATCTTGTGAAGCAAATTTAGAGATCAAAGGGAAAAAAAAAACACATATAAGACCCAAGGCGACCGCCCAGGCATTCTGGGCACCCAAGGCGGCACATAGGCGATTCCTAGAGAGCCTGGGCGACCGCCCAAGCAACACTAATAAGGTGCCCAGGTGCCCAGGCCTTGGAATCACGCCCGGACGCCTAGGCGATGCCTTGACAACTATGTATGTGATCAACAGTAGCAGAAATTAGATTTAGAAAATTCAATAGGGAAATGTTTGGGTTTAAGCAGGTTTAAACAGTGATCTCATTTAATGAATAATCAGTAACATGTCATCACCAACAGTAGCAGAAATCAGATTTAGAAAATTCGGATTTTGAAAAAGTTGAATTGAAGGAATTGAAGTCAATTTGAAAACTGAGAATTATACCAAAATTGAAACCAGTAATTACTTATCGAAAGCAGCATAAACCAGCAGGGATTATCCAATGATTAACTCATTAACCAGTGCTATAACTAACCAGAAATTAAAACTATAAGATGCCAACCGAATGAGAAATTGCAGATAAGGAAATAAATAGGGATACATAGATAGATATATCATTCAGGAATTCTCCTGAAGTACAACCTGGAATCCACAAGAGCTAGGCTTGAATTCATGGAACCTGAACAGCACAAGCTTCTTGCTTTCATGTAAATCGATGGGGATGCTGTAGCCTCTTACGTATATGTATAACTGAGTGCTGGACAGATTCTGACTTTAAAAGCAAAGACAAAAACCAAAACAGAAAAGGATAACCCCTGCAATCGCAGGCTGTGATGGGGTTTCCTGAACTGACTAGAAAATTGACAGAGAAAATGAAAAGCCTACTCAAATCAGGTCTAGACTCATAGAACCCTAATCCAGCCTAATTAAGACACTTTACTGACAAATAAATAAGTAATAAAAGACTCCAAACCAGACCACAATTTGGTGGTTTCTTGGGTGAACCAGAACTAAACTGCACTGTCATGGCCATTTCATCTAGTGCTGTTCGCACGGCCTATGGTTGTGGCATAGGTGGGGCTTGAGGGCTTGCCATAAGCCTAGGTATGTGCCTAGTGGCATTGTTGTAAATAAAGTGTGTAGAGTATGATATTTTGAGGGGGGTCATGTCTCCTTCTGCAAATCCCCAGAAAGCTTATATGCTACTTTGTAGAGGAGTGACAGGTTGTCTAGGAGTAGCCCTCGGTTGTGTGCCCTAAACTTGTGGCCTCAGGCCCCTTGTTGGGACACACTTCGCTTGGTGATCCCCTTTAGAGAGCTAGGTTGCAATGCTTTGCTTCAGTTAATGAATGCCCTTTGATCTCCTTCGATTTGTGTGCATTTTGTTTCCTTCCTTTCTCCTTTTGACGGCTTCTATAGGCTTTACTCGTAGGCCGTATTCACCGTGGGCTAGTGAGTGCCGCAGGAGGGAGAGTGTTGACACATAGGCATGAGCCATGGCAGGGGTGTGTGTCCCTGTCGTGCTTTGTTACCTTCTTTACCTAGTTTCCTAGTTTCATTATTTAGTTAGACTTTATTTACTTATTTTCCTTAGCATCTGGGACTCCATAGAGTTCCTTATTATGTAAGTCTTTCTTTTCCTGCAGAAAACATGATAGGGAGAGAGGTAGATTTTTATCGCAAACTGCTCCTCTATGCAGTGTCGACTCCTCTCTCCTTCATTCTCCATCTTCTCTCTTTTGCCTTTCCATCTCTGTGTTGCTGGGTTATACTTTCTGATATTGCAACAATATTAACAGGCCAGTCATGGGTTGTTGAAAGAGTATGACTATCAGAATACAAATGAGACAGAAGAAGTGAAGAGAGAAAGCAGAGGACACTGGAATGCCATTGTCCAACTATGGGGTTATGAACCTGTTAACCACAGCATCTGTGTCATCAAAGTATTCCCTTATTGCTGGCCAAAGCTGCTGTTTTCTTTTGGATATTGCTTCTCTGTTTTTGGAAGATGCTCCGATCTTAATGAGACAGATGCTGTGGTTGTGGAAATGATTCCCAAGAGCTATGGTAAATGAAAAGCTTCTCCCATTGATGAAACTCGTACGAAATGATCCCAATATCTCGTTATCAGTCCTTGGGAAAATTGATTGTTTAGGTTGGATTGAATTGGGAAGAAGATATGAGTAAATTGACCGAAATGTCCTTTATGTGTCAAGATATAATGCCTAGCTGAATGAGTTTAATTTCGGTAAAAAAAAGAAGTAGCATTGCTGGGCTGTAGGCAATTTATATTTGAGAAGTAGACCATTGAATTGCTTTTTTGTTGTTGGACAATCTGTCCTCTCCTTAACTTATGATCTGTTTTATGCCATCATCCTATATCTTGTACACCGGCAGTCACTAATTCTTCTTGGGGATGAGGATGATTTTTTCTTCTTTTCACTGTTCTTGATCTTATAGTTCCTTATGCCTTTGATTATGGTTTCCTTATTATTAGTCTGCTTTCCTAGGGGTATATTTTACAACAAGATGGTTTATGAAGTGATATGGTAAATGTTTTCGTTTATATTAAAGCATGGCTGGTTTTACTCAATTACTTAATTGCTACATAGTAGATCATATAAAACATATTCATGGATACTTTCAAAAATTTAAATCTATACATGCATTTTCATTTGGTTCATAGCCAATCTAATGAATGTGAGGAACTGCCTTTTGAAGGCTGTGAAGACATCGATTGGTTCTGGAAGCAATGAACTGAGTAGATTTAGCGATCCGCCAGGAGATGCTTCCTTGGATGATTTGTTTCAACCATTGGACAGAAATCAGGAGGACCGTGTGTCTGAAGCCTCAAAATATGCTTCTTCATCACACATGAACCAAGGAACTTCACATGATGCTGGATCAAGTGACCTGGCAGCAAAACTCAAAGCTAGGATGGCTCAGAAACGGTTAGAGAACGGGATGGGGCAAGCAAATGGGGGAGGCTTGTTGCGTCTTATGATGGGTGTGCTTAGGGAGGATGTGATTGGTATTGACAGTTTGGTATGTTTTATGGATTGTAAGGTACACTAATTGTTCTCATTATTGTTCATCTTTGACATATGATTTGTTCTTTATTGAACAGGTGTTTGATGAAAAATTGCCTGGAGAAAGCCTTTTTCCCTTGCAGGTGCTCAGTATTCTTTTCTATTTTTAGCTGTTCCATGATATTAATGTACTTTCTATTTTTTTTATATACACTGACATCCATCTTACTAAGGGAATGCATATTGTGCGACTATTTGAATGCATACATCTGTCATAAACATAGAAAACTCATCCTTCACTTAAAAAATCATGATTACATAGGAAGGGAACTTTTTCAAATCTCAAATGCAAAAAAGGCATGGTTTGAGGTGCCGATCGAAACCACTGGCTTTGACCTTGGTCGAAACCAAGTCATAGGTCAGTAGTGAAAAGTACCAGGTTTTGATCGAAACCTGGTCCAACTTGATCAGGTTTCAATCGTGCTTTGTAAAAAGCTGAGTTTCAATCAAAACCTGTCTATTTTGACAGATTTCAATCCAAACTCGATCAGGTTTTGACTCCATAGCCAGGAACAGTACACTGGAACAACACTTATTAGGCAGTACTTATCTATGACTAATATCTTTTAAGTAAATGTTTCTTTAATTTTATATTTCATGTTCATTAGATATTATTTATAAATAAGCAAACATCTCTCATTTGAATCCAATAAATATATTCTAAAATTCAAATTCCAAAAGGATAAAAAGTCAACCCCTCAGTTCAAGAACAAAAACCGGATTTTTGGGTGTGGAGACGATTTTCAACTTCAAAATGCTAGGCTTTTTCCTATATCTAAAAATTCCATAAATTTTATTTTAGTAAAGCACCACTACAAACTAATAGTGCGCCAAAAAATAATCTCTTGCTTTGATGCTCAAAAAATTATTTCCATTCAGATGACTTTAAATAGTATTTGCGTACTCCGAACAAGGTTTGACCGGAGTTTAACTATTTCATTATAACTTGATTTCAAATTTTCAAGCAATCCCGGATTGTTGGAAAGCTGATTATGCTAACTTTGCAACAAATCTGAGATTGCTTGAATCCAAGTTATATTAAATAAATTATGCTTTGATCAAACCTTGTTCGGAGTACGTGAATGCTATTTAAAGTCGCCCTGGATGAAAATAAATTTTTGGATGTCAAAGCAAGAGATTATTTTGACGCACTATTGGTTTTTAGTGATGCTTTACTATAATAAGATTTATGGAATTTTTAGATTTCGGAAAAATCCTAATATTTGGAAGTTGAAAATTGTTCCTGCACCAAAAATTCGGTTTTTGTTCTTGAACTGAAAAATTGACTTCTTATCTTTTTGAAAATTTAAACTATTTTTATTAGATTCAAATGGAGGGTGTTTGTTTATTTATGAATAATATATTAAGTAAATATTTCTTTAAAATTATGGATTCATTTACTTAAATGATAGTGGTCATAAATAGTGCTGTCTACTTGACTCTAGACACAATCTCTGGTCTCAGTGTAAATTGGCAAATTTGGGTTTACACCACATTATCATTTTGGATGTTTTTCTTTTAAACTAATGTGGGAAATAGGTGTAAAATGGTTTAAATAGGCTACCAAAAAAAAAAAAAATCAGATCAAGAAAAACATTATTGGGCCTCGAAACCAAGATTCGAGATGTCTCGGGGAAACCCCCCAGGTTTCAACTAAAACTTGGTCGAAACCCGAGACTACTAGGTTTCAAGGGTGGTCAAAATCGGCACCTCGAACCTTGAAAAATGGTACAAAATCATGGGAAAGGGTTGATATTATCTGAATCCCAGGATGAAATAGAAATCATTGGAATAGTGGTTCCCTATGACACATACATGGTCAGGGGAGAAGAAAAAGGTTAAAATTTGTCAACAATAATAAAATAACATGTTAACTAGATGGGATGGGCTTAGCTCACTGGGTTGAAGATGTTTCTTGAAATTTCTGTGAAATGAATAAATAATAGCATATTTCTTTGTACTATTACTCACTATACTTCAGATATATTAGCACTAGGTTTTCTTGTGAGTAAACATCAGACATTGCATTAAATTGATTGGAATGGCAGGAAACATTTTGTGTTGTCTATCCATATGGTTAGGCTAAGTCTCAGTGATCTGTGTTTGTGTTGTATTAACGTGAGGAGCATTATTTTTCTGTTATGTAATGAGTTCTTTGGAGGCTCTAACTTGTGGTTAAAATTGATCTGTTGTTAACCCTTGAGGTTAATCATGTGAGAGAGTGACATATTGAATATTGTGTTTGGGTTTAGATTATACCTTTAAAGCACACGTCTTCCTGGGAGGGGTCATGTTTTGAACACTGGCAAAGTCAGACTCAAAGAAGAGGGGGTCATGTACCAAGGAGGTACTTTTCGGCGTAGAGTCTTAACTTGCAAGAGTGGTGGAACAAAAGAGTGATGCCTCTTCTTGATGCTTCCTTACTTATGATCTCTATATCCAACTTTTAACATCATATCTAGATTCCTTCTGGGATAAGATTTGTACCAGAAAGGGTGATTGTCAACAGACTTTGCATAATTCCTGCTGATGGATATTTGCTGACCTTGGTGACAGGGATTCCGGCAGAATCTAGGGATCCCTTAAATATGAAGGCATTATTTCGTTATTCGGTTAAACCAATGATTCGTTATTGGAACAGATAGCAATAACCATTTCATCAGACATGCAAATTTTTTGATTTTCCATTGGATTTACATGTTTCATTAATGGGAAGTTTTGGAAATGTTGCCAAGTTTGTGCTGTAGGAGCTGAAACCTCTTTGAGCCTGTGGACATTGATGAAGTCACAGAAATCACTGATTGACTTTTGATGTATGAGACAGGGCCTGTTGGTTCAGCATGATGATTCCAAAGTTCTGGATGAGACTAGGGACTTGGGTTTCTGCAAAATTAATAAAATACTGATATCATATACAGTAGAAACTGTTGACAGCAAATAGCATGCTTGTTCTTACTATTAGAAATTGGCTGCAGAGTGGATGATGACTTATTTTCATAGAGGGAGATTTTCTGTTCTTGGTTTTTAAATAAGACGGGGAGAAGCTGACGAGCCACTAACTAGGGTCTGTTAGAGGTAATTTTAGAAATAAAAAATTTTAGTGGTGTAAGTTATATTTATAAATAAAAACGTGGTTGTTTGTATCCGGTAAAAGAGTATTTAGTATTATTAGATATTTCTCTATTTTTTTTTAGCTGTTGTTAGTATTACTATCATTGTTGTTATTATTAGTGTCTTCATCATCATTATCTTCTTCATCTTGTCTTTAACAAGTGGTATTATCCCCAGGATAGGACTAGGTAGGTAGTTGACTAACATTTATGCCTATAGACTTGTAAACGGAAACTTTTTTTTTTTTTTTTTTTTTTTTTTTTGGGGTCCTAATGAAATTTGAGTGTTGACAATGTAGACAAATAATTATTGAGATTCATTCAGAATTGTTGTAAAGAAAAACTTTGGTTATTAATTGTGCTAGGTTTGTTTTAAAAAACAATAGTAAGCCAAGGAAGTCCAAACATGTCATGCATTCCACACTTCAATCGGGATTCTGGTTCTAATGCTGTCGCTACTCCTTTTTTTTCTGGACGTCTATTAAACCTTATATGAATAGAGAGCCTAACTCCAAGGAAGTATCCTTATCTACCATCTTAGCATTGTTCACTCTAAGTCAGCATCCCCAATGTGGTTCTTATTTAATACTTGCTCAAGACAACTCTTTCATCTTTCCATGATGGTCCCATCCTTCAGCAGAATTCTTTGATCATCACTCTTGACACATTTAGCCAACCATTTCTTTGAGTTTACATTATTTCTAAAATTTTGCATGCACTTCGTATCATCCTTGAAACTTCACTTATGACAAAAGGACATCAATGTGCTAGTGATGTTAAATGCTTTCTTAACCTTTAATAACTTCTTTTAGATTCTCCTTTTTCTTTTCATGTGCCATGGAGCCTTTCCTAATGATCTATAACCTCTACTGGCTATAGGAATCATGATTCTTCCATTATGTTTCTTTAAACGATAGGGCTATTAATGCAGCTCAAAATTGAAATGCAAAATAAGCTAGAAAATATAGAATAACTCTAACAAAATAAGGGTACAAGTACATGATAACAAGGGTGGTATGGGTGTCTTGAATTCTTCTGCAGTTTTAGATTCATGACCCGCTTTGAAGATCCATCCGCTCTGACAATTGTGGTAGCGACTAGCGACCCAAATGAGAATTTTTTTGATGTCTGTGATGGCAGTGGAGGGCTTGGCCGATAGAGTGACCCACTGGATTGGCCCTGACTTGGAGGAGCTGTATATTATTCTTTGATTGCCTTGTAACCCTAGCCTCAAAAAGGAAGAGAGAAAGGGGGTTTGGGAATTTGGGTTTAGGAGAGAGCTTGTTCTTGAGAGTCTCCGTTGTACTACCTCATATGATATGGTGATTCATCTTCATCTTCTTCTGTGGATGTAGCACATCACATAGGTGTGTAAGTCACTTAAATCTTGTTGTCTCTTGTTTGCTTTCAATTTCTGTTTTTGTTTTGTTTCCATATCTCGTTTGTGTTTGTCATAACAAACTGGTATCAGAGTTATTGGTTGCTTTCAATCTTTGCATCCATGACTTCTACATCAACAAAATACGACATTGATTGATTCAATGGCAACATTAGTTTCAGTCTATGGCAAGTTCAGATGATGGCTGTTCTTACACAACAATGGTTGAAGAAAGTCCTATTCGAGAAGGAGAAGAAACCTACAACTATGTCTGAAGAAGATTGGACCGAGATGGATGATAAAGCCATATTAGCCATTCAGTTATGTTTAACGAATGAGTTCCTGCAAGTTCTTGATGAGAAAACGGCCGCAGGCTTGTGGACGAAATTGGAGAATCTATATCTCATGAAATCTCTTGGCAACAGGCTTAGATTGAAGCAGTAGCTCTATACTTCGCCTATGAGAGAAGGTACATCTATTAAGTCTCATGTTGCTGAGTTTAATTCCATTGTTCCTGATTTGCGGATAATAGATGTTAAGATAGATGATGATGATCAGGCTTTGTTATTGTTGTGTTCTTTGCCACCCTCTTACAAACATTTTAGGGATATTATGATTTATGTTAGAGAAACCATTACCATTAAGGATGTTAAAACCAATTTACGGGGTAAGCTGAAGATTGATGATGAATTGAGTTCTCCAAATACATCCGCTCATGGTATGGTTTTGGTTGAGGGTTATAAATAATGAACATGGATCAACTGCTAAGAACAATGGTTCCAGTCTAAATCCAAGCACTCGATCTCGAAAATCTCACCGAGACATTGCTTTTTTTAACACATAAAGGTTGAGATTTTCAAGATTTATGAGATCTTGAGGTCCTGATTTAGAAGTATGCCTGTAACTACTGTAAGAAGAAAGGGCACATTAAATCTTAATGTTACAAATTACAGAATAAGCAGACAGGTAACATCAGTGGCCAAAGAAACATCTGCTGATGCTAGTATTGCTGATATGCTATTAGTGATTGATGATCAAGACAAGTCTAAGGATGAGTGGATTCTTGACTCGGGGTTCTAACCATGTGTCCCAATCGGGATTGGTTCTCCACATGTGAACTTATCGAAGGTGGAATTTGTCTTGATGGGGAACAATGCCTCATGCAAGACAATTGGTATTGGGACTATTTGAATTAAGATGCATGATGGCATAATCAGAACTTTGAGTGATGTTATGCATGTGCCTGACTTGAAGAAGAATCTCATTTCATTAGGCACTTTTGATTCCAAGGGATGAAAATTTACAGCTGAAGGTGGATTTATGAAGATTACTAAAGGTGCTCTTCTTTTGATGAAAGGAAAGAAGCGGGCAGTTTAGGGTTTAGGGTTTAGGGTTTAGGGTTTAGGGTTTGAAGAAGAATCTCATTTCAAGAATGTTGTCCTTAACATCAAATTGTTCCAACTCCAAATCATGCAAGGCAACTAAAACAAGTAAGACACGATATGAGTGAAAGAGGAATGTCGTCTACCTTGTGTAAAAGAGGTCTGTTATGTGGACTAAGTACATGTAAAAGAGTCAGCTATGGAGTTCTATGAGCATTGTATTTTTGGGAAGCAGAAAAGAGTCAGTTTCAGTACTGCTATTCACAGGACCAAGGGTATTTTGGGTTATATTCATTCAGACTTTGGGGGGGCCCTCTACAGTTCCCTCAAAAGGGAATGGTGTTCAATATTTGTTTACCTTCATTGATGAGTTTTCTAGGTAGGTTTGGGTTTACTTCTTGAAGCATAAAGATGAAGTATTTGTCACTTTCAAACAGTGGAGGACATTGCTTGAGAAGCAGACCAGGAAACAGATTAAGAGATTGAGAATTGATAATGGCCAAGAATTTTGTGGAGGTGAGTTTAATGAGTTCTGTGAGAATGAGGGCATTGTAAGGCATCACACTGTTGTTAAATCACCACAGCAGAATGGAGTGGCAAAATGCATGAACATAAATTTACTAGAAAGCAAGGTGCATGTCGTCAAATGCAAATTTGGGCAAGGAGTTTTGGGAAGAAGCAGTAAACACCGCATGGTGGTTAGTGAATCAGTCTCCTTGTACAGCCATTTAGTGCAAGAACCCAGAGGAAGTATGGTCGGGTAAGCCTGCTAGTTATTTAGATCTGAAAATATTTGGTTCTCTTGCATATGCACATGTTAGTGAAGGAAAATTGGAGCCTAGGGCCAAGAAATTCCTTTTTTATTGGTTATGTAGATGGCGTTAAGGGCTTCAGGTTGTGGTGTACAGATCCAAATCTCCTAAGTTCTTTATTGGCCGTGATGTTACTTTGATGAATTGGCTATGCTAAAAAAAAAAAAAAAAAAAAAAAAAAGAAGAATTGGCTATGCTCCAACTTAGGAGGGAGTCTCCTATTGATGGTGGTGAAAGCGAGGAAAATTCTGATCATGTGGAGCTTGAAATCAGTTGTCCATCTTCTCAGAAATCACAGTCGACTTCAGTTCAGCTGCCCATTGTCACTGAAGAAGGTGATGTTGAAGTGGATCAAGTAGAAGAGCAATATTCCTATTAGCGTAATAAAATTGTAACCATACACTGTTTTGATTTAGTCAAGTAGTTAGTGCTAGTTTCTAGGACTTGGATTTCTATTAGTATATGGACTCCTAATTAGTTTATTAGTTTGCTTTATTTTCCTTTACCAATTAGGCTTATTAGTTTTCTTTCCCTATTTTGAGTTTACTTTGTCTTTAGTTTGTGACTAGGACTCTGATTTGTAGAGTTTTAGATCCTATCTAATAGTTTTTTTTTCTATTTTCTATAAATACAAGCTACAGAGAGAGGAGCAGGACACATTGATTCTCTCCATCTTCTCTTATTTTTCTATTTTGTTACATGGTATTAGAGCAACCCTCTAGGTTGCTGTTTTGAGAGTCGTTTAAGGTTCTTTGTTAGGTGTGTAGCCACCATTATTGCTGCTCTTGTTGCTGCTGCTGTTACTATTACTTAGTACACAATGACTTATACTATACTGCAATTACTATTTGGTTCACAGTGACCTATACTGTGCAGCTACTACTACTTGGTTCACAGTGACCTATACTGTGCAGTTACTACTATTTGGTTCACAATGACCCATACTGTGCTGCTATTACTACTATTGTTGCCACTACTACTTCTGCTACAACAACTACTGTTTCTACTGCTACATTGTTTCAAACTGAAGCTCTCACATTCCCCCCTCCCTGCTCCAGCTTGAGAAGGAGGGGGTGTTATGTAATAAAATTGTAACCGTACACTGTTTAGACTTAATCAAAGTAGTTAGTGCTAGTTTCTAGGACATGGACTTCTATTAGTATATGGACTCCTAATTAGTTTATTAGTTTGCTTTGTTAGTTTTTTTTATCAATTAGGCTTGTTAGTTTTCTTTTTCTATTTTGAGTTTACTTGTCTTTAATTTGTGACTATGACTCTGACTTGTAGAGTCCTAGATCGTATCTAATAGTCGTTTTCTATTTTCTATAAATACAAGCTACAAAGAGAGGAGCAAGACATTGATTCTCTCCATCTTCTTTTATTTTTCTATTTTGTTACAATTCCATTGCCAAAAACAGACCAAGAAGGAATATTAGGCCACCATAGAAATATGGTCATGCTGAAATTGTTGCTTTCTTTGTTAGCTGTAGTAGAAGTTGAAAACAGTGAGCCATTAACATATTTAGAGGTTCAGATGATTCAGCCAGGTGGTTAGTTGCAATGAATAAGGAAATTGAGTCACTATCATGGTTGTCAAGGCGCTGGAGAGATGCCTGGGTGCCTAGGCGTACCCAAGGCGTTGTAAGGGTACATCTTAATAAGATGATTTATACAAAAAGGAGGGGATTAGCGCATCATGGGAAAAAGACGGTTGCCTCCCTTGTACTATGCCTAAAGGACAAATGCCCCCAAACGTTTCTGGAAAAGACAAATGCCTCCCCTTGATGCACTACTAAAATACAAATAGACCCACGCCATTAGGAATATTCCATTAGATACCGATGGTGGGAGTTCAAATTTTATTTAATGACCAAATTAACCCTTTACAAGGGTGATCATTTTACCCTTCACGTAAAGTACCATTTTTACCCTTCATGTAAAGCCCTTACCATCAAATAACTCCGGCGCTGCAACTCTACCGTTGCAACTCCGTCGCTGCAACTCTCAGATGCGATTACTCCGCCTTGCATTCGAAACCCTCAGTTGTGATAACTTCAACACTCATTCGAAACCCTAAAGCCCTGCAACCTTATTCTAAATGATCGATGCCTTGACCCTCATTCGAGACCTTGATTACCTAAACTAACAGGAATTGCAGAGAACTAACAAATATAGAATTTCATGCCCAAGCCTCAAAGAACAAGAATCGCAGAGAACTAATAGATATAGAGACAGAGGCAGAGAAACAGAGAGGAATTACAAGAATACAGAGGCGGGAAGCGAAGAGGATGGTTCGGTATTTGCCGAGAAAAGCATCGGCGACGAAAGCTTTAAAGAGAGGTTACATCGAAGAAGCCCCAAACCAGGCGTTCACGTTCTCTGCAGCCGTCACAGTAGACTTCCGTAATGATCCTGTCAGGTAGGTTTCAAACCTCAGTTGTGATAACTTTAACACTCATTCGAAACCCTAAAGCCCTGCAACCTCATTCGAAACCGTGGATGCCCTGACCCTCATTTGAAACCCCGAATCCCTGAGTACCATCAGTCGTGATCCTTGTTCAACCCTCAAAGAATAGGAATTGCAGAGAACTAACAGATATAGAATTTCATGCCCAAGCCTCAAGAACAGGAATTGTAGAGAACTAATAGATATAGAGAGAGATAAAGAAAGAGAGAGGAATTACAATACAAAGGAGGGAAGCAAAGAGGATGGTTCGGTTTCTGTCGAGAAAAGCGTTGGTGATGAAAGCTCCAAAGAGAGGTAGCCTCGAAGAAGCCCCAAACCAAGTGTTTACGTTTTCCGCAACCGTCATAGTAGACTGCTGTAATGGTCCCGTTAGTTAGGTTATCAAGTTTGAACTTATCCCATAAAACACAAACCTCTCTGCGATCTCCACTCCTGCAATCATTAGTGATCACTCTTCCAACTTAAACGTTCTCAATTTCACAAAATTTAAAGAAAATATAAAAGTATCCCACTTTTTAGCTTCAATTGAGCTTGAAGACTAAAAAACAGTTTTAACTGAGGTTTGCTTTCTCTAAGGAAGATGAGAAGAGAGTTAATTTTAGTTGGGATAGGAGGGTTATATTAGTTTTTTAGCATTAATAGATTTTTAAAGTAATAAAACATTCAAGGTAGAATTGTCCACAAAAAAATTCATTTTAAACCGTTAAAAATAGGGGATGTTTGTCTTTTCTAGAAACTTTTGGGGACATTTGTCCTTTAGGCATAGTACAGGGGAGGCAACCGTCTTTTTCCCTATTGTTTTTACATATGTACATATGCATGATTCTATGCATTATGGTGCATATATGTACTTTATACATCCAATAACAATGCTACAAATGACATTAATTAAAAAAAATAAGTAAACAAATAAAACAAAGTGTGATACAATAAGGCGACCAACCGCCTAAGGGTTGAAAAACCACCTGGACGCCTAGTCACCGTGACACCTTGACTATCCAAAACAGACTTGGGATCTTGTCAAGCCGCCAAGATGGGAGAAAATTGTTAGTTGTAAGTGAGTCTTTAAGAAGGAAGGTATCCTTGAACGTGAAGATGCTAGGTGTAAGGCGCGGTTGTTTTCAAAGGGCTATAGCCAAGTGAAGGGAATTGATTTCATGATGTTTTGTCTCCTGTAGTGAGACGTAGCTCTATTCGTGTCTTACTTGTTTTAGTTGCCTTGCATGATTTGGAGTTGGAACAATTTGATGTTAAGGACAACATTCTTGAATGGTGAACTGGAAGAACAAATTTATATGCATCAACCTGAGGGTTTTGCATTGTGGGTAAGGAGGACCATGTTTGCCGAAGTCCTTATATGGGTTGAAGCAGTCTGGTATAGGAGGTTTGATTCGGTTATGGTGACTTTTGGTTATTGTAGATGCAAGTATGACAGTTGTGTCTACTTTAGAAAATTTTTTGACAGCTCTTTCATTTATTTGTTGCTCTATGTTGGTGATATGTTAATTGCTGCAAAGAACAAACTTGAGATCAGCAGATTCAAAGCACAGTTGATTGCTGAATTTGAGATGAAAGATTTGGGGGCAGCAAGGAAGATCCTTGTCATGGAGATTAAGAGAGATAGAAAAGTAGGGAAGTTGTGGCTATCTCAACAGAAATACATTGAGTAGGTATTCGAGCGTTTTGACATTATAGATGCCGAACCTGTAAGTACTCCTATTGCAGCTTATTTGAGACTTTCATCTACTTTGTCACCGCAAACTGAAGTAGTGAAATATATGTCATGTTGTTGAATGAATTGAAGGGAGTTAAAGATTCCTCTCCTCTTACCTTTATTTATAATGAAGTAACTAGAAGGAAGATTACAGAAATGACATTTTAAACTAAAAAAATAAAATAGAAACTATAAAATAAGACTAAGACTAAATTACCCAAATCCCCAAAACACCCCCAATGGCATAGCATAGAGCTATGTCGTTGGTTACATAGACTACGACAACACTCTCCCTCAAGTTGGTGCATAAATATCATGCATTCCCAACTTGGACAATATTATTTGAAATGGCTTGACAGGTAAGTTTTTTGTGAAAATATCGGCTAGCTAATCTTCTGATTTAACATGCGGAATCTGAATCTAACCGCTCTCGAGCTTTTCTTTTATAAAATGACGATTTATTTCAACATGCTTAGTTCGCTCATGCTGAACCGGATCGTTGGCAATGCTAATAGCGGCTTTATTATCACAAGAGATGATCGTAGGTTGAGAACAATCAACTTTCAAGTTACTGAGTAGGCCTTTCAACCATAGAAGTTCACATATGCCTTCAGCCATTGCCCAGAATTCAGCTTCTGCACTAGAACGTGTCACGATGTTTTGCTTCTTACTGCGCCAAGTGACTAACATTCCTCCCACAAAGGTAAAGTAATTAGAAATAAATTTTCTGTCCAGACTGCCTGCCCATTTAGCATCCGTATAAGTTTCCACTTTGAAATCATCGTGTGGTGAGAGTAGAATGCCCTTTCTTGGAGCTACCTTTAGGTAATGAAGGATCCTATAGACAGCCTCCAAATGCGTAGAATAGGGATCATGCATAAACTGACTCACCAGGCTAACTGCAAATGCTATGTCTGGTCTTGTATGGGATAAGTAGATTAACCTTCCAACCAACCTTTGATATCTCCCTTTATCTGTTGGTGTTCCTTCTTTTTCCTTCAGCTTGGTAATTGCATCTAATGGAGTAGCACACGGCTTACAGTCTAGCAAACCTGTCTCTGACAGAAGATCAAGGATGTACTTCCTCTGAGAAAGAGATATGCCTTTTGCTGAATGAGCAACTTAATCCCAAAAAAGTATCTAAGCTTTCCTAGATCTTTAATTTCGAACTCCTTCCCAAGAAATACCTTGAGTTTTTTTATCTCCCCTTCACTATTTCCAGTGACAATGATATCATCCACATATACTAAAAGAGCAGTAATAGTTCCAGACGAATGCTTAATAAACAAGGTATGATCAGCATTACTCTGTGCATAGCCATAGGATATCATGGCCTTATGTAGTCTATGAAACCATGCTCTAGGGGACTGCTTGAGTCTATAAAGTGAGCACTTCAATTTACATACCTTTCCATGGGTATTTGCATCTATAAACCCAAGTGGACAGTATATACTTATTCTTTAAGTTCACCATGGAAGAAGGCATTCTTTACATCAAGCTAGTGCAGATCTCAATTGTGGTAGACAGCACATGCCAAGAGAACCCTTACTGTTGTCATTTTAGCCACTGGTGCAAAGGTTTCTTGATAATCAATACCATATGTCTGTGTGATTCCACGGGCTACTAGCTTTGCTTTATACTGATCCACTGTGCTATCATTGTTTTGCTTTACTATGAAAACCCATTTGCACCCTGACCCTACTGGTTTCTTACCCGGTGGGAGAGAAACAAGGTCACAAGTATTGTTCTTCTTCAAGGCTTTCATTTCTTCCATCTTTGTAGCTTTCCACCGGTCATCCAAAATTGCATCCTGCCATTTATGAGGAATAGACACAGAGGAAAGAGAAGACACAAATGCATGGAAAGAAGGAGATAAGGAGTCGTACAAAACAAAACTAGAGATTGGATGAAGAGTGCAAGCCTTAGTACCTTTGCAAAGGGCAATAGGGAGATCAGAATCATAATCAGAGAGGGAAATTTCCCAAGAGTTTGATAGTCTCTAGATCATGGGCTGACAAAGGGACATGTGAAGTTGCTTGGATGGTAGTGGTCTTTCCTTGCTTGCTTCTGGCACGGCTATAAACTTGCAAAGGCTTGGCAGCAGACATGGGACTTGTAGACATCTCTGGCTTAGGAGTAGGATCAGGTGGTGGCATCTCTGGCTCAGGAGTGGGATCAGGTGGTGGCATCTCTGGTTCAGGAGTAGGATCAGATGTGCTTCTTACTTGAACTCATTCTGTCTCCATCTCCATGTGGGTAATCAAAGGCACATCTTCGGGATCAACTATATCTGTCTCCCCCTGAAGATGTGGCTGAAAATACATCATGTTTTCATGGAAGAGGACATCCTTGTTGATGAAAGTACGACGAGAAGGAGGATGGTAACATTTATACCATAGTTGTCAAGGCGTCAAGGCGAACCAAGGCGATGGAGGCCTGACTCGGCGCCTAGGCGATCAAGGCGCCCGCCTAAGCAACCAAGGCGACCACCTAGGCGACCAAGGCGCCCAATTTTCCAAGGCGACCCAAGGCAGCCTGGGCGCCTAGGCGACGCCTTGACAACTATGATTTATACCCTTTTTGTGTGGTTGGATAACCAAGGAAGACGCAACGAACCCTTCGTGGATCAAATTTACCATGAGATTGATGATTCTGAGCATAACACATGCATCCAAATACCTTTAGGGGAAGAACAAAATAGTGATCTCTAATTAAGATATCCAGTGGAGCCTTATTGTTCAGTATCCAAGACGGCAATCGATTTATGAGAGAGGTTGCTATCAAAACTGCATCACTCCAAACTTTGGATGGCACATTTCCCTCAAACATAAGAGCCCGAGCGGTTTCAAGTAGATGACGGTTCTTCCGTTCTGCAACCCCATTTTGAGCTTGGGGTGTCAACACAACTTGTTTGATGTAGGATCCCATGATCAGACAGATATCTCTGAAAGTGTCCATTAAGGTATTCTTTCCCATTGTTACTTCTAAGAATCTTGATTGGTGTCTGAAATTGAGTTTGAATCATTTTATGAAATTGGCTGAAATACTCGAAAACTTCACTCTTTTGATGCATAAGGTACACCCAAGTAGTCCTAGTGTGACAATCAATGAATGTGACAAACCATTTGTGGCCAGAGATAGAGGTTGTCCGAGCCGGACCCCATATATCAGAATCAACTAGATCAAACATTTTACTGCTTCTATTAAATGTAGGTAAATAAGTTGTACAAGCCTGCTTAGCAAGAATACATGTTTTGCATAATAACTCGTTTTTATTACAATGCTTAGAAAGGGAAGGAAAAAACCGAGATAAAATAACTAGGGAAGGGTGACCAAGACGACAATGCCATTATTGAAGGGTGCTCACAGCAGAATAAAGATGATGTGTAGCAGGTGGGGGTAAAGTGGAAGGCATAGAAGGACCATCTGCAAGCAAGTAGAGACCACCATGGATTCTATCATGTCCAATCGTGATGCGGGATCCGGGTTGAGAAAAACCCTAATTAATCCGCCAATGGGCCCAACCAAATAATAAGATAATCAAATAGCAATTTTAGTGGCAGAACTGTAAATATTTTAAAACCTCAACCAGTAATGGTAATTTCATAATTAACCAAAACTTTATAACTATGGATGAAACAAACAGACCTTAGGATTGCATTGGGACTGAAACTTTATGTCACACCCCAATTCTGATCCAACCACAATGGTGTGAGTGAACCGTCATTGAACCAACGGTTCACACCAGGATCTCAAATAGACCGTGTCCACTCATACAAACCATTGCACATAACCACAATCAGAGTATAATAGATACAGCGGAAGTCTTTAAATAAGAATGAACTGAGTATCTAATGATAAATTTTAATAACATAATCAATTATTCGAAATTCTCAAACATAAATAAATATCTTTACATCCTTTTAATCCAACTGAAAATAACTGAAATAAATAAATAAAATCAAAGGTACACGCAGAAAGAACACTCGCATGAAGCGTCATGCTCGTCCTCTACTGCATGTACGTCCAGGGCAGCAACGCCACCATACGCCGGTGCGTTCATATAGTCATCCACCGAGTAACCTGCATCAACATCTAAAAACAATGTACGTACAAAGGGTGAGCTCACAACTTAGCTCAGTAAGACAATCAGACAGTTTCACAATATTATGCATGAGTAACAATCATTTATGTTGTGGTCTAGTTTAAGTTTGCAATGTGCTATAGAAAGGTTTGGTGACCCCCGCACCTCTATACACAAGTGTGTGGCACCGCACAGTAGATCATACTACCACCGACCCACATGCACCCATCATGGGATAGAGATAGAGTTAAGGTATACCCGCACCTCCTCTGATACTCCACCCATACCAGTACCTAAGCCCCTACTGGCCAGGGTTTGCAAACTGGGCTCGCAACTAACCAATCCTATATGTCATCAATGTAGGCTCTATCCCAACACAGCCGTCTACGACACAGAGATAGAGCTAGAGCGTGCAGGCCGGGCTGGAGACCACAATACCTCACCTCCCCCTGATACCCTATCCGCAACTAGCACACTAGGATAAAACAATACGCAGGTAGACCCTATCCCAACATAACTCCCTACGGCATAGAGATAGAGCTAAAGCATCGTGGACAGGCCAGCGTCAACATCGGAGACCACAGTGTCACATCATCATGGCCAGGTCAACATCAACATCGGAGACCACCGTGCCACGACCTTCCCCTGATACCCCACCCGTACCAAGCATGTTAAAATAAAATACTACAAAAGGTGCCAGTGTGAGGAATGATCCCAGACCCCATGCCCTTCCCATTCGACACACCAACGAAAACAATCACATGCCTAACAATCACATCCTATCATGCATGAACAATAATAATAACTGAAAGTAAAGGATGATATGTGAATATGCACAAACATCACATCATATATATTCAGGGTTATTAACAACGATTTACTGTCCATTAATTATTAGGGTTTAGGTCAGATTCCCTTACTTGACGCTCGTTTGATTGCTTGCTCCACGATACAAGATCCAAACGGAATATCACAAAGTCCTACAATATTATTAGGGTTTCATTAGAATAGTTTCTTAGGGTTTCACGTTGGTCGGAAAACCAACAAGGTCCAAAACCAGCCTTTCAGAGCTGATCGGTCACAACATACCGGTCGCAGCTCTGTGAGAAAACTAGCAACCGATACGGTCGACCGGTATGTCTCCGGAAGACCATACTTTGGGTTTTTCGACTGCTGTCGATCATTCTCCATGGTTTCTAGGGTTTCTCCTATCCATTCTAAGTCTGAGCTTTGAATTAGAGTTATCTCCAACTCATTCAAGTCTAGTTTCGATGAATATCATCCTAGAACTCGAATCTAGGGTTTGATGGCAAATTAGGGTTTAATGGCCAATTAGGGTTTTAGATCAATACCTGCTTTGCATGGTATTGATCCAACCATACAAATATCCTAGAGTCATAGAGTAATAAGAATGATTAAAACACTTACCGTCGACTGGCGTAAGGTGAGCGTCGTCGAACGGCAATGGCGGCACTTCCTTCTTCTTCCTAGCTTCTTCTCCTTTCCAACCTCCTTTTCCTCTCTAGGGTTTGTGAGAGATAATGGAAAGGATTCTAGGAGGCTTAGAGGGTTTAAATAGGCTAGGATTAGGGTTTAGTAACCCTATTAGGATTAGGAAGGTCCAGGTATTAGGGTTTAGGAAAGTGGGACCCGCAAAGATCCAATTCCGGATCTCCGTAGTCAACTGCGCAGAGTTGACCGGTCGACCGGTATGTAGACCGGTACCATCGATTGGTCAACATAAAATAATGATTATTTGACCGTCTTTATTCCGATTTCTTACCTGTTTGTCATCCGCTCGTCCCGTCTGGCTCGGTGATGATCGGAAGACCTGTTACGACATGAAATCAAGGTTTAGATCGGGTTCACGGAGTGCGGGTCTTACAGTTTAAGTTAAGGATAGTTTTGGAAAAGAACAAATAAGAAGGATTGATTGGGAATATTTCTGAAACCAGGGGTTTACTTGTAATTTTGAAGGACTAACCTTCTTCTTCTAACTCACGATAGGCACAGGAGGCGGAAGCCAGATTCGAATGGAAGAGGAGAGCTCCTTCAATATAGCTCCAATGGATCTGAAATTTCAAGGGTAGAATCCTAATCCACCGGCCTATTGAATCCATACAACAATACCAAGAACCAGCAATGAGAACTGATGGACAAAGTGTCTGAAACAGTTCCTGGCGGGAAGAGAAGAACAGCATATAGTTGTAGGTATTATTCTTAATGTAAAACAGATTTCGGGTCCTGTGTTTGGAGGGATTCTGGTCGTTTATGAGAGAGAAGGTCTCAGCCAGAACTTGGGAGTGCTAGGAAGAGAGAAGAGAGAGATCGAGAGCTTCTATTGGGGCTGGGATTACCGCCCAGAACAGGGGAGGGCTTAACGAGAGAGGAAAAGGATTAGGAAGGGAGGAATAAGAGGGGAACAGACCAAGGAAGTAGGTCTGTTCTAGTTCATAGAGATGAAGGAGGGAGAGAGAGAGACTGAAGAGCACACAAGCTTCACTTCTGCCCGTAGGCAATCAACTGAATATCAATTCATTCTATTCTTCTTCAAATCTTCAAATCTGTAAATAAAACCCTAATACATCTTCTATTTAAAGGTAAAACTTTCCTAAACTAATGTGAAATAAACTTAGAAGGTAAATAACATCTTTATGGAATCAAATCTAATCTCTATGGCATAAAATAGAAATAATAAATAAGGAAAACCCTAATACTGAAACTTCCTATTCTAATTAATCATCTACCAACCCTTTCCAGACCAAAAGGTTGGTTTGGGTTTGAGCCGGTTCAGGTTTGGCTTGGGTAGCCAAATTGACTCGTGTCGATCCATCCATGACACTGCTACTGCATCAAATCGTATTCCCGCACTCCAGATCCTGAATTTCACACGAGGAAGGGAAAAAGGCTACTTTGTAGTTGAGAGATTTAGTGAGACTACTAATAGAAAGTAAATTTGTAGAAAAACTAGGTACATAAAGAACTCATTGCAAAGTAAGAGTAGGGGAGTAGCGAATGGAACCCTTTCCAGATATAAAAGAAAGGGACCCATCTGTAGCCCGGACTGTATCTTGCCCAGAAGAGAGAGAATACAGGAAGAACGAATTGGCTGACCCAGTCATGTGGTCAGTCGCTCCAGTGTCCATAACCCATGGGCTAGCGACAGAAGAGGCAGACAGACCCACATGAGAAATACCTGATTGTACAAAGTATGAACCTGGATTGGTAGTTGGCATTGGAAAGCAACTTGGACTGTAGTGGATGGCCTTAAAAGATTCTTGAGAGTCTGAAGTTTGTCTGTTGATAGTGTGGGTAAAGTACCTGTAGGATTGCAAGTTTTTGTCTGATTGGCCTGTGGTGCTTTAAAATTCTTGTTTCTCTGCAGCCCTTTTTCACGCCGTTTGGCCTCAAAATCAGCTAGTTTGCCATGCAATTTCCAGCAAGTCTCTTTAGTATGTCTATCCTTTCCACAGTATTCACAGTGAACTGGTTTGGAGGATGTAGGACTACCGGACTGGATTGTCTGGAGAGCGGATCTCTCTGCTGGAAGAGGTGGCATCATGGAAGTACGATGCATATGTTCAGATTGAACCAAGGCATAAGCCTTCTCTAAAGATGGTAATGGCTCTCTATTGAGGATGTGAGCACGAATCTGATCAAACTCAACATTAAGTCCAGCCAAAAAATTATACACTCAGAGTTTATCTTTGGCACTCTTTACAGTAGTAGCATCAGGCGAACATGCAGCAGTAAAGGTATCATAGTAGTCTAATTTCTGCCACAAGCTACGGAGCTCAGAGTAGTATTGAGTCACAGTAATATCCGTTGCTTAGTGGCATTGATCTTTACATGGAGGTCATAGATCAAGGAGTAGTTTTCAACCTGGGAATAAGTTTCCTTGGCAGCCTTCTAAATCTCTGTAGCATTAGGTAACAAAACATATCCTCAACCAATTTTGGGGTCCATGGAACCAATCAAATAGGCCATAACAATAGAATTCTCAGATGCCCACTTGTCATGTAATTTATCTGTCTGAGCAGGTTCCTTCTTCTGACCAGTGAGATAACCCAAAAGACCTCTAGCAGATATTGTCATATGCGCTGTTTTAGATCACATCAAATAATTTGTCCCATCCAACTTAATTGGATTAAGGGGAATAGAGGTGAATTCAATCTTGGGAGTCTCCATATTAAGGGAAACAATTTCAGAGTGATCAGACATGAGAATAAGTGCTCAATAATTAAAACTATCTTTCACTGGGATGCCGTGCATCAATTTTATGGGAACAAGAGACACATATGTAGCACTTTACGATCTTCTAATTAGCATGGAAGAATCGAGATTGGCTCTTGGGTTGATCTCTGATACAAAAAATCCCACAACCAAGGGACACATGGCAAATAATATCAAAAAATTCTATAAGAAAGCTGCTTAGATCATACCGAAGATGAAAACCCAAGTTTTATAGATGCTGGCAGTAGCAGTAGGCTTCAATCTCGCGTAGAAATAGACTAGGGTTTAGGACAGGGCTAAGGTTTGTGTTGGTAGAAGGGTATGAGGAGGTTTCAGGTACTGGCGGTAACAAAAAACAACCTGCGACTGGTTAGGACTGGGCTGCAGTGTTTGCGGTAATCAGAAATTCTGGCTGCAGTGATGGGAGATCTTTGTATGAACTAGGAGGTGGTTGTATGATGTCGAAGGGACTGGTAGGTAGGTTTTTTAATGGTTTCTAGGAGTTTTGCAGGCAGGCGGTAACTAGGAATGGTGGCGGCAGGCTCTGTAGTATGGACTGGCGACAAGGATTAGAGAAGAAAAAAAGAAGGAAGAAGAAAGAGAAGGAGAAGAGAGAGAGAGGCGATGGTCTATGGATGGTCTATGGCTCTGTCTGTAGTATGGACTGGCGACAAGGATTAGAGAAGAAAAAGAAGGAGAAGAGAGAGGGGGGGGGGCGTGGTTTGGATGGTCTATGGCTCTGATACCATGTTGAATGAATTGAAGAGAGTTAAAGATTCCTCTCCTCCTACCTTTATTTATAATGAAGTAACTAGAAGGAAGATTACAAAAATAACCTTTAACCTAAAAAAATAAAATAGAAACTATAAAATAAAACTAAGACTAAATTACCCAAATCCCCAAACACCCCCAAGGACATATCATAAAGCTACCATAACAACATAGCATAGAGCTATGTCGTTGGTTACATAGACTACGACAACACATGTGTTCCTTATGCTAGTGCCGTTGGGAGTGTTATGTATGCTATGGTTTACATAGGTCTTGATGTTTCACAGGCTATTAGTGTTGTGGGTAAATACTTGTCTTGTCCAAGCAAATTACAATGGCAAGCAGTGAAGTGAATTTTGAGATACTTGAGGGGCACTTTTGACTCTTGTTTGATGTTTGGGAGGAACAACGGAGTTTTGACTGGATTTGTTGATTCTGATTATGCAGGTGATCTTGATAGGAGGAGATTACTTACAGTTATGTGTTTACTGTTGGTGGGTGTGCAGTTAGCTGGTAGGCTACTTTACAGGCTACAATTGCATTATCTACTGTAGAGGCCGAGTATATGGTAGTGACTGAGGCAATAAAGGAAGCAATTTGGCTTAGAGGTTTATTTGGTAAGCTCAGTGTGGATCATGGGGTGATATAATAGAAATTTTATATCACTCTGATCACTTCGATCATTGGAAAAGGTGATGCCCCTAATCTCAAAAATGAATATAAATTTTTTTATCTTTCCTTTTTTTAGTATTTTGTATATAAGAGAGATATGTGCCTCATCAATCGGGAACACTTCCCACCGCCTGAATTAGAACCTGAAAGAATCCGGTGTACCGATTCTAAAGATGCGGAGATGCATATCAGTGCTGAAGTACCAATTCCCATAACTCATTCATGTTGTTCTTCATTCACACGTATTGTTCGTTCACGGGTCCGTGTTCACCGCCAATATAGGTGGTCCGGTCGCGATCAGATTTCAGAGATTGACCAACTGGCTTGGTTTGGCTATTCATCTCTATCGAATAGGTTAGCCTGCGCACTTCTCCTAGGCTTCAATTCAAGTACCCCTCCTCTAGGCTTAGGCTCCGCTTCCCAGTCGTCGACGTTCCCCCCCTCCTAAACGAGTAAGGCCATCCTTGTGATGGTTCCCTGGGATCGAATATTCCCACCGTCTACGTTGCCAATTGACGATGTATCGTCGTGTCGGGGCAGCTATAGGGCCCTTTGTCGTCCATTGTGATAGCCGGAGTGCTATTCACTTGACTAGAGTTCAAATGTAACATGAGAGGACGAAGCACATTGGTGTTTGGTATCATTTTATTCGAGAAGTGATAGTAGCAGGAAATATGAAAGTCTTGAAGATTGGTATTGAAGTGAAGGCAATCTAGTTGTTATGTTGATGAAGCCGCTTGCAATTGTCAAGTTCAAGCATTGCTTGGATTTGATTGGATTATGTCACATTTGAGTTTGTCTTTGAAGGGGCTATTGGATTTGATGAAGTATGGTTGTTATATATGTTGTGTTGTTTTGGAGGGAATTCAAGCCAAGGTGGAGATTTATTATGGGTGTCTTGAATTCTTCGGCAGTTTCTGATTCATGATCCGCTTTGAAGATTCACCTGCTGCTACAATTTTGGAAGTGACCCAAGGGAGAATTTTCTTGAGGTCTACAATGGTAGTGGAGGGCTTGGGCCGATAGAGCGACCTGTTGGAACGGCCAATCTTGGAGGAGCTATATATTATTCTTTTCTTGCCTTGTAACCCTAGCAGCAAAAAGGAAGAGAGAAAGGGGCTTTTCAAATTTGGGTTTTGGGAGAGAGTTTTCTCTTGAGAATCTCCATTTTACTACCTTATTTGATATAGTGAATCATCTTCATCTTCTCCTGTGGATGTAGCACATCGCATTGGTGTGTGAACCACATAAATCTTGTTATCTCTTGTTTGCTTTCGATGTCTATTTTCGTTTTGTTTCTGCATTTTGTTGGTGTTTGTCATAACAAAGGGTCATAGGGGACCACTTAACCCAAGGCTCTGAGAGGACCACTTAACTATGGGGTTTCTTGGGTACTCACTCAACTCAAGTGTGAGACTCATTCATCACTTAAGGACCTCAAACTAACCGTGGGTGCTTACTTTGGCATACTTACAAGCCGAAAAATACTAAATCATTCACTTATTCTTCAAATCAAAATAGAAAATAATGGTGATATTAAGAGTTACAATAACCATAGAGGCGTAAAACTAATGAGTCATACTATAAAATTATGGTACTGAGTTATTAAACTTGCTTGAGACAAGCAACTACTATTACAGGGAACCAATTTGGTTTATGTTAGAAAGATCCACGACATAATATATTTACTTTGGAGATTCATGGAAAGACTTAGAGATTTGCAAGAAGGATTTCTATATGATCTTTATTGATCTAGAAAAAGCTTATTATAGAGTCCCTAGAGAGTAGAGAAATGTTTTAAGTAAATATATTAACATAGTCAAAGATATGTATTATAGTGAGGTGACTAGTGTAAGAACTGGTAGGGGGTTAAGGTAGTGAATTTTCAATTACAATTGGGTTACATCAAAGATCAACTTTAAGTCCTTATTTGTTTGTACTTATCATGGATGGTTTAACTCGAGATATTCAAGATGCGGTTCGTTGGTTTATGCATTGCAATGATGATATATTTTTGGTGGATGAGATAAAAACAAGGATTAACACTAAGTTAGAGTTGTCGAGATCAATCTTGGAATCAAAAGGTTTTAAGATAAGTAGAATGACAATGGAGTATATGATGTGTAACTTTAGTTACACTAAGATGGATAATGAGGTGGTGAACATTGAGGAGTGGGAGATTCCACAAAGTGATTATTTCTAGGTTTAATTAAATCAAGGTGATACAGAGGATGATGATTCACAAAAAATTAAATAGGATGGATGCAGTGGAGAGGTACGTCTGGAGTTTTTTTTTTTTTGGTCGCCTTATTCATTTATAGCTTAAAGAAAAATTTTATAGGACAGTCATTCGATCGGTTGTGATGTATGGTATGGAATATTGGCTGTTAAGAAGAATCATATAGATAAACCTAGTGTAGCTGAGATGAGGATGTTGAGATGAATGTGTGACAAAACTAGAAATGATGAAGTAACCAGAACTGATTTGGGAGTAGCTTTGATACAAACATGATAAGCTACGAGAGTTGTTTGAAGTGACATGACTATGTTCAACGGAGGCCTTTAGATGCTCCAGTACGGAGTGATTTTATTTAGATTGAAGGAACTCAAAGGGCAAGGGGCAAATCTAAATGACTCTAGGGGATAAGGGTGTCAATTGATTCATAAACAGTTTATCAGCTTGGCTCAGCTCGGTTCGGTTTGAGGTTATTATTAATAGAAACCATAACCGAACTGATTAATACTCGGTTCTTGTTTTCCAAATCAAGACAGAACCGGTTAACAACTGGGTTATCAGTTTCTTACTGTTTTTAATTAATCAGTTCATAAATGGTTTATGGCAAAGGAGCTAATATTTCTACGACTATAATAGGTCAACAACAAAACACTAAACATTAAATAATAAACTAAATATATCATATCGCATGGGATGACATTATGTCAAGGCATAGCACAATAAAATTTTATACTACGTGAAATATTATACATTTAGTTAGGTAGTTAACCGGTTTTATTTGGTTTCCTAACTGGTTTTACTCGGTTTTCTTTTGGTTTTATTTAATCAGTTTGTTTTCGGTTAACCAACGGTTTAACGGTTCTAAACCACAACCAAACCGATTAATTTCGGTTTGGTTAGATTGGTTTTTTATCGGTCGGTTTCTTTTCAGAATTGACACCCTTACTAGGGGAGGTGATGAGGAAAGACATGCATAGCTTAGGCCTTTTATCAAGTATGACCTCGAATATGGAGGATAAGGATCCATGTAGCCGAGCGTATTTAGTTGGGATAAGGCTTTGTTGTTGTATATAGGGGAGACTAAAATATCCGTTGGGATATAACCATTGGAATATAGTTGTTGGAAGATAGCTGTTGAAAGTGGAACCACCGGGAGAAAGAGAGAGAGAGTGGAGTCGGCATTAAATACTAATGTTGTCATGGGAGCATTAATGTGGAGTGTGATATCCCTTAAGATTTTTCAAAACTTCTAAATAATACTTAGTTTTCTTCCTTTATTGCATGGAATGCTAGTTTCTCATTTTTTTTCCTCCTTATGAAAAGGCCTGAAGCTGTTATTTTATGTTCTCTCAGCATTTTTGCAGTCCGTACAAGTTGATCATGCTTCCTTCCTTGCGACTAGAAGGTCTATTTATCTCTTATTTGATACACTTTTCGAGGTCACCAAATGCAACTATAGCATCTCAATTTTCATGTGAAATTTTGGTGTGAAATTTTTGTAGTAGTTAAAATGTGACCTGTGAAGTCTGTGGTATAGTTATATTTGGAATTTGGACTATCGGTCAGGTAGAATTGGGTTAGAATACATTCTCCAACATGACCTATGTACTAATTATAAATTTTATCATATTGATATTGTGGCTCACAGGCTGATCTATGTAATGCTTACATCCATAATATATCTTCCTCTTTCATGGTATGTTGTGAAAAGCTAAACAGAAATTATATTTACTCTGAATATTATCTAACAGTGACAATTCCCATAGCTTCTGCTACAGTTAGATAGGGCAAACTGCATAATACTGACGCTAGCCATCAATTTACCTTATATGTTTTCATTGTCAATTTTAGGCTGTTGAATTTAGCAGATTAGTTGGTTCACTAAGGCCAGAGGAACCAGAAGATGTGATTGTCTCTGCCTGTCAAAAGCTTACTGCTTTTTTTCACGGGCGCCCAGAACAGAAAATTGTTTACGTTACACAACATGGATTGCTACCTCTTATGGAACTGCTTGAACTTCCTAAAACTCGTGTAAGTATGCTTTCTGAGGGCCCTACCTCCTGTTTTCTACGGTTGGCAATGATATACAACTTTGCATTTTAAAGCAATTTGAGGAGCCAATTTTGAGGCTATAAATCTTCTTTTAAATTGCAGGTCATATGTTCTGTGCTTCAAATGATTAATCAGATAATCAAAGACAATACTGATTTCCAGGAGAATGCTTGTCTTATTGGCCTGGTAAGTATGGGTATATATCTATTTAAATTTTAGGTAATGACATCCTCCTGTTGAACCTCCATTGAGATCCACCAATATGGTAGCTGTGGCATCTCAATATTCTAGAAGTTGGATTGGTTCCTAAGCTAATATTGGCTCAGTATGACTTTAGCCATTTGATTTATAAAATTTTCTGGTGAAAGACAGGATGGCAGGATCACCCATCAGGTTGATACTTAGGTCCTTCTGGTGGAACTCAGTAATTGGTGCGACTTAACAAATCATTTGCACCCTGAAACTGTTGGTCTAGGAGAAGGACAAATAGGCAGCCATCATCTGTCTACTCTCTCTTCCACTTGGCAATTTTTTTTCTGCTTCGAGAATTAAGGGATTCTTTTATTGTGAGTAGCCATTGCCATAGTGATTGTGAAGTGAATTCGCAGATACCTGTGGTGATGAGTTTTGCGGCTCCTGATCGTCCTCGGGAAGTCCGTATGCAGGCTGTGTATTTCTTGCAGCAGCTTTGTCAGTCAAGGTGTAGATTTTCTCTTACATTTCCTTCTTGTTTGGCCTCATTCCAGTGCATCAGTTTTTATTGGATTTGTCATCTAGGATTGATCAGGGTAGATTCTGTCATGCAGCTCCTTAACACTGCAGATGTTTATTGCTTGCCGTGGAATACCTGTTTTGGTGGGCTTTCTGGAGGCTGATTATGCAAAATACAGGTTTGTACATATTCATAGCATGTTGTAGACATTCTTCAGTTCCAATTTCTAGATTCTCAAATTACTGGCCTTAAATTTGGCCCATCTGTGCTCTATATGGGCATGCATCCTTTGGGCTCAGAATGTCCTTGGTTCATGTGTGGTGAAGTCTTCAGAGGTTCATACCTCTCAGCTGGGTTGAAACCCATCATCACCTCCTAATCACCAACAAATGACTGCTGGCCGCTTGTCCAACTAGAAAGGAAAAATGAAAGGGCCCCATAGGCTGGCCCTAATTTATTGACTTTTTCTGGTTTTCTTTACTCTTAGTATTCAATGCAATTTCAAAGATATGATGGTTAAGCTGCTGAGGTGCCTTTGTTTTGTTTTCTCTTAATGTTTTTAAGACAATCCTTCAGTGGTCAAATTTCAAAATTTCACCTCTTTTTATTTCTGTTATCTAACCATATTAATTAGATTCTTTTACATATCCAGGGAAATGGTTCATCTAGCTATCGATTGCATGTGGCAGGTCTTCATGCTCCAGCGTTCAACACCCAGAAATGATTTCTGTCGCATAGCTGCGAAGAATGGTATACTTATTAGGCTTATTAACACCCTCCACAGCTTGAATGAGGCCACTCGGCTAGTTTATGTTTCAAGTGCCAGTGGGTCTATTCCTGCTGATGGTTCAGTTCAACGACCACGATCTGGGCCATTGGATTATAATCACCCTGTTTCTGCACATTGTGAAACTTCACCTTCTGGTGCTGATCTACCTGATATGCTGAAGTTCCGGAATGGAATTACTGATCATCCTTCTTCCCTATCTGGAACATTAGAACCATTACGTGCTTCTGCTTCCCACTCCCAAAAATCAGATATCAACCGTTCTGATACCAGATACTTTCCTGGGGATACTGATAAACCTCAGTCAAGCCATGTTGTAATTGAAGCTTCAGTTGCATCTCCAGAGCCAACAGTTATAGAGAATGTTGGGACTCGATCAACAAAGAACACTGCTTTGAAGGAATTGGAACTCTGGGACCTACAAAAATCTGATCAATCTTGGACAGAAGCCGACGTTCTTAGACAACAGCGAGTCAATAACTCTACTAATAGAATATTAATTGATAAGCCTCAAAAACAAATGGAAGATACATCAAATGGGGTCCCCACCACATCAGCTAGTCAGCAAGACCAGGTTCGACCACTTCTTAGCCTGTTGGAGAAAGAACCTCCTTCTAAACATTTCTCTGGTCAACTTGAGTATGTGCGCCACTTCTCTGGGTTGGGCCGGAATGAAAGTATACTGCCTCTCCTGCATGCATCTACAGAGAGGAAAACAACAAATGGTGAACTGGATTTTCTGATGGAAGAATTTGCAGGTAATCTGTTTTTGCTTCCTATAATACTTCACTGTGCTGTCAAAAGGTGGATCTTTTAAAGTAATTTATAGACCTCTTGTTATCCATGCTTTAGCTATTATTTCTTCGTAGTTGATTTGCCTTTCCTTTCTTAGAAAGGGTTTGGGTTTGCGGACTTTTTGTATAATCATTTCACATGATATTGTTAAAAGTATTCATTTATGGTTTATTAGAGGTTTCTGGACGTGGAAAAGAAGGAGGAAATCTTGACCATTCAAGACTTTCACACAAAACAGTAACTAAGAAGGTAGGACCACCAACACCGAACGAGGGAGCTGTCTCAACATCTGGGATTGCATCTCGGACCGCATCAGGCGTACTGTCTGGCTCAGGTGTTCTAAATGCTAGACCAGGAAGTACAACATCTTCTGGTTTACTTTCTCATATGGTATCAACATTGAACTCTGATGTGGCTAGGGAATATCTTGAGAAGGTTGCTGACTTGCTTCTTGAGTTTGCTCAAGCGGACACAACTGTCAAATCCTACATGTGTAGCCAAAGTTTGCTGAGCCGTCTTTTCCAGATGTTTAATAGGATAGAGCCTCCTATTCTTTTGAAGGTTAGTTCAAAAACTCACCCGATGATATTTCTTTCAGCTCATTTAAATATTTCTGATTCCAGTTCTATTTCTTTTTCATACTGTAGTTATTGAAGTGCATAAATCATTTATCTACCGACGCAAACTGTTTAGAGAATCTTCAGCGGGCAGATGCAATCAGACATTTGATTCCAAACCTTGAACTCCAAGAAGGGCCTCTTATATCTCAGATGCATCATGAAGTGAGTATTCTTGACTTGTATTTATTGTATGCCGACTATTATTGAATTGATGCATGCAACATTTTAATATGTTGAGCTGAAATTTGAATTTCTGGAAGAAATTGGAATTCTTAAGTGTGTAAAACCCTGTATAAGCAAGTAAACCTTGCTGAATTTTCTTTAAAAAAAATTCTATATACTGGTTCTGATTTCTGACCTTCTATCTATACTTTGTTTAATCAAATTTTTGTAATATAACATGAAGCAAGGGGTGATGCGTGTACGTCAAATGTGCATGGTTCAAGTGCACGGACTCAGGAAAGGGATCGGCTGCTGGTGATCCCTAGTCGGATCGGGCTTGACTCAGCCAAAAATCCTGAGTTGGGCCTTACATGCGTGGAAGAAATGTCCTGAAGAGCGACTCAGCATGCTTACTCAGGATTTGGCCCGAGTCAGCTTGGGTTTTTTTTTTGGGGGGCGGGAGGAGGGGATGCTTACAACTCCCTACACCCCCTAAAAACATCACTCCACCGAAACAAAGGCAGGATTTGATCCCAAGGAATGGCCAGAATAGGCCACTCCCTTACCAGCCACTTTGCTAACCCAATTTGTGGGTTTCACTCTGTTGAATCATGACTTGGCAGCCCAAAATGACTAAAGAATGATCCATAGCAGCCTTTGGGATATAAATAGCATTGAGATTATCTTTTTTAGATTTGGACTTATAGAAATAATAGTTGATTGTTTGAACAGGAGTAGGATCTTTCTTCAGGTTTGGACCAGGATTGCTTTCTAATTTATACGAAATTCATTTCTATTATAATAAGGCCTGAACAGTGAAAATCTTTAGCTCTTTCAGAGGAAGAAGGTGCCAAACATTGAGACTCAACTAACGCCTGAAATATTTTGACTTGATAGCTTCCCATCTTACTTTTTTTTTTTTTTTTTCACTACTTATTACAAATATGGGAAGACATATGTTGGTCCTGTATTGTAGTTTCAGCTTTACTGAAAGTTTATTGACTTGTTATGCCAATGTCTTGAACAGTTATTTTATGTTTTTTTTATTTTTATTTTTATTCTTTACTTCATTCTTTTAAGCCTATGAAGGCCCTTAATTTTGTTATAATTTTAAGCTTGACTTGCAAATCAATCTCTTAGAACTGCGAAGTGGTCCACATTATCATGGTGATGGTTTATTTAGTATTTACTGCAGTCTATTGGATAATTATGTAAAAGCATTTAAATTGAAGCTCTCTCTCTCTCTCTCTCTCTCTCTCTCTCTCTCCCCTAGCTCATGTATTTGTATTGGATGGCTAGCCCTACTTACATTACATTTAGTTGAAGTTCAAATCAGAATCTAGGAAAGCAAGATGGAAATCTACCTCTGCAGCTGAGCTTCTTGGTAGTTGTACGAGTTTATGTTGATGACCCATTGGTGGATTCTTTCTGACTAATTCCAATTATTGAAGGTCCTTAGTGCATTGTTCAATCTCTGCAAGATAAACAAGAGGAGACAGGAGCAAGCTGCCGAAAGTGGAATCATTCCACACTTAATGCGGTTCATCATGTCGGATTCACCCCTGAAACAATATGCTTTACCTCTATTGTGTGATATGGCCCATTCTTCCCGTTATTCCAGGGAGCAATTAAGGGCCCATGGTGGGTTGGATGTGTACTTGAGTCTACTGGATGATGAGTTATGGTCAGTGACAGCATTGGATTCTATTGCAATCTGCTTGGCACATGACAATGACAACAGAAAAGTAGAACAGGCTTTATTGAGAAAGGAAGCAGTCCTTAAATTAGTGAAGTTCTTCGAAGGCTGTCCACAGCAACATTTTGTGCACATATTGGAACCCTTCTTGAAAATGATCACGTATGCCTCTCTCTCTCTCTCTCTCCAGCTTTTTGTTGTTCTGAAGATTCCAAGTATATGCCTGCTTGCAAGTTGATCAGGGACCTATGTTTTGTGGGAACAATATTGAATATTGAAAACTTTATATACCTTTTTTATCTGAAATGTGTGTTTATTTGTTTTTCATTTTTAAAAGAAGATATCTAAGTATATTTATTTAATATACTGTGAACCAGTGTTACTAACAGTGTAACGGTTATAGTTTATGGTTATGTGGAATCTAATGGACCAACTACTAGATGAGGCAAATAGGAGATGTCCTGGTGCAAGAAGTTACCCTATTGAATTATTCTTCCAGTCTTATAGCCTGGACCAGTCTTTATTCTTCTCTTCCTGATTGTTCTCCAACATTTGACATCTAGTCATATCTAATTTTGGGATTGGAGCTCCTAGGTGTGACAGTTTGCTGTTAGTAAACCTGTTGTATCTTATCCAAAGGGCTACCCTTATGATCCATGGATAGAATTCTGGTGCTTTTTTTTAATGAAATTGACTAACCATTTTGTTTTTGGAATACAGTAAATCGTCCCGAATAAATACAGCATTGGCTGTTAATGGTTTGACTCCATTGCTTATTGCAAGGCTCGACCATCAAGATGCTATTGCTCGTCTTAATCTGCTTAGATTAATAAAGGTGAGATTTCTTCCTCTTCTTTCTCTGGGCTTTATTTGTGTGTCTTGCTCCAGTGTGCTGTGTGCTTCATGTCGCATTTGGTTTATATTTGTATGATATGTGTATATTTGATACAGCGTTTTCTTTATGAAGTCTTTGCATTGGTTAGTTTCTACTACCTTTAAGTTGATTATTGAAAGGTGTCAGGTACTTGGTGTTAGAATGTTACCGTACACATACCTTGCTTTATTCCTTTTGCAGAGTTTTTAATATTGAAAATATTCTCTTAAGGAAAGTTTTCATGGTTCCGTGTTTATAATTTTGATACTTTGTGATGGCATTTTAATATGGTGGTCTTCTGGCTGTTATCTGGTCCATTTCCAACAATGTGCTTTACCTATTAATACTTTTGCAGGCTGTTTATGAACACCACCCACGGCCAAAGCAACTCATTGTTGAGAACGATTTGCCTCAGAAGCTTCAAAACCTCATTGAGGAGCGCAGAGAGCACTCTGGAGGTCAAGTCTTAGTGAAACAGATGGCCACTGCACTGCTTAAAGCACTTCACATCAACACTGTTCTGTAAATTCAGGTCTCATGACTTCTGCTTCTCCCTCCTTGCATGTATTTTATTCTTAGAAAGAAATGCAATTACTTTTTTCCTTTTCTTTTAGTTCCTTATTTATCTCTCTCTTAATGTGGAGGATGCTTGATTTGGCAATGCCTTCATTTTAGCTGGGATGCCAGGTCCACATCCCCGTGTATCTTTAGTCTTTGCCGTTTTTTGTTAACTTGGCTTAGTTTTGTATATGTGTCAATGTATCATGGATATGAAAACATACATATGATGTTGAGATTTCTGTCTTCTCCTGACTAAATCATCTCCCTGATTCAATCATGCAATCGATAATGCTGCTTCAATTTCCCTAAAGGGGAAAAAGGAAATAGAAAAGATCTGTATGGAAATTATTAAAACAAAAAATGACATTGTTGGATTAGCTTTGTGATGGCTAGATTGCAAGTTCCAGTAAGTTCAGGTTAAGAAGCAGGTGGACTTTTGATTGTTGCTGTTGTGAACTAAACTGTCGTTCTACCCCCTTCTCATTAGATGTGTGGAATATTGTTAATTAGCCTGATATACTATTAACATAACACATTACAAAAGCTCCATTCTTCTGAGACAGGAATCATGATTCTAGATTTTTTTTAGTCCTGATTATGTTAAGAGTTTTAAGTACCACTTGGTAGCCCTGGTGGGATAGGGATAAGAAACAGTTATTGCCAGGATTCATCCACTTTCTCTATTTGCCTTTTGCCTTGTGCGGCTGCTATTTATTCACTGTTGAGGTTTGATTTAGCATAGGATGCCAAATGGTTTTAATGACACAACATAATTGAGTAGTGGCCCTTTTTTTTTGTGTCCAAGAGGGGTATTGATGCTTCAACTAATTGAATCCTTGCTCCTCCACTGTTGTCCAAGAGTGAAACAGGGTTCTTCGCAGGTCTATGTTGTGTAGTTTTTCTGGTATTGTAATTTTCCCTCTTTGACCGTGGGATTTATTTTTATTTTTATTTTTTAAATTGCTTATAATGAGACGCTTCTGGAAAAGCTTAACAAATTGCATATATTGTTGGGCCCATAAGTTAGGCTTTTTTTCTGGTAAGAGAATATTTGAGTGGGATATTCAGGCTTTTTAGCCGCGCAGGAGGAAACCCTGTGCAATGATATCATTTTACTCCGGCTGATAGAGAATTGAAAATGTAAGTTTAATACCATATATAAAGTTCTTCACGGCCAAATACCACTAATTGTGGCACAACTGTAACGCCAATAATTCTGTAGCTACCAAATTTTGGAAAATTAAAGTGGATCTCCTGATCACTTCCAATGGTGACGGTTCCTACTATCTTTGGCTCCTGGAAGAGCTAGACACCTTTGGCGATGGTGCTCATTGGTTCTGTTGCTGATGGCCTGAATTTATCCTCTTATACTTATATTGGATCCGGCTCTCTCTCTCTCTCTCTCTCTCTCTCTCTCTCTCTCTCTCTCAGCAGTTACATTTAGGAAAAAGTTAATTCATATTGTATTCTTTTAGGCTCGGTTGGTTTTCATGTAAAATAAAAATTCTGTAAAGTAAGTTTTTTTCACTCTTTTTTAACATAAAATGCAAAGAAAGATTTCATGTAAAATATCGTTTGCATGAAAAATTTTAGAAAATTTTTTATCTAGATCCCATCAAAGATCGTTAACATCATCTACACCCACAAGAATGCAAAAACATCTACACCTCAAAACTTTGGTTGTGGTAAACAAAAAAGTCCACTCTGTCAGTTGATTCACGTTAGATGTTGACGTCAGATGGATTAAAATATTTCAGAGATGATAATACCATTTTGATCTATTGAAAAGACCATTATACCCTTTTGATATTTGTTACCTTACCTCGAACATTGTCATTTTCCATTCTCTTCTCTTCTTTGTGAGTTTCTATGAGTTGTTGAGAAAGCATATCAGAAGTTGATTTTTTCTCTTTCAGTCCACAGTAGAGCATTTCTTTATCTTCTTCTATCGTTCAGGAGAACCTGTGATTGTGAAATAATGGATTGACAGCGTCTTCAATGTCAATTCCCAATTGTCACCCTCCCAAATTTCCTCCTCTTTTCTCTCTCTCTCTCTCTCTGTAGTATCTTGAAAGCTCTAAGCTCTTTACGAGAATTTATTGTTAGGGTTTGCTTTTGCGAGCTCTAATCTCTTCCTTTTACAGGGGTTGTTTTTGGATCTTTTTCTCTTTTTTGGAGTTTTTCAGCGACGGCACTGAAACAGCTGTCACATCCGCTGCTAACTCAAAATAAAGAACAGAAAATTAGATTTGAACTTTAAACAGAAACGGTGGACCTCAGAGGAAAATGTTGACTACAAGGATGGAATTACATGAAAAACGAAGAAGAGGAAGAGGAAGAAAACTGTTACTTTGCAAGAACACGAAAAGCTGAAGAGAAACTGTAAATCAGAGAAAACTGTTCTTCGTCAATTGGTTCTCTGTACCAAACGATTTGCTTAGTGAAAAAACAAAGATCAGAGCGAAAAAAAATTTTGCGCTGTTTTTGACCAGTCACCATGGACGAAGATTTGACATCTGATGATCAGCCAAGTTTAGATGATTAGGTTTTCACTTACTTTGCCGTTGCAGACAAAGGAGATTTGATGAGTCCCACCCATCACAAGCCGGCGTTGAGGTCGTTCTTGATCTCTGCTACGGTCGGCGATACTTTATCAGCGCTGAAGAGATCTGAAGAGAGTTATCTCAGCGTTTGGATATGTGATCATTTGTCTGAGGAGAAACCATATTTTTTTCCTCTGTATTCTCTCTCTCTCTCTCTCTCTCTCCTCTCTCTGATTCTTTGGTTTTCTTTCTCTATCTTCATATTTCCTTTGGTCAGTTCTCTGTTTTCTCACCAGTAGATTGGAATCGATTTTTTTTTCTAGTTCAATAAACCTGATTTATATTCAATTTTTAGATCGATATTACAACAGCTTCAGTTTCAAATTGAGTTTCGGATCAATATTCAAATCGAGATTTAGAATGAGTTTGATATCCCATGGCTCTGTGATGCCCTCTTTGATGCTCCCAGTAGCTTCTTTGTCTGGCTCACTATTATGGTGCCCTCACCAGCAACTTCCATTGCATGTTCCTCTGTAAGAATTTCTACTTCGTGAAACACACCGAAAAATCTCAGACAGGAGGAATGGCTCATGCTTAGAGAATTCCATTGGGGAGAGAGAGAGAGAGAGAGAGAGAGAGAGAGAGAGAAAGAGAGAGGGAGAGACAGAGATTTTGTCCCAAGCTTACATTGTTAGAAAAATATTCACGTCGTCGGAGAGGAAGGCGGTTTGAAAATATAAGTTACATTTGAAGGATAAATTAGTAAATGAACATAATTTTTTAATTTTTCAATTTATAATTTGAGGGATAAAATTGTATTTCAACAAATTTAGTTAATTTCATCAGTTAAGTGGACCTAGGTGATATTTTTGCATTATTATGGGTGTAGATGATGTTAGCAATCTTTGATGGGGTCTAGATGAAATTTTTTCAAAATTTTACAACGGAATAAACAGTCTTGTTGGAAATAGCATAGAAAGTGTAAATATAAGGGAAGTGTTAGCTTCATTGCATGAGATTCACATTTAGTTGGGTCCTTGGAAAGTAAAGTTAGGGAAAATCAGGTGTGGTAACTGGGAAGTATTCATATATATTTTTTATCCTTATCTTTTTTGTGATTGTTCAGTATAGCCAATTGTTGGCCTGTCCATGTCTTAGTTGGGTTTCTTCATATTTTGATGATTACAGAAAATAAATTTATTTGTGTACCATTTAACAATTTATACTTAAATCAAGCCTTGTCCCAACTAGTTGGGACTAGATTAATCCTTTTGTCCCATTTCATTCTGTTAGAGGTCATATTAAATAATTGGACAAGGGAACATTGTTCGGCTGTATCCCCAGTGTCTTCTCACATGATGATCAGGGGTGGGATAGTCATTTCATTGGTTCATGTGAGAGGGCATAAGAAAACACAACTGGACAGCGTACTTCTCCTAAATAATTTTATAGTATTCTAGGTGAGGCTCCTACGAACAACTGGTAAGAAAGAAGAAATTGATGCCAATTTTATTCTAGATAAAAAATAAACCATTTCATTATCAATTGTTTGTGTTAAAATGTTAGTTATTTCACCATAGTAGAGGACCATGTTGAAATGGTCGATCTTTATTAGCAATAGAAAGGGTTTCATCACGTAAATGAACGAGGAAAAGTCCTCACCACCTATGTAAGAAATAAATGGTTTACACCAGAATGATCCGGTCTATGTGGTTGGGGGGCCAAGTATGGGCTTGTGGGACTAGTCAGGCCAAATGTTTGGATACTCATAATTAGCACAAAAAAAATGGTTTAAAAACTTGGAGCTGAATATGGGATTGGACTTATATCGTCTCCTATGGTTCGACAATGTCCAGCTGGTGATCCTAAGATTAGAGCTCATCTGGTGCGCATATCAATACATCGGTATGTGTGCCTAGTAAACTTTAGCTTTTGAATCACGACTGGATGAACTAAAGCAACATGAGACAATTTTTTTTTTCATATGAGATTAGCTTCCATGGATTCTAATTCAAATTGGTCGAAAGTGAATGAAACCTTAGAAAATGGAATTAAGAAAAAACAAGCAAAGATTGTCTTAGATCTTGGGGTTTTTTTTTTTTTTTTTAATTTTTTAACAATTATGTTCTAAATTTTAAATCTGACTATTAGAATAAAGTTTCATTGGTTCTCTCCAGAGAAAGAAGGGTCTTGTAGGAAGTCATAGCTGCACTAAGCCTGTAACTGGACCAAAAAGTCCCTATTGGCATGTGTAAACAGGGTACATTCGGGGGTATCATGGACATATCACTCCCCCCTTATAAAATTTTCCTGCCAACGCACTCAAGGGTAATAAAGGAAATTGAATTGACTGCAAACACGTCTAACCATGCCAACAGCTCTTCATTCTCCGCCTGGTTCCCGAATTCTCCCTTGTCATTTGTTCTTTTCTGATCTAGAGATTTTAGATCCAGATCTTTTCCAATTCTCCATTTAATTGGAGGTTTGTCAGTGACCACTCGATGAGCAACACTTGGAGTTTCCTCCAATCTGATGGTGAATAACAAAAAAACCTTATATTTTCTAAATTGACAAATGGCCCATGCAACACACAATCAAAGGTCCTTTCTTCTTCAATCTGCAATATCTCTCAACCTAAACTCTTTGGCTCTAACTCCCAGCTGAAAATGGATTTCTACTGAATGAAAAGCCAATGAATTTAAGAAGAAATCCATTTTCAGAAAGATAAGTATTTGATGTTTTCCTCTGAGATTGAGACAATTGAATTGGAAATCAGTCGTTTGAGATCCGAATTAAAAGCACTTCATCTTGGAAAGACAGAGAAGAATCTGAAAACCATTGAAAGGCGTCAATGGGTCGTTCCCGCGAAGTTCATGGAGGACAAACAAAACTCAAAGCATCCAGCCACAGAGATAGATATCGATGAACCTCCTGCAACGAGCACAGGTACAAAATTCCGTCACAGGGGTGTCAACCTGGGTCCAGCAGAGGTCATCACTGGCATCAGAGACGAGTAAGCTGTAAATAACTCCTATCTTGAGCATACACCAAGGAATGATATTGAGATAGAGCATCTGTAGTATGTTTAGATAGAGCATCTGTAGTATGTTTAACAATGTAGATTAATTAGAGTTTAATTTAAGGTTAGGGTAATAAACAGTCCACTCTCATATGAAAGTAATTGGTGCCCAATCGGTTTAAATCTGCCAGTTTAATTGGTCTAAAACTGTGCCAAACCAATAAGGTAAACGGTACAATAATCTAAATCAGAATCGAATCATTTACTCAACGATTTTCTATTTCCAATATAAATGACTCGATTTCAATTTCAATAAACGGTTTCGTTCCAAATATTGCACCCTCACTTTCACCTATAGATGGACACCCCTAGGGCCATTTCTTCGCAAGGAGACTTTTATACAATGAGAATGAGAAAAGAGTTGTTGAAGTGGGAAATTGTCAGACGGATAATGTGGCGCACATGCAGATCGGGAAATGAAATAGTAGGTGTGTAGTGCACAAATTGCAAATGAGCCTAGGATTGGGTTCCTCTATACTGATGATTCCATCCATTCAAAGTAAATGAACATATATCCCGATACACTTTGACTATCTCGAGATATATGTACATCTACTTTGAGTAGATGAGATCCTCACTTCAAGAATGATATCACCCCATAGGATCTTTTATTTTCGATGAGCCTGCGCCCCTGCCCCGTTGTGTCTAATAAAACCACAAAAGAAGAGAAAAAGCAAAAGAACTCACCGAAACAGTCGACGATTCAGATGGTCCCATCGCAATCCGACTCTGATAGCACTTCCCTGGGCCAATGGCCATGCCGGTTCGGGACCCTTTCACTTTCAAATTCCCCCATGATCCTCGTGAATTGGTTTAGTACGGTTTCAAGACACGCGTCTACTTCTCATTAGGTTGATGCACTTTGTGGTCGTAACTGCATGGAATGATATGAAGTCACTGACGCCCTGTTTGGTTAGAGGGGAGAGTGGGCAACAATGTCATGTCAGGGGACTCAGGGATGGAATGTTGTGAGGGTAATCCGTCAGGGAAAGGAAAGGATTGAGAAACTGAGACACTGTTTCCCTTTTCCTGTGGCAGTGTAGTCTTTATAGTCGCATCCAGGTCATTGAAAGCACATTTACATGTGCATTTAATCCAATCTAATGACTCAGACATGGCTGTTTAATGCAATCTAATGACTCAGACATGGTTGCAGGGATTGCATGGCTGCAGGCATGCTGCAGAGGATCCAAACCCCTCCATCTCGTGTCTTCGGTTATAAATGGAAAAATTCTAGATAGATAAAGAGAGTAAAGAGAGAGAAACTGATACATATTTCTAAGAGGTGCTCGCAGGAGAAGGAGAGCATGAGGAGGGTAGAGGGTGGGATGGGACCGGGCGTGAATCGGAGATGGTGGAGATGGCGGCAATTGGAAGGGATCGGGCATAAATCTCTATCTTAAATTACATTATAAATTTTAAAAAAAGATCTTTTATGATTTTGAGGGTATTATTATCATAAATATATTAATGATGATGAATCTCATCCCTAAATAGATTGGGAGGAAATATTTTTAAAAATAAAGAAGGTGGTTGACATTATGTGCCAAATTGAGGGGTGGGAGAAATTTTCCCAAAAAATAAATGGACATACATGGGATTCCTTCCAATACAAAGAGGGAGTACTTAATTGAATTAGATCCTAAAATTTGATAATTGACTAATCTAGAATATGTTCTATTTATCTAACGGTCGAAATGCCTACATCATCTACCCACGTGATAGAACCATCCCTTGTCGGAGAAAGCAATAGCCGAACCGTATGTTTCTAGAGTATAAACTTCTAACCAGCGTCAGCCTCTGCAAATGGAGGAGGTTTTAGAGCGGGGGGGTTTCAGAACCTGCTCCATCTTTTCGAGTTCTCTTAATGTGCCACCGATCTCTAGAAGTGATGTTGCCATTGCAGGTGCTGTTGCCAGAGTTCGCAAAGGAGTCAATGGGGTTGATCTTTTCTTGTAAGCGCATGTTCACGAATGGCTTAGCACATGATTCCTCTATTCATTCTTATATGAATTTACAGAAGGTAAATGAGACATTTTATTGTCTCATGTTAACACCGTTAGTTGATGGTAGTTGAATATAATTTTTAAACTACAAGAGAGGTTTGTGTCATTTAGACAAAGTACAGGGAGTTGAGTCTAAATGAGATATATTTGGAATATGTTATCTTCTTTAATTTCTCCGTTATCTTATGCTCAAAAAGCTTTTTAAGTCGGAAAAAAATAGTTTTTCCCAAAATAAAATTTAAAGTAAACTATCATTAGGGGAGAGGTTACTTAAGGCGAAGTTAAAGGTGGGGTCAAATACAGGAATTCATATATAAGGGTTGGGATTCGTGTCCTTTTGAGGGTGGATGATTCCAAAATTTAGACCATGGAGTTTGTTTGCTAGTCGGCCTATTATTACATTGTTGTCAATCGTTGTTATTGTTATATTTTATTCAAATATATTTTTAAAATGACAAACTTTTGGAAAAGAAATCGTCTGTAACTCTCTGTTGTAGTCGAGTTGATCTTGATCATAGAGAGCGTATCGGTCACTTGTCCCGATGCATTCCCAATAGTCAGGATCAAATCTGTTACACCAAAGTGCTACAGACAATTTGGCTTCAAACTTTTACCATGTTAAAAAAGGATTCACCTATCCTCTCAGTGGTTCTGGGAGGACAGTGGCAACCTGCCCTGGATGACTGCCACGTGGCTCTCGGTGAATTCGAGACCCACGTCCGAGCCGACACCCAGCCGACAAGCTGAGCCGATAGGGGTTGTCGGCTCAGACGTGGGTCTCAGATTCATCCGAGAGTTCCATGGCAGCCATCCGAGATAGGTTGCCGCATCTTCCCAGAATCACTGGGAGGAGACGATGTGAATCCGTTAAAAAACAAATATGTGATAAGGGCTTGGATCCTTTACAATCATGCAGTCTCTGCAGCTCCATTTCGATCGTTAAATTGCACTGAATGTACATTTAGATGTGCTTTCAATGACCCAAATGAGAGTGCAGTCTGAGACTACACGACTACAGAAAACCAAAACCCATGTTATGGTATTCCCAGAAAAACAAGTGTGCAGAATTAAACGGATAAAAAAAATATAAATTACAAATGATTTCACACATGTCAATAAAGAAACCTTTTATTAAAGTGGAGAAAGAGGCTCGCTATGGAGCCAGCAGACCATACCTAACTCTTCAGTCGAGGGTAGCCTTCTTTTCTCTCATTCATTGTCTATGGTCATTGTTCTCCTCTCCATTTACAATTATTTTCTACTTGTCTGTGTTTTCCTGTTCTTCTTTAATGTTCGTTTCGGGATCCCTCCTGTTACCTCTATTTCTTTTTTTCCCTCAATTCTTCTCCATTTGCATCTTCTTTTTTTTTTGCAATTAATTCTTGCCTAAATTCTTTCCATTTATCTTCTTCACCTTCCTTCTCTCTGCAGTCATTTTTTGTATAAAGTTTTAACAGGTACTCGTGATTATGTCTTTGATTTTCACATCTCTGGTAGTTGTTTGCTGCTTTGCCGGCCTTTTTCAATTCTTACTGGCTTGATCGCCTGTAAACATTTTTGTTTTCCTTTTTCTCACAAAAAATGCAATATTTAGAGATTTTGATTAATTATCATTAGTTATCATTGTTTTCTGATTTACGGATGTTCTTCAGTTAAGAACATTAGATCGATTTGATATTTTCTGACGAACCAAGGAGTGAACGTAAAGAAGACAGAAAAGAAATCATAAATAGCCAGAAGGATTGTTGCATGCTTTTCCACGGCTTTCTTGAACTTGGTACTTACCTCGCTTTTAGTTCTCTCTCTTGCTTTCTCTCTCCGTCGATCAAAGCAAGCGAAGCACATCTCAGTACGGAGCTCAAGAAAGCTGCGGGAAAACGTGGAAGGATTTTCTTAATTCTCTTCAAATTCGACCTCAGATCCAATCTGCAAAAGGTAACCTCTCTCTGTATATGGAAATTTTTTATTTCAATAATTTTAAACGATTATTAAAGTCGCTAAAAGCTACATCAGGTTTAGAACACTAGTGGAATTCGACTTGGAAGAAGATAAGGATTAGACTAAAAAACTGTTATCTGCATTTGGACGTCGAACCAGATCTAGTTTGCAATCTGCTGTTATTCAAAAAAAAAAAAAAAAAACCACCCAGTATTACTAATTAAGGCTAGATCTGAATCAGAATTTCCCCCCTGAATAATTTTTTCTTTTTGTTTTATCAATGTTTGCAGATTGTTTATTTGCAGACAAATTCTGTGTTCCGAAGCAGGATTCCTAATGAATAATTTGCAAGATCTCTGTCTTCATCGCTAGGTCAATAGCCCCTTCTAGAGTACTCTTCTTGTTGTAAAGCAATTTCAACGGTTAAGAAGGAAAGAGAGAAATTACCATTCTCTTGATCACTTATCCAGGCATATGATGGGTTGCTACTGTTATTGTCTTCTTCACTGAAACCATACCCATGGAAAATCTTTTCTTCCTCCGTTCAGAACTTGAAGTTGTTTTCATCTTCCTCCTCAAAACCCTATTCATCTTTATTTGAGAGTTTTGAACTCCGTCTCTGGTGTCCACTGGATCTAAGAGTCATTTGAGGGATAGAGCCTAATCAATCCTTTGTAAGAGCTTGGTTCTATAGATTCTTGGTTTGAAAATATATCTTAATAATTAACTTGAGGATTATAGGGTTACAAACACCGGAACAAGTTAATGGAGCAGAAGGAACACAACTGCACATTATGAACCCTAGTTTTTATTTTATTTTTTTTAATCTTCTTCTCCAATAAACTAAAAATTAAGATGATGTGAAGATAAAGACGAAGATGCAAATGAAAATCATAGTTATTGAGATATAAGGGTAGAGTTTAGTTTAGATGTTCCAATTGCCACTGATAGAGCTTATAATTGTTAATATCGTTTTGCAACCTTCGCATTGTTATTCTGTGACATGAAACTTCCACAACCAAGGGAGGGAACAAAACCATTTGGTTCAAATCATTAATTGAATCCGTCTATTTGAGAAAGGGGATAATCATTGGCATGTGCAATGGATATGTAATTTGAACTTTTTGAAATGTCATGGGAGAAAGAGAAGTAAAACTTTTCTTTTTTGATTCCTAATTTATTAAATTTTTTTTTTTGAAACAGGAAAATTTGAATAAATACATGTTAAATTTTTTTTTTCCCTCTTGATTCATTCAATCAATTGATTATTTATTTTCTTTATTTGATTTGGACCTCACTCCCTCACTGGTTTTGTCTATTAATGGCTGAAGCCTGAAGGATTATCTCACAAGGAAGTTCTCAACTTTTTGGATACTTTCCCTTGGTGAGAGGGGGAAAATGATGAGCTTGTGGGATCGGATGTTCTCTGACTGATCCGATTGAGTTCCTTTTTTTGTTATTCCTTTACTGATAATTTCAATTAATAAATAAATAACAAACATTTTTTTTGGGGGTTAGGTATAAATAACAAACATTATGATGGCAGTCACGGGTACATGGACTCAAAATTTAGATTTATTTTCTTGACTCCCTTTTAATTTTGATTCCCACCGGCCATCAACCCCCTTTTTTTTCTCTTTTCTCCATGGGTTTCATCTAGTTCTGGCGTTTCATAAAGTCTTCCCCTCAGGCCTCTCCCTCCCTATTTTCCCCCAAAAAATATTCAAAAATTGAAATTTTTTTGGATTAGTATAAAAAATTGAAATCCTTTTAGTGGTTCAGATAACTTGATTGTTTCTTTTTCTATTCCAATCATGGACTAGATTTTATAAAAAAATATACTAGTTTTGGGAGTGCTCCGAGTCATTACACTGTAAATGATGCCTGCATTTCACAGAGTTGTAGCAGCCTTGCAGAGATAGTAGTCTACGGCTCTACGCTGATGTAGGCCCTCTAGAAGAAGAAGCTGCTGCTTTGGACGTCATCAGTGGTTACAGTGTTGCAGTGTCGTCAAGGTAACAATCCAATTTTCTCATAAGATATACAGTAGTGCTTTTGTTTCGCGATTTGTTATAAATACGCAGATTTATGTTTGGGACCAATTGATTCTGCTGCCTGGGCCTACTTTTACGATCATAAAATCTCATTATGGAACTAGGTTCTAAATCCAGGCATCATACACGCCCATGGTTTGAGGTAGTGATATGGATACTTGATTGATATGGTATCATTTTGATAAATTGAAATAGGGACCAATAAGGTCTATATTGATAGATATGTATTTGATATTGATCGATACTGATCAAAACCTGACTGATACCAAAAAGTTATGCCACATAAATATATGAACGATACCTGACTGATACTTGTATTTGATATCGATTCCAATTCTGATATCAATACCTATTTTGATACTATGAACTAATTAAATTCATGGACACGATGTCAACCATACCCAAAACCAATCGGTATACAGATCCAATGGGAAGTTGACAAATGCCCGACACCATATATTATAATATTAAAACAGTATCGGATCAAGGATTGATTAGGTGTAAACCAATATGAATCGGATGATCCGGCCGATCCGATATGGATTACTTGAATCATGTTATGGAAGGGTAGTTGGTTCGCTTGCATCCTTGCATGGACTGTATTATGTGTGGTAGACAAGGGTGTCTACTGTCAAAACCGTCAATTTGGTTCGGTTTCAAAGATTTGGTTTTTTTTTTTTTTTTTTTTTGATTTGGTCCGGTTTTGGGTCAATAGGAGTTCAATCTATAAAATCAAAACCGTAATTGATACTTATCAGTTTGGTCGGTTTCAATCCTCTATCGGTTTCTTCTAATGGTCTCTTATCAGTTTATTAGCGGTCAAGTTTTTTTATATATTTAAAAAAGATATTGTAAAATATATATTAAATTTTAGGGAAAATTATTGGTACCTCTCTTGGATTCCGGCATAAGTACACCTATTACCTGAAAATTGATTATGATTACAATCGCACCCTTTTACTTAATGGGGTTAACTATAAGTTTTAAAATCCAATTTTATTTTTAATCTTTTTTTTTCTTTTTTCTTTTTGGGTAAACAACCCTTGACCGGGTTACAACCAATAAATATTGAATTGTCAAATTTACCTTATATTTCAAGTCTCATTCCCCTTCCAACCTCCACTGCTTCAGAGTGTTGGACAACCCCAGCAAAACCCATGTGCTTCCGCGAGTTTGACAGTAACATTACCTCATATGTATTCATTGCCATTCTTCTTTAGCTTCTTTATCACATCACCTGAAATTTCTTACACAACTTAGAAGCCAAAATTCCAATCAAACGTGAAAAGTGATGCAAACAGGGGAAAAAAGAGAGCCTAGAAGGCTAGAATGTCGAAACTTTTTGGTTCTCTGAAAACAAATCTTGGATTCCCATCATCTAGCACATGATTACGTTCTTTATTCCTAGCTAATAGAAACAGAATGGGGCATAGAAATCAATAGATCCATTCAAACTCAGTAAATTTCCAATAAATTTGGCGAGCACATTCAACTTCTGGATGATTCTGAGCAACAAACAAATAAATGAGGGAAGTAGAGAAAGAGGGGAGAGGAATTTGAAGTTCCAATAGAAAGAGCAGTTAGCAATCACACAACAAATTCACTGAATTGGAAAAGTAACAAAGCATTGAGGTACATATGGATTCACTTTCTCTCCTTCCAGTGATTCGGGAGGGAGACGCCCCCGTTGGATGGCCGACACGTGGGGTTCGAGTGAATTTGAGCCCTCCATCTGAGCAGACACCCCCTGTCGGCTCAGCTTGTCGGTTGGGATGGAGGACTCGGATTCACCCAAGCCTCAGGTGTCGGCCATCCATTTAGGCCGCTGCCCCTCCTCCCGAATCTTTGGGAGGAGAGGATTTGAATCAGGTTCATAGACGGGCTTGGGTTCCCTGCAGCCGCAGCCTCATCTGAGCCATTCAAAATGCATCTATATGTGCACCAATGCAATCCAATGGCCTAGACGGGGCTGCAGAGGATCCAAGCCCGTACATATACTTACTGGTATACTCCCGATTCATGAGCTCAAGGGTTTCTTCCTTGTGGCCAAAGCCCTTGTGGTTGTAGTTCTCGCTCCTCGTCGAGTTCCTTCGGAACACCTTCGCGTCGAAGTCTGACTCCACAGCTGCCGTCGACACCGGACCGAGGGTTCACCACTGCAATGGACAGAAAACGGTTTCCGTTTTCTCAAACCTTGGAAAACTGGTCGAATTTGTCCAATCGAACATGAACAGCGGGGGCATCGGTCTGGATATTTCAACCATCAATATTTTGATCAAGGCATTGTATAGAACTCATCAAATTAGACCCTCTAATCATTAATGATTCTGATTTGTTTCCTTGCAGGTTTTCTGTTAATGATCTATGAATGGGGAAGATCCCACCTGCTTGCATCTCTTAAGTCGTCGTTGTCGTCATTGGAGATTCAAGTTGCCATCATTGTTGGAGTAGAATGAACTTGCCATCATCGCCGGCGTAGAATCAAAGGAAGGAAGCCACTCGGGTTTTTTTTTTTGATGGTTTTCGCTATTTGAAACTGTGATTCCTAGGTTGACACTGAGAGAGAGAGGGGGGGGGGGGGGGTGAATCAGTGATCACTAAAAACTATCCCACAATTATGTAGATTGTCCAAACCAACCACACTATGCTGCCAAGAGCTGACTGTTAACAACTTGCTGCCTTGAGCTGACTGGGGTGGTCATTTACACATTTGCCCTGTTAACACATTTCATGTAACACACCATGCCACACACCTACAGGTATCCATACCAGAAGCTTGGCCAACTAAGTGTGTACACCTAGACTTGCAACCCACACACTTCAAATACACAACACACACAATCATATCCACAACATAATATGTAACGTGGTTCACCTATCACACACTGTGATGACTAGTCCACGTGGCAATACTCTAAACTAGGGTTTTGTATTATACCCAATACACTACTGATATAGTATTTTACTGCTACAACAGTCGGGTGCTATACCACCAGTGTAATCCAAGCTGCAACTTGGGATTTTGGGCAACTATCCTCATTCCTGTCAAACACCCCGCTTGACAGGTTACAATGAATAATGAATGGATTAATTACAAACCCTCCCATGCATCACAAACATATTAATATAAGATTTGTGCGTGTGATTACCTTCCCAACGTGATCACTGCATGTGTAGAGCTTACCAAACAGGCTTCTCTACCTCTCCAATGGTGGTGGGTGTCTTTCTTCACCAATAATAAGAGTTTCTCACTCTTATTGCATTTCCCACTACCAAGACTTCATTGGCCGCTCAATATGTAGTCTCAATCCTCTCCCTTAGCTTCAGTAGAACATTCATGGCCAGTGGGGAGAGGTGGAAGTCATACTCTCTCACCAAAGTGCTCTAAAACCCTTCTTCTTACCAAACCCGCACTTTTCTCACTGTGAAACTTGGTTTTCTTGTTGCAGGTAGATAGATCTCAAAGAGACGAGTTAAGGGGACTTTGAATCACTCCAATCTGAGCTCAGACGGCCAAGATATGGCCATCAAAAGTTCGGCCACCCAGATTTGATCAAATGGAATCTTGAGGTTTGATTCTGTGCGCCGTGATACATGGTAGCCGCCGCCCTCTGAAGTCAGCATATTTGTCGAGCTGCGATTGGCGTAGAGGGAATCGGGGTGTGATGGCCATTGGATCTGTTGGTGAGAGGCGGGAAGTCGTCTAGTTCATTCGATTTGCATCCATCACGTTATCGAGTGTCTGCACAAATCTTGGCCGAAGGATTAGAATCATCTCCGCCGATGAATCATAGTTGCACCACAAAGAATCAAAGTGCCACTTGCATGCGACGCAACCCATTATGGAAGGTTGCATCTGGCTAATGGAAGTAGCCGCGCTACACTAGATCCCGCATTTTTCTTAGCCATTGGATAGGCATTTGTCCTACATGGCTCAATTTGAAACGTCCATTTCTAGTATTCTATTTTTTGAAGGACCAAAATACCCCTTTCAATATGTGATAATGCCCTGTAAGTCAATTTTTTTTCCAGTAGGGGGTTAAGAAAGAGTCTTTGCGGCATTCCATTGAACAGATGGTGCACACGAGGTTCAGGCCTTGATAGGGCATGCGAGGTGAGCGCACAGCAAGCCATTCAGGCTTGCGGGCTTGAGAGCCTTGCTGGCGGCACAGCTGCTGCCTTGTAGACCTGTGGCACGGCACGGGGCTGCTTGTTGTGTTGTGCTGCTGGGCAGGGCAGGGCAGGGCAGGGCATGGCCTGGCCTGCTGTGTTGGCTAGGCTGCCTGGCTGCCTGGCCAACTGGGTGGTCTGGCTGCCTAAGTGTTGGCCACCTCAAGTGGGACCCACCTGGTCCCCACTCTCTCTCCTCCTTCTCTCTCTACTTTCTCTCTCTACATTCTCTCTCTCTCTCTCTCTCATATTTCTCTTTGTACATTCTCTCTCTCTTTATTCTCTATCACATTTCTAGTCTTCAACCATACAAGGAGCCTGCTGATTGTCCACTCTGACTGCTAACTGTCTACACTGCTTGCAAACAATCTCTCTCCTCCATATCACTTGGCTAAGGTTGCCAACAATGACAACACACTCTGTACTGCTCATAACTGCTCAACCGCTCAATCTAGCCAAGGTTCCAATAGAAACAAGAGAAGAGGAAGAAGAAAAGGTTAGAGGATTAAAGCAATAAAGATGGCATATCATCTTTCGAAAGGGCAACATTGATACTCTACAATCCCATTAATGGCATTTTTTTAACTAATAAGTTTGAGTTTCATACGACATTAGCAACTAATATAGCAATCAGTTATAGAACTAGGCTATCTGTAACAAGTTTTGCAATTAGGGGTAGTACTTGTAATTATCACCAACTTTAGGGTACTAGGTGTATTTAGGCCGTAGTCCAGGGGAGGTACGAGTAATTTTTCCTAAATTTTATTGGTTTTATAAGTTCTTATCATTTTTTTTCAATTTCGGTCCATTAGGTCAGTTTTGATTTGTCTTATCGACTAGTGCAGTCAATTTCAAATTTTCACCGGTTTCTAAAAACCAAAAAATTACCACACCAATAAGGAGTTCGGTTTGATTGGTTTGGTTTCTAAAAACCAAATGTAAAAATTTCATGTATTACTCAAAAAATATCTAAAACATCAACTACACATCAACTACCACCCACAAGTTTCTGACAACAACAACCGCACCCACTTAACTGACGGAAGCAACTTATAATAGTAAAAGACATTTATACCCCTCTTATTTTAAATTGAAAAATATTAAAATGACTAGTTTGACCTTCTATTGAAAATAACACTTAATCTTTGCATTTTCGCTGCTAATGAAGTTTAACCCTAACCTTAACCTTCATTTCTGTTCTACAACTCTTTTTTTTTTTTTTTTTGGTTGGTAAGGGTGGTTATGATTCTTATCGTGTCCAATGCGTACGACAATTGGAGGAAGTCCAAGGGTTCTCATCTCTCTCATCTCATCGTTTCGGTGCAACTCTCTCATCTCTCTCATCCTCTACAACTCTCTCATCTCATCGTTCCTCTGCAACTGTCTCAGCAACTCTCTCATCATGGCCCAGAACAAAGCTTGCAAAACTGGACTCCAAATCCCCTGCATCAGAAACCTCCTTCTTCCTCTGACTTTCATGACCTGCTTCCATAGAGCCAAGGCATGAATACAACATCTATAGGATAGCTTCCATCTTGAGATTTATTTAGTGTTTTCCTCACACATGTCTCTGATCTCCGTTGGCGCCGTGGGATCATCCCCTGCATACCAAGCATTCACCAGTAGATTGGAAGCTACCTCCGCCTCATGCACTATCACACTGATCATCCCATCCACCCCAAAAAAAGGGACCATTGATATTCCAGAGGAGGGAAATCGCCATTTCATACCAAGAGAGATTTTAGATGGATAGGAACAGTCGCACAGGGGATGTGGATGGATTCCCTTCTATAGCTGTCCTTCTTCCTCACAGCTAGATATATTCAAATACACAATGCTTGCTTACGCCACGTAAAAAAGGAATTAATTACTACACTGAAAAGATGTATAAGGAAATCAATTTCGTTTATGTGACATGTGATTGTGTTTGATAATGTTTGAACAATTGAAGTGATGAAGCTGACGTCTGTTAATACAACATTTTGTCTGCCAATGATATGATGACATGTGGCTCAAGCTAGAGGCGACACGGCTGGTCGTTCAAAGTATTCCAATTAATGACACGTGTGTAACACGTGTCATAACCGCATTCCATGAGCAGTTTTGTACGTGCAGAGAAGCACTCCTTGATCAATCCCTACAACCTACAATCGCATACCTAGTGTAGTAGACCACGATAATCACTTTCATGCCCCATCTTGTCGTTGGACCTCTATCCAACAGCAAAAAGCTATTGAGACGGTTTTGCAATCACCCACAACAAGCACACCATTGCAGACCACCCCGATTAGTTGTTCAGACGTTTATAAAAGCACCATGGCAAACAGGGAAAGGTAAGTTCAATTTTTGATAATCAGTTTGCTTATAGACTTAACCCTTGCCCCACATTCTACTAAGTGTCTTTCAGTTAGATGCTTCATTCTGTTTGATCTGAGAATTGACTTAGGTTTCAGAGTGACTATTGGATTATCAAGTCCACCTCTCTACGCATTCTTTCTGTTATTCCAGGATTCCAACGTTTAAGTCGCCTATAACGAAGAGCAACTCGTTTCTGTGGCCAACTCCTTGTGCGTTGCGCAACTCGTTTAAGCCGCGAAGAATTCCGCCGACATGACATCCAAGTTAGACTGATCAGTTTTCAGCATCAACAACGTCCAAAATGCCACTAAAAAATCCAGGACATGCAACTATGCAAGTAACTCCTAATCGGGAGGAGTCTAGGCTCCAGTAGGAAATCATACAATTTCAACAACCATCAACGGAAACTCATAAACTTAGCCCCACTTTCCGCTCCTTCTCACACCCTACCAATTCTGAAAGTTAAGAATTTTTTTACTCAAAAACAAGGGAAACCCAACCCCATGGAACCATATAACAAGATAATAAAGTAAACAATGACCACCACCACCACACATCTCCATCTCTCTCTCTCTCTCTCTCTCTCTCTCTCTCTCACACACACACACACACACACACACACACACACACACAAAATGTCGTTATCTTCAACGGCAATGACTTCCCGACGTCTCTGCAGCTACAATCCCTGCCAGAGAACAAGGCCTGCGTAGATTGCTTGCAGAAGAACCCACAGTGGGCGTTGTTGTCTTACGAAATCTTCATGTGCCTCGACTGTCTGGAAAACACCGAGGCCTGGGTGTCCATTTGAGCTTTGTCCACTCAGTGACAATGGAATCGTGGTCCGAGCTCCAACTAAAGAAGATGGAATCGAACCCCAGTGGCAACCAAGCTCTCAACGCCTTCCTCAGCGCCCGTGGCATCCCCAAGGAGACCGACATCCCCTTAAAATATGCCACCAATGCCGCTGCTCTCTTCCGCTACAGGATCCAAACTCTCGCCACTAACCATCCGTATCGTTCCATAACCCATCGACTCTACCACACCCTCCTCTAAGCCACCTAAGCATCTTAATAAACAAAATTGCAGTACCAGCAATGATTTCGGATCCGACTGGCAATGGTCTAGATGGGACGATTATAGTGGTCCTCTGAAGCAGAAAGAACTCAAGTTTCTGAGAAACCCTAAAACTTTCAAGAATCAAAAAAATAGAGACAATTGAATTTGTTCACTAAAAGAATGAATCTGTGTGAATGAACCAAATTTGCAGAGTTGCAGGGTAAAATGATCTTTTACCTTTACATTAAGAGCAGTATTATCCATCAAAAGGTCAATTTGAGTTGACATCATCATCTAACAGAAGTCTCTTAACGGATTGGGTCTCTATGATTAATGGTGTCAATTTCTTGGGTGGTACTTGATGATGTCAGCAATTTATGGGTGGTAGTTGATGTTTCAGATATTTTATGAGTAGTACGTGAAATTTTTTCCAAACCAAAATTAGGTTTCAACACCAAACAAAAACAAAATTTACAAGGAATATTACTATTTACCATACAAATATGTATGTGGGGGTGGGGGTGGGGGTGGGGGTGGGGGTGGGGGTGAGGGTGGGGTTGGAGGTGGGATTGACTGCTTTACTACTTAACCAAGGGAAAAATAATAATGAAGGAAGTACAATAACATTGGGTTAAGTATTTAGTATACTTAAAACAGTTGTATCAGTGTCTGAGGCTTCCATTACTGTAGGGTCTGAAGAAGAGCAGAATGCATGCAGTCTTACTTCCACAATGCGAAGAGGCTGTTTCGTATTCAGTTTCCCTCTACCACATAGTAGAATCTCGTGGAGAGAAAAAAAAGGCAAGTAAGCTGGCCACCCTTTAAGTAGTTCTAGATCAATAATAAAAAAAATCAGTCATCACTCCGACTAACATCCGTGAACTTATTCTCTTATAATTTCTTCAATTAGTCTAATATTCTTAATCAAACACTCCAAGCTACTTAATTCTTTTAGCTCAAAATATTCAAGCATTCCTCTCTTTCCAAGTGGACCTTCCAATGACATGCTTCATTAACTGTGGAAATTTTTTCTGACTCTAGTTGGTTGCGAAGGGAATTAAAAGGAAGGAAATGAAATTTTTAAACTTATAAAAGAAACATTTTTAATCATGACAACATATATTATCACATGATAGTGTAATTGATCACAAATCATTTTAGATTTGCATCCCAATCCCTTGCATTTGAAAAGTAAAACTCAATTTTACATCTACTAAGTAGCATTATTAAATATATTAAGAAATTTAGGTAGTTACAATCATGTTGTGTTATAGCTATACAAATTTTCTTTTTAGGTTTGAAAGTTTTCACTTTCCTTCCCTTTAATTTCTCTTAGGTTCTTATTGGTTGCTAGGGGAATTAAAGAGAAGGGAAGTGAAATTTTTTTTTCCTCCGAATGAAAACTTTATAATCATTGTGCTATCAAATGACTATATAATTAATTTCAAATCATTTTATATTTAGTTATTAACTTACACTTCACTTTTGCATCCAAATCCCATGCATTTAAAAAGCAAAATAAATTTTATGTCCAATAAGTATCATTACTAGTTATGGTTAGAAATTTAAATAGTGTATACAATCACATTGTGTTATACTTATATAAGTTTCTTTTTTAAGTTTAAAATTTTCACCTCCCTTCCCTTCTAATTTCCCTTGCAACCAAACTGAGCTTTAATGACTAACCCTTATTAGAGTAAAGGCGAGACACCTTTAGCCTTTATCTTTATTAGTAGTAAGCATAGTAGGGCCATTGCTTTTTTAGCAAAGTAATAGAGATTTCGAGTCATTGAAATCTGAAGATGAGGAACGATTTCAGGTCAATGTCTTTTAGGGCATCGGTTCATCTTTTTCAAGGATGACCAGCCCCTCATGGGACCCCTGACTCTATCAAATGCTTACAACTCCTTATTTCTTACCTGTTACTTTACATAGCTGGAATTGGAACATATGAGATTAGAGACGTCATCATTGGGGCATTCCGCGCTATGAGCAATCAAACTGAGCATAAGGCATTTGAACCTCTGATTTTACATTCTCCTGGTTCCTGCTCATCCTTGAAGGAGCTAGTAAACTCCATGATAAATTCAATTTGGGTGTTCATATTGTCATGAAACAATTCAATGAATTATAATGACATTTTTACCTAATCACAAAGATCTACTTCGCCTAATGGTTTAAGCTCTGTGTACAGAGGATCTCTTGTTTTGAGTCCTATAGAATCAGCTGAACATGATCCTAAGCTTATCTGTAAACATGGACCCCAAGGCCCCCACATAAAAAAAAAAAAAAAACATAAACAACATGGGAATGAGACGAAATTTCAGAAGCCCAAAGAAGAAAATTTTCAAATCTCTTAATGTAGAGGTTAGGGGACCAAATCAGTGTCAAGCTTTCTAGGGTCTGACCGAAATATGTCTATTAGGAGGTTTGAGCTGGGGGGTTGCAATGTGCACATTAACACATTAACTAATAGGTTAATCTGGTTTCAAGTTGTTATCGGGCTTAGCTTATAAGGTTGGTATCGGACCGATTTGGACTGAAAGCCTGGTAGGAAACCTATTAAGCTCATCCAAAAGACTGAAGTAGTGAAGCTAGAGCTTAATATTCGGTCTAAATTGGTCTGATCCAGGCCATTATCGGGTTTTGGGTCATCAGTCCTATTTTTTGAACCGGTTTAGAGCTGGCCTAGATCGGACCGGGACCGGTAGAATATGCCATAACTTAACTCGAAACATGTCCGCTAACAGTTCGGTCCGAGTTGGCTTCGGGTCTATTCGGATTGACTCGATCCGGACTACCGGTTCAATCTTAAAATTGACACCCCTAGGTTTGGGGAATGGAGCAAAACTCAAAACTATTCTTTCCCTTGCTTTTGTCTACGCCATGGTGGACATAACTGGTTGAAGACAACTTGAGGTAGAGATATATGGGCCCAACAAAGACGTCCTTAGTAGACCTCTTTGTTAGGTTTGAAATTTTTTATTACATGCATGAATTTAGGGATTGGATCGGATCAGCCAGGACCGATCTCATAAAGTTGCTGGGATGTTGAGCCATTTTAAGGGATTTTAGGACTGATCACATTTTAAAAGAACTAGGGGCAGACCTATGATGACTCTAGGGGGAGTAGTGAAGAAGCTTAGGCCTTGTTTCAATTATGACATCGAACAAAGTTGATTGAAGGATAAGAATCGATACAAAGACCCCATTTAATTGAGATAAGACATTGTTGTTGTTGTTGTTGTTGTTGTAGGACCGATCACGTTTCCGAGTCTGTGTAATTGAACCTCGAAAACATGGCAAGAGATTTTGTTATTGAGTGTTTGTAAGTTTTGCTAAGTATTTTTTTTTTAAAACATAGTTATGCAACATAATAATTCGTCTCCATTTAATAATTAAGTTATTGAGTAGGGGAAAACAATTCTGTTGTTATCAGTAGGAAGGAACAAATCAAATACTGGTGCTGGCATGGAACACTACACTACAATTTACTACAATTTATTGTCTTGAAACCATTATAGTTGCAGGCTTTAAAGCTCTGAATGATAGGACACATGCGGTTCACCCAAACAAAATCAATGAAGAACATGACAAACATTCCAAGCAAAAAAAATATGTTTTTCCAATTCACCATAAAAAAAAACTAGTATTAATCCTATATTCCTATTATCTCCATGGTTTGGTTATAAATGGGGGTGCATATTATTTTGTTGCAATCCAAATTCTAGGACAGTCCTTCAAATATTGGACTGGAACCAATCCATCGTCAGAAGAAGCAGTAGGTATTATGTTAATATATGTGTGGTAAATTGCTAGTTTGTTAGACGAGCCATAGATTCCTGGGTGACACATCTAATTGTCTCACTGAAAGGATAACATGGAAATTCCTTCCATTGGAAATAAAAGGAATGGTCTAGATTTGGCACCTGACAAATTTTAGACTTTTACTCAATTATATATGTACCCTCTCATAAATGATGTGGAATAATTAATTTTGTTTGACCTAAAACTCAGACATGTGAATTGCTAATAAAAAATTTATGGGTCGCTTCATTGATATTCAAATATTGTGATATTTTTTTTTTTTTGGAAAAAAAAGATATTTATTAAGTGACATGTAGTACACATAGTTGGAGAATTATAAAGATTCTGAAATCATGGAATGGATAGTACACATAGGGTTGTTATTGTAACAAAAATTTGTTATATTTAGAAACGTAGAAAAATAAATCTGGATCATTCATTTTTATTATATTTTTAATCTAATTCATTTAAATTTGGATTGTGTTATAGTAATATTTAAAGTATTTGTACACATGCATGGACATACACGAGATGCATGCCAATACATAAAAGGTATTTGATTGAATTAGAGTTTGAAATTTGACATGTGGGTAATCTAGACCATTTTTTTCTATCCAACGGTTAGAATGGACACATCATCTGCCCATGTGACAAAATAGATTCCTTGTTACGTTTAGAAAAATAATAAACTTTTTTTTTTTTTTTTTTGAATAGGTAGAACCTTAAGGATAATAAACCCTTGTTACAATATATATATATATATATATATATATATATCATTGTCTCTCAATTTGGATACGTTGACATTTGGACTGTGGTATGAGTCAACTTCATTGCAACTATTGAAATAACGAGTTCTAACATGGAATAGATTCCAATCCAAATGCATTTTGATTGAAATCTGAAAGTTTAGTGTTGGCATTGGTTTTAATTGTTTTGTGGATTCCAATCCAATGATTTATAATCAGTTTACATTCTTATATGTTAAACTGGAAAGCATCAAAATGGATTGAAATTGATAAGCTAAGGCTCTCTTTGGTATGTATTATAGAATTAATTATATAATACATTATGACATATGTAGTTGTTTGGTATGAGTTATAATACTTTTTTTATATTTAAAATAAATTAATATAATCTAAAATCTACAAATAGGTTACAATATGTTTATCATTATTGTGATAATCTATTATTACTTCTTTATATCTAATGGTACTAAATGGTTTTTATTTAGGATTTATAATTTATTCTCATAAATGATTTATTTATAAATCATATAAACATAAATGTAAACTATACCAAAAAGAACTTAAGAGAGGCAAGGATTTTTTTATCAATGGAGGAAACAAGCAAATTTAGGGGCAAAATGATGAGGAAAGGCCCATGCATATGGTCACTAAGGCTCAGTTGGATAGCCATGGTAATTAAATAAAAGAGAAGTGAAAGTTTTTAGATTTAAAAAAAAAATTATAACTCTAATTCAACATGATTGTATAAATAAACGAAATTCCATTACCCTTTAGATTCAGGATGTCAATTGGTTATAACTTTGAATAGGTCCAAATAATGAGGGATCCAATCCAAAGAACACAAATTAAACAGGTCCCACCAATTGTTATAAACATTAAAAAATTATATAAAAAATAAAATTATCCAAACTAATTGATTTAGGCCGATCAGTTTGACTTATTTGGTATTCTTTTTCATCTTCTTTCTGAGCTGCCTCTTATGTTCTGTTTTATTTAAAAACAGATTACAGATCTGATTTTCATCAATACTTCCAAGTTCCACACACTATTAAAAAAGTACTATGTACTCAAATTAGCAACCCACAAATTTTCAATTCAAAATGCTCAATCTAAAATCTAGATCAATGTAGTAATAATGATAACAACTCCACAAATAGGTAAAGAGCAAGAATTGCCCCATTATAATGATACCTTTGTGGCATTTTCCGGAGGAAGATCGACAGATTTGGAAAGGTACTAAAGATGGCGTTTTACTGTCAAATCTGCTTATCATTTGTTTTCTAATGCTAATGAAGCTGAGCTTTGCTCTCATCCCTCTACTTCTAAAAATGCTCAATGGAAATTAGTGCCCAAATCTGTTTGGAAGAAAATCTGACATTGTAAAATATTACCAAAAATCAAAGATTTTCTGTGGAGATGTTGTGCACAAGGGATCGTTTCTAGTGAAACCCTTTATAGGAGGAAAATTCTTGCGAGGTATGGTATGGCAGATGAACCCGTTGACCACATTTTATTAACTTGCCCCTTTCCTAGAGTCGCTTCGTTAGGATCCCAATTGTCTTTCGTTGTTCTAGATACAACTGAGCTTTCTTTGTGTCAATGGCTACTGAAGTTGGAGACTTGTGGTTCACTTTCCAAAGCTGATGCAAGGAATCTATTGACTTCTGTTTCTTTCTTGTGTTCGTTTCTTTGGAAGACATGGAATGAACTTTATTTTGAGAGCAAAGACAATCTTTTAATGGAGGTGGTTCATCGGGCGGAACGGGCTTTTCATGAGTTTTTAGGGGTTGTGTCCCCTAGTTCTTCTACTTCAGTGTCGGAGGCGACTGTCCCTACTGCAACAGCAAAGTGGGTACGTAGCCCCTCCAGATGGATAGTTTAAACTTAATATTGATGCTGTCTTACCTTCTTTTTCTAAAGCTGGTGGAGGTTCTATTTCTAAAGCTGGTGGAGTGGGGTATGTGTTTTGTGTTAGGGAAAACCATAAGGTTTTTCTCTCCTGTATGCAAATCAATGGAATATGCAATCACAAAAATATGCACAGAGATATAATAGCAGAAATAAATAGAGACAATCAAACCACAAGAGACATACTATAAGCACCCCATTTTTGTCATCCCTAGCCAAACAGAGTCCTACTGGTGTATAGACAGCAAGAGAGGGAGGTGAATAAAAATTTGAAAAAAGTACAAGGGAGACGAGTGAAAACTCTCTCAAACCAACAGTCAATTAGTCCCTGTGTGCTCTCTACGGTGTTTTGAGCTGAACCAAAGTGCCCTCCCCAATGTGTAGGAGTCTTGGTGAACACATTCGGAAAGATTGCGGGTCAATTTAAGGTTTGGACGTTAAGCGACGACTTCGAGGCTGATTTCGGCGGATCCACAGCAAGGTCATGGGTTGTAATCTACATGGATGCATAGGTTTTGAAAATACCTTTGAAATGAGACCAGAATCACTCAATTCTGATGTCAAAGGAAGAAGATATGACAATTTCAATTTGGAAATAAGTACAAGTGTTTTTATCTGAAAAATAATAATAAATTATCCAAGGGCCTACATGTAAATTATCATGAGTTTAATTATTTAAACTTCACGTCCTCATATCTTGATCATTCGACATCCAAATCCTGCGATTCAAGGGCTAGTGTGTTTCATTGTCCGCCCTCTTCAAACTGGACGTGGAAAATCTGAAGCAGAGATCTTCGAAGGATCCCATGTGGAGCCGCAAGTCGATAAGCCCGTTTAAGCTTCGTTCCTTCATAATTTTATCATCCGACTTCCGAATCAAGTGATTTAATCGCCAGTGTTCTTCATCTTGGATACTCTTCAAAGTGGACATGAAAAATCTAGAGCAGAGACCTCCGAAGGATCCCATGCAAAGCCGCAAGCTGATAAGCTCGTTTAAGTTTAGATCCTTCATAATTTTATTATCCGATGTCCAAATTCGATAATTCAAGCGCCACTGTTCTTCATTTTGGATACTCTGCAAAGTGGATGTGGAAAATCTGAGACAGAGGCCGTCGAAATATTCCATGCCGAGTTACAAGCTGAAAGGACCCATAATAGAGAGAGAGAAGCCGGTCAAGTCCAACTAAAACCGACCCAACTCAAACCCATTTCAGTCCAAACCAGTTCAAACTCAACTCAGCCCAACCCAGCTCAAGCCCAAGTTAGTCCAATCCAATCTTACCTGATCGGGCCCGGACCGGTCTACACCGAGTCATCTCGGCCCATGTACATGTATTTCATTTATAGGTAATATATATATATATATATATATATATAAGGAATGGGTGGGATTCGAACACGGGAAGAGAGTGAAAAACACGGGGAGAGAAGAGAGAGGATCAAACGGGAAGAGAGAGAGAGGATCAGACGAGGAGAGAAGAGAGAGGATCAGACGAGAAGAGAGAGAGAGGAACAGACGAGGAGAAATGAGAGAGAAACACGGGAAGAGAGAGAGAGGATTAGATCAGGAGAGAAGAAAGAGAAAAAAACACGGGAAGAGAGAGAGAGGATCAGAGAGGAGAGAGAGAAGCACGGGAAGAGAGAGAGAGGATCAAATGGGGAAAGAAGGAGGGAGAAGATCGGTGGAGGTGCTGCCACCTCCACCTCTTCCCTATACTCCATTAAACCCACACGCCAAATCACACTCCACCTCTTTTCCCTAAAACCCAACCGACCAGCTCCAGTGCCCCATCCCTCTTTAATGCACCCACCTTCTCCCATTGACACCTCAAGTTACCCAGCAGAACAACCCATGCCACCCAGCCATGCTACCTCCTCCACTGACCTGCAACACTCCACCTCCCATAATTTGTACAGAGCACCACCACCATGCAGACACCAGCAGTCTCCATCGAGTCCCGTTCCGACCTACTCCACCTCCCATCTTGGACCTGCAACATTCCACATCACCTTACCTCTATAGCTAGTCTACACCACTTGCATCGACACGTCAACGCCCATGCTGCAGACCACCTTGCCCCTCACCATCGCCCAGCCGTTCCTGAAAATCCGTTGCCATGCAACTCTTAACCCAACTGCTCCCCTAAAATCCAGCCCGGTCCCTCACTAGTTGACCTAGCCTCCATCATTGAGCCCCACTCCACCTCTCTTCATCCAACCTCCTGCTTTTATAAATAACCCACCAATGCTCACAAGGAAGAGGGGGGTTTTTGGAGGCTGACCCTTCTATTTCCCTTCGAAATCCCCATTGCCCCCATCACCTGCAGCAACCATACTCACTCTCCTGTTGTTCATTATCTTTCGCCTCTTGCCCATCTTTCCCACCCAGCAGCAGAGCACGACCATCCCCACACCTGTTCACAACACACACCCAACAGCACCTCGCGCATCATCCATCATAACTGTCCGCAACTCATACCCAGCCGAGCACGACCATCCCCACACCTGTCCGCAACACACACCCAGCTGAGCATGACCATCCCCACACCTGTCCGCAACATACACCCAGCAGCAAATCACGCACCATCCCTCATAACTGTCCGCAACTCACACCCAGCCGAGCACGACCATCCCCCACACCTGTCCGCAACTCACACCCAGCCGAGTATGCACCATCCCTACACCTGTCTGCAACACACACCTAGCAGCACCTCACGCACCATCCCTCATAACTGTTTGCAGCACACACCTAGCCGAGCACGACCATCCCCCACACCTATCCGCAACTCACACTCAGCCGAGCACGCACCATCCCCTGCGACGATCGTCATCGTCAACCCGGCGATCCTTGCGAGATCCAACGAAGACCTTCGTCATCAACCCGACGATCCTAGCGACTTCCAGCGAAGACCTTCGACATCAACCCGACGATCCTCGCGACATCCAGCGAAGACCTTCGTCGTCAACCCGATGATCCTCGCGACATCCAGCGAAGACCTTCGTCGTCAACCTGACAATCCTCGCAACATACTTCGTCATCAACCCGAAGATCCTCGTGATACCCTGCGACGATAATCATCGTCAACCCGACGATCATCGCGACATCCTACTGTTTAATCTCGCTAACGCACATCAGGTTGGTTTGTTTTCCAGTTCACCATACTTGTATGTCGTATTGTGGTTGTTTTCTTCATTTTATTATTGTATCTTCACATACATGTTGATTCTTTGATCATATGCGTTGGCTTCCACATGTACATGTTGGGTTTGGCTCAGCCTTTCTTGTTATGAATGTGATGAGATGAAATATGGCCGTTGATCTAGTATTTTGGGTGATGAAATTGATCCGATGTGCTTGGAAATTTTAATGTGATTGGTCCGACCATATGATTATAATTTTAATATGGGTGATCCAACCACATGATCTGAATTTTATGATAATTGATCATGACCATATAATTGGAATTTTCATGAGTTGATCATGGTCTTTGATTTGGAATTTTGATGTGATTTTAAGTAATTGGAACCATTGGATTGTCTTGATAAGTGACTTTATCGAATATGAATGGTTGGATTATCATGATGAACGATCTAAACAATTGGACTATCTTTAGAAGTGATTTTAATTAATCTGAATGGTTGGATTATGATCTTGAGTGAATTGAACCGTTGGATCTTCAATGTGGGTGTTTTAAATGAATTTGAATGGTTGAATTATGATTTTGAGTGATTTGAACTATCAGATTATCATTTTGTGAGATCTAAGCCATTGATCTTAGCTATTTTGATGAGATATGAGTCATTGGTCATGATTATAACTTGATGTGAGATCTGAGCCATTGATCTTGGATGTTTTGTTGAAATCTAAGTGTTGATCATGATCATCAATTTTTGAAGAGATATAACCGCTAGATTGAGGATCTAATATTGTCTACATTGTTATATCCATGCATATATCATGTTCACTTGATTGCACTGTCATATTATGCACTACCATGTTTAGAATGCTTACACTGCTAGCTTTGTGCACACTGCCATGCTGATCTGTTGCTGAATGCTATGCTTGAATAATGTTTATGTCGATAAAGAACTAACTTTCTGCTACACCCTAGTCGAACTGCCATGCATATACACTGATAGGAGACATTCCTAGGTGTGGGGACGTGCATGTAGGCACCCACATTCAGGGAAGGATAAAAGCGAAAAAGATAAAAGTCTTAATCAAGAATCATGAAGCCTAGCCCAACAATTCCAAAATTAGGGTTTAGGTTAGAAGGGTAGCTTTAGGAGGATCCCTACCCTTCAACTCTTTCCTCTAAGGTGTAGAAACCTAGATAGGTGTGATGTGAATCCAACCATAGATCATCTAGGATCATCATTCAGTCCGACTGGACCACCCATATTCTGATCCAAGTGGGTCGTCCAATGAACATCGTTTCGAACTACACGGATCCTGATTCTTAGGACAAACCCTAAGATACGTAGGTAGTCTGGGAAACTCCCAGATACGGTTCCACACCTTAGTTTATATACACATTCTTTTCTCCTTGAGAGACATACACCCTACTCCCTGAGAGACATACACCTACTCCCTAAGAGACACACTCTACTCCCTGAGAGATATACACCTACTCCCTGAGAGACATACACCTACTCCCTAAGAGACACACCCTATTCCTTGAGAGACATATACCTACTCCCTGAGAGATATACACCCTACTCCCTGAGAGACATACACCTACTCCCTGAGAGACATACTCTACTCCCTGAGAGACACACCTTACTCCCTGAGAGACATACACCTACTCCCTGAGAGACATACACCTACTCCCTGTGAGACACACCCTACTCCCTAAGAGACATACACCTATTCCCTGAGAGACACACCCCACTCCCTGAGAGACATACACCCTCTCCCTGAGAGACATACACCTACTCCCTGAGAGACATACACCTACATACACCTATTCCCTGAGAGACATATACCTACTCCCTGAGAGACACACTCTACTCCCTGAGAGACACACCCTACTCCCTGAGAGACATACACCTACTCCCTGAGAGATATACTCTATTCCTTGAGAGATACACCCTACTCCCTGAGAGACATACACCTACTCCCTGAGAGACTTACACCCACTCCCTGAGAGTGCTTACCTTAGTCCCTGAGGCTACCTAATCCACCCAACAACGAACTACGTTGTATTTGATTTTCAGGACCTCTGGAATACGTAGGCAACTTGGAGGACTCTCCAAGTACGGTACCACATCATAATACCCTTAGGTCCTCCGTATCCATATCCATATCCATATCCATATTCATATCCATCTTTACTTCAATCCACATTAGGCTATCTCTAGATTAAATCTCAATCATCATCATCAAACATAAAGTTCAACTTGAACAATTGAATCTAAGGAAGCTTAATCATAATCCACATTCATAAACTTTAATCACATTCTGTTTCAAACTATGTTTTGGACTTGATTTTCAGGATTAGAATATATAGGCAATTTGAGATGTTTTGGATATTTCAGATTCAGTCCATCACTGAACCATCTTCGCTTAGATTCATTGTATATTATTTTATTTGTTTTTACATTGAGAACATGTTTGGCTGAACTTAGGCTAGAAGAACTTAGTAACTTGGCATAGGATCCCCCATGAGCCTTAGTCATCATCCATTGACCATGAACAGTTAAAACAATAGAGTTCAAGGAAAGTAGAATCATATAAGAGGCCGATTTTTCGATCGAGCAACTTTGGTTTCTTAACACCTTCCCAAACTATACCTTGAACGCTTATCCGTTCTCTGATAGACTAAAGCCAATATGTTGGGTCATGAGTCAATAGAAGTCTTATCTCAGGATGAGACTACATTTTAAGTCCTAGACCTTAATCTGGGTGGTGACCCCCAAATCAATTACCATCCATTCAGTGTGGGTGGACATTTGTCCTCACACATACCAATTTTTACGTGAAAAACCCTTCGAAGGTGAAAGGAAAAAAACCACGGGACCTAGCCCAGGTAAATCTTCACTATAATAATAATGGGTATACAATACGATCTTCTCTAGTCACAGCTAAAGGTTTCTAATCTCCAAGAGAAATAATCTACTCTTGGATAATACAAATATCTTACCAAAACAATTGGTGGTAATCTAAGAATACAAGAATATTCTCACCTCGATGCCAACGTAACAAATACTAAGAAGAATCATTACCTTTCTCTCTTCCCTGAACAGAGAGAATGACATCATGTCGCACGTACATACAAGATATAAGAGTTTTTTTTTCTACCTCTTCTCCAAGCACTCACAATAGAAAAAAATGAAGATAGATGCAAATCCTGCTTTTGGCTCTTGGGATTCCAACGTTCTCAGCTTTGCTCTAATTTTTCTTAAAGCTGAGTTTCACGCACACCTTTCTTAATCGCCTTTATTAAGGCATTTATATAGAGAATATAGAGAGACGATATGTGAGGCGGTTTGGCAAAATAGACTTAAGAAAGAAGAAAACCTTCTTAAAGAAGGATAGTGGTGGGTCCACCACGTGGGGTGAGGAGGAACCCAACAAGTTGATCTTCTTATGGAGACCCTATTTCAAGTTTCAATGCCTCTTTCATTTACATTGGCTGAGATTGGTGATGGCAGTAAGACTTGGGGTTGAAGATGTTAGGATTTTTAATGCAAGCTAGGGTTTTCCCATGGAATTTTCCATGAACCTTAACGAATCCACCACACAGACTACTAGAATACAATGGGCAATAAAAAAGATGATAGAACACATACCATTTGTTGTAGATTGATTTTTGACCATTTTCTGTAGCTTGAATGCCTCGATTAGAGTCTTCCACAGCCTCTTGGGTTTCCTTTTGTCTCTGTGAGTATGGGACAACAGATAGACAAAAACCAATGGCTACGGGGACCCTAACCATAATATTTATAATACTATCCCTAATCTAGAACCATTCCCACAGTGGACTGGATTGATAGTCTTTAACCAGTTACGAACTAGACCTGAACTGGTCAAATCAGTAATTGAACTCCCACTTAACAACTGGTTAGGTAATTGATCAAGTCCACACAATAGGAATCTAACAATCTCCCACTTGGGCTAGATTAATTACAAAACCACCGTCGAAAAGTGTGGCCATGGAATCCTATTACATAATAAACCATCATCAAACTTTAATCCAACCATCAAGCCTACCAATGTCGAGCAACAATGGAAAATACTCCAACACATCTGGTGTACTACCTTCTGTCAGTTATATACAAGGGTCTACTTGATGACATGAATCGCGTAGGGACATGTATACATGAAAATAGTATTTCATGTGGGTCCAGATCGAATAACCTTTGATCTAATTGCCTTGATAAAACCTCAGAGATAATAAACCTTGATATTGACCATAGCTAACCGCCACATACCCTTTTGGTCAATACCGCACTTTGGCACCCCGCCGTGAACTATGGCTAAATACCACCCCGTTCATTTGGCTTAATACCGCCTCATTCATTGGGCTAAATACCGTCTTTATCAATAACATGTCAATGAATATGCAACATAGCAATAAAATGCATATTAAAATAAAAATAACCATGGTAATAAATATCTGTGCCAAAACCATAGGTAATGTAAATAAACATAATGAAATAAATCATTAACAATGTGAGAAAAGTCTCCCACTAACCAAGCACATTTAATAAATTAACCATTCCTATATTGGACATACCATCCCTTGAAGAATCCCACTGACAAAACTTTTGTCAGAGAATCTACAATCAAGTTATTCAACGAATGTGCTCTACAATGATATAATTTCTTTGATATTTTTCTCTCACCTAAAGAGATTTGAAATCCGATCTCTATTATATTTTGAATCACTAGATTTCACATTATTCTTTGAAAACAACACAACTGAACCGCTGTCACAATACATCTCAATAGGCCTAAGTAAAACTCACAACCTTCCAGGTTTGAAAGATAACTCTTCAACCAGATATGCTACTTATTAGCTTCGTATATAGTTACAAAATCTACCTTACCAAGAGGGTGATGCATGGATAAACTTCTTTATATTTTTTCTCAAATGGTACATCTATCACTACTGCCACAAATAAATAGATAATCCTTGGTCCTCTGCAAGTACCGCATGACCTTCTATTCCCGTTGTTCAGTGAGCTATACCAGCATCCAACTGAAAATGTCTCAGAACACTCTAAACAAAGGCTATGCGAGAATAAACATAATCTTGAGCATACACCAAGCTCTCTACTGCACATGCTCTCTCTCAATATCATTTCTTGAACATAACTTTATCAATTTGTCTCCTTTATTGACTTGAGTGTTCTCAACTTACCTGTTACACACACTCAATCATTTGAGAACATGAACAACGTATACACTTTGAGACAAAACCCAGAGTTTCACATTTTCTGTCATGATGAAATTCAATATCAGGTACAAAAGTACTTCCTTACAAATTCTTCATCTCGAAGTTATTATACAGAAAAACTTTGGTTTCAATTAGTAAACCATGTTACTGCTGGTCAGTGATAAACCATCAACACATATGACTAGAAAATGAATCCGCTCCCACTGACCTCTAGATATATACAATGATCAATGCCAATCTCAACAAAATTGAAAGAAGATACAACTCTGTCAAACTTCAGGTACCACTACCTGGATGCTTGCTTAATCCACTTATTGACTTTATAAGTCTACAAAACATATTTTCTTTCTCTTTTACCTCAAAACCTTTTAGGTAAAGCATATAAACACCTTCTTCCATATTTTCTTTGATCAAAACGATCTTTACATCTATCTAATGCAATTTCAAATTAAAATACACAACTAAGACCTCAAATATTTAAAGTCTATACTTTTCATTCTCTTTGTGTGATTTCACTTTGTTACAAGTTTTACATTGTAGTAATCAATTCTTCCACTAGAATCATATATTTTTTTTATATACCCTTTTTGAGCCTATGAGTACATCACTCATGATAAGAGCATAAAATCTCAAATCTTGTTGATGTTCATAGACAATAACACATCTTTTATAACCACTAACCACTCAAGAGAAATCTTATTACTGATAGCTTGCTTAAAACTATTGGGATCTTCATCTTGTCTAATACCTAAACATCTATTTTTAGGTATAACATGTGATTGGATGAAATCAAAGATTTACATGGTCTAGCATATCTCCTCATTGCCTCATCTGACTCTACTATTTTGACTATGTATCAACCTAAATAGAGATAGTTTTAATAATTATCTCATTACACTCTGATAATATTTGATACCTCAACTAATTACTCCACAGTAATTTTCAAGTGGTCTCATTAAACTTATGTTTCTTGGATGTAACTGCTAACCAACATCACAATGAATCTTGCTGAATCATTCAAACATGAGTTGATATCCCAAAAATGATAACTCAATATCCTAAAATAATCACTCCCACGAGTGTTATGAAACCACGTTACTTTTACAGTTCCAATCAAGAAGATAACTTGTACTGAAACTAACTTACTTGACACCCTATCAATACTATAGGCTGCAGTATTGATCACTCCATAGGATCTAATACTCTCTCAAGTTCTCTTGATCATATCTATTTGCCACTCTTTTGTTGTTGAATCTCATCTACAAGTCGCTACGCTATAAGTCTTAGCATCTGTAAATATTTTGTCAAAATCATTGGAAATATATCAATATCACCCGACCTCCCTTAACAATTTACTTTCTCCTTTAGATCCAATAATCTTAATTCCTTAATAAAAAATTTTCTTTTCTTTCTTTTCAATATATTGAAAAACATTATGTGAATTGATTATCACAAAAAGTCCTAGATAAAATCTTAATGTCCATAAGATCCAATAATTTTCTGTTGCGAATACCTTTTAATATTTCTTAATCTTATCATCTTCCCCTTAAACAATCCTTATAAGTACGCAAGTCATTAACTTTAGGGGTTTCCAGAATTCTGTTCATTACAATTTTTTACAGTCTTTCCTTAGATAAGAGTCCTAAATGTCAACGCTAAGGATGGAATTATGATATATTATCTAACTTCTATAGCTAAGTAAACTACAGAGAGTAAATAATGATTTTTGCTACTCCTATAGGTTTGGATTACTTCTACTACTTAAGTCTCCAATCTCCATCACCTTCTTACTCGAAAGTTTCAGGATCCTACTTATCTTTCAGTTATAACCTTTTCTACATGTTCCTTCTAAGTTCTTGTATCTCCATAAAATTATTTTTCTTGTCATTAGTTTCTTACTATTCCTTAAAAAATTACTTTTCTTTCTATAAGACCCTACCTTTCACTTACTGCATTTGTCAGAGTATGACGCACACTGGCATTCCTTCCTTTCCCTTTTCTTTAAAATTTCTTTCTTAGTGTGAAGGGAGTCAACTCATCTTTTGTCCACTATCCTTTTAGGGTTTATGTCACCAGGATCTGACTTTGCAGTCTAGGTGAGGAAGTGAAAGTTAAGTGAATCATCTACATATTCCAATGAGTTACCTACAGAGATTTACATATCTTAGAGCTTATCAGTGATGGCTAATAGCTCCAACCTGTGCTTCCTCATGCACCATTATTGTCTTATACCATCAAAACTGGTACAGACGGCCTCGAGAATACAACATCTCTCCACCCCATTTTAAAAAACACCAAAATTTATTTGGATTTCACTCTGAATATCTATTTCCAATGTTCCTTATTAGAACTTTTCTTTACCTGATCTTAAGGATTGAACATTCCTAAAGACCATAATACAATCTTTGCTGAGAATATCTAGGTTAAACACTCCTAGACACTGACTTTTAATTTTTCATGCCAATTCATAGAACTGGCCCGCCATGACAAGCATCATGAGGTGTTTGATCATTATATGTTCTCTAACATGTGTAATGTAATGCAAACATTGAAAAATAATGAAACATACACACAAGATAAGTTAAACTAACAATCATTAAATATATGAAAGTCTATTTCCTTTGAAGAATTAATCGAAACTACACCCTCATCCTTTGAGACAAGAGCGCACTCGTCCTCTTACTATCCGTGAAGAGTCAACCGAAACTACACCCTTATCCTTTGGGACAAGGGCGCACTGGTCCTCTTACTATCTGTGCAGAACCTGCGAAGGGATAATGACTCTTGGAATCCCACCACCTTTGGGTGTATGAAACTTCTAAAGTCAAGATCCGTCATCCATATGCATGAGTATACATGATCTTTGACACTGCCACCTTTGGGTGGACAATGCCGCTCTTTGCTGCTTTCAAAAAAGTAAAAATCTTGACAATGTCACCTTTGAGTGAGCACTGTCCTTCTTTACTATGTCTATAAATGCATAAGTACTGGATTTAAGTATATCATGATAGAACTGAGCTTTTCACATTGGTGGTCCCACCCAATCTTTACACAACATGTATAAATCATAATTTGAATAAACTGAGACAATGCCACCTTTGGGTGAACACTGTCATTCTTTAAAGCATCTACAAACACAATCGCTTGAATTTGAACACATCATGACAAAACAAGGTATACCACTTTGGTGGGATACACCAAGTTTCACCATGATATGAACAAATCTCATCTGTAGCACTAGTGGGATATATATATATATATATATATATATATATATATATATATATATATATATATATATATATATATATATATATATATATATATATATATATATATATATATATATATATAACCATGAATGTCTTTAAAATGCAAATAAACATTCAATTAAACATGCACATTAGCTCAACAATCAACATGGTACAAGAACATGAAGAAAAAACCAACAGAAACACTACAAATCTAGCTCTAAAAGAACATTCATTTAAAAAAAATACTTTTTCCAACATATCAAAATGTAACAATATATATTTTAGATTGAAGAGCTTTGAAAATTGAGTCCAACGTAACAAACCAGAGGTCAATCCGACCTTCCTAGCTCCCACAATCGCGGTTTAAGTCCGGATTGTGAATGAAGTTTTAAAACTGTAAGGCAAACAGGTCTTAAGCCTGGACCGGGGTGAACCATGGTCTAAACCAAACCGAATTGGTCTGGCCTGGCCAAATCGATTCCCCGATTCACCCAGTCGGGTTTTCGGGTTACAAATCCAGGCTTTTCGATCGGATCATTTGGGCCATCGGGTCAACCCATTCGAGTTGCTGGGTCACTCATCTGGGTTGACCCACGTACATGGTCGTCGGATGGTCGGGCCTGGGTTGTCTTGGTCTGGCTGGGTTAGCTAAGCCTGGGCTGGGCTAGCTCTGGCTGGGCGGTCTAGGCTTGGCGGGCCTGGGCTGGGTTGACTCGGCTTGAGTCAACCCTGCCAAATGGTTAGGGTTTATGATTCTGCGTCGAGTCGACCAGGTGATGACTCGGCACCGTCAGAGAGTTTTTATTTTTTAAACAGTTGGCACATGCACCTCACGAGCTTTTTCAGGCGGCGTATGAGGCCGCGTCCAGCATGCACCGACAACCAAATTTGTGCCGATAAATTCATTTTTCGGAGTACTATAGTATGACATAATTTATTTTGAATTTCACCGGTCTGAAAAAATTTCGAAGGGTTCTAAACTTTGATAGTTCCGTATCAAAAATTTGGGAAGAAAAATCATTCCCTTTTCAATTTAATCAGTCCTACAGTCTTAATTCTTTCTTACCTATGATCCTAGGTCTGTGTGGGTGGCTCTGATACCAATTGTTAGAATTTTTAATGCAAGTTAGGGTTTTCCCATGGGATTTTTCATGAACCCTAACGAATCCACCACACAGATTACTAAAATACAATGGGCAATAAAAGAGATGATAGAACACATATAATTTCCTGTAGATTGATTTTTAACCATTTTCTGTAGCTTGAATGCCTCGATTAGAGTCTTCCATAGCCTCTTGGGATCCCTTTTGCCTCTGCGCGTATGGGAGCAATAGAGAGATAAAAACCAATGGCTGCGGGGACCCTAACCATAGTATTTATAATACTAACCCTAAACTAGAATCATTCCCACAGTGGATTAGGTTGGTAGTCTTTAACCAGTGACAAACCAGACCTGAACCTATCAAACCAGTAATTGAACTCCCACTTAACAATTGGTTAGGTAATTGATCAAGCCCACATAACAGGAATCTAACAGAAGAGGCTCTGGTGTTGGGTTTCTCTAAACTGATTATTGAGTTTGATTATTTAAATGTTGTCAATAGTCTATCTTCTTCTCAATCATGTGGTGATGTTCATATCAACTCTGTTGTAGATGATGTTCTTTTGATGGTTAAAGAGGGAGAATTCTATTTTCAGCATTGCTCAAGGGAGGTTAATGGGCTTGCCCATTTTTTTTTTAGGAGGGCTTTAACCTATGAACGGAAGGTTAGTTGGCTCAAATCCACGCTTTGGATTGCAGATCTTTGTGCCCCCCCCCCAATAAAAACAAAAAAGAGCTAATTAAGTAAATAGCCCCATCTATTCTGGTAGCTGTTCATATGCTCACCCTTGTCTCTTCTATTCTCTTTGCTAGCACCTTCAGGTGTGCTGGAGACAATCTCATTCGTTTCACAAGAGAGTAGACTCGCAGTTTGAAAATGCTACTAGAAGATATTGTTTGTACTAGGAAGTTTAGGAATTCCATCAAGCAAAATATGTCACACCCCAATTCCGCACCAATCAGAATGGTGTGACGAACAGTCAATAAACCAGCGGTTCAACCAAGATCTCGAATAGGCTATCCCCACCTTTGATAAACCAAAACACATTCCACATTAATCAGAGATAATAAAGTAAATAGCGGAAGTCTTACAGATAATGAACTGAGGTCTAGTCATGATACATAATTAATATTTCATTTATCTCCAAGTAACCAAAACATAATTTAATACATATTACAAATATCCAAACATAAAAATTAAACACTAAGCGTTTCCATAGCTAAAACGCTAGCTTGACGAGTCATATTCGTCCTCCACAGCTTGCTTATCATAGCCACCACCCGTTTATATGTTGGTGTGTCGACATAATCTTCAACCGTAAAATCTGCAACATCAGAAACTAAAAAGAATTACGCACACGAGGGTCAGCTCTCCAACTTGAGCTCAGTGAGTAAACAAAACAATGCAACAAACATATGCATGCATTTAATTCATATCTTTGGTCTGGTATATAAATTTGCAATGTGCTATAGAAAGGTTCGGTGGCCACCTCACCTCTATACACAGGGTGTGTAAGCCCACCCAATGGATCAAACACCATTGTCGTCCACATCCACCCCACCATGGAATAGAGATAGAGCTAAAGTGCTTAGGACCGCACTGCATCACACTTCCCCTGATACTCTATCCATACCAACAAGTAAGCCCCTGTTGGCGAGGGCTTGCAAACTGGGCTCGCAATTAACCAATCCTAATGTCAAACAGTGTATCCAAGGCCTCACCCCAGCATCCCTCAATATGTCCGTAGAGATAGAGCTAAGGCCCCCTGACAGAGTCAGAGATTACACGGTCTGAGACCACCTCCCCTGATGCCTTACGACATAATAATTCTGCTAAGGTAATGGCGATACGATGATGCTAGTGGACAAGACTTGAGTAGAGATAGGACTAAAGTGCTTAGGACGCACCGCATCATACTTCCCCCGATGCCCCACTCGCATCAAGTACACTAACCACACACAAGCATTCACATGCCTATTTCTAGCATCATCATCATCATCATGTTGTAAATAAACTGAATTAAATATGCATGAACAATAATAACATGAATAGTAGATGACATGTGATATGCACATTACAAGCATACAATCATAGCATCATACATGGTATTGGACTCAATAAACGAAAACAGTTTATTCTTAGTCAATTAGTTTAGGTCTTATTTCCTCACCTTTGATTGAGTGTAGATCCTCTTTCAAGCTTTAAGAATCACTTTTATATCACTAGGAGAACCTAACAAGTCAATAGATTTTAATTAGAATTAATTCCAACAATTTTAAGCTTGCTGTATTGCTAGGGTCGCAGATTGGGTCGCAGGTAGGGTAGCAGTTTTCTGCGACCCCAGGGTGTAGGGTCAGTCATAGGGTCGGTTACCCATTGACCCTAGGTGCGACCACAACCTCCCTGGACTTCTCGAGAGCATGGGGTCGATCCTGTGGTCTGGTAGGGTCGGTTACCAATCGACCCTATGTGCGACCACACGTAGTTTGAGTCGACCTTTCATCCTACAGTCCATTCTTTCATGTTTGGATCCTTTGGCTTATTTTTATAGTCCATTCTATGATTGTTCTATGGCTCAAAACTCCAAGTTACACACTTTTCTTTGTTCTCAATGATTTTCTACATGGATTCCATTGGAATTTACCCATGGATGGATGATTTGGGTTTCTCCTAGACCCTACCCTATTCATGAACTATTCTAGGGTCTTACATAATTCATGAAAAATGTATTCATACCTTAGGTTTGCTGAGATTCAAAGATTTCTCTGAATTCCTTTTCCTTAGTCTTCTTCTCCAATTCTCCCTCTCTTCTCCTTCTCTTCTCTTTCTCTCACTTTCAATTAGGGTTCCATAAGGAGAGAAAGAGGCTAAGGGACGTCCTATTTATAGAGAAAAACCTCCCAAAATAAGTCCCATCGAGATTAGGAAAGGATCCCCTTGAAATTAGGAAAGTTTCCTAATTACGGTTTCAGTCTGTCATACTAGGGTCGTCGACCCTAGGGTCTCAAGTCATCCGACCCTAGGACTGAAAAGTCATGGGTTGGACTCTGTTGAGGAGGGGTCGATCCTACCTGTTTAGGCATGCGACCCTACCCTCAATTTTATTGTTTTTGGTCAATTTCATACCTGGTCTTGTGATTTTCTTCACGCACTTGGTCTACTTGGCTCGACCATGATAGGTAGACCTGGTACAAGGTGGTAAGACCGATTAGTTTGATAAGGGTCTTACAATTCCCCCCTTCTTATTAAAAATTTTGTCCTCAAAATTGGTACATACCTTCCAAGTCGAAAAGATGAGGGTATTGCTTTCGCATAGCATTCTCTTCTTCCCATGTGATTTCTTCTATATCTCTGCTTCTCCAGGTGACTTTAACATAATAGATGTCACGATTGCGTAGTCGTTGAACCTTTCGACTGGTGATTTCAGTTGGTGCTACTTTAAATGTCAAATCATCAGTCAAATCAGATGGATCTACTGTCAAAACGTGCGTTGGATCTCTGACGTACTTCTTCAATAATGAAACATGGAATACATCATGCACACTTGACATAGATGGTGGTAGTGCTAACTGGTAAGCCACTTTTTCACGTTTGGCTAGAATCTCATATGGCCCGACATATCTCGGACTTAGTTTCCCTTTCTGACCGAACCGTTTTAAACCTCGCATAGGTGATACTTTTAAGAATACCTTATCACCTATGACGAATTCAAGGTCTCGGCGTCGAGTATCTGCATACTGTTTCTGATGATTCTGAGTCGTTATTACTCTTTCCTTGATAATGTCGACTACTCGACATGTCTCCTCAACAAATTCTGATCCAACAATGCTACGTTCTCCAACTTCATTCCAAAACAAAGGAGTTCGACACTTCCTACCATACAGTGCTTCATAAGGTGACATCTGTATAGTAGCCTGATAGCTGTTGTTATAAGCGAACTCGATCAATGATAATTTTTCATCCCATGATCCTTTAAAATCAATTACATAGGCTCGAAGCATGTCTTTTAAAATCTGAGTGGTATGCTCCACACGTCGTGCTAGGCCATGCAGCAGAGTCCGGTTGGTGATTTTTGTCTGTCCATTTGTTTCTAGGTGCGCCACCGATGCAAATCTATGTCCAATTCGGTGATCACGGCAAAATTCATGGAAGACTTGGCTTGAGAACTGGGGACCATTGTCGGTAACGAACACTTGCGGGATCCCGTATCTATAGAAGACATCAAGTCTGAAGAATTCCTTAGCTTTATGTGCGGTGACCCTTACCATCGCCTTCACCTCGATCCACTTGGTGAAGTAATCAATTGCCACTAAGATATATTGAAGTTGTCACTTTTCCTGTGGGAAGGGTTCCAGAATATCCATACCCCAGACTGTAAAGGGAATGGATGAAGGGATAGGTTGCAATTGAGAGCACGGGCGATGAGACATGGGAGCATGCTTCTGACCCGTTTCACAAGTTTTAGCGTACCTTTCACAATCGTTCATCATACGGGGCCAATGATAGCCCATTCGAATGATCTTAAAACACATGGTGCGTACGTATTGGTGGGTTGTGCATATTCCCTCATGAACCTCAGCATGATATACTCGGCCTTCGAGGGTGAACACAATGAAGTAAGGGAAAGGTGTGAGATTTCTTATAGAGTACCTCATCATGAATGACATACGACCACGCCTGAGTTTGAATGCATCGAGCTTCCTTCTTGTCTTTTGGCAGGACGCTCTCTCGTAGATAAGTGAGCAAGGGATCCATTCAATAGGGTTCGACGTCTATGAGCAAGACTTCCGCCACTGGGTCGATGCTAAGACCTGATAGGTGCTCTACATAGACTGGTACATCGAGGCTGCTTAAATCGTTGGACCCCAAGTGTGAGAGGGCATCTGTTTTAGTATTTTGATCACGAAGTACGCTGACCATTGCAAACTTCTCCAGAGGTTCGATTAGCCATTTTACGAGGGCCAAGTACTTAGCGAGATGGTCCTGTCTGGCTTCATAAATCCCTGTAACCTGCCACATGACCACTTGGGAATCCATATACACCAGCAAATGGGTAACCCCCAGTTTTCTAGCCAGTCTAAGCCCAGCCACCAAGGCTTCATACTCCGCCACATTATTGGTTGTTGAGAAGCCAAAGCGTACAGATGTCAGTACCTTAAACCCTTCAGGGCTAATGAGGACAATACCTGCTCCAGCATCGTCCTTGTTGGAAGCTCCATCTATGTACATGACCCAGGCATGCTCTTTAGGGCCGAGAAAGATTTTGACCTTAGCTTCTTCAAGTGCTTGTTTTGCAATTGCCCCTTCTTCTTCATCACCTGGAAGGGTACTTTCAATCAAGAAATCCACCAAGGCTTGTGCCTTGATGGTGGTCCGTGGCTGAAACTTGAGGTCAAATTCCCCTAGTTCGACGGCCCAATTGATCATACGTCCCGATACATCTGCTCTAGAGAGGAATTTATTCAAGGGTCGATCTATCAATATAGTGATGGAGTGAGATTGAAAGTATAACCGTAGTTTTTGGGCAGAAACCACCACGGCTAGGGCCAACTTCTCGATAGACAGGTACCTGGTCTCGACATCTAATAAGATCTTGCTGACGTAGTAAATAGGATATTGCACCTTATCAACCTCCTTGATTAATACACTACTGACCGCACATGGTGAGACCGCCAAGTAGAGCAGTAACATATCTCATGTTTCTAGCTTCACCAGCAACGAAGGTGAAGATAGGTATCTCTTAAGACCGCGAAACCCTTCCTCACACTCGATCGTCCACTCGAAAGTCTTGGATCCCTTAAGAGTCTTGAAAAATGGGAGACACCTATCAGCGGACCTGGACATGAATCGTCCGAGGGCAGTAATTCATCCTATAAGCACTTGTACTTGCTTCGGTGTAGTTAGAGATTTCATATTTTAGATCGCCTCGATCTTCGTGGGGTTGGCTTCAATCCCCCTCTGGGATACCATGAACCCCAAGAACTTGCCAGACTGTACTCCAAAAGCGCATTTCGAGGGATTGAGACGCATGGAATTTCTCTGTACCACATCGAAGACTTCCTTGAGATCCGTCAAGTGATCTGGCGCCCGAGTTGTCTTGACTAGGAAGTTGTAAGCACCCCATTTTTGCCACCCTCTGCGTAAGTAAACCAATATGGCAGGTTTTCGACATTTAACCCAAAGATTTGTGATTCTCCACTGAACCCCATAGTAGGGTCATAGGCTATTATCTACTTAGAAGAATAGGTTGTGAAATTATCTTCGAAATGAGACCAGAATCATCAAATTCTGACTTCAAACAAGAAAGATATCGCAATTTGAAAGTGCAGGGGCATTTACGTAATTATCGTATCATGCATGCATTGTCATTCAAACTTCAAGACATCATATCTAGGTCATCTGATATCGGAATCAGATCATTCAAAAGGCCAATATTTCTTATTTTCAGTCCTCTTCAAAGTGGACGTGAAAAATCCCAGGTAGAAGTCACCAGCGGGCCCCATGCAAGCTTTCATGCAAAATTATCGTTAGAACTTCAAAGCTTCATATCTTTTTCGTTTTACGTCGGATTCAGATGATTCCAAGGCCATTATTCTTCATTCAGGATGTTCTACAAAGTGGACGTGAAAAATCCCGGGTAGAAGTCACCAATGGACCCCATGTAAAATTACAAATGGAAATTGTCATTTAACCTTTGAAAATTCATATTTTGGTCATCCCATATCCAAATCAAGTGATTTCAGTTTCATTATGTTCCATTTTTAATACTCTATAAAGTGGACATAAAGAATTTCTGGTAGAAGTCTCTGAAGGGTCCCATGCAAAATTACACATGGAAATTACCATTTAACCTTTGAAAATTCATATTTTTGTCACCTCATATCGAAATCAGGTGATTTCAGTTTCATTATGTTCCATTTTTAGTACTTTACAAAGTGGACGTAAAGGATTTTTTTATTGAAGTCTCCGAAAGATCCCATGCAAAATGGTCAACCAAATTATCGATAATTGGTCTGCTTAAACTTTAGAAATTCATAAGTTAACCAGTTTATTTCCAAATAAGTTGATTCAAGTTCCATTATTCTTCATTTTTAGTGTTCTACAAAGTGAACGTAGAAAATTTAGAATAAGGGCTATTGGAAAATTTCGTGCGGAATGACAACGAAAATGACCCATAAAATAATAGAGAGAAAACCCAGTTAATTCCAGTCAATCCAGTCAACTCAGCACAACCCAAGCCAGTCTTGACCCAACCTAGTTAATTCTAGTTAATCCAGTCAACCCAGCTCAAACCGGTCCAAACCAAATTAGTGCAGCTCGTGTGTTATATATACTACATTAGATGTTATATATCATATGGTATATATTAATTTATATTATATGGTATAATATTATACGTATAATAACATGGCTGGTCGTGGATTTAGTTTAGGAGAGAGAGAGAGAGAATCTAAAAAAATATAAGGAAAGAAGATATTGGAAAGATCTGAGGGGGATTGAATAAGGAAAAGAATTAAGAGGAAAAAGAAACTGAAATAGAAAGAGAGAGATGTTGAGAGAACTGGATCCGGAAAGAGGTAGGAGAGAATCTGATTAAGAGGGAGATGGAAAGAAATAAAAAAAAGAAACAGAAAAGAATTTGTATGGGTCGGTGGGACTTAACAAAAAAGAAAAAAAAAGAAATAAAAGAAGAAAAGAGAAAAGAAATCGGGAAGGATCCGAACAGAAAAAAGAAAAAGAAAAAAAGGAAATAAAAAAAAAAGAGAAAAGAAATCGGGAAGGATCCGAACAGAAAAAGAAAGGAGAAAAATTAGAAAAGAGGGAGGGATTGATTGCCAAATTGGGGAAAAAAAAAAAAAAGAGGAGAACGGACCCGAGGAGAGAGGAGAAGAAAATCGAGATAGAAAAGGAGGGGAGCCGAGGAGAAAAAAAAATAAGCGGGGGAAGGAGAGAGGGAGAGAGAACGAGGGAGAGAGAGAGAGAGAGAGAGAGAGAGAGAGAGAGAAAGAGAGAGAGAGAGAGGTGAGAATCCGGGAATAAAAAAGAAAGAAAAGAAGAGAGGAGAGGAGAAGATAGAGAGAGGGAGTGGGAGAATAAAAAAACAGAAAAAACAAAATGGAGAAGGAGAGAAAAAATAAAGAAGCGGGGGAAGGAGAGAGGGAGAGAGAACGAGAGAGAGAGAGAGAGAGAGAGAGAGAGAGAGAGAGAGAGAGAGAGTGGTGAGAATCCAGGAATAAAAAAGAAAGAAAAGAAGAGAGGAAGAGGAGAAGAAGAGAGAGAGAGGGACGGTGGAGAAAAGGAATAAAGAAAGGAAAAAAAAAAACAGAAAACGGGAAGAGAGGAAGGGAAGAGGGAAACACGAGAGAGAATAAGTGGGGTTTGGGTTTGTTCTTTCTACGATTAAGAAGAATAAAAAGGTAGCACCATAGCAACCCCATCCTGGCTGACAATCATGAGAGCCTTGTACCCCAGATCCTCAAATCGTGTTCTTGATTGACCATCTCATTTAAGTGTCCTCGATGGATTCTCGTCGATGGGATCACTGACTCATTACCATCATCGTCATCTTTAATTTCAATGATCTTGCATGGAAGGCTCCCTAATGAAGCTTTCGATCCAGCACCGTCACTAAGACCATTGGCTGAGCATCATTCAAATGTTGGCATTGATGAATGAGACTCCAGCGACATCAACGTCAAGGCACTATCCATGTTATTGCACCTATTATCGATTGCTTCAACTGTCCAGGTATGCCATTTTTCATTCTATTTCTTCTCTGCTATTTCATTTTTCAGCAGAATGTGATCAATGTTCAAAGGTGTCAATTTCTTGATTTTTTTTTTTGTGAATTATGCCATTGACCTTGGAAATTTGATGTGATTGGAATGTTACCATTGATCTTGGAAATTCGATGTGATTGGAATGATTACCATTGACCTTGGAAATTTCATGTGATTAAAATATCACCATTGATCTTATAAATATCATGTGATTAATATGTGACCATTAATCTTGGAAATTCGATGTGATTAAAATATGGCCATTGATCTTGGATTTTTTGGATGATTGAATATGAATCATTGGATGATTATTTTATGTTTTTTTTATCATGATAAGTGATTTTAAGCAATCCAAACCATTGGATGACATGATTATGTGAATTTAAATTTAATTTGAGCCATTGATTTGGACTAGATGATGATTATGTGAATTTTAAATAAATCTGAACTGTTGGATTATCATCATGAGCTATTTCAACCGTTAGATCTTTATTATGAATGATTTTGAGTAATCTGAACCATTGGATTATCTTTAGGAGTGATTTAAATGAATCCGAACAGTTGGATTATCATTATGAATGGTTTAGACCGTTGGATTATCATTGTAAATGTTTTAGAAGGATCTGAACCGTTGGATTGGCATTATATATGTTTTAGAGGAATCAGACCATTAGATCATGCATATAAATTGTTTTGATACACGTGATACACATATTTTGTGCGATTGACATGTTATCTTATTTGGAATGCTCTTACATGTTATGTTTGGATATACTACTATGTTTGAAATGCTCACATGCATACACTGCCATATTGGATGCTCATTGCCATATTTAGATGCTCATTGCCATATTGTATGCTCATTGTCATATTTGGATGTTCATTGCCATATTTGGATGCTCATTGCCATATTTAGATGCTCATTGCCATATTAGATGCTCATTGCCATATTAGATGCTCATTGCCATATTTGGATGTTCATTGTCATATTTGGATGTTCATTGCCATGTCTGGATGCTCATTGCCATTATCATATTAGGAATTGCCATGCTTAGATAGCATATTAGATCATGCCATATAGACTCTTGCCTTATTTGTAATATATGCCATATTTGAGAAATTTTTCACAATCTTGCTACATGTGAATTTCTTACCATAAATGTTTTATATGCCATATTTAGATAGAATATTCTATTTTGAGTAATAATTTAATTTATGCTGCACCCTAGTCGAACTGCCATATATGCACACTTCTAGAAGACAATCTAGGTGTGGGGACGTGCATTTAGGCACCCACATTCTTGGGAAGGGCATAATGGGAATAATAAAAGCCTTAATAAAGAAAGAAAAATGCTTTGCCAAACCTTCCAAAATTAGAATTCAGGATGAAAAGGGTAATTTAGGACGATTTTGTCCATCGATAAACCTTAAACCTAGAATAGGTTCTCAATCCCAAACCTAGAACAAGTTCTCACTTTCTAACCTAGAACAGGGTTATCCATCCCGAACTACACGGATTCTGATTCCTAGGGCAAACCCTAGGATACGTAGGCTATTTGGGAGAAACCCAAATTTGGATCCACACCTTAGTCCACTCGGACTATCCATAGATCCACTAGGATATCCACCCAATCCCGAACTACGTGGATTCTGATTCCTAGGGCAAACCCTAGGATACGTAGGCCATTTGGGAGAAACCCAAATTCGTATCCACACCTTAGTCCACTCGGACTATCCATAGATCCACTAGGATATCCACCCAATCGTCGAACTACGCGGATTCTGATTCCTAGGTCAAAGCCTAGGATACGTAGGCCATTTGGGAGAAACCCAAATTCGGATCCACACCTTATCCACTCGGACTATCCATAGATCCACTAGGATATTTATCCACACCTTAGTCCACTCGGACTATCCATAGATCCACTAGGATATCCACTCCCATTTCAATCCAGAGTTCCGAATTATGCAGATTCTGATTCCTAGGGCAAACCCTAGGATACGTAGGCTATTTGGGAGAAACCCAAATTTGGATCCAAACCTTAGTCCACTTGGACTATCCATAGATCCACTAGGATATTTATCCACATTTTGACCCACATAGGGTTATCCACATTCCAACCCAGAATGGGTTATCCATATTTCAACCCAAATAGGGTTATCCTTAGATCCATTAGGACTATCTATCAGTCCACATGGACTATCCAGATCCTAACCCATAGGATTTTTTAGCCTTTCAAGCATAAATTTCAACTTGAACAAAGAACTTAATCATGCACAAGCATAAATCACATCCGTAAACTTTAATCACACCTGAACTACGATGGTGAACCTGATTTTCGAAATAATTCCGTGATACGTAGGCAATCTGATGGATACAGATTCGGTTCAATGATATCAAACCACTTGGTTTGGTTTGGTTTAACAGATAGAGTCTAGCATAGGAAAGGCATAGGAGACCGATTTCGATCGGGCGGTTTGGGTGCCTAATCCCTTCCCATAATCGTAACCTGATGCTTACCCAATCTCTGATGGACCAGAAATCCAATCTAAGGGTCATGAGTCAATCGAAGTCTTACCTTAGGGTGAGATTTCACATTTCCAAGGTCCTAGACCTTAATCTAGGTGGCGACTTCTAAAGATTTCCATCTTTGTCCTCACAGAAGTCATCCACATAGACCTCCATACTCCGACCAATCTGTCTTTCAAATACCTTGTTAACGAGCCTCTGGTACGTTGTCCCCATATTTTTAGATCCAAATGGCATTACCGTGTAACAGTAGATGCCCTTACTGGTGATGAAGGTTGTATTCTCCTCGCCTTCTTTGGTCATCTTTATTTGATTATACCTTGAATATACGTCCAGAAAGGATCGCAGCTCATGCCCTGTAGTGGCATCGATGAGCTGATCTATTCGAGACAGGGGGTAGGAATCTTTTGGGCATGCTTTATTGAGATCAGTAAATGTCACACAATAATTCTGGTCTAACCAGAATGGTGTGATGAACCGCCAATAAATCAACGGTTCACCTAGGATCTCGTATAGGTCGTACCCACTATATCAAACCAAACACACATTTCACATTAATAATCAGAGGTAATAAACAAATAAACGAAAGTCTCACAGATAATGAACTGAGAGTCTAACAGTGATAAATAAGTATTTAATCCAATTATCTCCAAACCACAAGACATAAAAATAACTAATCAATTACATATATGATGTTCAAATTATAACTAAACTTAAGCAAAAACACATTGGTTGCACTCGCATGATAAATCATGCGCATCTTCTTCAGCTTCTACGTCCATCGCAGCAACGTGTCCATACGTCGACGCATTCATATATTCTTCAACAGTAGGACTTGCATCATCAGCTAAAAATATTCGACATCGAAAGGGTGAACACACATGACATCTCAGTGAGCAAACAAAACAATGCAACAAACATATGCATGCATTCAATTCATATCTTTGGTATGATTTTTAAGTTTACAATATGCAATAGAAAGGTTTGGTGACCACTGCACCTCTATACACGAGTGTGTGAATCTACCCAATGGATCAAACACCATTTCTGTCCCACATACACCCACCATGGAATAGAGATAAAGCTAAAGTATCCAGATCAAACACCGCCAAAATTTCTCATGATGCCCTACCCATACCAACACGTAAGCCCCTACTGGTGAGGGCTTGCAAACTGGGCTTGCAACTAACCAATCCTAATGCTAAACAGTGTATCCAAGGCCTCACCCCAGCATCCCTCAATACGTCCATAGAGATAGAGCTAAGGCCCTCCGACAGAGTCAGAGACCACACGGTCCGAGACCACCTCCCCTAATGCCCTATGACATAATAGTTCCGCTAAGGTAACGGCGATACGACGATGTTAGTGGGCAAGACTTGAGTAGAGATAGAGCTAGAGTCTGGTGACGAGGTCGAATACCACCATGCCACGTCCTCTCCCTGATGTTCCACTCGCATTCAACACACCAACCACACACATACATTCACATGTCTATTCCTAGTATCATCGTCGTCATCATGTTATAAATAAATGGAATCAAATATGCATGAACAATAATAGCATAAATATTGGATGACATGTGAGATGCACATTACAAGCATACAAGCATAGAATCAATCATGACATTGGACTCAATAAAAATAAACAGTTTGTTAACCAATTAGTTTAGGTCTTGTTCCCTCACCTGTTAGCAATACTTGATGTCCTTCCAAGCCTTGAAATTCTCTTTGAATTGATTTGATAACCTAAAAGTTAGATAAATTTAAGTTAGGGTTCATATGTAACATGTTATAGTAGTCAAAAATCGAAACAGAGCACTGATAGGTGTCTGATTAATCCTATGGTCTCATGCTGTATCGACCTTACTATCTACGGTCGATACCCTATGGTCGCATATGGTGCGACCGTGCGACCATATGATTTCTAAAATCTTTTCGAATGCCTGTGGTCGATCCTTTGGTCATACTGGTCATGCCATGGTCGACCATAACTGCGACCTTGAGATTTCTGGTCATAGACTACATGCAATTCGAGTTCTTCCTGTCAATTCTTCTGATCTTCAATGGGATTTATTCTAAAGTTATCCTATGGCCATCATTAGTAGTTTCTTATCAACCCTAATCATCAAATTCACTCCTTATGGTTCTCCTTGGGATTTTCTCAAGGAAATCACATAGATCATAATAGGTTGATATTTTCTATCTTCCATAGGAGTCATATTCCTTAGAGTTTACATCTCCAGAAGTTTGTTTCATATATTTGCCTGTGATAGGGGGAGGGACTAGTAAGGTGTAGCCTCTTTTGATGTTTAATATCTCAACCATGGTCCGATTAAGAGGGGTATACTCAGGTGCAAGGCGGGCCGGGTACAGTTCTATGGCTATTTTAGTTTTCTTGCTTGCTTCTCCTTCTTTAGGAGCTTTCTCCACAACTTCGTTCTTCTTTCTTTCTATAACTAGAGGAGACAGATTCACTTGTCCAGGTAACTCTGCCACAACCTCTGCTCCCGATGCATATCGGTTGCATTGACTGAAAATTTCAGCATGAGTTCTAGGACGTTTCTTGTTAAGAGAAAATACCAACTGATGATCCTGACATGCTTTGGACAAGGTTAACACGACCACATCTGGCTGCAGGTCTTTAATTTCTCCCACTACTCTCAAAAAACGGGCGATGAATGGTCGAAGAGTCTCCCTCTTGTCTTGTTTGATCGCCATCAAATGGGATAAGTTCTTCTTCTGAGCTCGATTCCCCTGAAAGTGGGAGAGGGACAAACTACTAAGTTCCTTGAAAGTCCCTACGATTGAGGGGGAAGATTATTAAACCATGTCCTGCCAGCTTCTCGTAGAGTGGAGGGGAAAGTTCTACAGCACAAAGCGTCATGGTGGCCGTAGATGATCATTCCAACCTTAAAATTATCCAAGTGTTTCTCTAGATCTATCTTGTCATCATACCATCCAACATTTGGGAGGACAAAATTGGTAGGTAGAGGATGGTTCATAACCTCATCTGTCAGAGCAGTTTCGGTAGCATACTCTTGGAGAGCTGTAGGATTGACTCCTCTCTCAACATGTTGCACCCGATCCATCAAATCCTTCACGAGACTCTCTAATCTGGTAGTATTTTCATCACTCGTAGGAGAGCTACCTGCCGAGGGAACAATTGCCACTGGTACAACTGGCGAGGGTGCTATAACGGACGGGATAGCTGTTGCTCTTTCTCCTCGTGCAGCGTCGACCCTTGCTTGGGTTTCTTCTTGGACTCGCTTAGCTTCTTCAACCCTCACTTGGGTATCTTCTCGGGCTTGTCGGGCAGCATCGACTCTGGCCTGGGCATCTTCTTGGGGACGTCTGGCTTTGTCGACCCTCCTTTGTGCCTCCCGCGTCACGTCCGCTACCATATACATCCTGCCTCGGGCCCATCTATCTCCCTGTCTCGACCCCAACATGTTCGAGATAGACGATTGTCGTGAGGCAGTCGAGGACTCATGGCTACTCTCGATGATTTCAGTAGGGTCGACATCTGGAACATACTGAAAGTAAGGCTCTCCCCAACGATCGCTTCGACCCCTGCTGTGATATGAATCAACCGAAGGACTAGCCCGCCTTGGGCTAGGGGGCACTGCTTGTGGTGCAGAGCGTCTGGAATGTCGAGATCTTTGGGGGACTTTCGGGACATCAACTGGAGGTGCTGAAGCAGTCGGTACATTTGCGGGTAGTTGCTGCAACAACTCTGTCAAGGCTGCCAACTGTTGGGCTAGTCTATCAAATTGTACCCTAGTGACATACTGAGAGGGGTCAGGGTTGGGACCACCTGCTCCTTCGGTAGAGGGCTCCTCTGGTAGAACGTCTTGCGAGTCCGGACCCATAGGGATGTCCACCCGTTCTTGAGGTATATTTGCTTCAGTACGACAGACCTGAGTTTCCCATAGGTTATAGGAACTGTCGGCTCTTCCTGCTGTTGCCATGCGTAAAAGGAATGCCAAGGGTGAAAAGTTTAGAGTGATTTGAAGGGAAGTAAGATAAAAAGGGAAGAAAAGAGTAATAAGAGCTTCTTTTTTTTTTCAACTAGTTTAGGGGAAAGGAAACATTTCAAGAGGCAAAGTATGTCAGGGCCCCACGGTGGGCTCCAAACTGTTGTCGATGCAAATCGTAAAGCTAGATTTCCCAAGACATACAATATGGAACTCTCAGTGAAACACTAGAGCTCCTTCAGAAGGGTTCCCTGAGATACTAGATCTACAACAATCTTCCCTTCCTTGTTTTCGTTGGTGTGTGGGGGGCATGGGCCTGATCGCCTTCACCTGCACCTTTTGTAGTATTCTATCTTAACATGCTTGGTACGGTGGGTTCGAAGATGGTACGTTTCTCCGTTTGATGCTATCCCACCACTTTAGGTAGAACCTAATTCGATCGTCGCTCCTTCCAGATCTTTTACCTATTCTATGCCCATTTTTGTTTGATGGTTTATATTATTTTTTATCTAGTTCTTTAGGATGTGGGAGGGGTTTTCTCCGACTGCTGTTCTTATCTCATGCCGTAGACGGTTAGGTCGGGATAGAGCATTACATTGTTGACATATAGGATTGGTTAGTTATGAGCCCAGCTTATGTGCCCCGCCTAGGGGCTTTGGTACCGGATGGGTAGAGTATCGGGAGGTGCGGGTATACCTTAGCTCTATCTCATTCCATGATGGGTGTATGTGGGTTGGTGGTAGGTGATTACGTGTGACGCCACACACTCGTGTATAGAGGTGCTGGGGCCACCAAACCTTTTTTATAGCACATTGCAAACTTAAACCTCACCACAAGATAAAATGATTGTTACTCATGCATAATCTTGTGAACCTTTCTGATTGCTCTTACTCCAGGGTTGTGTCTCACCCTTGTATATACATTGTTTTTAGATGTTGATGTGTGATATATCGTGGGACGTAGTAAATGCTCCGCGATGGTGGTGTCGTGGGTGTTGGATGTGCAGGCAGACGAGCATGACGCTTCATGCGAGCCCTTTCCTCTGTACTTTGATGGATTTTATTTATTTGTTTCTTTTTTTTTTTGTTACGAGATGTAATAGATATTTATTTTATGTGTTGATTTGATAATGAGATATTTATTTAAATTATCATTATATACTCGCTTATTCTATTTTAGTCTTCCGTCGTATATTTATATTCCTCGATTGTGGTTATGTGTAATTGGTTTGTATGGGTGGACACGGCCTATTCGATCCCGTGTGGGAACCGCTGGTTCAATGACGGCTCACTCACACCATTCCGTTGTTTTTATTTGGGGTGTAACTTGGTGTCGTGCTCGCCTGCTCCAACAACCATGCCGCACCTTAACTGGTCGATGAACTCTGTTTAGGAGTTTTAAATTCTTTATACAAACCCACCCTAGCATTGTTTGATACCGGCGGACTAGAAAGAGAATAATGTACTATTCTAAATGTGAAACTTAATCAGGTGCAATACACTAGATAGGGAACTATGAAACTTTCTTTTTTTGGGAATTTTGTATTTTTTGTATTAATGTTACGTGGTCTCTTTAAACCGAATTACCTTTCGTTATATAAAAAAGGAGAGTAAATGGAAAATCTTGGGGTGTGGCCTGGAGGTGGGTCCGCTTTCTTCCCGCCGTTGCGACCTGCCATGCACCCGTGTCCTCGGTCACTCTGACCACGAGCCGGCCCCAACTCCCCACCCATCGCTCGAGACTCGTGATGACCGGGTCCCCCGATTTCGCAAACATACCCAACACCGAGTCGGGAGGGGGCCGGATGGTCCAGCCATGGGAACTGGTGGTGGTACTGTGAGACCGTGGGGCGTGCATCGGTGCTTCCCCAACTACTCGCCATCATCATCTCCCTCTCGCCGTATAGGCCGGATTCCGCTGGCCGCTGCCGCCGCTGCTACTCCTGCCTGGACGAGGGCGAGCCTCCAACCTGGCCATCACTAACGGGCAGATCAACCATCCGCATCCCGCTTTCGCATCCCGCCGTGTCGGGTCATGGAGTCCCTCAACGGCTGTCTCTCCTTCAAACTCACGCCCGCACGGGCGGTTGGGAAGTGACGACGCCGTAGGGAGGCGTCGGCCCGACGGGCCACACCCGCCGATGCATAGTCCGGATGATGAGGTATGGAAGTGAGATCCGCCTCCGTGCGCACGCCAGGTGACGTATCGGGTGTGGGAACTCTGTAGTGACCCGCCACTATCCGCCGGATGATCGCGACGGGGTTGGCTCACTCCGCCTGACTCCGATTGTATCGATCCTATTTCTTGGAAATTTTTTTCTATTCCTTTCGCCTGGGGCTAAAATCTCCTTTATTAACCCAGATCCCTACCGATGTTTGGGATATTACCCCGACGTAACCGGATTTCCCTCACTTTTGCTCGACATCCCCTTCGATTTATAAAAATTTACTTTTGTTGGTCTGTTGGTACGCAACCAACCTGACGCCCCTCTTTAACCTCATTGCTTATATAATACCTTTTCTCCGAAACCCTGACTTCCTTGATCTTTTCTCCGTAGGGTAGGTGGGGGGAACCCGGACTACCATTGATCGTCTCTGTTTCTTGGCTATTTGGCTCGCGGGGTTTCCCTTGGTGGTGGAAAAAATCTGAATCCCCCTTCTTGATGTCCTCTTGCTACATATATAAGTTCAATAGGAGGTTTCCCAAGCAAGCTCCTCCATACCTACCACTATCTCAATCATCAGTCACCTAGAGAATAGTAGGTTCGTGAGGCTACGACCCCCTAGGACAACGCTAGGACGTCCTGTCAGCTGCTTATTACCCCGATTGATCATCTTTGACCCTGCTTTTAAGCTATATCTCTCATACCTTCTGACGTCTGTTTCTGTCCTTACACTTTTACCAAGTATTGATCTTGTACATCCTGTTTGAATTAACATGGGGGGGATCAAACATGAGTTCCTTTTGAAATCTTCAGTCATTTCTTTCTTCTCATACCTTATACCTTAGATATACACCACGTGTCCTTTTCTCGAGGATCATTCTAAATTCTCTACCAACGGTCAGATTTTGTATCTACTATTATTTTTTCTATTGATCAGATTTTATATCTACTATTATTTTCTCCTAATACAATTCCGTTCTTTTCAATTCCCTTTGCAATCAAACTGAGCCATCAGGGTCTGGTGAGAACTCATGGAGTCCCCATTGCTGGAATTTATCTAAAATCAGACATAACTATGTCCGACTGAACGATGGACGAAAGGACGCATCTTTCACCCCCCACCCAAAACACATTTATCTGCTTTGATTGAAGAGACTACAAATCTCGAAGAACTAAAAAACATAAAAGCATTTAAACATTAAGATGAACCAAAAAAAAAAAAAAAACAAAAAACCTAGAAATGAAATCAAACAAAGACTCACAAATTGAGGTCATTTTCCTTTGTACTTTTTATTTAATGAAAATTGCTTACCCGCAGAAAAAAGTCATCTTCAAAATCGCAAAATCACATAGTTTTAACGGATTAGATATTATTATATAACAATAAATTGCAAGCCATAAGTTATGTAAAATTTATTGGGGGGAAATGGAATGGAGAAGAGATAGTTACCTCTATCATGTGTCTTGAGCACAATAGATGAAGAGTTGGGTAGAATTTCGATGATAATGGAGCCTTGTTTTTTCTTCTTTATTCAAATGACAACTGAGTGAGTAGAAGTCGGAGGGCTCTTATGCGCAAGGGTTTCGATAGTAGAGTTTTGTAAAAAGACGTCGAACACAATACTTAGAATTAGAGATGCAAGTTTTATCTTGATAATTCCAATCCGTTCATGCCCGTCTTGAATCCTGACAGGTTTGAACTCGGTCCGAACCCTGACAGGGCTGGGTTAGGGTTCAATTTTATATGAACCCTGACAGGGTTGGGCTGGGTTAGGGTTGACCTCCTGGGTTGAACCCGACCCAACCCGACCCTGTATATATTTGAATATATTTATAAATATGTGTATGATTTGTATTTGTTCTTTATTAAACACTTAAACTGATTTGGTTTGTATTTGTTAGGTTCTTAAAAGAATATCATAGATTGTTTGTATTTGTCATATGTTTTAAGTTGTAATTATTATTTGATAATTTGTTATATTTTTAAGGTCAATCAGGGTCAATATCAAGGTCAATCTAACCCTGAATCAGGGTTAATCAGGGTTGACCCAGCCCAACCCGACCCTGTCAGGGTCAATCAGGGCAGGTTAGGGTTAGGCCCAATCCTGTCAGTCAGAATTAGGGTTGTACATTTTCTGACCCTGACAGGGTTGAGCTGGATTAGGGTTAAGTTTCAATAGTCAGGGTTGGGGTTAGGGTTTTGAAAAACCCGGCCCAACCGGCCCTGTTGCAACCCTAGTTAGAATGAGCTATTATATATATACGCCCGATTTTGAGCCGTAACAGCACTTAGAATCACGTGATCATTAAACTCTAACCCAAAAGTAGCCAAAAATCTTTTTTGGTAAAAATAAAAATAAAAAAAGGGTTCTTGATCTTATCTTTTTATTTAGGGTAAATTACACAGACACTCATTCTATTGTAGTGAAACTACACAGAACTACCATGTTTTTACAAAAATTACACAGAATACCCCTCTAACAATGCTATCATACAATTTCACCCACACCGTTACTTTCAACTTAACGATAGAGGGTCAAATTTTTTTTAGACAAAAATATCCTTACTAAGTGTAAAATGACCTAAAAGGGTTTATTCTTTTTAGATGTTAAAAAGTCTTTTTTACCCTCAAAACTTTTCAATTTCATTTTTATATTTTTTTTTGTGATTTTTTTTATTTTCTTTTTCATTTTAAAAAATACACTTAGTAAGGGTATTTTTGTCTTAAAAAAATTAATCCTCTGCCGTTAAGTTGAAAGTAACGGTGTGAGTGAGATTGTATGATAGCATTGTTAGAGGGGGTATTCTGTATAACTTTCATAAAAATAGTATAATTCTGTGCAATTTCACTACAGTAGAGGAGGTGTTTGTGTAATTTACTCTTTTATTATTTTTAATGCTATTTTTATTTATTATTTAAAAAAACAATATCCAAAAATAATATCAAACACTGGGAAAAAACAAAAACATACCAGGAAAAAAAAAATGACACCAAAAAGACTCTAAACTAAATCATATGTATATAAATCTCTTAAATTAAATTATCATTACTAAAGTTTTAGTTCTAAGTATTGAACATGATATCGATCATGTACAGAGCCAACGGTTGCACGACATGTCACTTATTCTAATGAACACGAATAAAAAATAGAAATATTTGGTATCAACCCAATACGATTCTGACCAATCCGATACTTGATAATTACTAAAATCTGCCCCTTAGAAATTTTTTGCCTTATCATTTTTTTTGGATAAGTAGATAATTTTTTGCTTATCACTAATACCATGATAATGATATATTTTTTTATCCAAATAAATAAATAAATAAATAATACCTTACTTTTTTTCTCCCCCAAGAAATACAATAAGTACGTCCCTACGTGGATCCCGGCAGTTTCCTTCGGGGCCTTAAGCATTTCTCTTTAGTTGTATTAAAGAGAAGCAGTTGTTGTTGTTTTTTTTTTTTTTTTTCCATTTTTATAAATTTCTTTGTCCTTAAGTTTTTTCATGCCTGTTTATTTATGCATAAATTATACGCGGTATGACCAATTTAAAATTGGAAAGCAAAAACAGAGGACAGCAAAGTTTTAGAATTCTTGAGGAGAATATGCTGCAATTGCCGATTTGCTTGACCAAAAACCTGATAAGGAAACAAAGAATGAAATATCATGGGAAGATATCCCTCCCCTCGCTTCACACTTCTGATTTTAAATGTGATCCATTTACACGAATGCTTCGTTTGTTTTGACGTAAAAATTTGCCATAAAATGTTACATGTAATATTTTATATGTAAGAAATTTTTTTCAAAATTGTAGGTAAAAGAAAGACCAAGTTCCTTTTCCATCCCTCGTAATGATCACTATATTTTATCTCTTGTAAATAAACATTGAAATTTTTTTTTTACGTATAAAATGTAAAATTTTATGTCAAAATAAATGAAGCAAAATAGAAAAATGGACCTTTCTCCCCTAGCATCGTATGTAGCATGATCAGTTGGGTTAGGCCAACTTCAAACTTTGTGTTTTGAAGACATGAGACGTATGAACAAGGGCAGGGTTTGGGCCCAATAGAATTTAAATTTTTAGAAAACTAAATTTATTTGAAAAAAATTTCATCTACTCCCCAAAAATTATGTCGGAATTGATTTGATACACACTGGTTTCAGAAACTTCAATCATCCCCACTAAACTGACAGACTCAACTTAAAATGTGATTAGATTTTTCTACCCTTTTCTTTGAAATTGAAATACATTAAAATGAGATAAAATGATTAATTTGACCTTTTACGACTTTCACAGTATCTACCCTTTTCCCATCATTTTTTTCCCCAAAACCGATTAACTGTGTAAAACCAAAACCAAACCGATGGCATATGCTATAATGATTACAAAATTATCTTTTTTAGGTTTAAAAAAGTTCATCTTTCCCCTTCCAACCAATCATCTGATAGCGAAATTCATATGCATGCATTTAGAGATGCAATTGGGCCTTTTGGACCAGGTTATTGAAAACCCAGACCTAGTTTCGGGTTCCAAGGAATAGTAAAGCCCGATCCAGCTGAAGTTAGGTTGGGATTTCTCAGCTCAGGCCTAGCCAGACTTCGGAGGGGCCTGGCTTTGTCATGTTTCTGTAATTTTCATGTTTTTTAAAAAAATTGAACAAAATAATTTTAACCTTATATGTTTATATATTAAATCAATAAGACATATGAAAGGTAGGAACCAGGAAAATTAGACGGCCCAGGTTAGACCCAGTTCTTCTAATGGGTGTTGGATCGTCTGATTCATATAGATACTGATACCAATTAAAGGCTAAATTTCAGGATTAGTCCTAGATCGATATGGCCAGGCCGGATTGACCGATCTAATCTGGTCCCATTTTTTAATTTTTTAAAACTTGTATGGAACGTGTCAACCATCCAATGGAATTCATTGCTACTCATCATTCATCTACGGTTGCAAATAAGAAGAAATATTTTTAAACCTATCCGACCACAAATCTATCCAATCCTAAAAGGTTGGTATTGGACCGATGCGAACCAATCGCAGCCTATACTGAACGATCCAGATCAATATCGGCCGTGACCATTAAAATTACTCTATCCATACTCCTCCCTGTCTAAAAACAACATATGACAACCAAGATATGAAAAAAAATTGAACAATTTGATCCGTGTTTCCGAAGGTTGTTCTCAAGAAAAATTAAGACATCTAGCCCAGTTGTATAACTATTGGGTCTTCTTTACATTGTCTGTCTTATGCAATTGTAATATTTTAAATCCAGGCATTAGATACAGTATTGGTCATATTTAAAATGGGGTCTTAATGGAAAACTGACACATATCCAATACGATAGATTATAATATTAAAACGGGATCGAATTGAGGATCGATGAGGTCCAAAACCAAAATGAATTGATCAATCTGACCGATCCGATAACTTGAACCATGGCTTCATGTGAGTTAAAAAAAATAGAAAAAATAAAAAAAATATATAAAATTTTCCATGTGCATTTATCCGAGGAGGCTTACATATGGATCAACCTCCAGGTTTTTGGGATTTTGTAAATCGGCTACAGACAGCTATGTATGGTCAATGCCAAGCACTAGAGCTTGGTTTCATTAAATTTTGCTCCTTTTTTTTTTCCCCGTTGGGGTTGTATTATTAGATTCGTCCTAGTCTATTTGGCCTAGATATGATCATATCTTAATGCAATGGCATCTTGCTTACCAGTGTTACAGGGATCGGATTGGAAGATCAGTCCAGTTAATCCAGTACAGCAACCATGTCGGTGCAGAATTGGCAAAGCTGATCCTAATAAGGTAAGACAATTTTCAAAGAAAACAGGATTTTTCCTAGGTTAATCCCATTTCCAATTCTGTGCACTTGAACCATGCTTCTACAACTCTTATATTGATTGGTAATGCTCAAACGTCTTGGTCGTTAATTACTTGTCTGATTTGCTCTATCTTGCTTTAAAAGTACATAATGGATTTAATGAAATACACTCACATGATACTGCTAATTAGTCTATGTCGACTCCTATTGTTGTCTAAAAACCATCCTTACTTTCTGGAGACGTGTAGACAGCTCTTTTAGCCCCAAAGTAGGCAAAACCTGCAGTAGCTGATTGAAGCATTGTTGGCACTCTTCAACTGTCAAATGAATATTGAGATATCTGAAGGACACTTCATTCTACGATCTCTATTTTTCCAGCTCTTTTGACCTTGTTAGCTATGCCTTTTCTAATGATGATTGCATCTGTTTCTTAAATCCAATTTGGTTGCTTGGGGTTCCAAAAAGTAGTCTACTATTTTTAATTATCTGTACCCAGTGCACGAGGCTCCTGACATTACAGGGTCTGAGGCTCCTAACACTGCGAAGCCTGGGAAGGGTTAACGTATACAGCCTTAATTACTTCTGGGAAAAGGCTTGATATAGGACAGCCTAGGGGTTTAGGTTTCCTATACTTACAATTAACTAGGTAATAGGCATCCTGATGTTTAGCTAGTTGGGAAATGGGCAGCAACATATGTTGGACTATGTGTTGTAATTGTTGGCAAATGATCCAACCTTGATGAAAGAGAATGTGTGTGGGCCCCACTGATGATGTGGATAGTATCCACATAGGCAAAGAGGAGAGAGAAAATAAAAAAATGGTGGGTCCTACAGTGGGTCCCACTGATGATGTGGCAATCATTGCTGATGTGGCAAGAGAGCAGAAGAATTGAGAAGAATCTACGGGTTTTGAAGATATGGCTCTTCTTGTTGTTGGCTGTATGATTTTGATGTTTTAATTTCTTTATCAACCATCAATAAGACTGTAGAGGCCTCACTACAATGCATTGATGCTTCATTGATGTTTATTAAAGAGCTTGGAGTTGTTGGGTAGAAATGGAGGATGTTTGAACACGAAAAAACTTCAAGAAAGGGGTTGATGGTGTTTTTGATGCATTGACAAAGAAGAAGGGAAGTAGCTCTGGTTTTGGGCGAAATACTCACTCTTGAAGGTGTTGGTGTGTATGTATGGTTTGAATCTTTCCACCAACCATAAAGAGGAGTAGCTAATCTTCATTGATGTATATTTGAGAGCTTGAATGATTATTGGGCAGTAATGGGAGTTGTATGAGCTTGTGTAAAGCTTCATTGGAGTGTTGGATAAAGATTCTTGTGAAGAAGAAGAGAGAGTAGGGAAATGAAGACTATGCTATGTACAAAGGCTTGAAGACTCAAGTTTCGTCAACTGTGAATTAGTTGAAAATTCGAGTGAGCCATGTGGAGCTCTAGAGACATCTCCGGATTTTCGGAAGCAATGGTTGTAAGCATTTCTATGCCTTTTATTTTTACTTGCTTCTATTTACATATATGCTAGTGTAGGTGAATATAGTGAATACCTAACTAGTGGGGAAAAATTTGTAAGGCAATTATAAGCCTAAAAACTAATATTGTTAGTTTTCCATGGGTGGGGTTAAGCTTGGAGTGTGCAGCATGTGCTGAACATTGGTACATTGATACCTGAATTAGTGTGCCTTCCTGATTATAAGCTAGGTAAATTGGGTGTATCTACCTCCTGCTGTGTGTACAGCTAAAAGAAGTGTATTGAGTATATACGGAGCCCGTAGGGCATTACTCCGTAGACTAGCCATCACACATTGTGTTGGTAAACCATGTATATCTCTGTGTTGTAGATGTTATGTAAATGTATTTATTCTATATATTGTGAAGTGCATGGAATGGCCTACAGGATGGGTGTATACAATATGGTAGACTTGGCCACTCTATGGTAGCAAGGTGGTTTTGTATACAACTATGTGTGTGTGGTAGTGTCTCTGTAATTATGTGGTTGTGGTTAGTAAGTGAAGTGTCAGCTTTGGACAGCATCTATCTTCAAAGAAATATTTGAGAAGAATTTTTGAAGATACTGATTCACTCCCCCCCCCTCTCAGTGTCAACCTGTGACCAACAACACACATGTCTAGCATTTATATTTTAAAAAAGAATATAAAAGTATATATTCCTAGCGTATAGACTACCAATTTAACAATGATATATAAAAAAGTGAAATAGGAATCAGCATTAATATATGGCTGCATTTAACAAATTGTATGCAGGGTATTCCAAGATTCTTAAAATGATAACAACCATATTTAATGAATAAGAAACATATAGGAAATTAGAGTACCCACAGTGATGCTGAAACTTGAGGATTAGTACAGGGTTCTTAACAAGAGTGAAGTTACTGTTAACAATAACAGAAGGGAAAAAAAAAAAAAAAAAAAAAACTAGAACAAAATATGAATGGAACATATGTAGTCTACAATGGTAGAAAGAAGAAGCAATAACATAGAACCAGAAATGAAAAGTCTACTATCCTTAGTTGATAGAAATATATATATATATATATATATATATATATATATATATATATAAATTTCTAGGGGAAAGAAATTATATCAGGAATCAAAACTATATGTAAATAAATGATATAAACAAAAAGAAAAGGTAGAATAGAATTTACATGGTAGAAAAAGGGGTGGGGGGAATTTTGTATATGATTTACAGAATTAAGAAAGTTGGAAACCAGAAATAGGGTTTCAGAAAATGAGAAGAGGGAGGGGGGTGAAGAGAAAAGGAAATTGAAAGAGATAAGAGAGAAAGACATACACTCAACAGAAAATTCCCATTTTATTCGTCATTAATTCCATCATCCTCTTTTTTTACAGTAGAAAAAAATTGTAAGACTTACAAGCCAGAAAAATAAAAAGACAAATAAAGGAAAGTTGCTTAGTTCCTATGCCACCTCCTTTGATACACTCGAAAGGCTAGATCAGCCACTGTAATGTCCTCATCAACTCTCCCCTACTTGGAAGAATTCACCTCCGGTGAATAAAAACTCATGTAGTGCTCAAGCATCATTAGTTTGAGCCATTATAGCTACTCAATGTAAATCCATGTACAATCAATCTCAAGTCATCTACACCATCAAACTAAGAACTCTCAGGTTCCGCTAGTATGTATAGAAGTGACTCTCTCATCAAGAATGTCCTCAATCTCTTAAACTCGTTGATCAAACTGGGGTATAGGAGGGATATAAGTAATATGAAGGAAAAAACAGACTCAGATGCAGAAGTATCGACGATAAAGGGAAAGGCATCAAGAACATTAGGATAGATAGAAGGGGTAGTAAAATGGTCATGGTAGGAAATCAGATCCTCAAAATTGAAAATATTACTAATTCCCATGTCAATAGGTAACTCTAGCACATAGGCATAGCTCCCACTCTTTTAATAATTCTGAAAAATCCTGCAATATGAATATGTAATTTGTTTTACTTCCCCTTGACAAAACGCTGCGGTCTAATCCTGACCATCACTATTTCATCTCCTTGAAACTCTTGCATTTGTCGGTGCACATTTTTCTTGGATTTATATCAGTCTTTACTTAATGTTATCCTGCATTTAATCTATGCATGTGTCATGTATGTGCTGCACAAAAGACTTAGCTGATTGGAAGTCCTAGAGCTAAACATTGCAATACCAAGGTCTATATGTGTCTTGGGTTGGTCATTGCCCTTAAATTGTAAAACCATGCATCTCATAACGTCCAACCTAGGTATATCAATCCTTTCATCTTCCTTGTCAAATATCGTCTCATCAGGCCTATGGTCCACAATTTCACTTTCCTGATCATTATCCCTATATTCTTATCCTCCCACATATAGGTTTGTGTTCCGACATTCCCCGGAAAAATGACCATATCCTTGACATTTGAAACATTATGGTTGGCCATTTCTCTTAGATTTTTATCCCAAAATGCCTTTACCCTTATTGTCAAATTTATGTGGAGGGTTAGTGGGTGGCTTTGGAAGTGAAGAAGGATTTTGAAATGGTTTTTGAAAACTAGACTCCCAAGGTTGAAAATCATTATTCTATTGAGAGGCAAACCTCAAGGTCCCTTCTAACTCAATTGGTGTGCAAAAAGCCTGATGGACATCCCTAACAAGATGAGGTGCCATGCATGGCTAGATGTCATAACTAAGTCCAGTTAGAAACATAGATAATGTCTGCTTGGCATCCTCTCGAGTATGGCTTCAGTTCTTTAAATCATTGAATTTAACCATTTAACCATGTACTCAGTCACATACATTTTACCTTGCTTCAAGGTGTTCATGTCTTTAAGAAGTTGTAGCCTATAGGTGATAGACAAGAACTCCTTCTCAAGTCTCTCTTGCATCTCAATCTAAGTAGAGACAGGCTCTTGTCCTAGACTGTTCTCTTGACATTCTAACTTAGTCCAGAAATCTCTAGCAGCTCCAGTGAGTTTTATCTTTATAAACCGACAACGAAGCTCCTCAAACATCTCATAGAAATCAAAATATCGATCCATTTGACTGACCCATCCTAAGAGAACCTTGGCATCTATCTGGCCATCATAGTTACGAAAATCTAATTTTAATATCTTCCTAATGTCCAATCCTCAACCTTGATGCTCATAATCCTCATATTCTCTCCATGGAGAATGATGTCTAGGACCTCGGTATCTTCGATCTCTAAAATCACCTCGACCATGTCCTTGTTAACGGAAACTGTCAACCATTCTCTCATGGACATCAAAATAAGCATGATGCCTTCATTACCATGGTTTCTAATAATAGGGTTTCGGTGTTCCACTCAAGGTTGACCCTTGCTGTCCATTAGAGTTTTGGACAGAAGTTTCATGAATAGCAGCTAACCTAGTGTGGTAATGTTTTGGACTTTTTGGCCTATGGTGTGAAGGTTGGTAGCTTGTTTTTCATGATCTACCCTACTAGTAGTCTGTCACACCCCAATTTCGACTGAACTAGAAGTGTGAGTGAACCGTCACTAAACCAACGGTTCACACCAGGATCTTAACAAGACCGTGTCCACTAACATAAACCAATACACATAAAGACAATAAGAAGATAAATAGATACAGCGGAAGTCTTGAATTAAATGAACTGAGTACTCTATTGATAATTTAAATAAATTATTCAATTATTCAAAACATCAAAACATAAATAATTATCCTTACATCATTTATAAATCCAACTGAAAATAAATAAAATAAACAAATCAAATATCCCAGAGGTACACGCAGAAAGGGCACTCGCATGAAGCGTCATGCTCGTCCTCCCCTGTTTGCACTTCCAAGGGAACAACTCTTCCATATACTGGAGCATCTACGTAGTCCTCGACTATCCTACATCAACATCTAAAAACATGTATATATACAAGGGTGAGCTCACATCTTAGCTCAGTAAGACAATCAGACAATGCAACACACATCATGCATGATTAACATTCGCATTATGGTCTGGTTTTAAGTTTACAATGTGCTCTAGAAAGGATTGGCAACCACCGCATCTTTATACATGAGTGTGTGAATCCACCCAATGGATCAAACACCACTGTCGTCCCACATGCACCCACCATGAAATAGAGATAGAGCTAAAGTGTTCAGATCACACACTGCCAACACTTCCCCTGATGCCTTACCCATACCAATACGTAAGCCCCTATTGGCGAGGGCTTGTAAACTGGACTCGCAACTAACCAATCCTATATGTCATCACAATAGGCCCTATCCCAGCATAGCTCCCTACGGCATAGAGATAGGGCTCGAGTCTAGTAGCCATGCCGGAGACCACAGTGCCACTTCCTTCCCCTGATACCCTATCCGCACCAAGCATACTAAGACAGAAGCGATACAAAAAGATGCTAGTGTGAGGAATGATCCCAGACCCCAGGCCCTTCCCATTCCACACACCAACGAAAACAATTACATGTCTAACAATCCCATCCTAGCATAGTGAGTATGCATGAACAATATAATAACTGAAAGTAAAGATGACATGTGAGTATGCACAAACACCATTCCACAGAATCATAATTACTAACAACGTTTTACTGTTATTAAGTTATTAGGGTTTAGGTCTGATTCCCTTACCTGACGTTCTATTGTTTGCTTGCTTCGCGTCACAGAATCTAAACTTGCTAACACAGGGTCCTACACGATGTTAGGGTGGAATTAGAATAATTTTCTTAGGGTTCACGTTGGTCGAAAACACCCTCACAGTGCATATCGATCGTAGCACTGTAGGGCAAGGCAAGATCGGCATGGTCGACCAGTCCCCCACAGACCAGTCCCCGAGAGGTACCAATCGCAGTAGCGGTCGCATATGGTGCGATCGGTATGCCTCCAGAAGACCACCAATTAAGGTGTTTGCCTTCTGTCGGTCACTCATTATTGGTTCTAGGGTTTCTCCTATGCATTCTAGGCCTGAGCAATGAATTAGAGTTGTTTCATGTTCCATTCAAGTCCTAGTTTCGATGATCCTTAGCCTAGAATGCGAATCTAGTGTTTATAGACTGTATTAGGGTTTGATGACAATTTAAGGGTTTTAGATCAATACCTCGCTTTGCATGGTATTGATCAATTCATGGTTTATCATCTATAATGCTTAACTTAGAGAGAAGTTCAAGCACTTACCGTTGGTTCGCAACTATGGTGTTCTTCGTCCAACGGCGGCTCCTCTCCCACATTTCTTAGCTCCTTCTCCTTGTTCAATCTCTTTCTCCTCTCTAGGATTTGTGAGAAACAATCAAAGAGTTATAAGAAAGTTTTAGGATCCTTAAATAGACTAGATTGGGGTTTAGAAAGTTTCTCTAAGTTAGGAAAGTCCCTAGGCTGGAGATTTGGCAAGCGGGACCCACAGAGATTCATTTTCGGATCTAACTAGTCTGCCTGCACAGACATACCGGTCGACCGGTACCATCGACTGGTACCATAGACCGGTATAGAATTTTATCCTAAATTTGGTCCATTTTCGTACCTGATTGTCACCCGCTCATCCCGTCTAGCCCGGTGATGATTGGAAAACCTGTTACGACTTGAATAAAAGGTTTAGATCGGGTTCATGGAGTGCGGGTCTTACATGGTCAGTTCAATATGGGTAGCTTTAAGCAACTCCCAATTTGCTTGAAGGTTTTTAAGGTTTCTTCATTTTGTTAACAAAACCTCTCCCATTGCTCAGATGTCATTTGAGTGGTAAAAAGGTTTGAAATATTTTGGTAAGCTCCACCACTTCGAGTAGACATATAATTGCTCACTCTTAAGTATAAATCTTAACTAGTAGCTACTAGACACTCTAACCTTGCTTTGATACCAAACTGATGTAAGATAGCCTAGGGATCTTGGTTTTCTACACTTACAACTAACTAGGTAATAGGCTTCTTAATGTTTAGCTAGTTAAGAAATATGCAACAACTGATCAATTGCATCCAAGTTCAATAATTATGCTATTACATCAAGGCCCAAGCCCACAAAGCCCACTTGGGTCAGGACCAAAGTATGAACCATGCTACAAAAGAACCAATGAACCTAGTCTTATCGCCCCTTAAAATTAGCCTCTTTTTGTGATCTTTCAAGTCCCTAATGGAGAGTGAGGTGATATTTTTTATTTAATGATTCTAGAGTTTTCTCTACATTGGAGCTTGTATCAAGACATTGGACATTGCATCAAGACATTGGACCCTGCATCAAGATATTAGAACTTATAATCAAGACTTTGGAGCTAGCATCAATGCTTATTCGAGTAACCCCTTGCATTGGAAGAATCTATTACTTAATTTATCATTTATTATTTTTTATTTTGTATTCTTAGCCCTTGGATTTAAGGGTATGATTGTCTTTTTATTTTCTCTATTATGCCTATGAAAGACCACCAAAGTTAGCTTGTAAGGAAGACCTTTGAAGTGATTCTTATGAATGAAATTTGCATAAGTTCAATTCTTGAATCTAGAAGAGTTCTCCCTTGAAACCTTGAAAAAGTTTTATTCCATCTTAGAAGAGTTGAAATTTTATTCTTCACCTATACCTTTGAAGAGTTGTAGGCCACCTTTGGAGTTGACATACATCCTAGAAGAGAATTAAGTCACTCCACCTTCACTTCCAACAATTATTTCTTTTGTTCTTGCAATCTGAAAAAATTTCAAAATTCGTTTTTATACTTCACCTCCCTTTTGGTTCCTTTGATTTTATATAAATTCACTCTTCTGATCCATTATTTTTATAAGTCGAAGTTGGCTTACATCAACAACATACATGTCTTGCATTTAGAGTTTAAAACTGAATCTAACAAGTAATGAACGATATATACTTAACCTATAAATTACCAATTTAACAATGATCAAAAAGTGAAATAGGATTTAACAAATTGTATGAAAGGTATTTCAAAATTCTAAAAATGATAGCAGCCATATTTAATGCATAAGAACTCAATTTCTTGGTAAATCAGAAATAATTCAACATAGGGAAAAGTAGAGTACTAACCACAGTATTGATGCTAAAACTTGAGGACTAGTAAAGGGTTTTTAACAAGAGTGAAGTTACTATTAACAATAATAGAAAAAAACTAAAACAAAATATGAACGAAACGTATGCTGTCTATAGTGGCAGAAAGAAGAAACAATAAAATAGAATCAGAAACAAAAGGTCTACTCTCCATAGTTGATATATATATATATATATATATAGGGGAACAAAATTATAACAGTAATCAAGACTATATGTAAATAAATGATATAAACTAAAAGAAAAGGAAAAATAAAAATATCGATGGCAGAAGGGAGGGGGGGTGTTTGGAGAAAAGGAAATTGAAAGAGAGGAGAGAAAGACAGCCAAGAGAAAATTCCCTCATCCCTTTTTTACAATAGAAAAGAGGTTTTTATAAGGCTTACAAGACAGACTGTGGAAAGAGTTTTTTTTTTTTTTTTTTTTTTTTAGGGGATGGGGGGAGGTGGAGAACTGTGATCACGGAGTTGACACCGAGAGGGGGTGAATCAGTGTCTTCAAAAATTCTTCTAAATAATCCTTTGAAGACAGACGCTACCTTGAGCTGATGCTTTACTCACTAAGCATGACCACACAATCACTGAAGCACTACCACATACAGTCGTATGCACAACCACCTCACTACCACAAAGTGGCTAGGTCTACCATGTTATGCATACCCATCCTGCAGGCCATTCCACGCACTTCACAATATACAGATAATCACATTTACAAGGCATCCACAACACAGAGGTATACGTGGTTCACCACCACAGTATGTGATGGCTAGTCCACGGAGTAATGCCCCACGGGCTCCGTACTTACTCAATACTCAACTTTTAGTCTCTTACAGACAAGGATACTAACCCTAAATTTTCCCAGCATAAAACTGAGAGGGTGTAACAACACCAAAATTCAGGCATAAAGCCAGTGTCCAGCACCCACTGAACACACCACAAATAAAGTATTTTGGGGCTTATAAGAATTGCCCTACAATGAAACCCACAAGCTAGATAGGTATTCTATTATTTTTCTTTCACCTATACTAGCATACAGTGCATAAAAATTATTTAAAGAGATAGGGAATGAGAAAATCTCACAACCAATAGTCTTGAATTGCCAGCAATAATTTTTGACGCTCCACACTGCCTTGAGAAACTCTGAACAGCCTTCAATGATAGTAAATCTTGAAGCATCGATCTCGTCTTGATCATAGGCTTCCCATCTCCTTCACAATCACCATGAATGAACAATACACACCCTACCAACCTCTCTCAGGGTTTCAACAATCCATTGATGCACAGAGAATAGGTGGATGGTGACGAATCCTCTCACTGGAAACTCTGACAGGCAAAATCCCTCTTCTGTAGCTTCAAAGCTAACTTTTTAATTTTTTCCAGCAACCTCACGACTCCCAATGGTGCCCAATAGATAGGGCATCCAAAAATATGAATGCTGCAATTTGAACGGACCGATTTGGAGCTTGAATGAAGAAGATATGGTAATTTGAAGATCGGCTAATCACGGATAAGGAAAGAGAATCTTTCCTTATATAAACCTACACCTGCGCCGCACCGTAGCCGAGCCGCGCCGCGCCGCTGTCACGTTCTGATTGGCTGAGGAGAGAATCAAAGCATTTCACCGTCGGATCTGAGAAGAAAATGCGGGATTGTCTAATACCCGTCATATCCGAATAGACCGCGTCAGCGAACCTCGGATTCAATATGGAGCGCCGGATCTGGATCAATCGCGCCGCTGCACCGTAGGCGCGTCACACTGGATCATTGCGCTGCTTCCGTGTGACGCGGCGCATTTCTTTAAATTGCTTCTGGCCACTCACGAACCGCACGGGAGTATCTAGGCGCACCGTCAGCGCCACACAGTAGCCCGCCTTTGCCAGAACCATTGATTTAGAATCTTCCATGCGTGGCTTCATTTAATCCGTCGATCTCGCATCTTTTTCATTTTTTCTTCCTAAAATACCCCTGAAAACATGTTAAATGGCGTCTGTAACTTTTGCACTTTTGTTAAAACTCTCTACAGAGTCGATTTTCCAGAGAGGTTTTCTCTCTCCTGGAAAATCATCGAACACTTGGTGGGGAGAGATCGGCATGCGAGAGAAGGGGCCAGCGCACGCAGGCCTTGCGGGCTGTGCCATGCTGTGGCATGGCTTACGATGGTGCCATGCGGGCTGGCCTCTTTGGGCTCGCTTTGTGGTGCCATGCGGCCGGCTCGCCGGGCTTGCGCGTTGCCTTGGCCCTCGGCCCTGCCTTGGCCCTCGGCCAGGCTGGCTGCCATGGTGGCATGCCACCTAGGTACAGTGGGTCCCACCCATAGTTTTCTCTCTCCTCTTTCTCTCTCTTCTGATTCTCTCTCTTCCTTCTCTCTCTTCTGATTCTCTCCATTCTTCATGCTTCAGAAGGTGTCCAACACAGTGATAAACACTGTCACATCACCTGTAACACTGTCACATCGCCTGTATCACTGCCATATCGTTGTATCATTGCCATATAGCATGTATCACTGTCAGCTTGCATGTGGGGTCCACACTCTCTCTCTTCTTGCTAAACCAAGAATGGGACCCACTCTGGGACCCATACTTTCTCTCCATTTTCTCTCTCCTCTTTCTATCAGTATGTTGTCTATGTGGGTACTGTCCACATCACCAGTGGGGTCCACATACATTCTGTCACCTGTCGGTACTGTCCACATCAGCCAAGTTGCCAACAATGACAACACATGGCCAACAAGAACTGCCTAGGGCAATTATTACAAAATTTCAAATAAAAAAAAAATTGACAAAGGGGTAGGGGTGTAGGTGTCACATGCTATAAAAAAATAAATAAAATAAGAAAAGAAAGACAAGACTTCAATCAATAACTAACAACATAAAAACTGATCTAATAGAAATAATTAAAAATTGAAATAACAAAACAAATTGTAAAATAAAAAGACAACTAAAGGAAAGCTACCTAGTTCCTATGCTACCTCCGCAGATACACTCGAAAGGCTAGATCAGTTACTGTGATGTCCTCATCAAGCGTGTTTCCAAATTCGAACCCATGGTCACCAGGTCATAATGGAGCAACATTATTGTTGCACTAGGCCACCCTAGCCTATTATTCTCAAGTACAACATATAAGTTGAATATCACTACAATTGTATTTGCATGGCTATAGTCATTTCTTAAAGATCTCAGTCTTTATTTGTCTTATCCTTCTTTTTTTTTGTTACTATGGTGTTGTTTCTTTTGTTGTAAAATTTTTCATGCAAATGATATTATTGAGATAGCAGGGCCAAGTAGATCCTCTCACCATGATACAATTCATTGACTATAGTTGATAGCCACTATGTGGTTTCGATTATAGCCATGAGGTGTCCTCTTGTGTTTAGCATTATCTCATGAGGTGTCCTCTTGCGTTTAGCATTATCTTATGAGGTGTCCTATTGTGTTTAGTTTTATCTTTCTGTTTTCTTTTATGATTTAGAATTACTTTGATTACACTTATTAGAGTTTGTTATGACAAACACCAACTAGATGCGGAAACTAAAAAAAAGGCAAACAAAATACAACAAGATTTATGTGGTGTACACACCAATGCGATGTGCTACATCCATGGGATAAGATGAAAATGATTTACTATGTCAATGAGATAGTACAATGGAGATTCTCAATACAAACTCTCTCCAAAAACCTAAACTCGAAAAACCCTTTGGTGTCTTCCTTTTGCGGTTAGGGCAACAACACATGAAAAGAACATTATTCATGAGCTCCAAGTCGGGCCGATCCATCGGGTCGGGTCAAACCGTAATACGGGGGCTTCACCCCCATACCCCCAAACGAGATCTGTGATGAGCAAGCCCTCCACTTCCATTACAAACCTCAGAAAGTTTCCCATTCAGGTTGCCACCAAATTTTGTCAATGTAGGTCAATCTTCAAAGCGGGTCATGAAACCAAAAATGTCGAAGAATTCAAGATACCCATTACAGAGTTTCATGGTAATTGTTTTCTAGAGTTCTACTAGGTTTTAGGTAACCTTTAAATCACTATTAATAAATAGGTAGTAGTGGGAGAGGGAAAGATACACACGAGTTCTTTTATCCTTTTCTTTGTTCTCTCCGTCAATCTCCTCTCCTTCTCTCTTTCTTCACTTTGTTACAAATATTTTAAGTGAAAATATTTCCCTACATAAGTTTTCCTATTTTTTCTGTGAGTTTTACATTAAATCAAACATTAGAAAAATGCTATTTTATAGGAAATTTTTTATTTTCTACCACTTTACATGGAAGTAAACAGAACCAATGTGATGATAATCTATTGGTTAATTGTCATGTAGCAATTCTTGTCCTCCATGCTCATACATGCCTAAGGGGGAATCAAATTGATACTAAAATAGATTTTAGCAACAAAGCACGACGATACACTTGAAAATCATGTTTTGTTGGACTAATGATACGCTCATATGCCTAATATGAGAACTACACTTTGCTCTAAGGTCTTTGCTTGACAGTTCCACTCTGGCACTGGGTTGCCTCTTCCATAGGGAGGTTAGGGTCCAAGGAATGACTGCTCTGATACCACTAATACGTACTTTGGGAGAACTTGCCCTAAAATCGGCTAGTAAGGTAGGGAACCCAAGACCATATCAACCTACAACAAATCCCTTACGGAACCTGATGATTCAAAAACCCAGCAGTTGTGCACGCAAGTCAGATCACTTACAAGATAGAGGAGAAGTTGGCAGGAGAGGTTGGGTTCTAGACCCGGGGGTGACTCCGATGCCTAAGTTAATATTCCAAAATGCAAACAGTTGTAGAACTCGGGCTATCTAGATGGTCGAGTTCTGAAGCAGTAGAAAGTAATTTGTATCGTAAAGGCAATGTAAAATGAAGTAAATAAACTTGTGGGAGTTGCCCCATATTTATGGAGTGAGGGTGCGAGCTGAGTAAGGGAAGTATGGATTCGTCCCATATCAGATTGCCCCATTTATGATAGTATTCGGTCATCTATTTGAGGCAAGGTTTGCTGAACTCTACAAGGTAAGATCTTTCAAACTCAACATACTAAGATCTACGTTTAATATTTTAAGATTGAAATATTACCCTTTCTCTATTCTATTTAGGATTCATGGCTAGCCCCTATCTTTAGAGGGAGGGGCTTGAAAGACCAGAAGAAAACTACCATTTATTCTTGGGGCTGTGGGATATTGGAGTTGTCTCCTCTAGGTGCGGGCCAACAGCTGGAGCCCTTGGTGATACAACTGCATGGCTGTCCCTTTGCAATACCACATGGCAGGTTGTGATAAGTGAGTAATTTGCGTACCTGTAGGAACCAATGTGGGATTAACCCTTATAAGATTTATATATGAGATCGTAACAACTTGTGAGACATCATAACTTGAACCTAAAACTTCACAAAGAAACTGGTGATTTTATTTGGAAAAGTATGGAAGCATAAAACCTTAAAAACTTTTCTACTTCTCACATACTGTAAGTTGTTTTGACACACTAACACCAAATCTTAATTACCTTGTTTTACTCGCTAACCCTAGCTAGTGCCCCCGCCCTCTTTTCTTCCCAATTCATGCAACTGATCGATGCAGCTAAACATCAACTGTGCTTCTGTACATGGACCATTTCATGATTGCGAAGTATTCTACTCTAGAATAAAAAAAAAGGGTTGTCTTATTATTATACTGATAAAGCAGAAAGCTATTTCTGATGTTGCTTGTAGCGAAAAGCTGTCCTACATTTAATCTCTACTCGTAGTTGTTGGTTCCATTAACTTTCGGTCCATTTGGGTGAATTGATTGCCTTTGTGGAACTTCTAGTCCTTCACTTTCTACGACTGAAAGTAAAGTAAAATTCATCAGACCTCAAAGGTATAGTAGGTTTTCCTTGTGTTTTTTTGCTAATTTGTTATTGTGTGTGTGTGTGCATTGAACTCCAACTTGTGTTGTGAAGTGGCTTGAGCCACATCTCTCTGTCGCTATATATTCATGTAACCCACCACCCCCAGGGAGAGATGGAGAGATGGAGAGAGAGAGATCGAGATGGTAATAAATCCTGCTCTGTGATTGTTAATTAATTGAGAATAAATTCTAGTTTTTCTGTTCTTGAAAATTTTAATTTACAAAGATGGCAGGATCGTGGGTTGGTTAGGAATAAGGAATTAATATCACTACCAGAAGATTAATGGGTATAATAGTTGTGCCTGCCAGTCAAGCTGGCTTCAATATTTCTAAATGGATAATATTTCTTTTCTTGACCAAAATATCTATAAAAAAAATTTTACACCCCACCCCTCCCCACAAAATATTCACAATCAAATTAAAATAAGATATATATGAAAAGATATAAAACTTATTGTAGTTGATGATAAATAAGGAATAAATAAATAAATAAAAACTAATTTAGCAATAGATTTTTTTTCGATATACAAAATAAAAGGGCACCAGGCATGCAGCCCAACCGAGAAGAAAACAAGATTACAAGATTAAACTAATCAAAGGAGCCGAATCTATAGTTCGAAAGAGGAGACAACATGTGTTGATTTTTGCACAGTCTTGAGTTAGAGGGACGGAGATGATTGATCCTTGTCATGATTTCAAATTTGATAGAACTCGGTTGAAAGAACGAGATGTAAGATATTTTTATGGGTTAAATTAATTATAAGGTTAGTTGATTTAGTGGGAGTCTAGTTACAGGTAGATCGATTTAAGTATGATTAGAGATGGATTAACCTAGTCCACTGTGAGACTGATCCATGGTTGGGGTCGTATTATAAATACCAATGGTTAGAGTCTCACAGTCACGTTGTTATTTTCTTCTCCTGTTCCCATACGCAGAGAGAAGGTCAAGGGATCCCGACAGGCTGTAGAAGACTTTGATCCAAGCATTCAAAGCAAAAAAAATGGTCGAAAATCAATCTACAACAAGATGTATGTGTCTTATCAACTCTTTTCAATACCCATTGTATTCTAGTAATCTGTGTGGTGTGTTCGTTATGGTTAATGGGAAATCCTATGAAAAAAACCCAAAGAAGATCTAAAAAATCTTACAGTGGTATCAGAACCACCTACACAGATCTAGGATCGATAGGAAAACATTGTAAAGACTTCATATTTGATTAGATTGGAAAAGGGAGAGATTTTTCTCTCAAATTTTTCATATGAACTAGTTTAGGATTTGGACCCTCGAAATTTTTTTTTTCCAACCGTTAAAATGTAAAATAAATTTTATAAGATTGTAGGTCTCAGAGAGACGGAGCCGGCAACAAAAGGTTGGTCGCCGGAAGTTCTCTGACACGACTCCTGAAAAAGTGCGTGAGATCCACGCGCCGACAGCAATAAAAAAAAAAAAGAAAAAAAGGCAAAGGTAGGGCTGACGTCACCTGGTCAGCTCGTACTGGACCGAGCCGATCTGGGCCACTCCGGGACAGAATCAGGGCCGAGACCAGCTAGGGCGGGCCCAAGGGGACCAGTGAACTCGACTCAGGGTACACGTGCGGTTTGCACGTGTAACCCGAGGTCGATCCATTAACCCGAACGTTTGATCCGAGACCCGGCTCATGGGTTGATCTGCCAACCCGACTCATGGACCCGAATTTTTTACCCGAGAACCCGATCTATGAACCAGATTTTGTGATCTGAGAACCTTACCTGGGACTTGACTCGGAAACCCGAATGGGTGGGTTGGTTGGATCGACGGTTGAAACGTTGGTCTGAGGTTCGGTTTAAAGACCAGACCGTTTGGTTTGACCTGGACCAAAGCATTTAAAAAAAAGGGGTTTTAATTTGTGGGTTCAGTCCGCCCGTAACCGAACCTGACCAGACCGAACCGACCCAGGCTGAACTGCCCAGAACTGGTTCAGGATGCAAAGGTGCAAGTGCCGACTTTGATCGACGATTGTGAGCGCTAGGAGCAACGGATTTTGTCACGGTTTTTCACGTTGGGTTCGTATTTTGATGCTCTACAGTTTGGTACATAGTTTGAAATAGTTTGGTGATTTGGAGAATTTATTTTTTATTAAAAGATGTCCCAAATTAGTCCGATTTGTAGTTTTCTGCTTGTTTATCAGTTATTTTTGTACTAGATACTTGTAAAAGGTTAAGTGTACATGATATTTTATTTTATTGACCCACAAGGTGCTGCAAAGTAGGTTTGGGGATATCACTGTGGAATTAGGTGGAACCCACCAAAGTGGTACACATAGTTTCATTATGATGTCTTCAAATTCAAAGTTTATGTATTTGTAAATGCTTGTGTAAGGGTGATGTACAACCAAAGGTGGCATTGTCAAGTTTTGATCAAATTAAGGTTTGTGGGTATCATTGAAGATTGGATGGAATCCACCAAAGTGATACATTCAGTTCCAATATGGTGGTCCTCAAACCCCAAATTTGTGCATTTATATATACAATAAAAGATATATTTTTAATACACTGTTCTCCATGGTGTGAAAAACAGCTAAGAAAGACAATGTTAACCCAAAGATGACATTGTCAAAGTTAAAGGTATGTTCATGCACATGAATTGAAAGGGTTTTGACTTTAGGGGGTTTCATTAACCCAAAGGTGATGGGATTTTCGACAGTCATTATTCTTTCGCAGTCACTGTACAAAAATTGAGAAGACCATTGCATGTTTATCCCAAAGGAGAATGTGTAGCTGGTTAACTCTTGAAAAAAGAATATTTATTTGCATGAATGGTTGATATGGTTAGTGCAAGTAAATGGTGTATATATTAAATTTCTATTGGTTGATATGTATTTAATCTCATACATTGATGGTTTCATCTAAGTATGGTTTTCGAAAGAAGGTTTTGATGTCTACTTCTTTTTATTTTGGACAAAGTAGAAGTAAATATAATTGCATGTGTTTGTATGAGTTTCGCATGGTTTTCTATTACTTGATATTTTTGCTTGAACTCATATGGAGATGATGGTTTGTATCTCCCAGGATGTTTATCCCTGTGACTATGCTAGGTGGTTTGATAGTTACTATTCTTTACCTGTCTGGGATGAGTTTTAAAAGATGGTATGAATAGCTAGAAACGAGTCTACGTTTAATTGACTTAGATATAACGCTTAAAGAGGATAAACCTGCTCCCATTACTGATACTAGTACCCTAGAAGAGAAGGAGGAAATGACAAGATGGATGACAACAAATAAAAAGTCTATACTACTCATGAGGCAGGCCATTCCTGAAACCATGCGTGATGGTGTTCAAGCCAAAGAAACGGCCAAAGAATATTTAAAAGAGATCAAAGGGAAGTTTGAGCTTTCTGACAGAGGACAGAGAAGCACCTTGATGAACAAGCTTACTAATGCAAGGTTTAACAGTAATGGAAGTGTCAGAGATCATTTCATGGAGCTTGCTGCTACTGCTGAGAAGATTAAACGTTGATGATGAGTTCGTGATCCACTGTGCGTTATCCTCGTTACCTGAAGAGTATTATCAGATACAAGTGGCGTATAATACTCAGGAAGAAGAATGGGATATGAACAAATTAATCTCTGTTTGCACTAAAGAAGAAATGAGACTAAAGAAAAGATTTGAAAGTGTCAAAGTCACTAGTCATCTTATGATAGGGTAAATGAAAGGTTGGGGTAGGACCTTATAGAAAAGATAAACACTCTTTTAAAAAAGGAAAATCTTATGATAGGGATATGAGTGATGTTGAATGTTTTTGGTGCCATAAGAAGGAGCACATGAAGAGAAAATGTAAGACAAGAGGAGCTTGGTTAGAGAAGAAGAAGAAGGAAACTGAGACATCAGAGAAAGAAGACACCAAATGATAATGTCGTTTAATACAGTTGTCTTTAGATTATTTTTGGATATTTATTTATTGATTTATAGTTCAGTTATTTATTTTAAAAGATTTTATTTGACATGTTTTGATAGAACTAAATTTCATATTAAATTTAAATGAAGGCATTTTATTAGTTTATATATTCTTTTGAAATTTGTAATATCTGTGGGAGTCTTTAGATTCTCTTAGTCAGTGGGAGTGTTTAGATCTGTTTGATTAGTAGAGATCTGGTAGTTGATGGTTTATCAGTGATTGTTTATGTTGTCTATGATTTAATGGGCAGAATTATTGGAAAGCATTAATTTCATTGTTTGTATGTATTATTGATTATTTAAGACATGTCAAAATTGCAAGGCGGTATTTAGCAAAAGAAGGCGGTAAGCCAAAGTATGATATTAGTTCAAATTGGAGGCGGTTTGCCTATATAAAGTTGGATAATATCAAAATGCATTGACCTATAAGGATTTTAAGGTGACGGGATCGTGGTAATTCGATCATTAGACTCAAGTATTCATCTCAAAGTGATTTATGTCATTAAGTAGACCTCTGTATATGACTAACAGAAGGGGGTACACCGGATGTGTAAGAGTACTTTCCGCTGTTGTTCGACATTGGTAGGCTTGATGACTAGATCAAAGTAAATGATGGTTTTTGTGTAATTAGATTCCATGGCCACATTGGATCAATGGTGAATTTATAATTAGAAAAAAATTTATCGACACCCCATCAAAGATTGTTAACCTCATCTACACCCACAAGAATGCAAAAACATCATCTACAACCCGAAACTTTGACTGTGCTAATCAAAGAAGTCCACTCTGTCAGTTGATTTCTGTTAGATGTTGACGTCAGGTGGATTGGAATATTTAAAAGACGATAATACCCTTTTGACCTGTTGAAAAGACCATTATATCCTTTACCCAAACCCCTCTCTTCTACTTGTGCATTGCTTCCTCTCTCTCTCTCTCTCTCTCTCTCTCTCTCTCTTTCATTCTCTCTCTTACACTGTTTTTTGACCTGGGTTCTCTTCTCCGGTAAGCCCTTATTTAGATCTGTGAGGTTCCTTTCTCTTCAAATCTATGTTTTTTTTTCAGCTCTACATTCTTGTTTTTTCTCCACTGTTTTTTTCTGTTCTTGAACCTGTTTTCTTCAGATCTAAAGTTTTCTGCATCACTCCTAAAACGTTCTTTAGATCTGAGTTTTATTCTAGTTATTCTCTTCATATCTATTTTTTTTTTCAACTCTATATTCTTGTTTTTTCTCCATTGTTTTTTTCGGTTCTTGAACCTGTTTTCTTCAGATCTAAAGTTTTCTGCATCACTCCGAAATCGTTCTTTAGACTGAGTTTTCTTCTAGTTATTCTCTTTAAATTTGAGTTTTCTGAATCATTAGATATAAATCACCATTCTATTGTGGATCCTCCGTTTAATCCTCCAAATAACTAATGATTCCATCTCAACCCCCATATCATGATATCGTGATTGAAGACATTTTTAGTGAGGTTTCGTTTGAATCACAGTAGTAAAACAGAAATTAAAGTTGCAGACAAAATTACGACAGAAGAAACTCCAATGAATCATTCATATTTTACCAAAAAAAAAAAAAAGAATCATTCATAGATCCTTACCAAGTCCATGAGGATTGCTTCTCACTACAGTGGACCAGAAAACAAAAATATCGCTTGGATCGGATAGAACCAAATCTGAAATCAAATCTCAGCGAATGATTAAAGCTTGGGGGTGTGGGAATATGAAACCGAATGAGATCCAAAGATGAGAATTGAAGAGCTGTTATACATGCTTCTCTCTAAGGATTCATAGTTTTCCCTTATATTTTAGTAGAAGAAAAAAAAATCATAAGAAAAGAGGAAAAGAAGAAGAAGATGACACCATGGAAAAATAATCGTAGAAATCATATCGGGCAAGGAAGAATCCTGAGATGGATCTTCGAAGTCGGGCGGGTCGGGTTGAAAACTATAGCGAAACCGGGGTTGGTCATGATAAATACAATTTTGATTTGAAGGATAAATTAGTAAATGAACATAATTTTATAATTTTATAATTTATAATTTGAGGGGTAAAATTGTATTTCAACAAATTTAGTGAGTTTCGTCAGTTAAGTAGACCTAGGTGATATTTTTGCATTCTTATGGATGTAGATGATGTTAACAATCTTTGATGGACTCAAGTATTCATCTCAAAGTGATTTATGTCATTAAGTAGACCTCTGTCTGTGACTGACAGAAGGTGGTACACCGGATGTGTAAGAATACTTTCCGTTGTTCGATATTGGTAGGCTTGATGACTAAATCAAAGTAAATGATGGTTTTGATGTAATTAGATTCCATGGTCACATTGGATCAATGATGAATTTATAATTAATATAGCTCAAGTGGGAGATTGTAAGGTATTTTTATAGGCTAAATTAATTATAAGATTAGTTGATTCAATGGGAGTCTAGTTACAGGTAGACCGGTTTAAGTATGATTAGAGATAGACCAACCTGGTCCACTGTGAGACTGGTCCAGGGTTGGGGGTGATATTATAAATATCAATAGTTAGAGTCCCCACAGCCACGGTGTTATTTTCTTCTCTTGTTCCCATACGCAGAGAGAAGGTCAAGGGATCCCGACAGGCTGTAGAAAATTTTGATCCAAGCATTCAAAGTAAAACAAAAAAAAAGATCAGAAATCAATCTACAATAAGAAGTATGTATTTTATCAATTTTTTTTAATACCTATTGTATTCTAATAATCCGTATAATATTTTTACTAAGATTCATGAAAAATCTTATGAGAAAACCTAAAGAGAATCTAAAAAATCTTACAGGATATGTTTAGGTCCATTTGCATTTATTCCTCTCGCAACAAATATGATCATCTTGATAGTGACATTGCAAACCGAATTTCCTATAAGTTCTCTTTTAATCCAAGTCCATTCACCCTCAAAAGAAGAGCAAGGAATATGCAGAGGACAATAATTGTGGAGCACTCTTTTCCAGATGCACTCATAAAAAGGGGAGGTGAAGAAAAGATGAACAGTGACTTCAGTATCATTCCAACAAAGGATGCAATTTGAGATGTGCACGCATTTCTATGGGAGAGGTACTCTTTGGGTGGGCAAAGAGGAGGTCATGGCTCACCAGGCAACATAGGCATTCGAATGTTCCATTAAGGCGTGACATGATTTCGATTCAATGAACTAAAAGAATGAAGGGTAGACTTAAAAAGATTCTAGAAAAGATGGTATAGGATTACGTGTCTAGTTTAGGATTAATAGCAAACATAGCTTTGAAAAGAATTGATTGGAGAATGATGATCGATATAACTGATCCCGATCAATTGAAATAAGATTGGGTTGAGTACAATATAAAACAAGACAAGAAGAATATATGTATAGATTTGATGTATTTTCAGTATGAGCTAGTTTGGAAGTAAAATGTTGCAAAGCATAACTGGGATCCACAAAATAACATCATTGAACAAACGAAAACACCTCCTTACACCCATTTCCCTTTTTCGAAGATGTCAAAGCACATAGTTAGTGGGTAGTAAATTAACTCTTAAATGAGATGGATGAGATAGCAATAATCATTAAGTCTGTTTATCCTTTCTATTCCTTTCTTGTGGCCGTGGTACAATGTCTTGTACGTTTTCCCTAATTGCTACCAACCATAATCATAGGTGGTTGATGAAATGATCATTATAAGTTTCAATTTCCCTTTATTTAATTATTTTTGTCAGTGTTCCTTGTTTCATTTTTTGGATAGGGAATAAGGCAAATAGGTTGGTATGGTTATATTTTAGCAAGTTACTTGTTGGCTTATTCTTAAGGATTTTAATGTTTTGTGTAAGTATGCAGATTTTGATAACTAGACTTACTTGGATAAGTATAGCACCATAAATATGTACACTTTATTTGAATAAAAAATTATGATGAGATTAGTAACTAGCATTTAAAGAGCCTATGTATGAAGAATGATTTGAGAGAGTTGGGATCCTCTCTTTTCATTGGAGGGATTCCAACTGTGATCCAGCAGCTGCAGTTAACTCGATTCACATAGTAATACATCGATATGTACCTTGGATAAACTCTAGTCATTGAATCACAATTAGAAGGATTGGATAATAAAAAAGAATCTTTTTCTGATTTCACAACTACTGTCTAGTGTAGTGAATAGCAGCCAATCAATGAGTGCAAGCATAGACCCAAGAAGTTTAAGGTTGGAACCCTCGCCGGTTTTGAATCATGAGATTGAAGGGCATGTTCATGCATGGGAATTTAATTGCTTTTGGTGCTTCAACACTGATTTGAAATCAAATTCCCAAATCCCAAAGGAAACTAAAAGCTCCATCCATCAAGCTTTTAAGTTCTCTACAAGAATATTATAGATGCCATGCCACAACCCATATATACTAGCCGATCAAAAAAATTGCTTTCATATTATTAATTTAAAGAGTGGGACAACCACGGTTGCCTAGTTTTCCTCCACAGATGAGTAGTTTCTCCATTAAGATATTAGATTTTTTGAATGGAATAGTTATTGTCTATATCCTTTAAGCAATTAGACGGGGGAATGGGAATCCCATCACATCAGCTCATATGTTGGTTAGGAAAGAAATAGGAAAGGTGGTGAGCGTGTTTTTTCAAAAGGGAAGAGGATCTATCTATAAGTTAATGGAACATATGAAATTTTATATGCTAATCGAGAAAATTGGAGTGCAAAAAGAATCAATAGCCGATCACTTACAGAAGAGAAAAGAAAAAAAATAATAGAGACATAAGTACATACCGACTATATATATATATATATATATATATATATCAAGTTAATTATTTATACAATCCTCACCCAATTATCCTACCAACAATGACTTGTAGAAGTCATAATCTTAATCCCTTTTTATTTTTTATTTTTTATATATTTTTATTTTGAATCATCTTTCTTGTCCTATTTTCTAACTCCTAATCTTTCATATTAAGATTAGAGGATACTTTTCATACGTGGCCCATGTATATACACGGTCAGGATATCAGTCTTTCATTTAATAGGAGAGATATAGTTTTGAGACTACACTTTTTTATCCAACGATTAAAAGTATGACCGTGAACACACTGCCTATCTGGAGCTTTTTCCTTTAAAAATATATCTCCCCTCTTATCTATTTTCTTTAGTATTTCACTAGGGTAATTGTGATCTCGACCTCAATCTAGAGTTAGTGTTTGGATCTATCATGACATAGCCCTGAAACAGTACTCAACAAGCTTTTTTATCTTGTAAAACCCTTTTCCGATTTTGAATTAACGGAAAACTATTTTTGATGCAACCTACATTGGCTAAGTTGGAGGCTTGACATATCTTAAGATAGAACCATGGAAAGATTAAGTGGGAGATGTTCAAATTGGGTTAACAGAAATGTTCTTACCTTCTTGATGTTGTCAACAAGCGCCCTTATTGCCTTAAAAAAAAGTGAATAGCCCCTTCCATTGATTGATGATGGGTGCACAAGAACAGTAAAAGTACACTATGATTCACTTTTAAGATGGGTGCACAAGAACAGTAAAAGTACACTATGATTCACTTTTAAGTAGTTGCTATAGAATATAGTAGTACAAGGAAGCTACCTGGCCTGAAGGATGCACTAATTCCCTTCTTCGAACCATCGGTATAAGGAGTACATGACATATCAACATTCCTTCCTCCTTTGGTAAAATGAAACTTAGACTCTCAATATTTTTTTTCCTGGGGGGTATGTTTCTAAACAAAGTATGATTATTGTTGTCAATTAAGAATGTCGATCGAAGACAATTGTCCGCCGAGTTGATCAGTTATCTCATTTATTGTGTGCACAAGTTGTACCCCTTAATTTTCTTTTTCTTTCCTGTCACTTTGGTAATTGTAAAAGCTTTTTTTTTTCGTAACGATGGGTATTCAGACTTTTGCCCTGACTAATCCTATAGGTTCATACTGACCCCACAACTATATGGATTGGATCATTCTGGGGTTAAATGAGAACCATTCAATTTGCACCCATAACAAAAAAGAAAGAGCACTTAACATCCCCTTATGAGTGATCCCAATATAGTAAAAAGAGTCGAATTCAATACCTTTGGTTTTTTGAGGTGTAAACTCCTTCCCAACTAAGCTACCCCTTAGGATTTAGTAATTGTAAGAACTTATGAACATTGTAGTGTAGGATGACCGAAAAAAAAAAAAAAATTGGGCCACCATTAATTAGTTGAACTGACCTTGTACCAATTCTTCCACAAATTGACATGTAGAAGGTCCCATATATTCTTATTAAAGGAGACAAAGTACCTCTCTTTGGATGTTTCCTGATGGATTGGCCTCACCTGATGAGAAATGCTGAGTCAATAAGGTGTGAAACAGTCGAATGCAATAATGACTCGGTAAGAATATAACTGACCAAAATTCACTTAAAAAGAAAAGAATAATGTTTTGAGGGGAAAATGTGGCACACTTAAAGTTGTGTGTGGGAAATCAATTAGAAATGGACGTTATAGTAGTTACTAGTTACCATCAAAGGTATTGACTATTGGCCACCCTTCCCCACCTTCTCCATCGTCTTCGTTTACCAGGCACATCAATGAAACAATTTGCTTTTTACCCCGCTAGCTTTCTACGCCACTGTGTTATGACCTTTTCATGATTAGACATTGAAAATGAGTCATGAGGATATAAATGATCATCATGACTATTGATATAGTTTCGAGCAAAATTTAAAAAAAAAAAGAAAAAGAAAAAAAGTTACAAGGTTAGAGAAGATAACTATAAATATCTTTATTTTTTTTTTCCAACAAAAATATTAGGTATTAACTACGTAATAAAATAAAAATAACAAAAAGAGATATGAAAAAGAACACAATACAATGATTTAATGTGCTATACATCTACAGTAGAACAATCAATTATTGATTCCATTATTTCAATAAAAATTTATAATTCTCAATGCTCTTCCTTACAATATTTCCACTATATATGTATCCTCCGTTTGGTTTGACGTAAAATTTTACATGTAACATTTTATATGTAAAAAAAATTTCAATGTTAATTTCTAAGAGGTAAAATATAGTGGTCTATAAGGGGGATGAGAAAAGAGCTTTGTCTTTCTTTCACTTACTAGAAGCAAACATTGAAAAAAAAAATTATATATAAAATATTACATGAAACAAACGGATCTATAGGGAAACCCTAAACCCTGTAAGTACAAACCCAGTAAAACCAACTACGAAAACGGGACTGCCAAATAACAATGGCAAAGTAAACATTAATTATTTTCTACTTAAGATAATATCAAACTTCACACATAACAAAAAGGAGACCTAGATATATCTCTCCTGTCGCTAGCCGGCCAACCATCCATCGGATAGGCTGAGATGCACCGACCAATGGACGATAGATGTACTGAGCAACAATAGCAAAAGATGGGGTTGAAATCATCTCCAATTGTTGGAGATTCCAATCCACTATCTAGTGATTGGAATTAATCAGGCACATTTATCGATGTATCAATAGACGTGTCCAGTTAACTCTAATAATTGGATGCTGAATTGAAACTTTTAATAATTGAAGACGAATTGAACTCTCTATCCTATCAAAGGGCACTGTTGGGTATGCTTGATCAGCATAGGGTTTTTGCCCAATAGAAGTATGATCAAATGGTTGAGATCGTCTGCATTGTACATGCTACCACCATGTGTAGATGATGGTGATAGGGATAGTGACGATGATGGGATGGTGATGATGTTAATAAGGTCAAAATGATATCAATGTTGATGGGGACAATGACAATGATGGATTGATAGTGAGATGACCTGAGGTTGAGTGTTCGTCTTTCGTGTAAACCTGAAATTATTCCATTATTAAACTCAATTTGCTCCCTTAAAAGAAATCTTAGTATTAGTCTTCTATTGAAACCTTTATTTAATTGGCTTGACAAAATGAACTTTTCCCATTGAAATTTCGCGGTAGTTGAGTCTGAAATGTGGATCCAAATTCCAACTCCCAGCTTTTCTTCTAATGTTGGAAAATGAAGCCATTTTCTACAGTTTTCCCAAAATGTGTAGAGACATCAGTATGAGGGTAGGTGACAAGATAATCATGAACTGAGATTTTTATGTTAGTTTAAAGGTATGGCTTTATTTAGATAATAATGAAGGCTAAAGATATGGAATTCAAGAATATGTTAAGAAGGGACATACACTAAGCTTCAAAGGGACCCTAGTATATATATATATATATATATATATTTGGTTTTTTTTTTTTAATCTTTCTCCTCATTTATATGTGTGGGATTTTTTTTTTTTTTTTTTTTTTTTTTAATTCTTTCTCCTCACTTTTCAATTCCCCTTGCTTTGATTAAGACCAAAATGACATGACATAGAGAAGAAAAAAAAAAAAAAAAAGAAAAGGAAAGGAAAGGAAATAGTTTTCTTAAAAGCACTTATCAAAGGATCATTATTTACTGGATTTCGTTGACTGTTGAAGCAATCAATAAAGAAGTTGAAACTTCCCTAACCCACAAATTTTCCTCCACTAGATAATGTCAACATGGCCAATCTGGAGGATATTCTAACCAATCCAATATCTCCTAAACATTAAATCTGCTGTTTGGCTGCTCCCAAAATGCTTTTCCCCCTAATGCATCTTCTACAATTATTTCCTTGTGAGTGAGAGAGATAGAGAAAAAACTTGAGGTCTGGTGTTTAGACTAGGAAGAGATCGGAATCATCGAAAGCTATCGCCGATGATTCTAATCTGATTTCGTCCTGAATTGGAAAGAATCAGGTTATAAATTGGGAAGAATCAATACGAAAATCCTAAAAAACCTACTTAGAATCACCTGGAATTGGATCAGGCGTAGCTGAGTCGGCCTATCCAATCCCAATTCTTGAAACCTTAGTTTAGATCTACGTACCTTCAAAAAAAAAAATTACCCTTGGGGGTAAAACGAATAAATGGGAATATAATCGAAGATTAATTCGTTAATGATGACTATATTTGGATATCAATAAAAGAAAACAAAAAATTGAGATGGAAGATGTTGAAAGTAGGAGATGAGTTGTAATTTTATATCTATAAGAAACACTTTACACGTGTTGATTTACAAGAGAGCGCTCTATGAGCTGAAAGTATGTCAAATTCCACCTGACCCCCAACATTTTCAAAAGTCTCATCTACTCTCTGAAAGGTTTCCAAATGTCTCATGTACCACCCAAAGTATTTTCACCGTTAGTCAAATAGACCACACCCGTTAGTATAGTCCCGTTAGTTGTCGGGATTAGGACACTATTGCCCTTTTCCCTGTAGTAGAAGACGATAATGCCCCCCCAAGTGAAAATACATTTACTTATCAAATTCTTCTTCAACAGTAAAAGTAAAAAAGAAAAAACCCTGTTTCGAAACCTTTCTTCCCCGACGACTATCAACGGTGGAACCTTCTTTCGTGCCAACAGTGTGTTGTCCATTTGTAGTCGGCGACGACACACAGCAGTGTGTGCTTTATTTTACCAGCAGTTAGCTGCGACAACTACATTGAAGCATCTTCGCCGACGATGGATTCTGCTTCTCTGTAGAAAGGAGAAGAAATCCGCAGAGTCTGCTTCTATTCTCGTACGAGCTACGAAGGAAGCCCTAGATTTCTTAGGGCAAAGATTTGACATCAGACGACGATCGGAAGCCCCCTATCAGAGATTGCACGAACCTCCATTTGTATATTTTTCCCAATCTTCAGGTATGAAACCCTAATATGAAATTACCACAGTCAGTTGCATACAAACATTATATAGTTATGAATTGAATCTTTAGTTATTCCATCACAGTGAAGGAGTGGGTCCAGCCGACAGCCGATAGAACTTTTGTCGATTCCTCGACAGTAAGGTTAATTCATTGTTAATCTGTGGGACTCTGTTTTCTAACATTTTTTATGCGTTTCTTATCCATTCTTTATTCTTTCAAATTTCTTTCAATTTTGTTCTCTCGATAGTGGTGTTTGTCCCCTTCCCTATTTTTTAATCTTAATTTTCATGGAAAGGTTCAAATGTTTGGAAACATCACTATTGTTTGGAAACATTAGTATTGTAGTGCTTATAAACTGCTCCTTTACAAAATGTCTGAAAACATCGCTACTTTACAAATTCTTTATTATCTTGACAGTGGTCTGGAAACAGTAGTGCTGGGGACCAAATCATTCCCCAGCACTATTGTTTGGAAACATAACTTTCGTAGGACTGAGAAACATCACTACTTTAGAAAATTTTTGAAACAAAACATCAATCATTTTAATAGAAAGTTTGTTTAGTTATATCATGCTGGGGACCAAATCATTCCCCAGCACTATTGTTTGGAAGCATCACTTTTGTAGGATTAAGAAACATCACTACTTTAGAAAATTTTGAAAGAAAACATCAATCATTTTAATAGAAAGTTTGCTTAGTTATATCAATCATTTTAATAGATTCTAACTGAATTTTTTTTTCTTCATATAAATAGCATAATGAGTGATAAAGTCAGCATATATTACATGTGCGAGGATCGCACTGAAGTGAAGTTAGTCGATGAAGATCTGTATGGTTGGATTGATGTGGTTTATGATGTGTATTGTATAGTGCTATCTAACATTCCAGATGGTAGAAATGTGACCTTTTCTGTTAGGGCTGAGATACCAAATGGAAGTTACAGAGATGTAAAGGGTGACATAGATGTTTCGGAGTTGAAAATTTTCTTTAAAAAGGAAGGTAAGGGTATCCCCATGCTCATAAGTGAAGTCAGTGTGGGTGAGGCCGTAGTAGAAAATTTCACTATTAATGGCTTGTCAGGAGCAATGATAGGTCGACCACGACGTCGTAGGCCATCTAGGTTAAGGGTTGTCACAGTGCCTTTCGAGGAAGGGCCCAGCACTACCACTGCCGCTGCTACTATTGACAGTGTCACGCCCCTTGCCAGGAAGGGCCCTGCACTACCACTGCCACTACTACTACTATTGTTAGTAGGCAGGCTGAGAAGAATATGGCCAGCAGTACCACCACTACCCCTACATCCACTACAGCTGATAGAGCACATCTTTTGAGGAAAAAAACTGTTGTTAGTAAGCCCGTGAGGAAAGATAAAGACAAAGAACCAGCCATACATCAAAGCAGTGAAGATGATGGTGATGAAGATAATTGGGATATTAATGTTGAGAAGAATATGACCAGCACTACCACCACTACCCCTACATCCACTACAGCTGATAGAGCACCTCTTATGAGGAAGAAAACTGTTGTTAGTAAGCCCGTGAGGAAAGATAAAGACAAAGAACCAGCCATACATCAAAGCAGTGAAGATGATGGTGATGATGGTGATGAAGATAATTGGGATATTAATATTGAAGATAATAGAGAATCTTCAATTGATTCTGAAGAGTCTGTTGATGGAGAGGAAGATGATATGTTTCTATCAGACATGGAGGAAGATGAGGTTGAAGAAGAAATTGGTGTTAGAGACAGAGATCATGATATTGATGAAGTGGAGAGGGTCAACATTCAAGTTGGAGATGAATTTGAAGATGTATATTCATATAGGAGAGCTCTTACAGACTTTATAGTCCAAGAAGGGTCAAATGTGATAAGGATGAAAAATGAGAAAAATAGAGTGACAGTTGTTTGTTCTACGGAGGGGTGCCCTTGGATGATACATGCTGCTGCTAAACAGGATGGGCGTACATTCAAAGTGAAAAAGTATATTTTTTCCCATTCTTGTGGTAGGGTGGAGAAGAATAAAACTGCTTCTTCGGCCTGGATTGCACAGAAATTAGGTAGCAGGTTAAAGATTGATCCTGACATGAAAGTGAAGAGCATGGAGGCTACTATTAAGGCAAGATATGGTATCAAACCTAGTAGAGGCCAACTATACCGTGCACGGTTGATGGCCAAGGATGAGTCTCTTTCAAATTTTAAGCAATCATATGCATCATTGCAAAAGTATGGTGAGTCATTACTAAAAAGGAACCCCGGTAGTTCTTTCAAACTTAAATTTGAAAAAAGGTCTGTTGCAACAAATAAGCCCATCTTTGAGAGAGTTTTTGTCTGCTTAGGTGCATGTAAGAGGGGATTTGTAAAAGGCTGTAGACCATTTATTGGCATTGATGGGTGCCACTTAAAAGGGGCATATGGTGGGATTCTTTTGGCTGCCACAGCAATGGACGCCAATAATGGCTTGTTTCCTATCGCTATCAGTGTGGTTGAAAGTGAAAGTAAAGATAGTTGGACATGGTTTCTGTCTGGGTTATCTGATGCATTCTCTTCTGATCTAAATGGGAAGAGTCTGACATTTATGTCAGACAAACAAAATGTACATATAATTTGAAATTGAATCAGATACATTTAGTTTGATGTTTCAGATTATTGCACTCATAATATGTTAATTTGTTGTAGGGATTTATCCATTTTCTTGTTAAATTGTTGTAGGGATTGTCAGAAGCTCTCACAGATATATTTCCAACTGCCCATCAAAGATTATGCTGTAGACACTTGTACAGTAATTTCAAATTTAAGTACCCAGGAACCCTACAAAGGAGGTTGTTTTGGATCGCATGTAAGTCCTATAGTGCTGAGGGTTTTAAAGCTGCAATGTATGAGATATCTATAGTGAGTAAGGATGCATTTGAGTGGTTAATGAGAAACCCAGTTTCAGCCTGGGCTCGACATGCTTTTGACCATGACATTGTTAGTGACCATGTCACTAACAATATGTCAGAGTGTTTCAACAACTGGATCAATCCCTTCAGGTTTAAGCCTATTCTGGTATTAATTGATGAAATCAGGGAGAACTGATAAAAGGATGCAAAGCAGATACCAGTTAGCCTGTTCATTGAAGGGGAAGTTGACACCGGCATTTCAGAAGCAGTTGGACTTGGCACGAAATGCATCCAGATTTTGTAATGTACTTTCTGATAGGGATGAACGCATAACCACGAGAAAGAAACGAAGATCAAGCAAACACACAACACAGGATTTGCTGTGGTTCAGCACTCAATCCGGAATGCCTACCTCCACCACGAGAGAAACAGAGATTCTTTATTGCCAAGAAAACTCTCTACAATTCTCTCCACCTGACACAGTATCCTCCTTTGCTCAGACCTTACCTAGGTTTTCCAATACAGAGACAATATATAGGGAAACCTAGAAACCCTAATCCCACCACAATTATAAGTTTATCCCCATACATGTAATAGACTCATACCCTAATACAAATACTACCCCTTATAATTACGTGGACCCCACAGAATACAAGACACTAACCCAACAAATCTCCACCTGGCTTGGATTCTGCAAACCACCATGAAGAAAACCCGTTGATGTTGATTCTGTAAACCCGTCTCTGTCAAACCGCTACACCTAAACCAGCATAGCCCACACCCCGTCCCGGGTGTCCCGTCTGACTCACCGCCGCACGATGTGATGTGTCTCCATCTCTCCCACTGCTGCAGCATCACTGGAGAGATCACTTCCACTCACAAAATTCGAAGCAAAAGATACTCGCTTCTTCCCAGATTTGTACTTGTTCACAACTTGGACCTTTTGCATCTTCTGTCTTTCATCTGTACTCCTTGCCTGAGTTCCAACAGAAACACCATCTGTTTCAACACTCCCTGCAAGTCTGTATAGATCGCCAACCATCTGTCCCTGTATCACAACCATGGCCCCTTTGGAGACCTTAAGAACTCCACCTTCAGATGAACACCTGTAGCCTCTCGCATCCAGTGTTCCCAATGAAATTAAATTCTTCCTTAAGTCCGGCACATGTCTAACCCCATTCTCTAACTGAACACATATGAAACGAACAACCTGAATCTAAAATCCAATCTGAAGTATTTGTACCTGATGAAGTAGTGAGAAGGAGATCTCCATCACTCCATTCTTCTGTGACACCAGCAGTAGATGATTTTGCTTCACTCTCCTTGTCTTCCTTTTTCTTTTTATCCTCCTTACGCTTTGGACAATTCCATCTTATGTGACCTTCCTCATCGCAATAATAACAAATTATTTTGCGACCTTGTGACTTGGAGCGACCCTTATTCTTGCCATATTCCTGTCTCCCATTTGATCTTCCTCTACCCTGACCACTAACTGTAACCAAGGCACTACCCTCATCTGACGTCCCCTCACTACTATTTTTCCGCCGTGTCTCATTCATTAGCAAAGCAGCAATAACATCGTCAAGTTTGAGAGTATCCTTACCAAACAAAGTGTAGTCACAATATCATCAAATGAATGAGACAATGATGCCAACAAGATAAGTGCCTTGTCCTCCTCTTCGATCTTCACATCAAGAGCAGACAACTCCGTCAGAATCCTGTTGAACTCATCAATATGCACCTCAAATTTCACTCCATCTGACAAACGAAAGCCATATAATTGTTTCTTCAAAAATAATCGATTTGTCAACGATTTGGACTTGTACCTGCTCTCCAACTTTGTCCAAACTTCTTCTGGATCCTCAAAATCAATGACCTCACGAAGAGTATTGTCCGCCAGAAACAATTGAATCGTACTATTTGCCAGATCCCTTAATTCTAGCCACTCATCATCTGTCAACTTTTCCGACTTGTCGGATTTCTTCTTGAGAGCCTTAATAGTCCCCTCCCGCGTAAGAATATTCTTCACCCGTTGTTGCCACAAGGTGAAATCATTATAGCCATTAAAGGGTTCTATGGAGAAATTTGAACCCTTTGCTGCTATTCTATTAACTCGATCTTTACCTTCTGTGCCTGTCATCAACTTTCAAGAGCTTCAATCACCGTTGATCCTGCACAAGACTGTTCGATCGATATCAAAGACACCGAATCTGCTCGATCTGTGTCTTTCAATGAAACCGTAGCACCCAAAAACCCTTGGGACAATAACCTCTATGTTTTTCCCCTTCTCTTTGGATGATACAATGTACGAACACCGAATCGTACGATCCTTTTTTTTTTTTCTCACCACATTACCGTACAGAGAATGCAATTTAGTTTTTTTTTTCCTTAAAAAAACCTCCCTCTTCTTGTACGGTAATGATGATCACCTTTTTTTTTTTCTTTAATTCCTTAACTTTTCCTTAAGGAATATAGAGAAAAAAACGTAAAAAAAACTCACCTTTTTTCTTGTTCTCTTACCCGTTCCCTCTCTTTCTCCTAGATCACTGATCGGTCTATCGAACCTTGGCTCTGATACCACTTGATAGGGATGAACGCATAACTACGAGAAAGAAACGAAGATCAAGCAAACACACAACACAGGATTTGCTGTGGTTCAGCACTCAATCCGGAGTGCCTACCTCCACCACAGAGAAACAGAGATTCTTTATTGCCAAGAAAACTCTCTACAATTCTCTCCACCTGACACAGTATCCTCCTTTGCTCAGGCCTTACCTAGGTTTTCCCACATAGAGACAATATATAGGGAAACCTAGAAACCCTAATCCCACCACAATTATAAGTTTATCCCCATACATGTAATAGACTCATACCCTAATACAAATACTACCCCTTATAATTACGTAGACCCCACAGAATACAAGACACTAACCCAACACTTTCATGCGGTCCAGATGAATTCGAGATCAGTGATGGAGATGATAGGTTTGTAGTGGATCTGAAGATAAGCATGTGTGAGTGTTGGGCATGGAAAGTTACTGGACTTCCATGTAAACATGCAAGTGCTGCAATCCTGTTCAAGCGAGGAAGATTATAAGATCATGTATCACCATATTTCAGTCCTACAAAGTTTATGGATTGTTGTACTGAGATTATACATGGTATGCCTGGTTTGGCCACTTTCAAAAACACTGGAGATGGTCCTGTCATACAACCTCCAGTTTTTAGGAGGCGAGCAGGTAGGCCATCCAAAAAAAAGAGAAAAGAACATGATGAACAACCAGGTAGTCAAACTAGAAAGCATACATCTTCTGTTAAATGTTCCTACTGTACTCGGATTGGGCACAATTCGAGGACATGTAAAGCAAAGATGGATCATTCATCTCAGCAAGGATCCTCTCAGCCAACATCTTCTCAGCAAGGTACCTCTCAGCAAGGAACCTCTCAGCAAGGAACATCCAAAAGAAAAGTCTTAACAAGTCTGTGTATGCCTTATAAATTAGGAATGCATTTATTTATCCTACTTATTGCTTATTGTTTATGATTCTGTAGCGCAAAAGGCAAGCTAGGCCTGTTTGTTCTCAAATGCAAACTAGATCTCAATCATCTGTGGCATCTCAAGAGCCCTCAGGCAAAAGGGTTGGCAAGACTGGCAAAAAAGGAAGAAAATTTCAGGAGAAAATGGGCACAAGCACGTACGCAGATCTCTTAGATCAAGGTGAAGTAATATCCATTTGATCCATTTTTTATGTGAACTAATAATCTTCTGATGCATTTTCTAATGGCATCTTCTCCCCAATTTTATTTTGTTAATGATTTGAACAGTTCAGAGGAGATGTGGAATTGGGCCTTTGAGCTCTCTTCATTTTTTTCAAAATATTCATTATTGTTGGGTTGTGACTTTGTGTTTTATTAATCCTCTGTTGATAATGTATATTTGACATCTCTTTCACAGGATATGGAGCTTTGCCTTGATGAGATCATGCTCAAAAGAAGCTGCTTGGGAATATGGACTTGTCGGACATAATTCATATAGGAATATTTTGCTTGGGAATATGGACTTTTTTTTTCTGTTTTTTGTTCACAACACAAAGACATGTACTGTTTACTCAATTGGAAATGGAACTGATGTGGATGAATGTACGAGACTTGGCAGGTATCGGCCAGACTTTATGAGCTGGCTATGGAACTACTGACCATGTACGAGACTTGCTAGGTTACTTGCTATGGAAATGCCTCACTCTTTAACTTATCATTCTATATTACAATATGAAAATGAATTTCTAAAAATAGAATACATTTTAAGAATACAATACCAAATTCTCAGTGCAACAGGAAAGCATACCTTAAGTAGATTTAAAAGCAATTTTTGTGTCATGCTTTCAGTTGCCTTCATTTACATTGAAAGAACTTGATTCAGTAAGTAGGAAATTCTCTTGACTCAGTTGGGAGAGTTTGAAGGTCAGAATTTTCCACCTCCTAAAAGGTGTATTAATTGGAGTGGGTTATGGCAGAAGTATCAATCCATGAACAGATACTTGGATTCCAGGTTCTCCTCCTATGAGGGCCCCTTTTCCATTGCCTCTCAATTCCCCTTCTTCCATTGCAGACCTGATTGATAGCTCTACTAAAACATGAAGAGCTGAAATTTGGTGACCAAAACTGGTGGCCTTAGCCATCTTATCTATTCCACTAGCATATTTGCTAGCATCCTTCAGAAGCAATTTTAAGCATCCTATGGATATAGCAAGGAGTTGCAAACATTTTTGCATCTGATTATTATGCTTTTGAATAATCAATGTGTATTGGTCTCCTCAGGAGAATTCCATTAAAGTTAATGTCTATAGCTCTTGTCTTGGATCTCTATGTCATTCTAGTGGGGGTGGAGTATTTAGATATCACAATGACAACTTCATATCTGATTTCTCTGACAAGCCCTTCGAATTGCAAAGAGAAAAAGGGTTAGATTCAACTGATTCTTGAAGGAGATTCTTTGATTCTCATCAATCTATTGAGACAGAATAGCAATGATTAACAAAATTTATGGTGTATACATTTCTTTCTAAAAAGTTTCCCACAGACCTTATTTGAATTTGTACCCTATCAAATGGGAGAGGGGATTTTCTGTATCATAGGTCTTGCTTGGCATCCTTAACTAACATAAGAATCTTAAGATGAATTCTTCTACTCCTCATACATATAAGATACTGCCCGAGTAATGGCTTACAAACCTTGACAATTAATCCTCTTGTCAAGTTAATAATGGCTTTAAGCTTAGATGAATCTTGATACTGTTAACCTGTTTGCAAAATGGTTATACTAGGGGGGGAACACTCTTCCTGGTATAGGGAAGCATTCAAGAGGATCAGAGTATCAAAACTCTTGCATAGGACTCCATGCATTATTTTGGGCTGTGGTAAATGAGGATAAAGAAGAGAAACAAGAATGATGACGTCCTAATCAAATATAGAGTTTGAAAAGAGGATATCTCCGTAGTGTACATTGACAGAAACTAGTACATCATAAAAAGTGAGGTAACCTAAATTCTGACTACCATAAGAGTTGTACAAAACCTACAAGCTACAATCAAATAATCAGTTCTTTCTTTAGGATTCTTCAATTCTAACTTTTCGACAACTTCGAGGAGCTCTTCATACAACTTAGAACTTTATGCATTCACTCTAATGGCTCCTCTTAGGTAACCTTTCAACTAAGCCGGGGACGTACTTCTACCACTTGCTATATTTGATGCTGTCATCTGTCAGCTTTCTCCTGTCTGCTGGGAGCATTCCCCTGACTCAGCAATTACATGTGTAGTGCTACCACCCTGAGAACATACCGTTGTGTCTAACCATTCGAACATCCCACATCCACGATTATCCACCTGCACCAAGACAATTATACAAGAAAGCTATCATTGAAAATGACAATTAATTATACATGACGACTTTCATTGAAAAAGACATTTAAAAACACAGTAGATTAACACTGACTCCTGTGGAACGTGGGCAACATCGGAATTGTCGTCCATTGTTTATTGTTGTTTTTGCCGTTCTAACTTTGCATTGCCCTGCTCCACATGGGCATTGATTCAATTGGTCCAACCACATAACAAAGCTTTGACATCTTGGGCATCGATAGTACTTCCTCCCCTGATTTTTCCCATTAATAGTTGTACATGTCACACATGTGATACCACAAGACTCACATTTCGCATCCATATTGTCAATATAATTCAATCAAGCAAGCAGAGTGAAGATAAGATCAAGAGCCTTGCCGAATGGTTCTTCCCTGAAACCCTCATAAGATGGATGGTCAGTATCAACCTCACCAGAATTCCATCATGAAAATAGACTATTCACAGCAGGATTGATAGACCACATCAACATCACATAACATTTTACTCAAAGGGGAATTAAATGGAAAATATATTTCTAAACAAAATGATGCAGGTTACAGACAAGGGAGAAGGATGGAGAAGGACACGACAAAATACCCAGAGAGAGAAAGGGCTAGTAAATTTCCGTTTCCAGATATGGAGAAGGAAACGGCAAAATACCCATATTCTAATGGTTTAACGGATGAGAAACCTGAAACATTCATGGATTTCTCTCATAAAGGGATTTAACATGATAAAAGCAAGAACATTGCTTGAAATAAGCAAATATGGAGGTGGAATGACGGGTAACAGTTTCACAAAGAAAAAACTTGTGAGATAGGAATGGCATGAAGCAGTTTCAGAAACAAAGCACAACGATGGAAATACTAACCGGACTTTGGATGTTGCCGACGGGATACCGAAGCCGGACTTTGAATGCTGCCGACGGGATACCGAAGCTTCGAAACTGGAGACTCACCGAATAGCAATAGAGAAGAGACGATGGAAATATGATATTAGGGCTCTGAATCGAATAGAATTGCAATAGAGAAAGAAAAGAAATTTGGAGAAAGAAAAAAGAATAGAAAGGGGTAAATTAGTAACTTTATCTCATTTAATGTTTTAAAGTTTCAAATTAAAAGGGCAAGACTGTCCACTTACATATTCAGTCAAGTCTGTCAGTTAAATGAGGCCAGTTAGATTTTCTAGAAACTATTGGGTAGTAAGTGAAATTTGACATAGTTTTTGGGGGTTAGATGAAATTTTTTCTAAAAGTTAATACATTTGAATTTAAATTGTTATAGTAATCAATTAGTAATCAATCATATATTTCTCTAACAGAAGAGAGATGATCATATAAATTAATCATTGTCTTATCATTATTCTTGTTTTATTACACTTATCTTGGTAAAATCTTATTGAAACTAGAATTAGTGAAAAAAAAAAGGTGTAACTTTATCTTTTTGCCTTTCTAGAACATTATAATTTTTTTAAAATAAAAGTTAATCTTGTCATTTCAAATGTTTATTTCAAAAGCATATAATTCCGTGCTAACTTTGATAATGAAATTGTGATAAAATTAAACTTAGAAACTTTTTTTTTTAATATTTACTTTAAATAACCTTTGGCATTAGTAAGGGAGCACAAAAGCTAAAAGGAATAGAAATCTTAACAACGAAGTTTGTTCTTTTTTCTTTTGTTATAATTAATAGTGGATATTCAGACCTTTGGTCTGACTAATCCGACAGGTTCATATTGACCTAACAACCGTATGGACTGAGTCATTCTAAGATTAAATGAAAACCATTTCATTTACATCTATATGAGTGGTCCTAAGATAGTAAAAAAAAAAAAAAGCAAACTCAGGACCTGCCTTCTCCATCTATTGACTGAATTTTATTTAAAAAAAAGAAAAAAGACAGAAGACAATAAAAAATAAAAAAAAACTTACCAGATTCTTAATTGATCCTTTTTTGTGACAATAAATTGTATACTATATTATATTTCTTTTCTTTTCTCACCTTGACAAACAAATACAACCTGAGAAGGGTAATTTGGGTAAAGAAAGCAGAACTCCTTAGTAATCGTACGTACAATGGCTTTGTAACTCGACAGCTGTTTCACAGTGGGACGGAGAGCTCCAGTGTCCGTAATTTACTTTTTACCGAGAACTCGACACCTTTCAACCTTTTACAGTCGGTAACTGTACGGTCAATTATTTTTTTCCCGTAAAGCTCGCCGTCAAGCCTTTCCCGTCATCTGGGTCAAGGAGATTATTGTACCTTCTAGCCAATCAAAGCTTGACACGTCTCGCCTCTTCTTGCGTATGTTTTAGACATGAGATCTTCCCCTTCTTACCACTATAGATCTGGTCTTTGTCAGAGTTTACGTAAGTCCCATCGTTGCTGCTTTGAAAATTATAGCATAATTAGTACCAGATTTCACAAAATTAACGAAAGTACCCCTCACCTCTGTTACTGATACTGCGGAGGTTTCCTTCCTTCCCCAAACATTTTAGATACTTTTGGGGAGAGAGAGAAAAGCATTATACAATTGAGGGAGAAATACTTTCAATGTGGGCTCACTTGATTAGGATGTGAGAGAGCATGAAAAAGTATCCTACACAGGACTTGAGAATCTTTTTTCTATATAATGTTGTTTTTTTTAAGATACATTGATGGTCCCTTTTGCAAGTGATGAGGCTATTTTAGGGCATGAGTGTATTCACATGTTTTGCCATTTCATTGTTTTATTTATTTATTTTTATCTCTAGTTTCAATTCATTCTATGATAGGAAAATAATGCATTCTTTTGCCAATTTTTTCCTATAGTCCCAAATAAAAAAACCATGGTCATTACTCTTTTAGCTGGTGCAAGAAAACATGCCATGTTCTCCTTGTTGCAATGTATTATTGAGTTTTAAATGTTCTATATGGAGATTGTGAGAGGTGGCAAAATACATGGAAACATTGCCCCCTTATTTATTGTGCGCAAATAATTTTTCTTTGTGAAGATTTCTTTTATAGAATTGCCGTATTGACTTAATATTTTGATTGTACAAAAAGAGATTTTTGTAGTGTTTTAAAAACATAATTTCATATTTTTATGCACTGAGCATCTTTAAAAAGGATGTCTTAATGTACGAGGCTTTCGATACCACAGGGTCTAGAGAGGGATAGAATATACGCAACCTTACACCCATAACACGAAAAAGTTTTTTTTTGTGTTTCAAAGTCGTGGCCACAAAGTCGCAATACATTGAGCATCTATTTATTCATAAAATTTTGATGAATATTTGAACGGAAGAAGCTATAATCTTTTGTGATAACAGATGCTTCTTATATATAATACATAAATTCTCTAAAACTCTGACCCAACCCTCTTAAATTTACTATGCAATAATGCAAAAACAATGATAGACCGATGCTCTCTTTGGTATAGTTTATATTTATGTTTATGAGTTATTTATAACAAATTATTAATGAAAATAAATTATGAATCATAAATAATAACCGTTTAATGCCACTAGACATAAAGAAATAAAATAGATTATCACAATAATGATAAATACATACCAAACAACTGCATATGTCATAATGTATTATATAAATAATTCTATAATACATACCAGAGAGAGTCTAAAATATTTTATTTGGAGAAAAGAGGAACATGGATGTAAATCTTTCCCTATACATAAGCAAATAAATAACCTTTTATACCTAGGCAAGATACTCCTTTTTTTTTTCCCATTCTTTTACATCAATATAAGTAAATTGAAAGAACCAACCATGTCAAGAAGAAAAAAAAAGAAGTTAAATTCTAAGAATTTGGAGTTGAAATTATGCATTTTTGAAGTGCATGAATATTAAAAATAATATATTTCATTGTTGTGATTGGAGAGTAAAAAATTCAATAAGGGTTATGCATGCATGTGCACATTGTAATTGTATGGCTTTGAATTTTTTAACTCACCTTAATTTCCTTTCTTTTTTTATTCTACTGTAGTTGCATCATCATATCTATTTAGGGTAAAAAAATGAAGAAAGTCATAAAATAAAATTAATGTGGTAGTATATAAATAAGAGTTCATTTATAAAGGAGGAAGAGAGCAGGCGTAAGCAATAAAGGAAGACAAGGAAAGGTAACAATCACAGGTTGCAAAATTTATTAAGACGCAAGGGTAATTTGGTCATAAGAAAAAAAAGCCATACTTACAGGCATAGAGATTATCCACTGGTAACTCGACACGTGGTAACTTGAAAAGTCGGAGTGTTTTAAGGTTGGTGTTGACGTTAGAAGTAACTAAAATTTAAAAAAAAAATATATAAATAAAAAATGAAGGAAAAGACATAGAAAGTGAATTAATAATAATAAAAAAAGGGAGGGACAATCTGAGAACCCAAACATGATACAACACACACGCCCTTTGCTTTAATTCTGGTGAGGGAAACCTAAAAAGCTGAGTTCCAAAGCCACAAGTGAGCAAGACCGATGATGAAGATAAAAGGAAATAGCACTGTAAGGGTTTCCATTTTCCATCTTCTGTGTTCTCTAACCTTTTTCTCTCTTTATTTTGTTCTTTGTTTCTTACTCTATTTCTGCAACATAAAGGACATCTCATGAAAGAAGATCTAACTCCAAACTGAGACCGGCAGAGGAGATTTCGAGAGGAAGAAACGAAGAAAAGAGAAGGAAAGGTTCATATAAATATAATATAAGAAACAAAATCTATAGAACTACATTTGTTTATCAGAGAGAGAGGTATAAAAAAGGGTAAACAAAAAAGAAAGAAAGGAGAATGGGAAGAGGACGAGTTGAGCTGAAGAGGATCGAGAACAAGATAAATCGTCAGGTCACGTTTGCGAAACGAAGGAATGGACTTCTGAAGAAAGCGTACGAGCTCTCTGTTCTCTGTGATGCTGAGGTTGCTCTCATTATCTTCTCTAACCGAGGCAAGCTTTATGAGTTTTGTAGCAGCTCTAGGTATGCTTTCACATCTCTCTCTCTTTCTCTCTATCTCTTTCATTATGCTTTGATGATCTGCAATTTTGACTGATTTGCTTTCTCTGAGTTTGGATTCTTTTTCATTTTCACTTACTTGATAAGAGAACACGCCCTTTAGGCCTTTTTTTTTTTTCCTTGAAGATCTGCTCCCTGGTGCTACTTTCTTTAGTTTTTGTGGACTTTTGGTGGAGTCCGCTAATGAAAAATGTCCGCTTTTTGTTCTCTTTGTCTCTGATTTCTTTTTTAGCTTTCTTTTTCTTGTGTCTTCATTCATTGTCTGTACTGAAATCTGAATTGTGATGTAGTGAGATCCGAGTCAGAATGGAACTTTTGTTTGTTGTTGTGTACTTATGGATTTGGTATTGGTAATCCATTTTCTGTATCATTAGTTGTTGGGATTAGAGTGGATTTGCATTTGGCTTGGTCTTGGATTTCGAGGTTAAGCTCTCGATTTGACATCCTGATCAGCAAATTGCAATTCTAGGATTCTTAGTGATTTTTCTTTAACCTAATCTCAAGCCTGCTAAGTTGTTTGCCACTGATTTCTTCTAATGAAGCTGTCGTTGAAAAATAATTAACTAAAACCTGGTTGCCGAGTCATCTTTAGTTGTTAGGAGTGTAAGGCACTGTTTTATTGTGTCATAGGTAGTTATTCATTGTTGAGTCATCTTCTAGTTCTGAGTATTTTACTTTTACTGCTGGACATTGGAATTTGTTCGGAATACTTCAAATAAATATATCCGTTACCAAACTTTTTTCTGGTTCTAAAAGTTAGGGATTGTCAGTAGTGAGCATAAGGGCGCTGTTTGCATGCCTACGTTAAGTTTGATTTTTAGTTGGTCCACTTATACGTTCTTTACTGTATAATATATTTGGTTCAGTGAGGATTGAATCTATCTTCCTATGCTCTTTGTAGCTGCCTTACTTACAACATGACTATACTGACTGAGACGATAGCGTATGTATGCATGAATGAAACATAAAGACAATGTCTGAATAGTTGAAAGCAGGAAAAAACCGAAGGTCCTTGATTTGCAAATTACCCTAATAGCATGGATAGTTGTGCCGGAATTTCCTAAGAGAGTAGTTTTGTTTATTTGATTGACGGATAGTTGTCAGTCCACACTCCACATTATGTTCAAAACCTCAAGATTATTTCTTTTTCATTTTTTTTGATGATATAGTGCAGTGGGTTGGTTTACTTCTGAAGATATTAGGTATGTTTTATTACTGTTATATTGATTATTTATTATTATGATCACATTGTTAATGATGATATATAAGTCTCCCACACTAATGAGATGTATATGGGTATTGAACAGCTCTGACAAGTTTTAGTAACCAATTGTTTTTTTTTTTTTTGGGTAGAAGTTATAGTAACCAATTTATAAGCTGTAAATTCTAAGAAGAGATCACCTCGGGATATTGCTGTAGGTATTTATCTGCAAATTTCACAACTATGACTTTTATGATTTCTTTTTTTCTTTTTATCTCCATAATTTGGGTTCCTTGCCCTTGTCAAATATTCAACCTGTTTGTCTGTCCTCTTGAGTATTTAAGCTATTTATATATGTGATACCTTTTTGACATGACTCAATTTCTAGCTAAGGATCATCTGACCTTGCATCCAAATAGATCATAATGAAATTGAGCTCAGATCCTCTCCTTATACATAAACCTTTCACGTGAGCTTACCACCTTACATCTGCGCTTTTTTACCTAGTAAAAAGGACATTATTTTGGAAGAAAAATGTATAATTGTTTGGTGATGAGTTCACCTAGTAATTCCAAGCCATGGTATCTAAATTAAGCCTGAGGTTAGTAGTGGACTCAACCTTTTTTTTAATATTTTTTATGGTGTTGTCTCATCGAACGGGATAGTCTTGAGCTCGCTGAAAAACTTGCAAAGAAGGAAGGAAAAGGACTCCGTGAATGGCAGGGCCTAGATGCTCCGAAACCACTCCGATGCCTGAGTCAGTTCGGTGAAACAAGCAATATGGAACAGTCATAAATGTGGCTGCTCCTTTTGTTAGAGAAGGGAGTTCAAGTAGTTGCCTTAGCTCAAGCTTGGGGATGAAAATATGTATGAGGATGAGAGAGTGTTCTCTAAGAGTCAGGAGTGTTGGAGAGAATTCGATCCTTGCTATCTTGTTCAAATCTTCTATATAGCCCAAGATGGAGAATGGCTTGATGTCCGCCATGTGTCTTGATTGAGGAACACAAGATCTTCTTAAGGATGGATTGTCTCTCTGTCTGATTGGAGTGGCAGTAGGCAAGCATACACTGACATGGCAGGTATGGGTTGATATGCTGGGGGATCATGTAATTTACCTCTTAAGATATGAGAGAGAATTTTCCTCCAATTAGGTGGATTGATAGACATGATATGCATTTAATGCTCATGGTTAGCATTTAATGCACATGGCCAACGTGTATTTCTCTGAATTAACCCCATGCCAGGTTGACTGTTGGATTATCTCACATAGAAATGCCATGTGGTTGATGGATGTCTTTTGCTATGAGTAGAACAAATCTTATGTGCATCGGTCCGAGGCATTCATGGAACATGGGTGGCACTGTACTGCTATATAATCTTGATTGCCCTTGCCTCGGATGTGATAATACATCTAAGGCGATGATTTCCATGTCTCAAGACTAGAATGCTTGGCTCTTTTGGGTGCCTCAGAAGGGTGTTCATGGCCAATTCTAGATCTAGCTAGTGTCTCTTGGTAGTAACATATCTAGGCGGTACATGTGTCATGTGACTAAGGGTGGATATAATCTCCATATCATATGGTATAGGGTTAGATTGAAAATAGAAATGCATTACAATTGGACCTAATAGAATGAACATCAGGTACAATGTAGATTAAACCCAGTCACTTGAGTCTAATCCATTTCCAAACATTTGTAACGTGTTTACAAGTTCTTACTTTCGCAGGTGTTGGCCTGCAAACCAGAACTAGACCACCTGGGGCCTTGTCCACTTCCCTAACCAATTTCTATTTTGGTTTTAGGTAACCTTTAAACGAATCTCTACTTACTCTGATTAACAGAAAGATGTAACAATTGTTCATTTGAGGATCCCTAGGAAGGAGATCCAAAAGGTTTTTAGGACAAAACTATCATCCATGTATAGCAGGATGATTTGGGGGCAATGCATTGGAACACGTAGTGGCTTAGTCATGGAGAAGGTTGAAGGATTCTTGAAAAGAACACACTTAGTACTTTATAGACAGACGAGAAATAAAAAGTCATAAAGAAAAGAAATGAGTTCAAACTAATATGCTCAACAAACAGTTTTGATCATAATGTATCCCTTGTGGATGACTTTGTAAAGTTTCTATGCTAAAAGTTTGAATTAATAGATGGAGGGATTTCTAGGTGTATAATGGGGGCTTATAGACTATTTCATAGTTGATGTAGGACTAAACTCCGAACACTCCCCTGGACGTGTGGTAGATGTACTATAGACACATGGAGACTGGAGATGGTGATGGAGACTGGAGATGGTGAAAATTTGTCTGATACCATGTAAGGTTTTGTCCCAAAGTTTAAACTAGTAAGTGGAAGGACTCCCAAATGTATAATGGGACCTATACATTATTTCGTAGTCGATATGAGGGTAAACTCCGAACAACTCTGAGTGTCTCGTGTGGTGTTTGTTTAGGTGTAGAATAATGAGAAGATGATGAATGAAAGAATACCTATAGTTTGTAGGAGCACAACTTTGTAATTGCTCCTCCTTAATTATTTGAGATGCTTCAAATTGCTCCTTCATAGTTGTCAAAGTGGATTGCAAAATGTTATGACAAACACCAACAAAAAATGGGGAACAGAGATAGAGACAGAATGCATAATAAGAGACAACACAGATTTACATGGTTCGGTCAAGGGATGTCCTGCCTACATCCATGGGTGAAGAACTCAAGATAATTCATTATGTAAAGGAGGAATACAATTAGGAAAGGAGAATGCATACAACACCACACCCACACACGAACAGCAGCTTAAGTTCTTACTTACTTCTCTGTTCGTCTTAGTTGATCTTACAAGTTTCTCCCAAATCAAAATGTTCTAGCTTGTTTCCCTTGCAAGAATATGCTTGTCTTAACTTGCTCCCCAAGAATGGAACATTCTTCTCAAAATGTGTCAGGTCCATACCGCAGGGACTCTACCCCCGCACCCTATATCGGCCCAAACCTCTACTACCATCATTGGCCTTAAGCTTTCTTTGCATTTGGGTCGCCACAAAATTTTGTCGGAAAGAATCAAAGTGCCAAGCGGGTCGGGGAATTCAATACACCCATAACGCAACTATACCGCTGAAAAAAAGGAAAAACAAGATACGTATAAGTTTAGAAAATAAATGACAAAATACCTTTTGTACATGAGAATTAACTAAAGACATGTAACAAAGATTTAGTATACATCAATACTAGCATTTTGACAAGATTCACATCATCTTCTCACATATGAACAAGGTTGTCAAGCATCCCCTAGGCATCAAGACAACTTGGTGGTGCCTTGGAAACTAGGGCGGTTTCATAACTCTTCTCCACCGCCCTTTTACATCTAAGGGCCAGAGCAGACACGTGGAGTTCACTGAAAGATAAAACGGCGAAATTGATTTCTTGCAATGCAATGTGTTCTGGGAGAGAATTCCATAATTCACAAATTGGATTTTTCAAGGGATAAATCTGTTTTACTAATTTACTATGAAAGCTAATCCATAAACCAATCTCTCAACATTTTATATCATATTGACTTTGACTCTTTGTTTATGAGATCCTGGCAGACAAAGCTATTTGAATTTGAATTGATATTTTTAATTATTACTCATTAATTTTAACTCTTAGTAATCTATTATCCTTATGCATGAAGAAAATTAATTCGGTTATTGTGGTTGGACTCCATTATGAATTTGGCCTAATTGTTGTGACAACTTTGCATAAGAAATAAATAAATAAAAACCACACTTTTAGCTATTTAAAGAGTCCTTAAAAAAAAGTAAAAGATTTTGAGTACAACTATATGCATGTACATTACCGTAGCTTCTGCCATCAGGTGGGGCAAGGGGACAGTGTTTAATACCGAACTTGTTGCATCTACTAGATAAAGGACCTGATGCACGACTATGGATGTACATGGCCCGTGAATAAAAAATGGTTCCTAAAAAAAAAAGAAGGAAAATTTAAGACCACTTGATTGCACAATGTCAAAGAAGCAGCTGGTGTTTACTAAAACCCTTAGATACGTGTTAGAAGGATAAAAGGAAAAGAAAAGAATAAAAGAGTAAAAAAAAAAAAAAAATAGTAACTTTCACATGACCAAATTTGACAACCACTGAATTCCCTTGGTTAGATGGATAAGTATCACATTAATTGACCGTGTTGGACCAATTCTATGACTCAAGGGACTGAATAAAATGCCAATCAAAGGACTCGGTTCTGGATTATGTTCAATATATCTAAAACGAATTGAAACTGAATCGATAAACTAAAAGCGAACAGATTAACACCTTTACTTTTTAGGTTATAAATGTTAAACAACAGAGGCTTTTTAGTATACGTATCACATAAATGTTTAATAATGTGAATTTCCACTCGATTGACTGAAATATTCATTTATTATTATAATTGTAAAACTTTTGTACCTATCAGTTAATCTTCCTTAATTAGAGGAGGAACTTCACATTCTTCAGAGTCTTATGATAGTGTTCATATCATTTTAAAATGCATATACACTACAATGATAAAATTAAATATGCATATTAAAGACACCAAGCAAAGTTGATTGGTATATAAATCCTGTGAAGGTGTATAAGAAGGACATGGTTTCAGAACACTAACGGCTAATCCCACATATCTAGTCCTATTTCCCCATAAGAAAAGAAAAGATTGGGGAGGGAAAGGGTAGAAAGAAGTACTTATTCTGGGATACGATTGGCGATGTAAGCATCCTTCGAGTCAATATAAGTCAGGTCTTCTTCCATAACCCTACCCATTTTTTTTATAAATAGGTTGTAGGCCTATAAACCAAGAAAAAAGATAGGTATCATTTTCATAGCCAGATGGTTCTCACCCTAAACACATCCTCCTAATTTTTCCATCTGGTAAGCTGATTTGGCAATTCCATGAATTGGCATTTTTCTTTTTATTTTCCTTTTCATTTCATCAACCATTTTTCAAACGTTTCATATTTCCAACCATTTCACAAATCATTCTCATAGGTTTATTTGATCTCCTGATGTTCTAACTGAAAGTCGACATATAAGTAGAAAACTTGACCTTGATCTACCCACATAATTTTGGTTCACCTGATCCAAAGGTGGACCCTACAGGAAACTGGAACCCTTGTTTTTAATAAGTAAAAATAATAGTGTAGGTAATGGTTTTCACAATCATAGATTTGAAAATTTGGCTATTCGCAAGCAACTCAATTAAAATCCATATAGATAAGTTGGGGATAAAATTTAAATCAATCCATAGTTAGTAAATTCGTGTTTAATATGCGAATTATACGTGTTTTAAATTTTTAAATGCATTTTTACAAACTATTGCATAAATTCTAAAAAAAATCATTTTTTTATATTGAAACGTATTAACACATTTTTAACACGTATAGCTATATTAAGCATGAAAAAAAACACACACACACACACACACACACACACATACATATATTTCCCCTTTCTCTTTCTGTCGTAATACTTCGATTTTTTCCCAAATCCTTGAAACCCCACTATCGAATGAACCCTTATGGCTTTGATATGTGTTTTATGTTAATGAGAAGATGAATTTATGTGAAATTTCATGCATTGTAAGTTTTGTTTGTATATAAATTTGTATTTATATGTTATTATTCTATTTGTTGAATGATGTAGAAGTCTATTGCATAGTGAATATATGTCCGTATTTTCAATAAAAATGTTGTCGTATTAAACAACTGTTAAACATGTATGTATTAATACGGTATGCATTTTTTTGAAAAGGATTTTCGTTCATATATATATCCCCAACTTACTAACTATAACCAATCAAAACTCAAAAAACTCAGAAAAAAGACCGAGGAGGAGCAAAATTTCTTCTACACTTAAATAAAAAATCTACCTATACTAAGTGATGTAGTCCAAATACGAAGATCGGCCCGCATCAAAGCCCAAGCTCACAAAGCCCATTTGGCCCAAGACCAAGGTATGAACCAAGCTACAAAAGAACCAATGAACCTGACCCTTGCTCCTTAAAACCAGCCTCTTTTTGGTGATCTTTCAAGTCTCTAGTGGAGAATGATGTGGCATTTTCTATTCAATGTTTCTAGAGTCTTCTCTACATTGGAGCTTGCATCAAAACATTAAACCTAGCATCAATACCTTGGACCTTGAATCAAGACTTTGGAACTTGCATCAATGCTCATTAGAGTAACCCCTTGCATTGGAAGAATCTTTTTTTTTTTAATCTATCATTTATTGTTTTCTATTTTGTATTTTTAGTCCTTGGATTTAAGGATATGATTGTCTTTTTTATTTTCTCTATTATGCCTATAAAAGGCCACCAAAGTAGTTTGTATTGCAGAGACAATTTGAAGTGATTCTTATGAATGAAATTTGCCTAAGTGCAATTCTTGAACCTAGAAGAGTTCTCCTTTGAAACCTTGAATAAGTTTCATTCTATCCTAGAAGAGTTGAAATTTTATTCTTCACCTACATCTTACAAGAGTTGTAGGCCACATTTGGAGTTGATTTACATCGTAGAAGAGAAGTAAGTCACCCCACCTTCACTTCAATCAATTATATCCTTTTCACCTTTAAAAGAAATTCCAAAATTTATTTTCGCACTTCACTTCCCTTTTGGTTCTTTTGATTTTATATAAATCCACTCTCCTGATCAATTATTTCCATAAGCCCAAAATCGACTTACATCATTTAGTATCATAGCAAAGGAGGAGAGACATTATGGGTCCAAAATTTTGAGGTGGTCGAGGTAGTCTAGGTGGCCGAGGTAGTCGCACTACCACCATCAATGATGATGCATTAGCACAAGCCTTACAAATACAACAACAAATGCAAGAACAAATTCAGAACCTTACTCTCAAGGTTCAGAGACTACGCGAAGGTAACAATCCACCAAATTCAAGAGGAGATAGATCCGATGATTCCTTGTTAGAAGGATCCAAACCCATAACAAGAGGGTTTCGTCCACACTACCCTCAAGGAGGTCGAGAACAGGACTGGGAAAAAGAAGTCAATAGGGATATTCTGGAGTTTTCAGGTACTGATTCTCCTGATGAAATTCTTGATTGGTTAACTCTTGTAAATGAAGTTTTTGAGCATAGAAATGTCCCAGACAATCGTCGGGTTGGCATCATCTCCATGCGCCTTCGAGGCAAGGCCATCGCTTGGTGGCAACGTGAGAAGCAAACACGTTAATCCATTGGCAAAGCTCTCATCACTTCATGGAGAAAGATGGAAGACAAGATGAAAAAAATACTTCCTTCCCAAGGGATATAAGAGAGAGATCTATCAACGGTACCAAAATTTGATACAAGGTACACGCACGATAGACCAATACACCAATGAGTTCAATGAATTGGTGATTCGTAACAACATCATAGATCCAGAAGATGTACTTGTGAACAAATACTTGAATGGGCTACAATCTTACATTCAAGAAGCCCTTGAAGTCCTTGATATTTGGGATGTGGCAGATGCACATCAAAGAGCCCTTAAGGTGGAACGTTCTCGAGGTCGGAAACAACAATCTACTTTCACCTCCAATCGATCAAATCGAAATCCGGTGAGTACTACTAAATCAAGTAATTCTTTTGATCGTTCCTCTAATATGGAAAAGTTGTCTATTCAACCAAAGGTTACTAATCCTACTGCCCAAACCAGTTCAAGTTCCTCTATCGGTACAAAATGTTATTCTTGTGGAGAAATTGGCCACCGATCAAATAATTGTCAAAATTTCAAAAACTCTCATAAGGGTCAAGGTGCCTTGTTGGGTTTTGAGGACCAAGAAAATGAATTCTATGCTGAGGATGTCGGTAATGATGATCTTTTAGAGGAAGATCATAAAGAAGATGGAGAAGTACTCCATGTCGATATCGGAGAACTCCTCATGATGAGAAAGATATTTCTCACCCTAAAGCAAGAAAATGGAGACCAATGATTGTGTAACAATATCTTCCACACAGCATGTACCATTTTCGATAAGGTATGCCAACTCATTATTGATTCCAGATGTTGTTAGAATGTAATTTCAGAGGAGGCGACTCGAAAATTGAAATTGGACTTGAAAGAACATCCTACACCATACAAAATGTCTTGGCTAAAGCGAGGTAGTGAGGTAACCGTTTCCAAACGATGCCTTGTTCATCTTTCCATTGCATCTATATATTATGATAAAATATGGTGTGATGTATTGCCCATGGATGCTAGTCACATCATTCTTGACCGTCCTTGGAAATTTGATCAAAGAACTACTCATGATGGGAGGAATAACACTTATTCTTTTGAATTTGATAAGAAAAGAATTATTTTGGCACCTAGCAAGGAGCCTCTCAAGTCTCCAATGATGGAAAATTCTCCAACCCCAAATTTGCTCACAATAAAGGATGTAAAGGGTATTTGAAAGGGGTAGATGTTGTGTATATAATGCTAAACAAATCGAAGTATGATGTACAAATGTCAACCATCCCAGACCAAATGAAACCACTATTAAGTGAGTTTCAAGATGTATTTCCATTCGACTTACCCTCTGGTCTCCCTCCGATGAGAGAAATTCAGCATCAACTTGATTTGATACCCAGTGCACCTCTCCCCCATCTACCTCATTATCGGATGAGTCCAACCGAACATGCTAAGTTGCAACGGCAAGTCATAAAACTTTTATCTAAAGGGTTCATTTGAGAAAGCCTTAGTCCTTGTGCTGTGCCTGCACTCTTAGTGCCAAAGAAGAATGGAACATGGAGAATGTGTGTACCGAGCCATCAACAAGATCATGGTCAAGTATCGTTTTCCCATTCCCCGCCTTGATGATCTCTTGGACAATCTATCTGGCTCTACCATTTTCTTAAAGCTTGATTTGAAAAGTGGTTATCATCAAATCCAAATCAGATCGGGAGATGAATAGAAGACGACTTTCAAGACCAAAGATGGACTATTTAAATGGCTAGTCATACCATTTAGATTGTCAAATGCTCCATCCACTTTCATGAGGTTTATGAACCAAATCTTGAACCTTACCTTGGAAGATTTGTTGTGGTTTACTTTGATGATATTCTTATTATAGTAAGACTATTAATGAGCATTTGCAGCACCTCCAAGAAGTGCTACTTACCCTAAGGATGGAAAGTCTCTATGCAGCCTTTGACAAGTGCTACTTCATGGTGGAGGAAATTCTCTTCTTTGGTTTCAACATCTCCAAGGATGCCATCTCCGTTGATAATGCAAAGATTAAAGTGATTCAAGAATGGCCAACTCCAACCACTGTTCATGATGTTCGAAGCTTCCATGGATTGACATCCTTTTATCGGCGATTCATTGCCCATTTCAGTTATTTAGCAGCCCCACTCACTTCTTGCATAAAAAAGGGAGTCTTTAAATGGATCAATGAAGCCCAACGAAGTTTTGAGCAACTCAAAGAAAAGTTAAGCACTGCTTTCGGAATCGGCATTGGAGGAGTCATGAGTCAAGGAGTACGTCCCATCGCTTTCTTTAGCAAAAAATTGAATGGTGCTAAGCTCCGTTATAGTACTTACGATTTAGAGTTTTATACTCTCTTTCGTACCCTTGAGCATTGGAGGTCATATTTGATTCATAGGGAGTTTGTTTTGGACACTGACCATGAAGCTCTAAAGTACATTTAAGGTCAACAAAAGCTCAATTCTCGATGAGAAAAATGGGCGGAGTATCTTCAAGAATTCAACTTCCATATCAAGCACAAGGCCGGTTTTCAAAATCGAGTTGCTGATGCTCTTAGTCGCAAGAAGGGTTTGCTCTCTATGATACGTAGTACTGTACTTGGCTTTGAATCTTTTTAAGAGCTTTATGAAAAGGATGAATACTTCTCCAAATTCCTCTCAGATGCAAAAGACAAGGTCCTAGTCGATTTTACTCTTTGTGATGATTTTCTTTTCAAAGGAAATCGTTTATGCATTCCAAATTGTTCCTTACGGCAAAAGGTGATTGAAGAGATACATAACAGAGGACACTTGGGAGAGACAAGACACTACACTTAGTTGCGACTAAGTACTTTTGGCCCCACCTCAAGAAAGATGTGCACCGTCATATGATGAAGTGTCGAAATTGCCAAGTGGGAAAGGGACAAAACACCAATGCAGGCCTCTACTTACCCTTATCCATACCACAAGCTCCTTGGGAAGACATCTATGGATTTTATCCTTGGATTACCGCACACACTTCGAGGTATGGATTCAATTTTTATGGTGGTTGATAGATTCTCAAAGATGACCCACTTCATTCCTTGTCACAAAACAATGGATGCATCCCGTATCGTCGATCTTTTCTTTAAAGAAGTTTACAAATTGCATGGTCTCCCTAAGACTATCACTTCTGATCAAGATATGAAATTTCTTAGTCATTTTTTGTGGCAACTTTGGAAAAGTAATGGCACCAAACTGCAGTTTAGTATGGTGTTCCACCCTCAAACAGATGGCCAAACTGAAGTAGTCAACTGATCTTTAGGAAACTTGTTGTGGACCTTGATTGATGACAACCCCCGCTCTTGGAAAAATCGATTATCTCTTGGTGAGTTTGCCCTTAATTGTTCGATGAATCGAACTACGGGTTATAGTCCCTTTGTCATTGTTTATGGGAGACAACCCAAGTCGGCACTTGACCTCTCACCCATTCCATTCCTGGAAAAGTCAATTGGCAAAGTTGATGATATTGTTTCTGAAATGAAATAAATCCATGAAAGTGTGCACCAAAAGCTTCAAGACAAGACAAAGCTCTACAAGAAGGCATTTGATAAGCGACGCCTTGAGGTAATCTATAAATCCGGTGATTATGTTTGGGCTTACTTGCCACCGGAACGACATCCAGTTGGAAGCTATAACAAACTTAGTGATCGAAAGATTGGGCCTCTTGAAGTTCTTGCACGCATCAATCCCAATGCATATTAGCTCAAGCTTCCACCCCATATGAAGATTCATGATGTTTTCAATGTGCGTCATTTAACACCATTTATAAGTGATTCTACCAATGAAGAAGACTTGAATTTTGAGACGAATTCTTTCTCACAAGGGGGGAACGATGCAGTCCAACTACGAAGATCGACCCGCATCAAATCCCAAGCTCACAAAGTCCATTTGGCCCAAGACCAAGGTATGAACCAAGCTACAAAATAACTAATGAACTTGGCCCTTGCTCCTTAAAATCAGCCCCTTTTTGGTGACCTTTCAAGTCTCTAGTGGAGAATGAGGTGGCATTTTCTGTTCAATGTTTCTAGAGTCTTCTCTACATTGGAGTTTGCATCAAGACATTGAACCTAGCATCAATACCTTGGACCTTGAGTCAAGACTTTGGAACTTGCATCAATGCTCATTTGAGTAACCCCTTGCATTGGAAGAATCCATTTTTTTAGTCTATCATTTATTGTTTTCTATTTTGTATTTTTAGCCCTTGGATTTAAGGATATGATTGTCTTTTTTATTTTCTCTATTATGCCTATAAAAGGCCACCAAAGTAGTTTGTATTGCAGAGATAATTTGAAGTGATTCTTATGAATGAAATTTGTCTAAGTGCAATTCTTGAACCTAGAAGAGTTCTCCTTTGAAATTTTGAAGAAGTTTCATTCCATCCTAGAAGAGGTGAAATTTTATTCTTCACTTACATCCTAGAAGAGTTGTAAGGCACATTTGGAGTTGATTTACATTCTAAAAGAGAAGTAAGTCACCCCACATTCACTTTCATCAATTATATCCTTTTTCTCCTTTAAAAAAAAATTTCAAAATTTATTTTTGCACTTCACTTTCCTTTTGGTTCCTTTGATTTTGTATAAATCCACTCTCCCAAAAAATTATTTTCATAAACCCAAAATCGACTTACATCACTAACGCTGAAAGGCTTAATGATACTACGAACTCTCATTGTACATTGGTAGACCTTAAAGACCTAAACACTTCCACAGATTCAATCACTCTTAAATAAAAAAACAATTCTAAAGATCTCGTGAGTGTTAAAAAAGGCTACATAGGATATATATGAAAGCACCTTCCATATCACATGCTTACTTTTGGACAAGTCAGTTCTGTTTCGTACTATAAAAAAAAGGGAAAAAAAAGAGAGTCAGAAACATTGATAAGTCCATCGAAAGAAGCATCCGTATCTCATGTGATATGGGAGCATTTGTTTACAAAACAAGGTAAACAAAAATATGAGACCCAAATCAAAATAATGATTAAAAAAAAGAAAAAAAAAAAAGATCACGAAAATAAATACAGTGGTTGGCATTTCTATGAATCTATAATACTTCAACGAACTCTAGAGTTACCGAGCAATTTGAGAAAGAAAAATAATAATACTCCTAGTATTTGATGGATAAAATGAGTAATTTAACTCCCTTTTCTGTACTTACACACCACATGACAACTTGCCACCTCGAAGCCTTGCAACTATTAGTCAACAAAAAGTATATTTTTTTGAAGTAAGCCTACTAACCGCAAGGAGAAACGATTAATACGGAAGTCCATCAACTAGATAGCGGTCAACAACTATCTAGGAACTGTAAAATGTTGTAACCAACATGGGTCCTTGTCGTTCTGCTTCCAAGCAAAGTGCGGCTTCAAACCTAGGATTGTCTAGATCTTCTCGATCTGGCTATGTTTCTTGATCTAGTCTTCTAATCGTATGAAGGGCATATAAATCAGTTTTCTATTCTTAAGAATTTTTCTTTGATGAAGTCTTAGTCAATCTTCTATACTTAGTACGATCATGTTGCACTAGATTATGAGCAATGCTAATTGTAGCTTTATTATCGTAGCACTACATCACATATCCTAAAAAACATAATGGGTTGGAGAAAGTGTGACTTTACAATTCAAATCCCTAGTAAAACTATTAATGGAAAGTAGATTTGTAGTAAAATTAAGGATATGTAAACAAAAGATAGAGTAAGAGAAGGGAAACAGTAGATAGAACCATTTTCGGAGACAGATGAGAGAGTTCCATTAGCCACTCGAAATTGGTCTTTCCCTGAGGATGGAGAATATTGATGAAATAGGCTGGGGGATCCAGTTATATCGTCAGTGGTACCAAAGAATGATCCAGGGGCTAGAACCACCGATGCACAATGGCCACAAAAAAAAAAAAAAAAAAAACGTTAATAAGCAAAATTGTAACCAGAAAGAGCAGTTGTAGAATTAGACATAGTGGAAGAAGCCTAGAAAAGCTGACGGAAAGCCTGTAGTTCTTTCGAAGATAGACCTGTGTCAATACTAGGAAAAGGGGCAACTGTCGTAGTGTGGTTGGCCTTGTGCTTGAAGCGTCCATGATCACATTTAGATTAAAAATCAGTTAGTTTCCCAAGAAATTTTCAACTTGTAGCCTTAGTGTACCAAGGCTTGGCACATTATTCACACTTAATTACCTCTTTGGTACTGTCGTTGGAATGTGAAGGTCCATCAGTAGTTGGGATGGAATAAGAAACACTTTGTAAAGCAGAACGATCAATAATAAAAAATTGAAGCATGGTAGATCTACAACTCTCCTCAGTATGTACTAAAGCATAAGACTGTTCCAAGGTGGGAAAAAGGAGATCTACTGAGCACTTGAACACAAATATGATCATATTCGATGTTCAATCCGGCCAGAAAGTCATAGACATTGATCTTATCAACATGTTTCTTGTAGAAGGCAATATCGGTTACACTAGTAGACTGGCAATCAATATAATGATCGAGTTTTGCCATAGACTTTGAAGGTGAGCTTAGTACTGAGTGACAAACAACTCCTTCTGAGTGGTGTCATGAAGTTTCTTATGTAATTTGTACACTTGGGCATCATTCCCTAACTGACCATAAGTTTCTTTGACAGCTTTCCAAATTTGAGTGGCAGAGTCCAATAGGAGATAACCTATAGCAATATTGGTAACATAAAGTTGAGGAGAAAGGATATAACTAAGGAATCATTAGAGATCCATTGATCCTGAATAGTATTAGTAGTAGAGGGTCTCTCTGTTGTACTAGTAAGATGTCTTGTGAAGCCTTGACCAGTAACGATCAAATTGGTTGATCGACCATCAAACTGTATAAAGAGAGCAATAAACATTCATACTCATGATGATGCTGACCATCTGACCCAGAAGAGGCAGTAGTAACACCTGCCGTTGCAGGAACCAAACCAATATAGGAGGTTGATGTGATAGGGTGTTGCTAAACGTGAGACAAAATTAGAGCAATATCGTAGATCACAAATTGATATTGCTGAGGGGATATCGATACGAAAAATCGATTGCTCCTTTGAATGGATTCTGTCCAAGGAGATTGATGAGATGGGACTGATCAATATCGAAATCAGAGAAACTTGCTGTTAAAGGTAGATCGATTCAGATCTAATGTTATTAATGCAAGACCATAATTAATATTGATATTGCAAATCCAGATCGCACCACAATCGTGAGCTAGTGTTGTTGCTGTGATGAATCAGATCATGAAATACTAAAAAAATCTCGGTCAGAAAAATCAAGAACCTCGATCAAACACTGCATGAATCTTGATCCAAAAACTCTAGGAATCTTGATCCGAAATATCTTCAAATCTCGATCCAAATAACTGATCTTGATCTGATCAAGATTCAAAAAATTCTCGATTTGTAGAAAACTTGTTCGAAAAGAGGAATCTTGAATTGTAGAGAAAGAATTCTGATCGCAGAACTAATCTCGTTATGCTGTCCAACAAAATCAACAACAAAAAAATTGTAGTAAAATGGGTTCAATATAATTTTGAGATTCATATAATTGTCTAATTTAAATTGCTTAATATGCTAACACAATCCTCAAGTTGGTTTTAAACCATATAATGATTTAACTAATTAGCATACTTTATGTTTTTGTCTAGATGTTACACAACAATCAAGTTGTCTAATATAAATTTATTTTTCTACATTTTCATTTAAGAAGGCAGTTTTCATATCTATTTGATGAATAATTTAAATAGATGCTATAGCAATTAAAGTTTTCATCATAGCAATACGCGCAACATGTGATAAAGTATCAAAGTAATCTATGTTTTTCTTTTGTTTAAAACCCTTACTACTAACCTTGTTTTAAATTTGTCAAGAGATCCATCTGGCTTAAGCTTTTTCTTAAAGATTCACTTCGTATCCAAAAGTTTTGTACCAGGTGGAAGGATCACTGATTTTCTAGTATGATTCTGTATGATAGAATATAATTCACTTTTTATGTCCTTTTTCCAAAACACAACGCCAGGAGATGTTATGGCCTCCTGGTTAGTCAATGGATTTCACTCAACAAAATATACCGACATATCATTGCCAAAGTTAGTGGCTTTCCTATGTCTTTTGCTTTTTCCTGACCAAATTCTTTTTCAACAGTATCATTTCCACCAATTTTCTTTTCATTTTCTTGTTTTTCACTACTTAGACCATTTGACCAAATCCTTAGAAGTATTCTTATTTTTAGATAGGGCCTTTTTCATGAGAAATATGTATTAAAAAAACTCAACATCTCTAGATATATTGGCATCTAAGTCTTCTTTTTTCTAATTTTTAAACCAAAAAACCTATAGGTAGTTGTGCATACTCCATAAAAACACAGTCCCATGTCTTTAAACCTAGTTTTCTTTTCTTAGGTTGAGGTATACATACTTTTGTTAAGCATCCCCATACCTTCAAATATTTAAATGTGGGTCTTTTCCCATACCATAACTCAAAAGGTACCAAATATGATATTTTGGGAGGCATTATGTTAAGAGTATAACATGCAGATAATATGGCAACATACAATTTGTCATTTCTCTTAATTCCCTATTTTTCTTTTCAGCAATTCCATTTGATTTAGGTTGATATGGAGTAGTGTTTCATGTATAATGTCATTCTCTTCACAAAATTTAATTAGGCTTTGAGTACCATAATCTGTTCCCTTATCTGTCCTCAATCTCTTTTTTTTTCTTCTCTCTAATTGGTTTTCTACTTCTAACTTATGGGACTTGAAGGCATTTTCGGCTTCATCTTTTGTCCTCCAAAGATATACTTTAGAGTATCTAGAATAGTCATCAATAAATATCACATAATATCTCTTTCCACCCCTTGATTCATGTGACTTAAAATCAGAAAGATCGCTATGAATTAAGTCTAAAATGCCACTCTGCCTTTCAACAAATTTATGGGTTTTTTTTTGTTGTGAATTTTTTCTCTACACATATAGGACATTTGTGAGGCAAGGGTTCATGATTTCCATCTATAAATCCTAATTTGGATAATCTCTTAATTTAGGGTGCACTATGGTGCCCTAGTTTGTCACGCCACACATCAAACAAGAAGAAGATGGAATTTCATTTATTACATTAGTAGCAATCAATACAAATAAACCATTGTTCACCTAACATTTTCCTAAAACACATTTCCCTTTAAAATAATAGCCTTATCAGGCTCAAAAAATATTTTCATTCCTGCCTTGTTGAGGAGAGAGTCTGACACCAGATTTCAACGAATTTTGAAAAATACAGCATGTCACTTAGCATACGTCTTTCCGAAGATAAGTTTCAGAGTGACTTGTCCTTTGTCTATGATTTGAGAAGTTTGAGAATTTCACATATACACAAGGTTACCGGCACCGACCGTTGAATACTTATTAAATAAATTTCGGTTAACGCATATGTGCTTTGTTGATCTAGTGTCTTTGAGCAATTCCTTGGGTTTTTATACAAGATTTACCTCAATCACTACTGCCGCAAACAGATCACCCTCGTTGAGGTTCACTCTGACCTTGTCACCGCCCTTTTTCTTCTTGAGAAAATGACACTCTTTCTTAAAGTGCCCTTGCTTTTTGTTTATGAAGCAATTCCGCTTTGTCTTTCTAAATTTCGTTTCCCTCTTCGTGTGAAGGAATTTCTTGGGCTGCTCCCTTCTCTTAAACTACTCTTTTTCTGGATTCGATAAGATTTGCCTTGGACATAAACTCCTTGGCCTTTGCTGCCTTATCATTTTCTTGATTTTTCTCTTCAATCTTGACTCGGACAAAGATTTGATCAGGTGTCCAATCCTTTTTTTATGCTTTATGTGAGACTTGAAGTCATTCTAGGAAGAAGGCAACTTCTCAATGAGGGCTTCAGCCACAAAGGCTCCGACAAAGTAATCCATTATTTTATCAAGTTACCAACTAGTGCTTGAAACAGATCAATTTGCATGGATATGTTCATGTCATCTTTCATAACATTCAAAAAATTTGCAGTCACATGTTTCTTATTACCAGTATCATCCAATGAATATTTTTCTCCAAAGAAATCCAAATAGTATAAGCATAATCATATGAAGCATAGACATTGTAAAGGTCATTCGAATGGTTTTGGTATCCTATTTTTGCATTGGTGTAGTTGGCATCAATTCATGCTAGTCTTTTGGATTTCACAAAAGGATCTTCATCCTCAGCCGGAATGGGCTCAATTAAATCAAAAACCAATTCTAATTGAGCCATGCAAAATGCATCATTTGCTTCAATCTATTAAAGTTTGAACCAATGAATGGTTCAATCTAATCGAACTCAGTCACAAGCGAGAGTTTCTCTATTGTAGGGACAATACTGGAGCATTCATACCATTCTCAGAAACCATCATTCAAAGTCTCAAACCAAAATACAATCTTAAGAATTGTAGTAAAATGGGTTCAATATATGTTCGAGGCTCATATAATGGTCTTATCTAAATGACTTAATAAGCTAACACTCAAATTAGATTACAATGCACATGCAAAAAAATTAGAATTGTAAACAACTTATAGATAAGGTATAATATTACTAATATATAGAATTGGATGGTGCTGAATCATGCCACCGGTCATTATTCTTAAGATTGTATTCACCTCTATTAATGCAAAGGTTCTCGTGAATCAATCCTCAAGATGAAACAACCCCATTGTAGGATCCTCTACATATTCCTCTATCAAAAAATTGGGCCTCGTCAAAGTTCCGACTATTGTGATTAACATGCTTAAAACAAAATAATATAACAGATAAAATAATTCGTTCACAGAGAGAGAGAGAGAGAGAGAGAGAGAGAGAGAGAGAGAGACCTTGAACTCAAGTGTTTAGACCTTAGTTACCTCTTGTTATTTATAAAAGAGGGTACGACGAAAAGGTACATCCGATCAAAAGGGCATGATTGAAAAATCATCCCCTTCCATACATGTATATTTAGACATGTCTTACATAAAGGCACCTTTTCATACATGAAAAGGTATCAAACCTATCATTATACCAAAAAGTATAATACAAACCTTTATGCTGTAGAGACATTACACAACCCTTTCCAAATGGTACCTCTGCATAGAGACACCTTTTTTCAAACACTTCATATATACCTCTCCTAATCTCTATACCCAAGACAAGACAAAAAATCATTTGAAAAATTCCCTCCAAAATGAAGTATTTGAAACTTGCTTTTTGGTTTTGACATAAGCCAACAAAAATTTCGATCGAGTAGGAGATGATGACATAAGCTTTTCAATAATTGCGTAATTGGATCTTCAATAAAAAAGATTCGACCTTTAATGTGGAGGGAGAACTCGATCTTCAAATAAGAAGAAAACCAATCACAGGAAAAGGTGGACTGCTCCTTATCAGTTTGTAAAATCATATCATAGTATAATCGAGGTTGAGGTGGAGGGCAGCAACTTGATCCATAAAATCTCACTTCATTAGTTTTGCCCTTTTAAGAGAATTAGAAAATCGAGAGCGAAAGGGTGAGAGAAAAAGAGAGAACCGAGAGAGTAAGTGCTGTTGTAGGAAAAGGGGGAGCATGATTGAGGCTTTGATACCATGTTGAAAGCACTCTTAGTAATTGAATGCCTGGATGTTATTTAAAGACCACCTAGCCTTTATTTATAATAAGAAAGGAATAAGAAGGAAGAGTTATAAAAGAACTAAAACTCTCTTAAACTCTCTTATTTATATAAGAACTAAAACTACTCTACCGACCCATGACTGATACTCCTAATAAGTATCGGTTACCTAGGATGGACTATACACTCTTTTGGGCTAAGCTACATATTGCAGCAATAAGGCACCTAAAGTTTTAGATTTAACCAGTGAGGATTATTCCCAACAATATCCTTCATTTGTTGCTCCTCTTTTGAGTGACAGTACACGTGGCATGTAGTCCCTCTTTTGGGTGACAGTTAGGAGAGAACCTGGAGCTCTGATACCACGTTAAGTTTTAATCTCAAAAGTTTAAACTGGTAAGTGGAGGGGCTCTCAAGTATATAAGCCACCCAAAGTTCTGGATTTAACCATTGTGAGAATATTCCCAACACATCTAAGTCAAAACAAGATACACATTCATGTTGGTCTAGTTCCTTTTTCTTTACCGATAAAGAGATTTTTTCTAGTTTTGATCTAATTACCCATTTCCTTGTTATCTCTTTTCCACACTTCACATGTCCTCTTTTACATTTTTATGAAGTCTTTATAGTTTACCATTATTTGATAACACAGTAAGAGTGACACTTGTAAAAATGCAATGTCATTCTTTTGATTTTATTTTCTTTGGATTTTAAATTTGCAATGTCATTAATTAATACTATGTGAAGATTGTAGAAATTTCATACAACATATGCATCTTTCTTTTTCTTTTTTCCTTTTTAGGTGTGTGTATATGTGTGTGTGTGTGTGTGTGTGTGTGTGTGTGGTGGGGGGGGGTTAAATGGTTGAAAAATAAGTTGAAGGCAGTCAAAGAATCAAGATTGAATATAATTCGTATGCACTCAATAAATGATAACATGATTGTTTAGATATTAATTCCAAGCACATTAAGTAAGCAATGAGATAATTTTGCTATGTTGTTATTTTGGATCAACCATGATGATGCAAGCCAACCTAGGCTTCTCAAAATAACAGATACGAAGAGTAAATTACACAAATTCCAATATAAGCACGAAATGTGTAAATAGGAACTCATGGATGCACACCTTTTATGACAAATAATTTCTCAGAAAAACAATGTTAGGTACTTGAAATGGCTGATGAATCTAGTGCATGGACAATGAAAGAATTCTAAAAATAAAATAAATAAAATACACGGAGATAGTTATGGGCTTAGACTCAACTCTTCTAGGATGTGTCTGCATCTCTTTCAAGATGCAAATAGGAATAAGAATGCTCCAATCCTTTAAAGTTGAATTGAAACTCTTCTATGCTTTAAAGTGTGATAAGAAAATTCTAGCTCTTGAAGGTTGAAGTGAAACTCTTCTAGGTTTCAAGAGATGAACTCTTTAAGTTTTAAAGGAGAAGACATGCTTCAATCTTTTTTTATATTTTAAAATCAACTACATACTATATGAAAACTAGTTATTATTTATAGGCCTTAAAAACCCTTAAATATCTAAAAATAATCTCAACCATCCCTTATAATCCTAGGGTTGAGATCGCATACAGAGAAATTACAAGAAAAACATAAATGATTTAATAATTTCATTAGACAGAAACTAGTCCTACTGTATTGTTTCTTGCTCCTAGGCATCGAAACTTACTTCAACGAGAAGACTTTAGAAATACTCTCTTAGTCAATCCATTTTGGTGGAGAAGATATAAAGAAGCTTTAAGAAAAAAATCCACATCATCATCCACCAAAGCATATGAAAAGATTGATTTGTACATGCTCAGTAAAAAAGTCATAACCGTCTAAACATAGGTTGGATTAATCTCATATTAAAGTCACATGAAATTTAACTCATAACACTATAATTTTCATGTTTTAAGTATTTTAAAATTTGAAATGAAAATATACCGAAAATAGCTTTGAAGTCAGTACATGTGCTGAAAATTGGTTTTCACAGCATGGATCATATGGGCTTGTCCAAACTTGGTTGTATTGGTTCCAAAATGAATTGTGGTTCTTGTGGACTATGAGTTGAGCATGGCCTTTGCCTTGAGCCTTGGCTTGAATATGGGATGATCTTCTAAAAACATGAGGTTGACCTACTTGAATAGAGAATTGGTTGGGGATGGCCACATGGGTGTGGGTGTAGGCGTGGGCTGCATCACATGGTTTTAAAAGTGAGCCAAAAATCAAGATTCCAGGAACTAGATGAATAAAATTAGAATCATATTGGTGTTTTAGGTTTAGAGTTTTTGTTAAACTTTTTGGAAACTCTATATTGTTTCACACTTGAATTTTGTATGGCGTTTTTGAAGCTATTCTTTTTTTCATTTTTCATTTTGTATTTTATGTCTTATTGTATTTTATGAGATAATAATAGATGCATAAAAGTTGGTCAGATAATATTTGTATTATTCATTTATATCTCCCTTTTTTCTTTTAACATTTTTAGGTCTTAACATTTTCACATCACTTCTATTTTATTCGTCTGAACGATTATTATTGTAACAAAATAGAAAAATAAGAGAAGATGAAAAAAATCAATGTGTAAAGGAAAGAGAGAGTATGTGTATTCCTCTCCTTGTAGCTTGTATTTATAGAAAATAGAAAACAATTATTAGATGAGATCTAGGACTCTATAAGTCAAAGTCAGCTTGTATTTATAGAAAATAGAAAACAACTATTAGATGAGAACTAGGACTCTATAAGTCAGAGTCCTAGTCACAAACTAAATACAAAGTAAATTTCAAATAGGAAAAGAAAACTAACAAGCCTATTTGGTAAAGAAAACTAATAAAGCAAACTAATAGAATAATTAAGAGTTCATATTCTAATAAGAGATCCAATTATAATAGGACTGTATAGAATTGTAAATACATTAGGACTATGGAATACTTCTTTAAATTAGCTAATCAATTATAGATCATGTAGGACTGTAGAGTCCTTCAATTCTATCCTACACGATGAGGACAGTTCTATCCACATCGTATAGGACTCCACATACGCAGGTTAACACCCCCCTCAAGCTAGAGCATCGAAGAATGTAAGAGCTTCAGCTTGGAACAATATAGCAGTAGCAACAGTAGTTGTAGCAGTAGCAGTAGTAATGGCAGCATCAGCCGTAGTAGCAGTAGTAGTAGCAGCACAGTATAAGTCATTGTGAACCAAGTAGTGGTAATAGCATAGTATAGGTTACTGTAAACCAGATAGTAGAGGTAGTAGTAGTAGCATAATATAGGTCACTGTGAACCAAGTAGTGGTAGCATAGTATAGGTCACTACGAACCAAGTAGTAGCAGTAGTAGTAGTTGTAGTTGTAGTAGTAAGAGTAGTAGTAGCATAGTAGGCTCCATTCAGGAGCAAAATAGTAGGTTGCATCACGTACAACTGTAGTGCAACTATAGTGGGTTCCTACCACAAGCAAAATAGTAGGTTGCATCAAGTGCAATAAGTAGGTAGGCTGCAGGTAATAGATGTTACGTCACATGCAACTGTAGTAGGCTCCCAACACTAGCATGTAGTAGGTTACGTCATGTGTAATTGTAGTAGGCTCCCAACACGAGCAAGTCGTAGGTTGCATCACGTGCAACAATAGTAGGTAGCCTCCCAATACAAGCATGTAGTAGGTTGCATCACGTGCAACAATAGTAGGTCGGCTCCCAACATGAGCATATAGTAAGTTGCATCAAGTGCAACAGTAGTAGGCTCCAAACAAGAGTATGTAGTAGTAGGCTAAGCTCACTTCAATGAACTTGAATAAATATAGTATATAGTCCCCCCTCACTTGGAACATTCCATATAGACAGAGAACGGAGGGACATATCAATAATAGGATAGTCAAATTTCAAAACCATCCAATGGTCAGATTAAAAAAATATGGTGAAGTCTTAGTAGGACTAGGATATGGTAACAAGGCAAGTGGATTTTTGACATTAATTTAAAAAAGTCAAAGATCCAGTCAGCAGATGTGGTCCAAAAATTACAGGTAGATAATTAATGACAACTAGGATCAACAACAACAACAAAGCTTTATCCCAATTAAATAGGGTAGGCTACATGGATTCTTGGCCACCAATCAGCTCTGTTCGATGTCATACTTGAAGCAAAGCCTAAGTTATACATATATTTCTTCACCACCTCCCCTAGTTCTTTCAGATCCTTCAATCTGAATCAAATCACTCCTCCGTACGGGAGCATCTAACGGTCTCCATTGACCATGACCATGCCATCTTAAATGATCATTCCTCTGCTATATTAGAGCTAATTTGGGCCCTACTCCCAAATTAACTCTAATACGATCATTCTTTACTTTATCCTTTCTAGTTTTGTCATACATCCATCTTAACATCATCATTTCAGCTGTACTAAGTTTATCTATATGAGGCTTCTTAGCTGCCAAACATTATGCACCATACATCATAGCCGGTCAAATGACTATCCCATTGTTAATTAAAATACGTATAATACGATCATACCGTACTATACCATTTAAATGCGTATTACTATATTAATCCCAATCATACAGGAAAAAACACCATACGGTTAACCTCGTGTATTAAATGCGTACTAAATGCATTTCTTTTTTTATTATTAAAAAACTGTATAATAAAAGCTTTTAACTATAAATGCTAGCTGTCAAGCTATTAGGCTGCTCGATTTCCCAGCTGCCCAACAATTCTAATTTACATCTCAACTATCCCATCTCCCTATTCTTTATCCACTTTCGATGTGGGATATATTTGTTATGAGTTTTTCAAATCTAATATCTTCTCTCTTTTCTTAAATTAATAGTTTCTCTCTCCTTTCGTTAACTCTCTCTTTTCTCTCTCATTATTATCTATTTATTATTTTTTCTCTTTTTTAAATATTTTCTCTCTCCTCCCATTATCTTTTCTTCTCTTTCTTTTTTTTATTATTTATTGTTATCTATTTGTGAGCATCCACCTCATTATTTAGTTCTTATTTATCATTTCTTAATTTATAAAAATATATTGTCATTTTTTCGTCGTACCGTATTAGTTTTGATCCTTTTGAAACCCATACCGTTCGATTTCGTTTTTTTTTCATTTTCAAAATGTTTAACCCTTTTTTTGACAGCACTAATTTTTATTTTTGCCATTTAAAACCCGCACCGTTCCCTTTTTTTTTTTACCATTCCCGTTTTAACTAATTATGGACTGTCCTATAGAATTTTTCTCTAAGTTTTAAAGGAATACGTCGATCACATAACACTCCAGACACACTTCTCCATTTCATCCACCCTATAATCCTCTGCGAAACATCATCGTCTATATAACCTTCTTTCTTTATGATTGAATTTAGATACCTAAAATGATCACTTTGTTGTATCTCCCTCTCAAGAATATTCACCACCTCATTATTCGTCCTTGTGTAACTAAAGTTACACATCATATAATTCGTCTTTATTCAACTTATCTTAAATTTTTTTTATTCCAATGTTGATCTCCATAGCTCTAACTTGGCATTAATCCCTACTTTTGTCCCATCCACCAAAACTATATCATCAACAAAAAACATACCCTAAGGAACTAAGATAAGTCGTCAAATTTGAGATGCCATCCAATGGTGGATATGAGAGATATGATGAAGTCCTAATTGAGGTGAACTCTCTTCAAACCAGAAAATCAGCACAACAAATCCAGGTAGATCTGAGACTAGATCTCAATATAGCATCAATCAACAACAAATAAGCAGATCTGAGTAGATCTAGTCAATAGCAACAATAGGGAGATCTTGGAGTAGATCTTGATGGATAAATAAGCAAATTTGAATACATATGATCTGCAACAATAGTAGGGTAAATTTGAAAAAACAGAAGCAGCAGAGGCAGCAATGGTGGTTACAAACCATGACAAAGAACTTTAGTCGACTCTAAAAACAACACTCGCTCTGATACCATGAAAAAAAATAGAAAATAAGAGAAGATTGAAAGAATCGATGTGTAAAGGAACGACAGAGTATCTGTTCCTCTCCTTGTAGCTTGTATTTATAGAAAATATAAAACAATTATTAGATATGATCTAGGACTCTACAAGTCAGAGTTCTAGTCACAAACTAAAGATAAAGTAAACTCCAAATAGAAAAAGGAAACTAACAAACCTAACTGGTAAATGAAACTGATAAAACAAACTAACAGAATAATTCGGAGTCTATATACTAATAAGAGATCCAATTATAATAAGACTGTATAGAATTGTAAACAAGTTAGGACTGTGGAGTCCGTGAAATTTGCTAACCATCTGCAAATCACATAAGACTGTAGAGTCCCTCTTCAATTTAGTCCTACACGATAAGGACAGTTCTATCCACATTGTGTAGGACTCCACATATGCAGGTTAACAATTATTATCATCTAAATTCATAAAATTGGGGAACTGGCGTGAATCTTGTGATACAAGTCCCATACAATGGGGCCTCTACCTACCTCAATATCTGCATGCTCTAACAATTAGCTAGACCTGAGGATTTCCACCATTAGAGCCATTGCATATCTTTTAGGACTTCTATAACTTTTTTAACTTTCCATAGAACACAATAAATTTTTAAGAGGATATGAACATTGGATTAATATGATTTATGACAACGTCAAGGTTATGATCCACCTTAGGTCCTGTGGCACAAGTCACCATATTTGCATATTTTCCTAAATTCGAAACAAAAATTAATTTAAATAGAAAAAAGAATTACGGAAATTTCCTAAGTTATTTTGAAAGTCTGGTCCAAAATTAGTGAACAGTTTAGATGGAGTTTTGTTTTCACAGATTAGCTAATTTCATTTGGAGCCCTAGGACCAAAATCTGCAGATTTCAAACGATTGAAAACCATTGGAATAACATCATTATTTTGTATTTTTGGGCATGTAAACCTAAAATGGCTTCAAGTACAAGATTTAGTATTAGAGCCTATGCACACGGAAGTTGGAACTCATGGAAGGAACTGTCATTCTTGGATCCAAATTACAAAATCTTAGAGGCTAGGTTTACAAGAAAATTTAAATCCTAAATAAAGATCGGCCTATAGTGAAAGTGACAAATGGTTACAAAAGACACCCAAATTCTCAATCAACCAGCATCAAAAGCCCCCAAGAACAATAGGGCAAGTACTCTTAGTGCAGTTACTATGCATTTCAACTAACAATAGCTACTTTCCTCCCTTCTCGGGTGGAGAAATCATTCATTAAGCAGAGAAAATTGAAAATTACCTTGCCTCAATGGCGTTCATAACAGACAAAAGGAAACTGGCAATCCAAAAGGAATAATAGACCTAGCATGCCTACCAAAAGCAGTTACTTCATGATATAAATCCACAGCCTGTTTTCCAGGGATAATGAAGAAAAAGAGTTTGAAATATATCTATAATCAATGCACAGATTTTTGAATTTCAACCCTTGCATAAACTATATGACTTCAAAAGCTGCAAACACTCCAAAAACTGATAATCTCGTTTTCACTTCGACTACATGATAAGTCAATACCGAGGTCGTCCTACATACACAAACACATGAATTTATATAGGAGGTTCAAAGAACAAAAGGGAAACACCATGCACACTCACACCTGTTAGGAAACTCCAAACTTCTTTCAATATTCAATCCTGTCCATTACACTGGATTTCCTACATAATAAAAAAAAAAAATCCTAATTTCATGCTAAACAAAATAATTAGAAAGTAAATTAATCTCCATCTCTTACCCTACCTACTAAGATTGACTCTAATAAATGAAACAAACTTCCTATGGATCCTCCTACATATATAATCATGATTACAATAATATCCTATATAAATTAAGTGCATAATACAAGGATAACCCCAAGCAATTAACATATCCCTATCTATTAAAAGAGGTGGCACGTGAATGAGGAGAAGTGGAGGAATACTCAAAAATTAACTTCACTAGCTTGAATCTCTAACTTAACATTTTCAAAATAGTTAAATGAGACATTCTTTTATTGGCTTCTAAGGAAGTTTCTAGCCACGCTCTACACATTTCTCTTTTACACACTTCTACAAGATATTTTTACACAATTCTTAAGATATTTCTACACACTAGTCCTACAACCTTTGATAGAGTCCAAGGACCAGCCAATAGTGGACCAGCCTAAGGAACCGTCAACATGGGCCCAGCCCACACTGTTCATGCAGTACTATTCACTTGAACAGTACCAACAACAATAATAAGGATTCTTTTGATTAATTTCCTAATTTTTAGTTTTTTTATTTCCATTGTTTAGTTTCTTAAAAATTAAACTAGTTAATTTATAAGTCTTAGTTGCTTGGAGACTAAGACTAGCCTAAAATCTAGTTTCTTAATTTCCGTTTTTAGAAATATTTCTATTTTTATGTTTTAGAAACTTTTATTTCTATGTTTTAAAAACTTCCTAAGTTATAAAGGAGGTTTAGTTTTTTCAAATTTAGTTCTTTCTTATTTTATTTGTAATGTTTCAAATTTATAAATAAAAGACTAAGGCTGGGGGCAACTAGAGAGAATTTTCCAAAAAAAAAAGAGAGTGAAACTCCTATTTTTTAGTTGAGACTCCAAGGTTGTGAGACTCAACCGAACTCTATTTCCTTTGTTCTTTTGCATTCAATACTCCTATTTTGTTCTTTGTTGCTGGTTATATGTGAAACACTTAGCACCAATTAGAGGAAGTAAAAATCAAATCAGTAGCCGACATCCTTTTGAACCTCCCAGGCTTTGGCGGCACCAAGTACAACAAGGTTACAAAGCTCATAGCTCCTTCAATTCTTTTCGGATCATTCTCAGATTCTGAAGGGTATTCACAATTATTACAAAGGTCATCCATACAAAGTTTCATCTAATTCTGACGGACAGATTTCAAGATAAGTGATTTTCTTCATTAATTTTTATTGCAGAGTTTGTGTTTGGACTGATTAGAGATCCTGTAGCAAAGAGAAATTGATAAATTATGTTGCTTTAACCCTCTTTACCACCAACCTGCCTTTAGACTCTTCTAGATTTTGGAATCCTTTATATTTTTTCTAGATAATTACAATCTACTATTTACAAATTTTTCTCATATTTTTGAAAATTATACTTTAACCCAAATTTCAAGTTTATAATTTCGACATCCCCCTTTAAACTTGAACTTTTGTAACTCCAAGTAGAGATCGCAACTTGTGAAAATCTTCAAACATAATAGGATTTTTAAAGATGTTTGCTATTTGATCCGGAATCCTCGCATGCTTCAATTGTACTTCTCCTTTAACAATGTTTTCTCTTATGAAGTGATGCCTAGTGTCAATATGCTTACTTCAATCGTGGAACATCGAATTTTTTGCCAATGCAATTGTTGATTTTGTTGTCCACAAAGATCTTTGTTGCTTCTTGTTGCAGCATTTTGAGCTTTTCCAATAACCTTCTAGGCTAAATTACTTGACAAACACAAGAAATGACAATTATATACTCAGCTTCACAAGTAGAAAGTGTCACAATTGGTTGCTTCTTTGAAGTTCATGTGAATACAGCATTCGCATGGAGAACACAAAACCCATTGTGTTTTTTCTATCATCCGAATCTCTAGCCCAATCGCTATCACTGTGTCTAACAAGTTGAATCATTAGAAGAAGAATAAAATATACCAAAATTATGTGTATCTTTGATGTAGCATAGAATCCTCTTGGTTGTCTTCCAATGTGTAGCAGTTGGTGTATCATAATGTCAGGTCTTGTGCACGACAAATAACATAGACTTCTAACTAAGCTCTTAAAAAGTGTTGGATCCATCATTTCTTCGTCTTCATCCTTGATAGCTTGATTTCAATCTCTACAAGTGTATTAAACGGCTGTGTATTAAACGGCTTACAATCATTCATCTAAAATTTCTTAAGCACTTCTTTTGCATACCTTTCTTGAGAGATGAAAATTCTTTTCTCCATTTGCTTCACTTCAATGCCAAGGTAGTATGATATAAGTCCAATATCTGTTATCTCAAACTTTAAAATCATTGTTTTCATGAACTCTTCATACATTTTTAGATTACTTTCTGTGAATATCAAATCATCCACATACAAGCATACAAACAATATATCTTCATTTTCATCCATCTTAGACTCTTAGTGTAGAGGGCATGCTCACATGGGCACTTGCTAAAATTATTCTTTTGAAAGTATCTATCAATTCTACTATTCCATGCCCTTGATGCTTATTTTAAACCATATAAGTCTTTTTTTCAACTTCAACACTTTATTTTTATGTCCTTTCACTTCATATCCCATGGGTTGCTCTACATAATCCGCTTCTTCAAGAAATTCAGTTAAGAATGCAGATTTAACATCCATTTAATATATCTTCTAATTATTATGAGCCTCCAAAGGAATTATCAATCTTATAAACGAGCAACGGGAGCAAATACCTCAACATAGTCGATGCTGTGACATTGCTTGTAGCCTTTGGCGACCAGCCTTACTTTGTACCTCTCCACTTCTCCCTTGACATTTTTTTTTGCCTTATACACCCATTTCATTCCAATCTCTTGTTGCCATTTCTATAAAGTTGTTAGCTCCTATGTGTCATTCTTTTGGATCGCCTTGATTTCTACCTCTATAATAATTCTTCACTTCTTTCTTTGCATCTCATATTCAAAACCTATAGGTTCATAATTGGCAAAGTGACAAAAAAGATAGATTATCTTTATTTTCAGTTACCTCATAAATTTTTTATAGATTCATCCAGCATAGTGGCATTTTACTTGAGCTCTCTTCTGATGAAGGTGATGAGTCTTTACGAGCGACTAGTGATGATGATGGCAATGATGTAGTTGGCACTTGTGGCTCTCAAGCTGCTTGCTCTTCTTTCAAAGAAGGGGTAGATGTCATAATTATCTTTTAGAGTATTCCAATCCCATGTTGATTATTCATCAAATTCAACATCTTAATAATGATGATTTTTTCATTACATGGAATATATATAGCTTATAACCATTTGAGCATGAGTCATTGTCAATAAAAACATATTTTTCACCTCTATCATCTAACTTGGATCTCTTTTAATCTAGCACATAAGCATATGCAATGCTTCCAAACACTCTTAGGTGTGAAACACCTGGCTTTCTTCTCCTCCATGCTTCTTGTGGTGTTTTAGTCCACAAACTTTAGTGGGATAAAATAAACCACACAATCAATAGCTTCAGCCCAAAACTTTTTGGGTATACCTTTACTCTTTAACAGACTTCGAGCCATATTAAGAATAGTTCTATTTTCTTTCAATGACTCCAATTTGTTGTGGCGTAAATGGAACTATTAAAAGACGGATGAGTCCCATTTTCTTCACAATATTCCTTGAATTTATTTGATGTGAATTCGCTTCCTCTATTGGATCTCATAGCTTTTATAACATAGCCACTTTATTTTTTTAACAAATGCCTTAAACTTCTTGAAAGTTCCAAACACTTCCGACTTTTGCTTAAGAAAATAGATCCAAGTCTTTCTACTAAAATCATCAATTTAATAGAAGAAAATAATTGTTCTTTCCAAAAAAAGAAAAACTTGGATCTATTGGCCCTCACACATTCGTGTGAATAAGTTCTAAAAGCTCCGATGCCCTCGATGTAGCTTTATTGGAAAGCTTTTTCATGGATGCTTAACTAGAAGACATCCCTCACATAATTGGTTCGGGTGATCAATGGAAGGTAATCCTTTCACCATTCATTTCTTGCTCATTTGATCTCTTTTAAAAAGATTACGATCTTTCATGTGGATCTCATAGCCTTTTCTAAGAGTTATACTAAGTTCAATATATTAGTTTTCATGTTGGGTACATAGTAGACATTAGAAATAAATTGGTGCCTTCTATTTTTTAGATGGATCAAGATGTTATCTTTTCCCTCAATCGTAATTTTGAAAGCATCTTCAAAAGTAACATTGTCATTTACCAATTCATCAAGCTCCATAAACAGGCTCTTTTTCCCGCACATATGATTGCTTGCTCTGCTGTTAAGATACCCTGTATTTTTTTCTCTACTTTCATCTCCTTTGTATGCCAATAATAACGTAGACTCTTCATCTCATTCTTTTTCACATAATTAACTTTCTCTTCAAAATAATTAATAGCGTTATTACATTCTGAAGAATAATAGCCAAACTTCTTGCAATTATATCATTGAAGTTGGGATTTTCATATCTTTGCCTTTTATTTTGGCTCAAATAATTTTTTTTCCACGATCTCTTGCAAGATGGAATTTTGATACTTTTCTTCGTTATTGTATGAGCTTTGGTCGTCTCTTCCTCCTCTTATTTGGTTACCACCACGTCCTCGTCCTCTTTGGCTTCTTTCATTGCCATGTCTTTCTTCTTTTCCTTTTAAATTGAGCTTGGTTTGAAGAATCTATTCCAATGGCTTTGGTCTTTTCTATTAAGCCTTTTTTCTTGGGCTTGTAGTGAACCCACGAGTTGATCAATAGTCATAGAATATAAATCTTTAAATTCTTCAATAGCTACGATAATGTAATCAAATTTTGTATCCAAATATCGAAAGATTTTTTCAATTACCCGGGTATCATCTAAATTTTTTTCATTTCTTTTCATTTGGTTTGCAACTGCCAAAACTTTAGAAAAATAATTAAGAATTGATGCAAAACTTTTCATGTGTAAATATTCAAATTCACTTCTAAGGGTTTGGAGGCATACATTTTTCACCTTATTAACTCCTTTGTGAGAGTTTTAAAGAATCTCTCACGCTTACTTGGTGATAGTTGCACATGCTATCTTTTCAAATGTGCATTCATCTATGCCTTAATAGATGATATAGAGAGTCTTCTTATCTTTCTTCTTTGCATCTTTCAAAGTATCCTTTCGAATTTGAGATAATGTGGCTTCATCTTTCGGCTCTTTGTAGCCTTTCTCTATGATCTCTCATGCATTTTGTGTGAACCTAGCAAGTCCTTCATTTGGATGTTCTAATTATCGTAGTTGTTTTTTATGAGAGGAGGGACTTAAAAAGAAAACATTTCATTCGCCATATATTCGTTGCTAGCTTTGATACCACTATGTTAGAAGAAGAGATATGTGAACGAGGTGAAGTGGAAGATGAGAGATATGGAAGAATACTAAAAAATTAACTTTACTAGCTTGAATCTCTAACTTGGTTTTTTCAAAATGGCTAGAGGAGACCTTCTTTCATAGTTCTCTAAGGAAGATCTTAGCTACTCTCTACACAGTTCTCTTTAACACACTTATGCTAGATATTTCTACACATTACTTCTACAATCTTCTTTTAAATTAATCTAGATTTTAGAATCCTCTACATTCTTTTAGATAATTATAGTTTTATACTATTTACAAATTTTTCCTCATATTTTTGAAAATTATACTTTAACCTAAAATTCAAGTTTATAATTTCAACCCTATCAACCCTCATTAGACCGGTTAGAACTAGTTCGACTCAGTTTTGCATAAATTCTCTTCCCCTATAAAGAGGATGAAGGAAGAATTCTATCTGAGTTAGCACTTTGGAGGAAAAATGACCCTGCTATATGTTTGAGTTTAATGTTTGGGACGTCTTTTGTGGGATGAAGCTTCATCACAAGTTCACTATGCTTGACAGAGTAGTATTTTTATACCTATAATACTGTACCTTATTGTAGAATAGCCACGTCTTCAGAAACAACACCGATACAATTGCTGCTATTAATCACCATAGAGCATAAATTGTCATTGGAATTCACCGAGGTCTGAAAAATGATGCTGTGACGCCAGTAATCCTCTTCAAACTCAATTCTTCTAGGATGATTGCAGCTCCAAAGAGGTCTTGTAAGTCTTCTAGGAAGCAAGTGTAAGTAGAAAACTGTAACTCTTTCTATGAAATGAAACTTCTTTAAAGTTTCAAGAGATAACTCTTCTAAGGTCAAGGTATTACAATTAAGCAAATTGCATTCATCAAAATTACTTAAATTCATTTCTTACATGCTAAATTAGTGGCCTTTTATTGGTTTTACAGAGCATGGAAAATGACAATCATGTCTTTTAGGATGATTGAATTGGGTTCCAAATATGTCGGCCATATGGTCTGGGCTTGCATTAGAAAACTAGTGTACGACTTTCGAAAAATTGCTTGAAATAAAGGCATATGCACTGGAGAGATTTGGAAGTCAAGAATTGAAACGATGTGTTGAATATGGATAGATATAGGATGAAACTCAACTCTTCTAGGATGATTGTAGCTCTAAAAAGGTCTTGCAACTCTCCTAGGAAGCAAGTGAAGTAGAAAATTTCAACTTTTCTAGGATAGAATGAAACTTCTTTAAGGTTTGAAGGAAAAACTTTTATAGGTTCAATGTATTGTATTTAAACAAATTTCATTAATCAAAATTACATTAATTTATTTCTTACAAACTAAATTTAGTGGCCTTTTATCGACATTAGAGAGCATAGAAAATGGCAATCATGTTCTTACAATCGAGGAGCTGAAAATATAACTTCAAGCTTAAAAAAGAAAACTCTACAAACTTAAATAAATAAGGAAGAGTTCTAATGCATAGGAGTTGTTCCAATGTGCCTTGATGCAATTTCCAAGGTCTCCGTACAAACTCTAAGATAGAAGACTCTAGAGGGCATGTAGCTACCCAAGAAAGTGGAGTGCATGGAGAGACCAAGAGGAGAGAGACCAAGGCTGGCTAGTCTTGGCCCATGTTGTCATCGAAGGGGTCAGATTAGGGGTGGCCTTGCTCTAAGGCTGGTTCTTGGTCTTGAGTTGTCCATGGGCCATTTGGGCTTGGGTTTGAATACGACGTGATCTCTAGAGTGGCAGCACTTGCTTGTCTATAGGATGCAAATGGGCTGCAACACTCCAAGAGATGGAGGTTACAAAGGATTGTAGTGGATTTTGTAGAGTTGGCTTAAATAAACTTTTTGTCAATTCTCTTGGAAAGAGCCATAATATAATCTCCAAGGGGAGAGGCGCTCAGTGGAGGAGAGGTACTCGCAGAAAGATAGAGTGGGGCTGCAATATAGGGGAGATGTGTCTACCAAGATGTGTATGTAGGAAGAGAGAGAGAGAGAGAGAGAGAGGGGTGACAGAGTAGATTAAGAGAGTAAAAGGTAGACAAGGGCTTGACCTGATTGAGAATAAAGGATAATTGGATGTAAAAAAAATTCATAAAATATTTAATTTGTAAGATACAATATTAGTTAAATCAAACCGTAAGTTCAAGTATGAATGATGTTGCCTATTTTTTCCCAAAATTATTAGGGGGAAATAATTTTAAAATTAATCAATTAAGAAGTAGAAGATGCGTTGTGAACCCATCAATCATAATCGAACTCAAATGCATTTTCTGTCTGTCTAGGCAAGAATCATACAACAAGATGAAATGATATGCCTCTCAAAACAGTAAGAGCTAAAAGCTTAAATGTTTGACATTTGTAGCAACATTAAGAATAAAGCATTAAGTAAAAATGATATAATTACCTCATAAATAAATTTTCTAAACATTGGGCTGTTGATCCATAACTGCTTTGCTAGTAAGAAATATATTAGACATTTGAATTTCTTTAGAGATTCCTAGTCTTGATGTAATTACTACTCAACATTGGGCTGTTGATCCATTACTACTTTGATTGTAAGAAATATATTAGATAGTTGAATTTGATAAATCTTGAATGACACTGAGAGGGGGTGAATCAGTGTGAATAATTTTTCCCTTGGTTTTTCTTTGCTGTCCAGTGATGTTTATAAAATAAACTGTCCCAAATACAATCGTATGCAAATCTACCTCACAACCACTCAGTGGCCAGGTCTACCAGATTTGCACACCCATCCTGCAATTCATTCCACGCATTTCACAAAGTACATAATCAAGCAAACCACAACACACAAAGATTACGTAGTTCACCACCACAGTGAGTGATGGCTAATCCACGGAGTAATGCCCAATGGGCTTCGTATTTACTCAATACTCAACTTTTAGCCCTTTACAGGACAAGGGTGCTCACCCTAAATTTTCCCAGCAAGAAACTGAGAGGGCGTAACAACGCCAGAATTCAGGCATAAAGCCAGTGTCCAGCGCCCACTGAACACACCACAACAAATACAATTTTTTGGGGCTTATAATGATGCCCTACAATTAAATCCCAACCTAGCAAGACATTCAATATATTTTCTTCTCTTTTTCTTTGCCTAATGCTAGCATATATTAGATTCCCATACAACATAGGCATTCAACATCATCAACCTATTTTAACATACAATGAATTGATTCAATAAATAGTAAGGGAGATGAGAAAATCTCACAACCAATTTTTTCTGATAATTGACGATGTTTCTCTTCTTCTAGAGGTCAATAAATCTCTTGTCATATGCAATCAAGCTCTTCCAGCCTTCAAGAATACTTCAGTGTATCAGCATCAGCAAGAACAGAGATGGAGAATGACTATCTTCAATTTCCAAAGCAAGAAAAATCCAAAATCATGGAGTTCTCCCCTCTTTTCTTCAAAAACACCCTTTCTGATCTATTTTCCGCGGCTGCAAGTCTCTCAACCCATTCTCAATTGATAGAGAATGAAAAACCTAACTTGGAGCAATTTGGATCGTCGGATTTGGCCACCGGATGGCCAAGTTATGAAGAAAACAAGTTCGGCCATTCAAAACATTCCAAATGGAATCTTTTAATTCCATTTGGTACGCCTGCGACGCACCGTAGCCGCGCCCACCATCTAGGTGTCGAAATCTGATTGGCTGGGGAGGGAATCAATAACCTCAGCCATCAGATTCTTATCAAAAAGGCGGGATCTTACAGGATCCCTTGGATCCGAATAAACAGCGTCTCCGAAGATCGGCTTGAACTAAAGCCGTAAGATCTGGATCTTGAGAACCGCGGTATCGTAGACGCGTCACACTGGATAATGGCGCTGCTTCCGTGTGATGCGGCACATGTCTTTAAAGAAACATTTACTTAAATAATATTAGTCATAAATAAGTGTTGTCTACTTAATTTTAGACACAATCTCAGGTCTCAATGTATACTAGCATATGAAATAGGTATAAAAAAGTTGAAATAGACTACATAAAAAAATCAGATAAAAAAAAATAATTCTAAACCTCAAAACCATGGTTTCAAGGTTTTCCAGGAAAAATTTTAAATTTCGACCGTAACTTGGTCGAAACCTTAAACAATTTGGTTTCGAAACTAATCGAAACCGACCTCGAGATCAGCACTTTGAACCTTGATAGCCAATAAAGAAATGCCAATTCCATCAAAAGCATTTATGGAAACATAACCTGTCTAATTGATGTATGATGTCCTTTATGTAGCAGGACATGGTGCAGGGAAATACAAGGATGGGTATACATGATGGTTCTTTTCTTTATGAGGTTTTGTGAAGTCCAAGACCCCACGGCTAAACAAGGGCATTGGGGTGGTATTAGGAAAATAAATAACAAGGGAGTGCACAGATCCAACTTGCACCAAATGAGACAGCTAAATTTCTCAACCTGTAAAACTAGAAAAGAAAACAAAGAATGAAAAAGTTAGACTTAATTTAGGAATACCTTCAGCATAGTAAATTGTGAGAAAGTCATTGTGGTAGCATGAAGATGTGCAATAGAGACTTTGAATGCTTGAATTTGAAAGGTTAATTTATATCAAATTGAATGAACTAAAACATTCAAAGGTAAGACTTAAAATGGCTATAGGGGAATTGGTGAGCATGGTTCTAAGAATCTGTATCGAATCAGTTGAAATAGATTCCTATGCCGCATATTAGATTGGCTCCCAGGGTTGGATAAATCCCCAGATTGGCATATTACATTTTTTTTTTACATGCCTAGCGGCTAGGTTGCATGGTTGCTGCATGTCGACCATCTATGGTTTATTTTGTTTTATTTTTATTTTTATTATTATTAAAATTGATCCCGACCTGACATGGGAACGGATCGGGAAAATGTATGCTTATATCAGGATTGGCCTGCTCCAAGCTGATTATGATCAATTGGAGACCAAAACCGATATTGATTACTAATAACAAATATCTTGAAACTGATTGGGAAAAAAAAAAAAATCCAAATAACCAACCTCATTTAATTAGGATAAAAGTGAAAGTAAATCAGGCCGTGTAGGGCATCCTCCTAAAGGGAATTTTTAATTAAATGTTGATGAATGATAGATGCTCAATGGGAGAAGCCTAGACAATCAAGCATTTGAATGTATTAGCTTGAGGATGGGAGAGCTTGTAATGCATTTTTTGCCCTCTTGGGGATGGTGATTCAACAAAGACAATTCTTTCTTGGATAATCGACAAAGCAGAGTTGGTGGAAAGTCAAAGTGACCAGAAGTGATTCAACATATACAACTGGTTAGATGAAAAATTCAGAAGTGGGACCTTAACAATATAAACAGCTCCTAAGACCCATTTAGTTCCAGGCTTCTCAAATGCATCTCATGTTCCAATGTACACTGAGATATGCAAATGATGTTTTGCTGATACGCTGGCAAAAAGAAGGAGATGTGTATCGTAGGATCTGTTTTGGAGATGATATTTTATTTTATTTTTTTAAGAACAGAAATAATGCATGTCAACATCAAAAGGGTTAATCAACGTATAGTGTTGCAAAACGTTATACATTTAGGGAATCAAACACCCATGCACACAATGTAGGACTCAACCTACGATGCCACACGACCTGACATTTCTTCTAGTAAGGATAGGGACAATGCATGCCAAACACCAAAAGATTTAACCAATCCATAATGTCGCAGAACGTCATATATCCAGAAAAACACACACAAGCACACGATGTGAGACAAAACCCTCGCAATGATATACCATTGTTAGATGTGCTAATTAATGCTTAATAGATCTTATTTATGTACATTTGTATTACTATGTACTTTTATTTGGGTCTTTGTATTTGTGTTGCCTTTACATTTTGAGCTGATCCTCTATTGGAATTTATCTACAATAGTTATCTAAAAATAAAGAAGGCAACTTGTCCAAAAGGGTTAAAACCTCATAATGTGTTTTTTTAATTTAATTTTATTTATTTATTTATTTATTTATTTATTTTTACCACAAACAACTACACAAGTCATTAGGACTTAATAATTTAACAGCAACCTGCAGTCTATTAGCAGTAATATACTTAAGCTTGACAAATCTCAGTTTGTCATTCCCTATTGCATTAATTATTTAAATATTTTCATTAATCTTCTAATTAAAATTGCCCGCTATACCTACTATCATTACACCAAAACCCAAGCCAATGAGACAGTTGATTAATAATGCCCTTTTAAAAAAAATGTATTCATAAATAAAACTAGGCCCCATAAAACTATTATCACACCTCATATAGTATAGTTGAATTCAATCCATGGCATGAGAGGGGAGGAATAAAAGTTACATGATATACAACAAGTGCAGCACCTCCTATGGTAGAAGGATACTGTAGCATATGAAAAATAAAAAATCTCTCAAAAGTATTATGGCCCATTGTCAGTTTAAGTTATTGAAACAAATTTTGATATTTTTCATAATTCATGCCCAGTGAATGTGGCTGCAATTGTTATTCCTTTCCCATTTAGGGGAGTTAAAAAGAAGCCTTACCTATAGGATCCATTGTTGGGTTATATCTTATATTTTATGGGTTCTATACAATTATTAGAGTTGTATTTGTATTTGAATTTGGATCCATTATATGTATAAGGGTCAATTTGTAATTGTTTGGGATTAGGGTTTCTAGAGTCTATATATTTTTTCTATGGGAAAAACCCTAGGTAAAATCTGAATAAAGGATAACACATTTTCAAATGAAGGGAAGTGTAGAGTTTTCTTGTGAATAAAAAAAATTCTTTGTTTCTCTGAGTGGAGGTAGACATTCCGCGTAGGAATGCTGAACCATGATAAATTCTATGTTTGTATGTTTGCTCGATCTTTATTTTCTTTCTTTTGTTGTGTTTTCTTCCCTAACACTTTCTACATTGATTTCAATTCCTTTTTGAGTGCCATGATTGAGCCATAACAATAGCCTTGAAAAGAATAGTATCATTGATATCTGGGTCTTGGAGGATTGTGTTTTGCATTTATCTGACAGACATCAATCTGCATCGTCAATGGAATTTGACACCAAATCGATATCACAAAAAAATATCCTTACTTATAACCTATGTATGTCATTAAGTGAAGGTTCTTTGTCACACCTCCTAGGGTATAGAGATAATGCAGCATATGAGAAATAAAAAATATCCTAAGGGTATCATGGTCATTATCGTTTGAAGTTACTGAAATATCCCTTAGATAATTTTCATAATTCATGCCCACTGGACGTGGCCTGCAATTGTTATTCTTTGCCACCCAGTCTTGGGAGTTAAAGAAGCTTCTCTATAAATTCTCTATGCCATTAAGTGAAGGGTTTATCTAGTTGTAAGATTTTTTTCACTGTTAGATTTGTGTCACTTTTCTGATGAAATACCCAATTATTCTGTGTATATATATTGATGTTTTCATGCTAGCTCAATGAACTTGAATTTAAGGGACTTGATTATAACTACATATTGTAACAATCCTTGTTCCATTCAGAAGATATCTACCCCTTAGATGGAATCAAGAGGCCCTCTAAAATGGATAGAATCTTTACTATTTCTGTTCAATCTTGTGATCTTGTGGCCCAGTGATGTTGTCTAATGTGAAAATGGATGTGAATCCCCCACCCCTTTTCAAATGTTGCCTGATTGATCAAAGGCCCTCTCTTTCTCCTTTCCTCTTTCATTGCGTGGTTTTCAGCAATATGACATATATCCTTTTGCTTTGATGTTCCTTAATCTTAGCATGCTCAAGACGCTTGAACGATATCAAAAATGTAGTTATGGTACACTGGAAGCAACCCAACCACCAAAGGAGACACAGGTAACGTCAAAAACCCAAGTGTTCTTACTTCTCAAAAAGGCTCTTTGTTACTAAAAACAATAGTAAGTTTATCTTATGCATGTCGTCAAGCAGAGCAGCTACCAGGAATACTTGAGGCTAAAAGCAAAAGTTGAGGTCTTGCAGCGAAATCAGAGGTAAAATCATCACTCCCTTGGCATGTATTTTCTGGTCTTTGTTTCGCTCTACATCGTTTCCTCTTATGGATTCAAATTTCTGACCATGGGTACTGTAGAAACCTTCTTGGGGAAGATTTGGGTCCATTAAATACAAAGGAACTTGAGCAGCTTGAGCATCAACTTGAGGTTTCCTTGAAACAAATCAGATCAACAAAGGTAAGCCTCCCCCACCCCCACTATTGAACTTTCACGAGCAGGTGAAATTTGACTATGAAACTATAAGTCAGGGATAAAAACGTAAGAAAACACTACAAAATTATTATCAGCACACCCACGGACAGGCAAGTTTTGAGTTCCAGGTATCGGCAGTTGCCAAAAACGATTTGATACCGATCTGGATCCAATGGCATGCTGACATATAGTTGAAACTGATTAAAAAATAATAAAAAATAAGGAAGAATTAAAATTAGATTGGAATTCCTCATAGATGAAACTGATATGAATCAGTTGATCCAATACAAATTGCTAAAACCATGAATATAAAAGACAAGAATTATGTAGATCGGCAAAACCTGCCTACACATTCGCAGTGAAACCCAATCACCACTAACAGGAAAAGAAGAAAAATATTACAATATTTGCTGTTGGGAATAATCCCATATTGCTTAGAAACTAAAACCTTGAGTTAAAACCTTGAGTACCTCACATATGTGAGAGTCCTTCCACTTACTAGTTTGAACTTTCGAATTGCAAACTTGACATGATATCAGAGCTCCAGGTTCATTCCGTACGGTCACCTAAAAGAGGGACTACATGCCACAAATACTGCCACCCAGAAGAGGGGCAACACGTGAGGGGGAGGGTTGGGAATAGTCTCATATTGCTTAGAGACTAAAACCTTGGATGCCTTATATATGTGAGAGTCCCTCCATTTATTAGTTCAAACTTTCAAATTAAAAACTTGACACTTACAATTTGAATCCCAAACCTAAGCCCCTTTAAACCATTCTCTTCTCTCTTTCACTCTTTCCCACCAACCCTTTCTCTTCTTATGAGCCTCATCTTGAAGATTTCACCTCACATGAAAAACTCCAACTCATAAAAGACTCCCTTAAGGTGAGACTCCAGCACATTGGAGACTCCACTTCATGGACGACCCTTCAAAATCTTAGTCCATCTAAACCGTTGAAAAATGGTCCAACAGGTTTAGATAAAAGATACAAACCCAATAATTTCCACCTTGGCTTTTATCTTGGCCACCTTGAAGATCTACTAGAAAACCTGTACTCCTTTCACATCTCTCTACCTTGAGATAATTTTCCCAACATTCTAGGGTTCTCGACTTGTTGATTGTGTGTATCCAAAGGTACACAATCTTCTTAATTCTATGTTGATTCTGTTTGTTAGTCCTGGACATGCTTGTATCCAAGGATTTGAATTTCGGTTTTGTGCCTGGTTTCGGCCAGGCCAAAAACCGAAATTTCGATGGTTTTGATAGAAATTTCGTCGGAACCTAGTAAAAAAAAGTGCTTATGTTTCGAATTTGGTTCGGAGCTCAAAAAAAATGCTTTTTGAGCTCAGTTTTTCTTGTAATGCAATTTGAATCTTTTTAACATATTTATTGAATCATTTGCACAAAAACAACATTGGAAATAGTTTAAGGAAGGCCATTCATACACTTTACATTGAAAATGGTTTAGGGAAGAAACCCTTACCTTCAAGCTTCAAATCTTCAAAGAGTTGCTGAAACGAGATTGAATCCTCCTAAAGTAAGATGGAAATAGAGGAAATCGAGACAATTGGGGGGAAGAATGAAGGATTCAAGCAAAGGAAGGAAGGGAAACCTATCGAAATAGACAGGTTTCGTCGAAATAAGGCTCTGTTTTATAAGTATGGTCGAAGTGGTTCAACCATGTTTAGAACCAGTTTCGACCATATTTCAGTTAAAACAGTAATTTTGACCGAAATATGGTCGAAAGTAAAATTTTGGTCCAAAATATGGTATTTTCGGTGTCAGCATGTAGTTTCTTTTTGTATTGCCCAAAAATTGAAATATTTCAGCCAAAATCCAAAATTTCGGCTGAAATTTGGAACTATGCCTGTATCCCATTGCGACATCATAACTTGGGAATGCATCGCGGAAGTCCGGAACGTGTCAAAGACACGGGAAACGGAAGGGGGGAATGGCGATCAAAACGCCCACCGTAGTATGTCATAAGACATACGGCAGACTTAAATAAAGGTTTTCCAGATGGGGTCAGAAGAGGTTGAGCTGTTGGTTCGGGTGGAATAGGATATTTAAGATAAGCTAGTTTAGGACATTATTTGATGATCATGCAATAGACTTGGATGGGAGCATCCTAAGGTACACGTTCGTCTTAGTTGTGTTGATTTTGCTTGTTGGCTGTAGACATAACTGTGAAATGCATTAAGCTAAATGCCAAACCTCTAGGGCTTTATGATGATGGTCATAATTAGGATAGGATGGGCTTCTCAAAAGGTAAAGCATTCTTAATAATTGTATAAATCAGTATGTGATAGTCTAGCGGTCAAGACAGGGTGGGACAATCCATCAATGATGATTCGCCGATGTGGATGGTCATTATAAGATTAATTCTTACACTGAATGTAGACGTTGGATCTAAACGAAAATCCATCAATGATGATTCTCCAACCTAGCGGCGTAGAAGATTAGGTCATGTCTCTAGACCTAGATTTGAGTGATTACTTAAGAATGAAATTTTGTCAGATCTAGACTTCACTCATTTCATTGTTATTGTTTGTATAGATTGCATCAAAGGTAAGCAATCTAAGGTTTTTTTTTGTTTTTTGTATTTTTGGGTAATAAGCAACCTAAGGTAATTGCCACAAGGACTGATGCACTTCTGGAAATGATGCAAATTGATATTTATGGACACTTTAATTCTTGCTTATTGATGAGAAGATTTCATCACATTTTATCATGACTTTTATTATCATTGTTACGTCTACTTATTAGAGGTAAAAGCTAACGCTAAGAATGCTTTCAAGTATCCTATGCTAAAGTTGAAAAGAAATTAGACAGAAAGATCAAAACCACGAGATACGATGGAGATGACAAATACTATAGTAGACACTCAAACCTTGGGAAAAGTAAAAGACATTTGCCTGATTCCTCAAATCGAAGAGTATGACTCCTGATAACAGATTGAGGGAACTAGATTATTAAAAGATGACGACATTAGTGGGAGTGAGACCAAGTAAGGAGGTATTTGAGGAACATCGGATTTATCTTCCGATGAATGTACATTCTGAAAACATTGTTATCCCACAAATCACTGCTGGTACTGATACTATGGAACAACAAATTATGGAAAATGTACCAAACTCCATCAAAACTTTCTCAGAGGAAACTGTAAATGTACATCAATAGAAAATTCAGCAAAAATCTCGAAGAGTTAGGAAGTCCATCTTTTCAGATGATTACATAGTATATCTCCAAGGAGAATCAGAGTTCGATATAGGAGTCAATAACGACTAATGAAATCTTCACCTGCCATAAATGATAGTGATTCTATTAAACGGATAGATGCCATAAAGGATGAGATAAAATCCATGAGTTACAATGACGGCTGGTAACTCTTTTACTTATCTTTGGGATTTTAAGACAATTGATTGTAAATGAGTATTCAAGTCCAAACTCAACTCGAAGGGTAATGTTGAAAGACATGAAAACCAGACTAGTTGCAAAAGGTTTAACCCGGAAAGAAGGCATTGATAACCGAGAAACTTTTTCTCATGTTTCTAAGAAAGATTCACCTAATGGATGTGAAAAACGATATATATTCTTGAATAAAGATTTAGATGAGGAAGTCTAAATGAACAACTTGAGAAATTCAGTGAACAAGGAAAGGAAAATTTAGTCTGTAGTGGAATGATTCTTATTCAACCTTGGAATGACTTAGTCCTTATGGTTATGGGGTCAGTAGAGGCTCGTGGGATTAATCAAACCAAATGTTTGGATACTCGTCATTAGGAAAAAAAAAATTAATATTTTTGGTTCTATATATGGATGACATTTTACTTGCTAATAATGACCTTGGTTTATTGAGCGTTACAAAATATTTCTCTCTAAGAACTTAGAAACGAAGGACATGGGTTTAGCCTCTTTTGTTAATGCCATAGAGATATATTGTCCCACCCTACTCCCGAAACACCGGGGATATAACCAAGACGCTTACCGTCGTCCCAACGTACACCTAAGATCTCGATGTAGTGGTACCACATCACAAAGACACATCCCATAAAACCCACAATAATCAGAGTAATCATTAAATTAATGGAAAACTTTATAGAAATGACAGAATTATAATGTAAAAGTTGATAGAGCTAAGTAGTACATGTATACAAAACTGAGTTACCTGTACTACCATAATGAAACAAAATGATCAAATATAAACACTGTATAATACAAAAGGACACACGATCCAATTAAATATCCTGGATATCATGCCTGGCTGCCAATGGCACAATCGCCATAAGTACAACAGGAGGCATGTGCTTCGAAGGCCAATCCTCCACAAACCGTTGTAGGCGTCTACAACGTATGGATCATTCGAGAAATCAGCTACAGTGTCACTTGCAACAACATCTAAAAAGAGATGCATGTGGGTGATCTTTACAAAGCTCAGCAAGGGGATTGTGAACATAAAAACAAGCATATAATGATAAATGCATAATTTCATTAGGTCAGGATAATGTAAACTACAACAGTGTTTTGGGTACTGCCCAACCCATAGGAATAGAAAAGATCAATCCATCGAGCGACACTTACCTAACCCAAGTGTAGGCCCCTTCATGGATACTCAACTGGAAAAGGTAGACATTGGTGCAAAGGGAGACGGGAGGTGGGGGGGATGTATTATGGATACATATTTCATAACCTCGACTATGAAGGACGTAACATGCCAATGGCCATACCCTTTCATAATTGGGTCCACACCAAATATAAGTTGTACAACTGTGGAGGTCATGGTACTGGAACTCCATCGATCACATTGGGTTCCCACAAGCGTATTGTCTAAATAATAAGGCGCACATGGCCATCACGATACGGAACTCCTCGGCCCTCCAGATGCCACACAAGCAAAGTAAGCAGTTGTTATAACACAATGTAGGACAATGGCGTAGTAGTAATTAGATGACATGTGAACAATCACATAAATCATGACACAAGATATTCATACATGACAGTTTATAAACAATCCATAAATTAATTCATGTCCAACCCACTCACTTCAACGGTGATTGATTATGAACTCCGATAGCACGCATCCCCCATGAAAATACCCTAAAAGGTTTGTCTAACATGGTCAATTTGAGTGACTATTGTTAAGTAGGAAGTTACTAAGAAATCCCTAAGTTCCTACGGCTTTGCAGGTGTAAAATCCCTATATCGATTGCAGGTTACCGGTTGATAGTCCAGCCAGTAGCACCTGACAATGTGACAAGAACCTACTAGAAGCCACCGACTGATACTACCGGTTGCAAACCTGCGACCGGTAAGGTCAACCAATGAATTCGCCTCAGCTTTGAGGTCCTACTGAATGGGCTACCATATGCGGACTGTCCAGCTGGTGGGTGCATCCGATGGGTGCCTAGTTGTTTCTCAACTGAATCTCATGGGATTTCATCCCAATGGTTCTTATGACCTTTCCCAATGGTTCCTCTCTTTATCTCAACGGTTGACATATCAGTTCCATTGTTGGGAGACATAATGGAAGATCAAGAGAAAAACCTAGAACATCTGCTCGCTCATTGCAAAGACATCGTTGTTCCCCAGCATACATTGGAGAACAATATGCCCCGTTATGTGTAAGATTGTTTGATTCTTGAATGCATTGGCAAGATCCTGTTTATGTCTAATGTCTGAAGGTGAAAACCCTACATCAAATACTTTTTTCTTTTCGTATGACCTCTTTGAATATATTCTTCCTTATCCCACCATAAACATTTATTTTTTCCTCTTGTTGTTTCTAAGTACTGCTAATCAAGAGCTTCAGTTATATATATATATATATATATATATATATATATATATATGGACTGAAATTATATGTAACAGGAAAAACATGTAGTAAATGAAAGATATCTATTTATCAACTATGTATGTATCTATGTATGAATATCATATAGTTAAAAATAAAATATACATATGATTACTATGCGTACCTTATTTGCAGTAATCCGAAACAAAGAGAATGGGTTGAGTCGTGTTGGTACACTCTCCTTAAGACAGTATTTGCCCTCTATCGGTGCAGAAGGATTCCTGCAAATCTGCCTCCAAGATGAAACAACCCCTTTTGGAAGGATACCTACCCAGTGTGCACACACTGATAGATATATGCGGATCCGACGGCTAAGATCAACTCTTAGGAAAGAAAACACCAAAATCTGACTCTTCGATTAAACAGAAAAGAAGAGAGAGAGTTGGAGGGGAGAGAGAGAGAGAGTGAGAGCTCGTACTCAATTGGAATGAAGAATATGCATGGGGTCGGGCTCTATTTATAGGGCCCAAAGGCCTCTTGGATGTGTCCATTGGATGGGTTGTGACCCTCCAGATGGACTGTCCAGATTAACCTAGATCTCAAATCTTGAGATCTACGGTCCAGATGGTACCCCTTAACGTGTAGAGATGTATCATCTCTACACTTGAACCCTTTCCAAAAGGGTATCCGGGTAGGGGTGTGTCTGAATCCGACAAAAACCCGTAGCCCGTAGCCCGTAGCCCGTGGCCCACGCTCGTGGCCCGTGGCCCACGCCCGCGCCCGCACCCGCACCTGCGCCCTACGTCACAGTCACGGTCGCTGGTCGCGGTCTGGTCCGGCGCGCGCGCGCGTGTGTGTGTGTGTCAACCTAGAGCCGCTTCCATATAGGGGCTCAAAAGATAAGCGACACTCCCTACAAATAAAGGTCTCTTCCCCACAAATCATAAGCAATGTGGGACTAAAAAAGTCCTACATTGGTAATGCCAACTCAAAACCGAAAAATCAAAATTCTCGCCCAAACCGAAAACCAAATTTTGGAGCCAAAATGAAAATTTCTGAATTTTGACATCTTTTTAAACTTATTTGGAAAAAATATTTTCCTTTGACTTTTTCCAACAATTCCCCCACAAGTTTGAAAAGATAGAGTAAAACCAGAAATAAGAAGTTGATCTTATGAGAACTGTAAGCGACGTCGTTGCAGATGTCTGTCGACTTGAATCTACACTAGGTCTGATAGGCCACGCTACAGAGTACAGGTGAAGCTTGCTTCTTGAACCTTTCCTCATTTGTGTAGCCGACTGACCTACCAGCCACCTCTTACAGTCCGACCCTCGAAAAATCCCTTAAAGGTGGACATATTTGAAACCGGCCTTGTCCCTATCCTGGTTCATGAATGTTTATGAGAATTCGTCCTTAAAATTCTCATTGGAAGCGGCCCCACTTCCTACATTCAATAAGGTCAGCCCATAGTGTGCACCACAGTTAACACACCCCCACATTCCTCTGGGATAGCTTGGCTTAATTAAGTATCCTTAAGATTCATCCTCTGTTCATTGTGGTGAGTACTATCTTACCATCTAACCAGAATGAGCAATATAATGATAGTACTAAACAAGTCATCTACGTGACTTCGTTTTTACCCATTGAACCTAATTCGAGGGATCTCCTATCACATAAGTTGGGTTTCAATCACATGACTTATGACACGGGCTTTAAGCTCATTCCTTTAGATGTGTCAATTATGACCTTGGTGGTTTGAGGCTTTGTAAATATATCGGCCAGATTCTTTTCTGATCTTACAAAGTCGATAGCTATCGTTCCTTCACTTATGTATTGCCTCACAAGGTTGTGTCTCAGGCGTATATGTCTTCTTTTTCCGTTATATATCTTGCTTTTCGCTTTAGCAATAGCTGTCTGACTATCACAATGTAGTGATATTGGGGGCATAGGTCTAGGCCATAACGGAATTTCTACCACCAAATTTTTGAGCCATTCGGCTTCTACCCCAGCCTTCTCTAAGGTTATAAATTCTGCCTCCATAGTGGAACCTGTACCACAGGTTTGTTTGACAGATTTCCATGAAATCGCTCCTCCACCAAGAGTATATATGTAACCACTTGTGGCTAAGGATTCTTCTGTATCAGAAATCCAGTTAGCATCACAATATCCTTCTATAACAGAAGGATTTCCATTATAGTGTAAGCCATAGTTTATTGTTCCCTTCAAATACCTTAATAACCTTATTAGAGCTTCCCAATGCTTATTTCCAGGGTTATGAGTATGTTTACTCAATTTTCCCACTGCTAAAGCTATGTCCGGTCTTGTTGAGTTCATTAAGTATGAAACTGAACCTATAATTTAGGAATACTCCTTTTGGGAGACTGGTTCACCTTGGTGTTTTATGAGATGACTCCCTACCTCTAAATGTATCTTTATAGGAGAGCACTCATAATATCCATATTTCTTTAGTAGGCTTTCCACATAATGAGCCTGAGATAGTATTATCTCATTGGTTTTTCTAATAACTTTGATGACTAAAATGACATCAACTTCTCCCATGTCTTTTGTATCAAATTTAGACATAAGAATTTTCTTTGTTATATTTACAACATTTAAATCAGTTCCCATTATCAGCATATCATCAACATAAAGAACAATAATCACACCATTGCCATTATTAAATTTACTATACACACACCTATCTGAATTATTAATAATAAAATCATTATTTAATAATAATTGATCAAGTTTCTCATGCCATTGTTTAGGTGCTTGTTTTAAACCATACAAAGATTTAATTAATTTACATACTTTATGTTCTTGTCCTGATATTATGCATCCTTCAGGTTGTTTGATATAGATTTCTTCCTCTAAAACACAATTTAGAAAAGCTGTTTTAACATCCATTTGATGAATTACTAAGTTATAAATAGAGGCAATAGCAAATAAAGTTCGTATGGTTACAATACGAGCTACAGGGGAGAAAGTATTAAAGTAATCTATATCCTTCTTTTGTCTAAACCCTTTTACTACCAACCTTGCCTTAAACTTGTCAAGAGATCCATCAGGTTTTAATTTCTTTTTGAAAATCCATTTGGTATCCAGAAGTTTTGTACCTAGTGGTAAAGTCACCAACTCCCAAGTATGATTTTGGATAATAGAATCTAATTCACTTTTGATAGCTTCTTTCCAGAATACAGCATCTGGAGATGTTACAGCCCCTTGATAAGTAAAAGGGTCTCTATCTACATGATATAGTAACATATCATCACCTAGGTTAGCAGATCTCCTTTGTTTTTTACTCCTCCTAAGTAAATCAGTAATAAGATTACCAGATTCTTGTTCTATACTAATTTCATTTCTAATAACAGGGTTTTCATTATGATCATCATTAGAAGAAGTTCTAACCAGTTTAGGAAACACATGTTCAAAAAATTCAGCATCACGAGATTTAATAATGGTATTAGCATCAAAAACATTTTCAACTGATTTCAAGACCAAAAACCTATAAGCATCACTATTATGAGCATATCCTATAAAAATACAATCACAAGTTCTTGGTCCAAACTTTCTTTTCTTCGGTTCGGGTATTCTAACTTTGGCTAAACACCCCCATACCCTTAAGTGATTAAAGGATGGTTTCCTCCCATGCCAAAGTTTAAAAGGAATAAGATTAGATTTTTTAGGAGGTCTTCTATTCAGAATATAACAAGCAGATAAGATAGCTTCCCCCACATATTATAAGGTAACCCAGAGCTAATTAGAAAGCAATTCATCATTTCTTTTAAGGTTCTGTTTTTCCTTTCTGCTATACCATTAGACTCAGGTTGGTATGGTGCAGTAGTTTCATGAATTATTTCATTTTCTTCACAAAACAGAAATAGGCTATGAGTTCCATACTCAGTCCCTCTATCAGTTCTCAACCTTTTAATTTTCTTATTAAGCTGATTTTCAACTTCTAACTTATATGTTTTAAAAGCATACTCAGCTTCATCTTTAGTTTTTAAAAGATATACCTTAGTATACCTAGAATAATCATCAATGAAGGTTATATAATATTTATTACCTCCTCTTGATTCAAGGGGTTTAAAATCAGCCAAGTCACTATGAATTAATTCTAAAAGATTGGTTTGTCTTTCTACAGACTTATGAGGTTTCTTAGTTATTTTTGCTTCTATGCACACAGGGCATTTATGTTGGGAGGGTTCAGATAGTTTTTGAAAAAATCCTAAGTAAGATAGTCTTTTAATATAAGGTATACTACGATATCCTAGTCTACCATACCAAATATCAAATGACTCAATCAAGTAGGAAGAAGCAGGAATTTCATTCATGATATTTTCAACACTTATTACAAAGAGGTCATTACTAGCATATCCCTTCCCTACATATTTGTCCCCCTAAAGTATAATGACCTTATCAGCTTCAAAGCTGAGCTTCATTCCAACTTTATTCAGACGGAAGCCAGAAACCAGATTCCTGCGAATGTCTGGGACATCCAGCACTTCATTCAAAACAAGAGTCTTTCTAGAAGTTAGCTTTAAAGCTACTTGACCCTTGCCCATCACTGGTGAAGTTTGAGAATTCCCCATATACACAAAATCACTTCCTTTGACCGGAGAATATTTAATAAAAGCAGATCGGTCAGAGCATATATGTTTGGAAGCCCCAGTGTCTATAATCCACTCCTTTGGTTTTTCAACCAAATTTACTTGAGTGACGACAGCTGCAAACATGTCCTTTTCAGTGAGATGGACCTTGGCTTTGTCATTTCCCTGTTTCTTCTTGAGGGCCCGACAGTCCTTCTTGAAATGACCCGGTTTCCCACAGAAGTAGCATCCTCCCTTGGTTTTCTTGAACTTTCCTTCTTTCTTCACCTGAAGAAACTTCTTTGACTTGTCTCTTTTTTCAGATTTTCCGCCTTCTACAAGATTAGCCTTGGTCTTGAATTCCTTGGCTTTTTCCATCTTGTCAGTCTCACGGTTCTTCTCTTCAATCTTGATACGCATTATGTAATGCTCAAGAGTCCAGTATTTAGATTTGTGCTTCATGTGTGATTTGAAGTCACTCTAGGAGTTAGGCAATTTCTCAATCAATGTTGCAGATATAAACTGTTCTGGTAGAGACATTCCTTCATTAACAAGGTTTGCTACCAAAACTTGGAACATGTCCATTTGCATAGATACGCTCAAATCTTCTTTCATTTTGAAATTTAAGAAGTTTGCCGTAACATACTTCTTACACCCAGCATCTTCCATAAAATATTTCTTGTCAAGAGCCTCCCATATAGTATATGCATAGTCATAGGAGGAATACACATTGTATAGATCATTGGTCATAGCATTCAGGATCCTGTTCTTGCACTGGAAATCAGTACTGATCCATGCAACCCTCTTAGACCTGATTTTTGGGTCATCAGATTCCTCGGGCATCTTCTCAGTAAGGGCGAAGATAGCACCCAATTGGGACAGGGAGAAATGCATCATCTGTCTCCAGCGCTTAAAATTCGAACCATTAAATGGCTCGATGCTATCAAATTCAGACATGATGTGCAGTTTCCCTATAGCTAGCCCAACTTCAGTGGTAACACCAGATTCAGCCATGATAACTACAATATATAACAAAATACTGTCTTAAGATTGTTGTTTCTAAGTACTGCTAATCAAGAGCTTCAGTTATATATATATATATATATATATATATATATATATATATATATATATATATATATATATATATATATATATATATATATATATATATGTTATATGGACTGAAATTATATGTAACAGGAAAAACATGTAGTAAATGAAAGATATCTATTTATCAACTATGTATGTATCTATGTATGAATATCATATAGTTAAAAATAAAACATACATATGATTACTATGCGTACCTTATTTGCAGTAATCCGAAACAAAGAGAATGGGTTGAGTCGTGTTGGTACACTCTCCTTAAGACAGGAGCTCGTACTCAATTGGAATGAAGAATATGCATGGGGTCGGGCTCTATTTATAGGGCCCAAAGGCCTCTTGGATGTGTCCACTGGATGGGTTGTGACCCTCCAGATGGACTGTCCAGATTAACCTAGATCTCAAATCTTGGGATCTACGGTCTAGATGGTACCCCTTAACGTGTAGAGATACATCTCTACACTTGAACCCTTTCCAAAAGGGTATCCGGGTAGGGGTGTGTCCGAATCCGACAATAGCCCGTGGCCCGTGGCCCACGCCCGCGCCTGCGTCACGGTCGCGGGTCGCGGTCCGGTTTGGCGCGCGCGTGTGTGTGTGTGTCAACCTAGAGCCGTTTCCATTTAGGGACTCAAAAGATAAGCGACACTCCCTACAAATAAAGGTCTCTTCCCCACAAACCATAAGCAATGTGGGACTAAAAAAGTCCTACATTGGTAATGCCAACTCAAAACCGAAAAATCAAAATTCCCACCCAAACCGAAAACTAAATTTTGGAGCCAAAATGAAAATTTCTGAATTTTGACATCTTTTTAAACTTATTTGGAAAAACATTTTCCTTTGACTTTTTCCAACACCTCTTGGTAGCGACAGTCTTCTCTCTGCACTCTGTCTTTGTTCTCTCCCCTTTGTTAGCTATCCCGTCATTCATCGATAATGCTTGTGATTCTGAACTATCATTGGGCTTTTGAATGTCACTGTTGGGCATCGGCTAGTGGCAGTCGACTCTCCTCTCGGACCCCAGGGAGGAGACGATTTCGAATCGACTTCATCTTCCTCCAATAAAAAGTGTAGTGACAACTGTACAAATGACTTGGATTTGGGGATTCCAATTGCAAGGATTGTACTATTTTTTTCTCTTACATTTAATACAATCCTTGCAATTTGAATCACCAAATCCAAGTCACTTGTACACCATCCTCTCCTCTCTTGCCACTCTTTCTTACTCTTTATCTTTTTGGCTTCTCACATACATCTTTGGAAGAAACCTCTTCCTCTAAATAAGACTCTTCTCTTGAAAGACTCCACCTCATCTTGAAAACTTCATTTTACATGGAAAACTCCACCTTACTTGAAGGTTTCACCATATTGGAGACTCGACCTTACCTTGAAGACTACATCTTATAGAGGACTCCATCACATAGGAGGCTCTACCTCATGGAAGACTCCACCCCATGAAGACCCTTCCAATTCTTAACCCGTATAAACCTTTGAAAAATGGTGCAACTGGGTCTAGATAAAAGACAAAACCATTAATTTGATGCAACGAACCTTACAGAGAACCAAGCGAAGGAGGAAAAAAAAAACATGCCGAGTGGGAGGGAGTACGTTTTGGGTTCAGAAATGGCGAATATCCAGAAAAATAATAGTAGGATTAGGATACAGATGCTGGAACCCAAGTTTCGGCTGATTGCATTAGATCGGTTGATCCAAAGGGTAAGAATGCATCGGTCCCCCTACTACCAATACGAATTAGCCTACAAGATCCCAATACTTGAAAACGTGGTACCATGTGAACGGCTCTTATTTTCCTATATTGCTTCAAGATTTTCTTACTCTTCGAGCCAGAAGAAACATAAACAAACAGACTAGAATATTTATTCAAAAAAAAATCTCCATTCCTCATCACCGAACAATACCAATATCAATTTGCATGGGCAGTTTCTATACCTGGATTTCCTAAAAAAAAGTGGCTTACTCCAACATACTGTATTTGTGCTTTGTGCTTGTATGGAGATACAAAATCATTTTGTCGTTTTGTTAGTCATTTACCTCGAGTCCACAACTCCTGGCCACCTGGTGGCACCCGCCATAACTTGACCCTTAACGGATGCATTGTATGTTGAGTGCTTTACAAGTATTTCTTCATATCACACTACAGACACCAGATACTTGTTCAAATATTAATGCTTATATTAATTCTCAAGATAGCTAAGTACTTTTTTTGGTAGAAAGGGAGATAGCTAAAATACAATATGATAAAAACAAGGGTAAATTACATAGATACCTCTTCTATGTAATGAAATTACATAGAATTATCTTATTTTTATAAAAATTACATAGAATACCCCTCTAATAATGCTATCATACAATCTCATCCACACCGTTACTTTCAATTTAACGGCAGAGGGTTAATTTTTTTTAAAGACAAAAATACCATCACTAAGTGTATTTTTGAAAATGAAAAAAAATAGAAAAAATCATAAAAAGAATAAACCCTTTTAAGTCTTTTTACACTTAGTAAGCGTATTTTTGTCTAAAAAAAATTTGACCCTCTACCGTTAAGGTGAAAGTAACGGTGTGGGTGAGAATTTATGATAGCATTGTTAGAGGGGTATTCTGTGTAACTTTTGTAAAAGCAGGGTAGTTCTATGTAATTTCACTACAGTAGAAGGGGTGTCTGTGTAATTTACTCTAAAAACAAAAAGAGTACAATATCATTTCTGACTGCCTATTTATGCATTGTTTTGCAGACCCAATTAATGCTGGATCAGCTTTCTGACCTTCAAAGAAGGGTAATGTCTACATCTGAGAATTTTAAATTGTCGTATTTTTATTTAGAAACGGATAATCTTTTTCCTTTTTGGTAGGAAGAAATGGATCTGTCGGTTATTGGAAAGATGGAGACACATTTAGGGAAAAAGATTCTCTATAGTGAGGTACCTGTGTAATAAGGATCTCGTCCATTCAAAGTGGATCGACACGTATCTTGATCTACTTAAAGTACATCAAGATACATACAGATCCACTTTGAGTGGATGGAATCTTCACTACACCTCACTATAACAGTGACCTCACTACAAAAGATCCTAATCCTTATAGGAGTATTTGTGAAAATATTTGGCCTTAGTCTTTGAGAAATAAACATTTAACTTTAGGTTTTCTGTTCAATTGCCTGCATCATATGTTGGCGTATCGTTCAATGAGAGAACAGTTACATATATCTAAGAAGACAGGTAAGTGGACCATTTCACATGTACAGTACATGTGAAGGGAATAAGCCACGATGAGACAGAAAACTATTTTCCTAAACATTTTGCCAAAACACCATTAAATACCTTTTCATGGTTGATCGGGTAAATATCTTAAATTCTTATTAAATAGGGTAATTATATTTTTCAATGGAATAATTGTTCCAGTTCTTGAAAAAACAATTGCTGCAAAATATAGTATGATTTAATGGCAAAAGTTTTTCTAGGCGGCAGATTAGGTTTCTAATACCATGGTCTTCGAAATCCAGTGAAAAAAAATCCTGTCCCATATTTACAAAATCCCGATAATACGTCCTTCATGTGGTCTATCCCTTAATTTCTTTGCTCTGGAAAACAACGAAACGCTTCTCTTATTTATTTACCATAATATATAATCATATTTGTTAATAATTACAATAATTTTTATTTTAGAAAAAATTTCATCTAGACCCTATCAAAAATTGTTAACATCATCTATGCTTACAAGAATGCAAAAAAATCACCTAGGTCCACTTAACTGACAGAAATCACTAAATTTATTGAAATACACTTTTACCCCTCAAATTATAAATTGTAAAATTAAAAATTATGTTTATTTACTAATTTATCCTTCAAATCAAAATTATATTTGATATTCTCATTCAACGACTGATCATCATGACCAATCCTGGTTTCACTATGGTTTTCAACCCGACCCGCCCGACTTCGAAAATCCATCTCAGGGTTCTTCCTTGTCCGATATGATTGTTGCGATTATTTTTCCGTGGTGTCGTCTTCTTCTTCTTTTCCTCCTTATGATTTCTTTTTCTTCTACTAAAATATAAGGGAAAGTTGTGAATCCTTAGAGGGAAGCATGTATATCGGCTCTTCAATTCTCATCTTTGGATCTCAGAGCGGTTCCATATTCCCACGCCCCCAAGCTTTAATCATTCACTGAGATTTGATTTCAAGTTTGGTTCTATCCGATCCAAGCGATATTTTTGTTTTCTGATCCACTATAGTAAGAAGCAATCATCATGGACTTGGTAAGGATCTATGAATGATTCATTAGAGTTTCTTCCATCGTAATTCTGTCTGTAATTTTAATTTCACGTGTTCATTCCAGATGCATTGGCTGGATCACTAGAACACATTAAAAATAGGAGGGGGGAACTAAGAAGCAAAACATTTTGTTTCGCTTTTATCTTATGGAGAAGGAACGATAAATATCAGCAAAGACGCTTAGAGGAAAATGACCCCAGCAAGCAAGTCCGCACAGATCTGACGGAACCAGAGACCCGTCGAATGGGAGAAACACAACAGATCTGAAGAGAACAACCAGAAGAAAACTCAGATCTGAAGAACATTTTAGGAATGATGCAAAAAACTTCAGATCTGAAGAAAATAGATTCAAGAACCAAAAAAAACAGTGGAGAAAAAAAAGAACGAAGAGCTGAAAAAAACCCAGATCTGAAGAGAAAGGAACCTCAGAGATTCAAAGATTTGAAGAGAAAAGAACCTCACAGATCTAAAAAAGGGCTTACCAGAGAAGAGAACCCAAGTCAAGAAACAAAGTAAGAGAGAGAAAGAAAGAGAGGAAAGAGAGGAAAGAGAGGAATCAATGCACAGGTGGAAGAAAGAGAGGAAGCAATGCACAAGTGGAAGAGAAGGGTTCGGGTAAAGGGTATAATGGTCTTTTCAACAGGCCAAAAGGATATTATCATCTCCGAAATATTACAATCCACTTGACGTCAGCTTCTTACGGGAATCAATTGACGAAGTGGACTTCTTTGATTACCACAGCCAAAGTTTTGAGGTGTAGATGATATTTTTGCATTCTTGTGGGTGTAGATGATGTTAACAATTTTTGATGGGGTCTAGATGAAATTTTTTTTCTTTATTTTAATATTGATTTGATTTCATATCCCTTCCCCCTTATTTCCCTCTCCTCATATGTGGATTGCAGTTTGCAGTACAATAGCATTGTTCCAATGTTCTGCTGCAACCAGTGCCTTTGCTCTATCACAAGTCAGAAATTTTCCATTTTCATTTATATGCTTCTGATATAAACCATCATTTTTTTTTCGGTTGTTGCAGGAACATATGCTTCAAGAAGCAAACAGAGGCCTAAGAAGGAAGGTTAGCGACACTACTCTAACAAATGACTTCTGATTTCAACTCACGAAATGTTGGGTTTGTTTTGATGTGTGCTCACTTCTGGTAGATTGACCCACAGGATGCACAGAAACTTAACTAAGCTGGGGTACTAGGGTTCTTGTTTATGAAGAGGGTTTAAAGAACTAGTCTTGCTTGTATAGTTGATGGATGCAGTTATAGTTCAAGTAACTGGTGTCGGTCAATTCGATAACGGTTTTGTTGACTCAGTCCTCTGATTCGATTCCCAATTCGGTTCTATTTTAATATTATTATATATGGTATGGGCCATATGTCAGCTTCCTATTAAATCGCACACTAATTCGATCCAGATCTGTTTTAGACATACCATGTCCGATACCTAGATTTAGAATCCTGGATGCAGTGGAAGCTGGAGAGAAAGGTTAACATCAAAACATAAAAGGTTTTGCTACTTGACACCCGCCGGTGTCAAGAGCAATTGACACCGAATCTTTTTGGGGGACAGGGATGAGGGCGTCGAAAGTAGAGGTATATGGGTAAATTATAAATAAGGGAAAAGATGATTACTTCGTAATGGGGGGTTTTGAACCGATCTTATGGACACCAAGGTATCGGTGTTAATTAAGCATTGACACCAGCCGAGTGTCGGCCAGAAAAACCCAAACAAAAAGGTGTACGATTTTAAATTTGGAGGAAATGGCTGAAAACAATCCTAACTTGCATTGTACATTCCTCTGCTTATCATGCGATATTATCATATTGGTGCACTTTTCACTTTCCCTGGAACATGGACATTACTCTTCCATTGAATTTTTTCAATTTTTGTATCCTGCAGTTGGATGAAAGCAATGGAGAAAACCCACTTCGACTGGCATGGGAAGCTGGTGGGGCAAACATCCAGTACAGCAACCGCCAGCAATCTCATTCAGAGGGATTCTTCCAACCTCTGGAATGCAATTCCACTCTCCAAATAGGGTAATATTGTTGATTATGGACTGAATAATCATCTTCAATGTTTGTTTCTATGCCTTTGTGGAATTTCTCATGGCTCTTGTGCAAAATTACAGATACAATCCTGTTGGTCCGGATCAGATGAATGTTGCTCCAACTCCGGGCCAAAACGTCAATGGGTTCATTCCTGGATGGATGCTTTGAGTTTCCAAGCTAATGGTCATGAGGGAATCTATATTTTCTCATGAAAACGTCTACATTTATGTTATCAAGTGAAGGACAATAAGAGTATCCTAAAATACATAACCTACTGTTGCTAAGAAAGACAAGGGTTTGTTTGAATTTTTAATGAGGACCATAATGTCTCTAGCCATGTGCTGTTGGCTATGTAATAATCCTCAATGTTTATTTGTAATGTTCTAAATTATATCTTCCTATCTACTCTCTGGATGCAAACTGCTGAACTCTTTTCTCTCTCCTCATCTTGAATCTTGCTTGATGGACAATCTCAAGACTAATCCTAGATGTAACTGATATTTATTTATTTTTGTCTATGTAACTTAGGTCTTCAGATAGGAAAATAGTCTCTCCATGTTGTAGGGGTAAGGCTGTATACACTCTACTCCTCAGACCCTGCAATTGCCGGAGCCTCGTGCACTGGGACGTCCTAACTTAGGTCTCCAAACAAGCTTGATGTAGGGCAGTTACAGTTTTTATCAGAATTTAAAAATAGATATAACGGAGCTGCATGCAGGCATTGTTTGAGATATTGGTGTGTATCGGCCGATTGTATTAGTATTGATCCTGACAGATACAAATACATGGTTGAAACGGTACCATTTTACCTGAGTTATACGGGCCAGTATTAGCCCCAATAGCAAAAAAAAAAAAAAAAAAAAAAAAGAAATGTCATCAACATACAATTGATACCTGATTGATACTGGCGGATGCTGGTATCCAATATTGATATGAATATCTGTTTCAATACCATGAACTAAGTTCATGCCATGAACGGTGATGGGCTACAGAGGGCACTCAAGCGGGGAGAGGAACCAAACTCTAAATAGGAGACTAAAAAAATGAAGAGAGTGAATTCATACCGATCTTTCTCCCTTTTTTTTTTTTTTTTTTTTATAGTATTCCCAGTTTTACACACTTTTTAAGTTGCGTTGATTGACTTGAACACTGAATATCATACTGAACTGTTTGTGAGAATCAGGAGGGAATTGTTGAACCTATCTTATTCATATGCTCTTCTCTAGAGTAATATAGTCGCTTCTTTCTCTTGGCTTAATCGAGAACTTATTTTTAGAGATTATTTTTTATAGTCCTAGTGCCTCACTCAGTGAGGATAAATCAGTGATTCTTTCAAGATTTTCAACCAATGGCAACCACAGAGATGTATACCACACATTGCCTCACAACCACTGTAGTGTGACCAGGTTTATTCAGTTCTGCAATGAACACCTCTCAAAATAAATATGCAAACACAACCATAAAACACATGATATACCAGGTTAACCTCCATAGGGTGTGAAAGGCTATGTATACACAATGTAATATCCTAATAGAGCTTCGTATTCGTTTCCACTAATTTTAACTGCTGCAACAGCTCTGAAACAACAATCCTATTTTTGTTTTTCCCTCAACAAACACCAAGGGCTGCAACTCCAAATTATGCCAAACCACAAATTGACAAGTGTACAATAATCAATTTAAAAATTGAGAAAAGCAGATCCCTTCCCAATTACATCAATAGACCAAGTCTCTCAACATTTATCACAATCTAGAATAATAAAATAGGGATCTGTGAATACAGGTTACCTCCACCTATGCTACTCCACTACTGAAACGTTCGTTGACACCAAAAATCAACTTTGCACACACTTAGATCCTCAAAAAAACCCATCATACTGATCAATCAAGGTTTTTCCCTCAAAACTTTGATATCCATTGTTTGTTAACAGTAAGAGTGCTGTTCTTTTCCATGGCTGGTTAGCTTTCTTTCTTTTCTCCTGTGGGGGCTAACATGGATAGGTAAAATGGGAGAAGAGAAGGGGCGAGTAAGCTTCATTTGTTGTGTCTTTTTAGATTTAAACTAAGGTTAACTACTCTTTACCAGAAAGAAGGTCAGTTGTTTGAGGAAACCGAACCTTTTTAGGTCCTCCCTAGATTATCTTGTCAAGGTAATGGAGAATTGAATTGAATGATCAATCAGTCCCAAGGATTGGGGGCAAATCAGGGTCAATCCGACCCTAAATCAAGGTCCATCAGGGTCAAATCCGACCGGCCCAGTCCCATCAGAATCAATTAAGGTTAGGTTGGGTTATGCTGCTGCCAAGGTAGGTTCAGGTTGCAAATTTGTCTAACCCTGCCATGGTTGGACTGGGCCTAGTTTAAGTTTAAGCCACTTAGGGTAGGATTAGGGTTTTAAAAAAACTAGCCCAGTCCAGTCCGATTGCAGCCCTACTCGAGTCCTCGACTATCAACAACTTTCATGTTCAATGTTCTGTCTTAAATTCAAACTTTCAATGTTAATCTATGAATTCGGCCACCAAACTTCTACCACACATTAGCTGAGGTTCCAAAACATTGCCAAATACACTTCTGCAAATACTAGTGTATGTATTCAAATCTGTTTTTCTATCATAGCACTGAAATTGAGTTGACTCACCCTGATTATTCAACAATTTTATTGATGAATACTGGAAATAATGCTTAAGACCAGGGTTTGAGATACCAGTATTGTATCGGTATTGATCGTGATCGATATAGATATTTGACTGATATGACTCAATATTGATCGATACCTGATCGATACCAAAAAAAATATATCACATCAGCATATGTTCAATAGTTGATTAATACAATAGTTGACTAATACTGACTGATACCCGTATCCAATATTGATACCAATTCTAATACAACTAAAGAAATCATTCTTACCAAACGAAAAAAAAAAAAAAATTAGAAAACGAGTGCAGCTTTATAACATTTGTTCGGCTACATAGGAAGCGGCAAATAATTTTATTTTTCAATAGAACCCTAACCACGTCTCTATTCAGAAGAGATCTATGGTAATGACCCTCCATCAACGTCCGTGGGAATTTCAATGGGGAGAGAGAAAGAAAGAACATTGTATATCAGTATTCCCTTTAGCAAATTACTCTACTTAATCTCAGAAGGTTGTTTAATTATGGGTGTCAGTTTTAGGCCTTCACTTATAATTGGATTAAGCTCTATCGGTTATAGATCAAGAGTGATTGATCCGATTATTAAACATGTTGGATTTAGGCCCGCATCAATTATCAAACGAATGTTCACAGTATGATATGAGGATTTAGTCTGACCGAACCGATTAAATAAACTGAATATACCTTTAAAATGATTTAAATCTTAGTTTAGAACAAACAAATATATACAACCCTATAAATATGGCAGTGAATATTGGAATTGAGGAACACCTTGCTTTCGTTGATTTAATGTATCTTCTTGTCCCCAGGTCTCCAGAGAAGTCTACTAAGGTGGTTCACTTGGGACCTACTTCTGCTTTTAAGAGGGCACGCATTGATACCTGATATTGAATCCATATTTGACCAGAAATCCTAATGGATAATAACACATTCGATATGGGTTCGGGTGAGAGCTCAACATTTAGGTTTACATTTTATTTTTCCCTTCTAAGAAATACCAATCCATCCTGTATTGCTCATTTAGATCTGAATCCAAAGGAAAATCAAGTGTTTTTTTTATCCTGGTCAAACCCAATCATCTAAATGGGCAAGGAGGGCACTTGCAGTCCTTTAACTGTCTGAAAAAAATAAATGAATATGTAATTGATGGGAGGAAGATTTACAGGTTAGTAGAGTATACGGGAATCTTATATGTTAATGAGAAATTTGGAGTACAAAAAGAACCGGCAGTTAATCACTTAGTGGAGTGAGAGGCAACAAATACTTTCTTTTCAAAAAATTGAGAGATAGAAATAAAAGTAAAAGTCTTCGAGGCAGGTACTTCCTTTTCCCTTTATTGAGTTAGAGTCTAAAATTTAATTGTGGTTAATCCAGACCATTTTTTCACATAACAGTGATTGAAATGAACACATCATTTGTCCACATGGTATATATATATGATGAGACTCGGAGAGATTTTCAATCAATATGGAGGTGGGCGAGTGGAGATGGATGTACAAGGAGTTCAGCTCACCAATATGTATGTGCACTTGCCATGGCATCCCGTCATCTTGATATATTGTGGGACCCATCTTTGAATATAGACAGTGATATAATCCAGTGGAGGGTACACATATATGCAAATGAATTATTCTCATACAAGAAGACGAGGTAGTCAATTCATTGAAAGGAGTCCGGATTTTAAAGAGGAGAGAGAAATAGGGAATACAATAAGAAAATAGTATATCTTCACATCTATTTTTGGATAGTGACTAACCTGCACTTACAAGCATCCTCCACGTGATTATCTGATCTCCATCCATGGATATGGGACCCATAATCTAGAAGCGGGTCCTACACCCCATAGATGAGAAGGAACCGGACTCTCCTTTTCCCTTATGTCACCTTCTATTTATTGCCAAAGAGTTCACTGGATCCCATGGTCAGTCGTGAATTCCCTTCACTCCTCTCTTCCGCTTTTAATCAAGCATTTCCATTGCTTGCAAAGACGGAAAGGTTAAAAGTGAAGAATACGCAAACACCAAATTTAGAAAGCAGGCTGCAACCATTTCTACTTCTCCCTCAACACTGAAGACTGGAGTCCCTCTCATACATGTACACTTCCAAATCAATCATAAGAAATGTTCACCTTTAATGCTTTCCCCTTCCTTCCTCCTTCCCTACTTCCCTGACTACCTACTTATTGAAATGCTTGCAGTCATGCAGTGTAATTGATAAACTGGGAAGGATATACTTGTTACTTATGGAAAGTCTACCACCCAATACCCACTTCCAAATAAGTAAGAACACCCAAAATTCCAGGCTTATGATCAGTAACAAAACAAGTATATATATATATATTAATTAAACTATTATATATTCAGGATAACAAAGAAATAGTAATATATCTCTACACTTTTACCCATCATCTTGTTAGCTTATAGGTTGTAAAATTCCTTGATTAAAATAATAGCTAGTACATTCATAAAGAAAGAAGATGAAAGACACTTGCTGCGCCATATTTAGACAGGCTCTATCCTCCTTGTCCATGCTTGTTTTAGTCCAACCTATCATCAATATATATATATTATAAAATACAAAAGTAGATACCCATAAACAAGGAAATGGAAAGAAAGCTACAAAAGTAGTTTTCCATGTAGAGAAAAAAAACAAATGATATTAGTTAAATAAAGAGTGAGTGGAAATGGAAATTATTCTATAATATTAATAAATTACTCGAGCATGGAGGTGTTTCAAAGCTTGTAAACATGTCGCATTAATTTTGGTCATATCTTTATGATGTGGCAGTTTCCGATTCCTAGATCTGTATTCGGTCTAGATCGGTCTGATCTAGAGAAAAAAAAACACATCTTTTAGATCGGTGAGTGAATAAGGTTGGTGTAAATTTTTTTTTTTTTTTTTACTTGTTGATGGTTAACACATGGCAACCAAGTTACCGGATGATTAACATGTCTTACAAATGGAAATATAAAAAAAGGAATCGGATCACGATTCACAACCGTTTGGACAACCACAGTTTAATTTGGCCCTATGTTTTATTTTTATTTTTTTTTATCATAGTTTTTTACTTACTTTCTCCCCATGTAAAAAAAACTTGGATTAGGTTTAAATTTTAGGGGGAGAGGTTCTCTGGTCTGGAGAGACGAGAGAAATCTAAGGGACTAGGATGGAATCTCAAATACAGAGGAGTAGGGGTTTGTGCCTTTTATTAGGGTGGAATTAAGGGTGTTAAACAGTGTGGTTTTAGTCTAGTTGTGCGATTCAGTTTCGATTCGATGTGTAATGAGTAAAACCAAAATCGAATAGTTTATTAAATGGTTTCAAAATGATTATCAAAACTGATTGTTATTCTGTTTTGATTTTTAATTTGTTAAAGAATTTCGTTGTTGGAAGGGAGGGGAAGAGAGTTAGGAACAAAGGAGAGGGCAAGAGGAGAGGGAAAACCAAGGAAGCTATTAAAATAATTTTGAGTAAATTACACTCACAGTGCCTAATGTTTCAAAAAAGAAACCCCACCAAAGGTGCTTAACGTTTTACAAATTGTATTTGGAATATCTAAATCTGTGTAAGGTTAACCAAGGAGGGAATTTTGTCCCTTGACATTTTATTTTACAACATGGTTTACCCCTCCATCGCCAAGTACCATCCAATTGGATTGTTTATCACCAATGTCAGATCGTCGGAGCAACTTTCTAGTCGGAATCTAGCTGGTGCAATATGTTGCACCCACACACAAATCCCTGTAAGCCACATCTGAGCAATAAACCTCCTTATGAGAGCAGAGTTTCGATGACGGCTTGCTGCTCTCTGCATCTGTCATCTCTCCACCACCCAACCAAACTCGGGTATTTGGAATCTGAAGTTTGTTCCTCATACAGAGGTAGGTTCTTTGTTTCAAGCATGAATGACTGAACATAGACCATTAAATTAAGGAGGTACCCCTTTTCATGTGAGGCCATAAGCCCTTCTCACTCCTTAGGCTTCCATCATCAGTTAAATTGGGTAATAAAACTTTCCAAAACTTCCATTGTTCCAAGAAAAGAATGAAAGGGAAGGTAATTGTATTCTTCTTCTCTGAATGAAGTAAATAAAAGCATGCCCATCTATAGTAGGTCTTAGCCGCACACCCCAACATGGGGATTCCAGTTCTTCGCAAAAAACAATCACGGCGTAGAAATTCCTTCATAGTGGCCGAACCTTCTTTGCCTACAGTGTCGTGTGTTGTCCTTGGAATTCGAAAGTGGAATTACCAAGACAGACAATATGGAACTCTCAATGAGACAATGAAATTCTTTTAGAAACTAGGATTCCCTGAGATACTGCCCACTAAAACTATCTTCTTTCCCACTGGATTTAGATACTGAAAGAACCTAATCAAGAGCAATGACAATAACTTGAATTCAAAGATGAGAAATTTCTCCTTTGCCTCCAGCATTCAGTCTCTCTTTATTTCATATTCTCTTGTTACATATATAGATTCAATGGGAAACTTCTTTCAGCAAGCTTTCCCATGCATATCGCTAATCATTAGCTACCTAGGATACAATAGGCCCGCATGCCTACGACCCCTCAGACTGTGCTACAGTGTCTTGTCAATAACTTTTCAACCCCCCTCGACCTTCTTCGACCCCTCTTTTAGACCATGTTCTCCATAGCCCTGGATGTCCGTTTCTGTCCTTGTGCTTTTACCAAGTAAGGTTCTGACTTTACACTGATTTGGACCAAGATCTAATGACTTGGCGGATCAAATCAACCTGTCTTGCATTTATGGTTGTTGTCAGCATTTATGAGCATTAATGACAATCCATTAATTGTCCAACAACCCACATCAACCCGTCACATCTTATCTGAGTCAGCATAGGAGGTCGAACATAGGTGTCTTCTGATATTTTTTACTATATCTTCCTTCTCATACCATGTGCCTTAGATGAACGCCACGTGCCCATTTCCAAAAGATCATCCGAGATTCTCTTCCTACGACCAGATTTAGCATTAACCATAATTTTCCCCAACATCGTGTATTAGGAGAATCATGTCTAATAATGGCAAAAATGGTGTTGTTCCACTGGCCGATGTCCTATGGAGGTCAATTCCAAATCAAAAAACAGAACTGGTTTGGGGTTGCCTCAAGATGATTTTGTAGTCTAGTTGCCAGAACAATTGAGGCAGACGAACGTCAGTAACCAAAGGGCTTGTCTTTGCCACCACGTTGGAGCTTCATATAAAGGGAGCAAAAGATCCCAACGAGTACACCATTGGATCCCAAAATTGATGGTGCGTTTCACTTGGGAGACGATCTTATTTCTCCAATGAGTGCGGCGCTTGCGGCCTTCCACAATTCAAAGAGGACGATGCTTTCCAATAGATCGGGTGACATTTTGCTCCTTTCCTCTAGAGATTTTCATATGAAGAAAAGTACGGTGTACTTTGGTTCGTTGAGGAAGAACTAGCGATTGTATGAGTGATTTGAGGAGAAGATGGATCGTGTGGTAACATATGGGCTGATTAACCCTACTCTGATTAAGGTAATCCAAACGTAATTTATGAAACGTTAGGTGGCTTTGGTACATTTTCTTGAAACGTTAGGTACCTCAAATATAATTTAACCTCCATTTTATTCATATATAAAAGTGAATTTACAATTTAAAAGTAGCATATGAAAAGCATTATAATAAAATTTATTTCTACAAATAGACCTTCAACATTAAATGATTAAAGTAATGGATTAAACAGTTTTAATGGTTCTAAACAATTGATTAAAACATTTTCATTTTTAAAACTAGAATCGTATCGTTTATTTTTAATTATAAGGCATTTTGTTATGATTTCTTATTTGGGAGGAAATCATTTTGAGGTTGCATGGCCATCTTACATCAGCATAGTCCAATGAGAGCATAGATAAGAGTATCCACCACAGTTAAGATTTTTCATTTCACAAGTGATAGTGATAGCATAGTCATTTCACCCATCCTGTATTTGATGGATTTCACCCATTCTATATTTGATGGATTCAAATCGTCTCCCGCTTGGGCCTTGGCAGGAGACTCGGCTGCCTGTAGTCGATGTGCGACACATGGCATCTGGAGAATCCCAGTCGACCCGCCATTTGATAAGCTGAAACTTCAAGACAATTTCACCTTATGCACAAGCGCTATTCGGTGGGCTCGGATTCTCCTGATGCCATATGTCCCAAATCAACTACAGGCAACCGAGTCTCCTGCCAAGGCCTAGGCAAGAGACGATTTGGATCTATATTTGATAGGTTCCTGAAGTAAAACCAAATATGCAATATATTAAAGGTCCGTTTTGAATGAAAAGCATCCAATGATTGTAGTTTTTGTATTTAAGAGGATGAGATGTTAACATCTAATGGTACAACGACAAATATTAAATTCTTTAAACTTTATAAACCTAAAATGAAATATCATAAGTTGTCATGAACGCATTGTCTCTCCCTCTATGTTTTTATTTAGGCTCTGTTTGTTTTAAGTAAAATTTTACATGTAATATTTTATATGTAAAAAAATATTTAATATTTATTTTTGAGAGTTAAAATATAATGATCTCAACTAAGAAGGAAAAAGACTTTTGTCTTTATTCTATCTATTCGAAATAAACATTGATTTTTTTTTTATATAAACAATAAAATTTAACATCAGAATAAATAGATTTAAATAAAAAAGAATTTAATCTACCGATCAGATAAGAAACTTCATCATCTCGAGTTATCCACTCTCAAGTTTTGACAAAGAATATCCAATCCCCATAATAGTCCTACCCCATATCCAATCGACGTCCTTTCCCTTTTCTCTTGCTCTGTCCCCCACTGAACGTCTTCTTTTTATTTTATTTTTATTCAAAAACCCTTTGGGGAGTCTTTATCCCTTTTATTTTTAATGTTTTCTTGGGTAAATATTTTTTATCTTCAATGTTTGTTGGTTGCAACTTGCAATTTTTGGGAGCAGAAACGAGCCATTTTGGGTAGGGCCCATTAAATACAGATAAATAATAGACAAATAGAGATGGTGACACCGTGACAGAGTGCGACTTATTTTTCCTTCGTCGTACTCTTGATTTATGTGAATTTCGTCATGTGTATGGTTGGAGCGTGAAGATTATAAATTATTTTAATGTTGGAATTCCAACGGCTAAGAACATGGGTCATTTTATCAATGATGTCCGAAAATGGACACGTTAATGACCGAGGGCCCCAAAGGGGGTCTCGTTTATCTATTTGGCTTCTTTTTTTTTTTCTTTTTTGGGTTTTTGGGGGACTTTTCAGGTCATAATAGATGATGGGTGGAGTAGAATTGAGTAATAAAGGGAAGAAAGCTAGACGTGGGTGGGTGCTTGAGTGACTCTATCCTGACGTGTCGCGAAAAGACAGGACATTAGACGATGTAAATGTCAAAAAAAGAGTCCAAGACAGGTAGACAGCGGCACTAGAATTTGAAGGATCCAACTTTGAACGGGGGTTCTTCTTTACATAACTTTTTTGGGAGTATTCTCGTATTTATTTTCTCACTTTTTCCTTGACATGTTTGGATCTTTGTGTGGGTCTTTATTTGTAATATTATTTTGTCTGTGGAAATTATTTTTTTATTTCTATTTGTTGAGAAGTTATTTTTTTATTTTTTATTTAAAAAAATTATTTAATTATTAATTAACATGATTGAATAAATCACTTAAATTTCTTATCTTATCTAATCATAATATATTTTAGATGTAATTTTTATTTTATTTTTTAAATACATAAGATTTTGATATAAAATAAAGTAAAAATTAATAACCAAATATAGAATTATATGAAGTTAATTAAATAGACTTGTAAAGCATAAGCTGTAACGATTATAATTTTTATTTTTTGAGTTCAAAAATTTTATTTTCCCCTCTTTTTTATCTCCTTGCAACCAATCAGAACCAAACATAATTTTAGTAATTAATAGCATGTTAATAGAGATCATTCTCGCTCACCACGGAGGAGAGATTCAGTGATGGCAAAAGAGAGATGTAGGGATGAAAGTGAGTTCTTGAGAAGACCCGCATTTGTCATGTCAAAATTTCAGGTTAAAACAAACATGGAATATGATTAAAGGGAAAACTATTCACACAGTTGGCAAGTTGCATCCTTGTGCATGGTTGGATGTGGGGATTTCATTTTATGGTCGCAATCCTCATCCAATAATTAAAATATGATTCTGAAGTATAGGCAAAAAATTTTATGAATGATGATGGCCTATCAATGGATAGATGTAGCTTGTTCTATCATTTGGAAGATTGATATGGTAATATTTATCACTAGATATCTAGAAAACGACACAGATTGGTGGCATGTCAAATTCTATATCCAAATTCAATCGTTTATCTTCCTATGTAATGACATGCTCTCACATGTATGTCTATGCACTCTCTTGATAATCCATATTTTATAAATGCTTTGTTTGTCAATTGACCAACTTGGAATAGACTAAAATAACTTGTTAGCAAAGACCTTGAGGATTATGATCAGCTCATAAAAATTCAGTTCCATTAGAATCCAAGTTGGTCAATTGACATACATGTGAGAGCATGTCAAATTAGAATCTTTCTTTTCAGAATGTTTCTATTATTGTGCCTTCCAAACTTTTTCTATATATCTCATTAAAGTATCTAGAAAAAAAACAAAAAAATTCACGAGTTGTACAGGACTTTCCAAGCAAGAGTATCAGTTGTATTGTTTAGAGATCTCCCTCCGTCTTGTGGTTGCCTCTCTCGTGTGTCTTGTGTATCTCTTTTATTTCTTGGGAGAGTCTTTCCCATTCATTTTGGGTTAGGTCTTTAGGTCTTTGCCTTTTGGCTGGTCCTTTATATTATTTTCTTCTTCTCCTCTCGGAAGTCTCCTTCGGTTTTAGTTTTTTTAATATATATTTACCCATAAAAAAGAAAAATTTGTCAGTCCTGCTCTTAGCATCTCTTGATCCATAAGCCAAAAAACAACTGAAAGTGTAGTAAAATAGGGGGATCAGAGGAATAAGGGGTTCCATATGTAGTTCGCTGTCCACAAAAACTGCTTCCTTAAAAAGGAATATTATTTTTCTTGTAACTTGATCTAAATAAATTTTCGTTATTTTGTCACTTGGACTCACATTTCCTCGAGTTAGGTGTGGGGTTATATTACTGGGGTGGGAAAGGGAACATATACAAGAGAAGAGACTCGAATTGAAGACTTCCTCTCAGCCTCCCTGTTTCAACAAGGAAAGGACCAACCATCTGACCAAACGGATGTTTGTAGGATGTGGAGTCTTCGTTAGCAAGCTGGGGGGAAACTTCTGGTTCACAAAAAACTTGTCATGTTAACCCTGTACTTCACAATAGTTGGTTTACAAGAAAACCATGCCCACAGACTTAGACCAATGACCCAAAGATGATTGCAAACTACACGCTCAAAATGGCTGACAAGCCCCAACTAAATTTATGCGAAACCTCCCAGAGGAGGTAGGATTTTCTCATCCATGACGGAGGTAAGATTTATTATAAAAGGAAGGTCCACTGGAAAGGCTGACTCTCACTTCCCAGATAACTAAAAGGCATTTTAAGGCCCAATGTGTGATAGCGTGAGTTACATCATTCTAAGATCTGCCGATAAACTAAAAGAAAAAACTCTGAAGCTGCTGTTGAATTCTTCTGATATTAAAAATCACTGCTAAAATTTCCTTTGGTGACGGACTCTCAAAATCATTTAGGGGGTGTTTGGTAACACTCCAGAAGTTGAATTCTGACTTCTGAAGCATAAATGGAGTAGAAGCTTGTTTGGTAATCCGGTTCGAACTTCTGAAGAATCCAAGAGTACTGAACCGGCTCCAAATGAGCTCTAGAATCCAATTTTTTGGAACATCAAATAGATGCTTTTCGACTTCAGAGCACAATTTTGGAGTAAAAATCACCCCACACCACTACTACCACCAACTACCACTACCACCACCACAACCCACCAGCCACCAACCACCACCCACCACCCACCACCGCCACCACCCTCCACCACTCACTGCCGCCACCACCACCACCACCACCACACTGCCACCACCCACCGCCACCTACCATCGCCACCACCACCAGTCACCGGTCACCAACCACGGCCACCTACCATCGCAACCACCACCAGCCACCAACCACCGCCACCACCACCTACCACAACCACCAACTATCACCCACCACCACCGCCACCACCACCACTCCCCGTCGCCATCACCACCAACCACCCACCACCGCCACCACCATCCACTACCACCCACTGCCACCTACTATCGCCACCACCACCAGCCACCAACTGTCACACCCCAATTTCGGCTGAACCAGAAGTGTGAGTGAACCGGTATTAAACCACGGTTCACACCAGGATCTCGAAAGACCGTGTCAACCAATCATTCCCAAGCAATCTAACAAAATCAGAGATATAATACATAACAGCGGAAATAATTTATAACAATGAGCTGAACTAAATGATAACTTAAAAATATTAATTCAATTATTCCATCATCCATCAAAGTTTAAATAATATTTATTTACAAGCTTAACAGAAAATAACGAATAAACCAATCACAAAGGAAAGACACAGAAGGAGCACTTGCATAACGCATCATGCTCGTCCTCCACACTCTGTGTCTCCAGGGCAGCCATCGTACTGTAGGCTGGGGCGGTCACGAAGTCCTCCACCATATACCCTGCATCCAAATCTGAAAAGAGATATATATATATATCGGGGTGAGCTACAACACAGCTCAGTAAAGCACAAGACCAATGCAACATCCACATGCATGAGATAACATTACAATTTGGGCCAGGTATAACTTGCAAATGTGCTATGGTAAGGTTTGACGGCCACCGCACCTCCATGCACGAGAGTGTGAGCACACCCAACAGTCAGGCACCTACCACACTACTGCTGTTGCCCCACATCACCCACTCCAGTATAGAGATAGGACTCGAGTCTAGCGGGCAGGAAGAACCACAATCCCACGTCCTCCCCCTGATACCCCATACCGTACCAATACCTAAACCCCTATTGGCAAGGGCTTGCAAGTGGGTTCCGTTTCTAACCAGTCCTAGATGTCAATACATGTAGGCTCCACCCTAGTACAGCCGTCTACGGCATAGGGATAGAGCTAGAGCGTGCGGGCCAGTCGGAGACCACAATACCTCACCTCCCCCTGATACCCTACCCGCAACAAGCATACCAAGATGGAACTATACGCAAGTAGGCCCTATCCCAACATCACTCCCTATGGCATAGGGATAGAGCTAAAGCGTCATGGCCAGGTCAACGTCGACGTCGGAGATCACCATGCCACATCACTGTGGCCAGATCAACGTCAACATCGGAGACCACCTGCCATAACCTCCCCCTGATACCCCACCCATACCAAGCGTGCTAAGATAAGGTACTACTGAAAGGTGTCGGGGTGAGGAATGATCCCAGGCCCCTGGCCCTTCCCATTCCACACTCCAACTAAAACATTCACATGTCTAACATCCATCACACCTAGCATATGAAATGCATGAATAGATAAATCAAATAGAATTTACACTACATGACATGTGATATGCACAATCCATCAAACAAAGCATATAAATTGATACAGAAAATAAAGAGCTCTCTAAGGTTTATTATTAATTCTTTAATTTAAGTTTCGGGTCTTGTCCCTTACCTAACGCGTGGTATCAATCCCTTTTGGCGTCAGAAATTTCACATACAAGTCCTACACAATCATATTTACATGTTAATTTCCATTTATTAGAGTTTTAGAAGCCAAAACCAGGCTTTCCCAAACAAACAGAGCTCGAAACACATACCGGTCTCGCACATACCGGTCGCAGGATAGTGCAACCGGTATGGTGAGACCGGTATACATACCGGATGCACACATACCGGTCTCACTCAGATCTGACTGAGTGCGACCGGTATGGTGCCAAGGGTCTCCCTTATCAATTTCTAAAGTCCATTCTCCAAAGGGTCCTACGGATCTTGGCTAGAATGCCAAAAACCAACCAGATCAGAAAGAAAGGCGAAAGGAATCTAAGCATTTTTCCATCTGATCTCACGCCGCTTCGCGGCTCCGATCCGATAATCAACACTACAAGAAAGATAGAGCACTTTACCGGTAGTGGTTGTCAGTTGGCGGCGTGTTCCTCCACCGGCGGCTCCTTCCTGGGCGGCGTCTTCCTCCTTGAACCTCCTCACTCCTTCTCCGAACGGATGGGTTTACAAAGAGGTTCACGGAGTGTCTCCCCCTCTATTAATAAAGGGAGGCCGTCCAAGGCACGCTCCCCCTTCATATGGAAACTTAAAGTTTCCATTTTTGAGAGAAACACAAGCTGGAGACGGACTCCAGCCGTTCCAAACTATACCGGTCTCGCACATACCGGTCGCAGGATAGTGCAACCGGTATGGTGAGACCGGCATGCCATACCGCTGGCCCATACCGATCGCAGGATAGTGCGACCGGTATGGTGAGACCGGTATGCACTTAACCAATTTTACACCTTTTTCGTACCTGAATTTGACTGGTTCTTCACCCGGCTTCTTGCGTGGTCCCTTGTCCGGCTTCGCTTTCCGGTCCGGTTATGATTGGGGTACCTGTCATCGCATAAAACCATGGTTAAACCGGGTTTTAGAGCACGATTCTTACACCAACCACCACCACCACCACCAACTATCACCCACCACCACCACCACCCCCCCTATCGCCACCACCACCAACCACCCACCACCGCCACCACCATCCACCACCAACCATCGCCACCTACCATCGTCACCACCACCAGCCACCAACCACCGCCACCACCACCCACCACCTCCACCAACTATCACCCACCACCACCGCCACCACCATCCATTACCACCCACCACCACCGCCACCACCCTCCACCACCACCACCCACCCACCGCCATTCACCACCACCTCCCACCCACCACCACCGTCACCAACCATCACCATTCACCACTAGTGCCACCATCCACCACCCACCAACACCATTTTAGAGTTCATGACTAAATTAGGTTAACAAACATGTTTCTACTCCTATATACTCCTGAATCATTTTGAAGTTGGAGTAGAAATTTGAACCAGAAGTAAGAATCCCAAAGTTGAAGTTTTAACAAATAGCCCCTTAGAGCTAGGACTAGAGTCTCAGAATCACTACATACCTTAATATGCTCCATTCCATCTTGAACTATCAATTTCAATCCTTAACGGACTATTTTGGCCTCACCATGCTCTAAAAACTGACAATGGATGCTTATTAAGTGATTAAAAGTGACCCATATCAGTTTACCATCCAAAGTAATTAAAACACAACCAAGGAGAAATGCAGTTTCCTTCTTAGAGTTTGTAGGCCAAATCTACCCAAAAAGAATATCAGAAAGATTTTTTTAGATGCTAAGTTCTTTCTTTCAAATATTTGCATGCTGATTAGCTGTTATGTTGACCTCTTTAAACTCACCAAAATTTTATTTAGATGTTGTCTCCCTCAATGGGAGATTATGGTCTCTTTCCTTATTTATATATGCTAGAGCACATATAGGTTATTTGACTAGCATATATAGGTTTTTGACTTCTCTTATTTGAGACAATCTTTGCCCATGCACAAAAGATTTTCGTTTACAACTTGTTGGTTGTTCGAAGTTCTATGAATAATTTAATAATACTTTTATATCTTTTGGACATATTTTACTCATATTGTACCCAAAATTTAATAATACTTTTATATCTTTTGGACATATTTTACTCATATTGTACCCAAAGTGGAACAACTCATGGTAGCATATATGGTAAAGGAATCCCTTAATTCGATGGTATTGGCTTAAAGTGTTGAAGATATTCATCTTTTGTGCAATTTGCCTCTCTCAAGACTTTTTTTTAATAACTAATGTTATAGTGATGTAGAAGAGACATTGGGATTGTTATGATAGAGGCAAAAGAGAACATGAGTGAATAATGAGATCACAACCGATTCCAACCTTAAATGAGGTGAAAACTGTTAAGATGAAGGAAGAAAAGTATACACAACTTGTCATATGTTAAAAGAAAAATGATTGCTTATTTTACTTTCGTAAGAGGGTTATGTTGATTTTTTTTCCAACTATGGAAATTGTCTTGGTTTTCTCCAAATTGTTAAAAATGTAATTTTTTTTTCTCAGAGAAAAGATATTTTTAATGTCACTACAGAAATTCTTTTCCACACCCTTTTATATTTCTATATTTTTTTTTTCTCTTCCTTGACCATGTGAGGAACCCTTAACAGTGGCATTAAGAATAGCGGCATTAAAGTGAGAAACCCTCTTCTTTTTCTTTCTTTTTTTCAATTTAAAAATTTAAACTCAGAAAAATAGAATTAAAAAAAAAAAATTGGCTACCAAGAAAATCATATGTTGTGTGGTTCATACGTACTAGCAGCATATTGTATAATTGTATTACTATGGGGAGGGGTTCTTATGCAGTCAATGTGGGAAGAATCTCTCAAGTTGCACCAATGATGCCCTAAAAAATAGTATCATTCACATGGACTCACATGATCAAGGAAAGAGAAAGAAAAAAGATTTTAAAATAAATGGTTTTCATTAGTTTATTTTTTATAATAAATTAATTTCATAATGAAGGATACACACTTCACCCCTCTTTCCTCTCTTTATGTTTGCCGAGATGATGAAGAAGCATACATATAATAAGAAAAAGTTGTTTGTTACCCTCATGTTATTATTGTACGTTCTGTATATTTTATCCCTTTTTAATCACTTACGAACTTATTGTGTTTGTGATTTTAAGGTTTCTTTTTTCCTGAGTTATAGGTTTGTGTTATCAATTGCATTTAATCTAATGGGTTCAAACTTATAGATTTTCATTACTTTCTTATACATGTAAAATTACATTTATATAAGGTAGTTCTTTTTTTTTTATTTCTTTTTTTTTTTAATATAAGGTAATTATTGAACCTTTTTTTTCTGAAATTGGTTACAATATATTTTTGTAACATCTTTTCTTTTTCTTGGTCAAATCAAATCATTTACATGCTCTTTTAGGTGAGATTAGTTATATATTTTCTCTCTATTTTAATCTTTCAATCGGTTAATGTTAAGAAAATCTCAAAATAAGGTTAACAGCTACAAGCGCTACAAGCGATGATTACTTGTCGATTGCAAATATTGAATTAGTCAGATGGTTGGCTCTTTGCTTGTTGAAGCCCTTTGCTTGTTGAAGCAGGGTTGGGAGGATGTCTTGAATTTGAATCTCCTTTCTTGCTTTTGTTCCCTTCCCGACACAAGTAATGTAACTTAGAATAGCCTTAAAAAAGTGATTACTCACTGATTCAAGCTAAAAGTAGCGAGGGAAACAAACATAATGTAGAATTATCTTCACATCTTGTCCTTAATCAATTAATTCTAGAAAAAACTAATACTAAAAGGGTGACAAAGTCAGGTTACAATTCTAAAAAATAAAATAAAAATTTATGGAAAAAAAATTTTGTGGCATAAAATGAAATCTTTTGCAAGACGCTCTCTCCACTAATCATATTTTCTTATTCCCAACCCCTATAAAACAAATTAATGTCCAATAAATATCATTACCTTTATGACCTTTGGACTAAAATATCCATAAAAGTAATCCACACATCTTAATCGTGTCGACTAGCCATTCTCATTCCAAATTTTATTATCAAATTTCTCAATTTTAACATTTATTTCGTTCAATTTCTAATTTTTATTTTAAATATGTTTAGGGGTTACCATTCAATTTTACGTTTTTATTTTTCCCCAGTTACTTAGGATGTTATTGTAGTTATCGTTCTTTATCTTTTAAGTTGGAATTAACTATTCCTGTAAGTAAAAAAAAAAACCTAAGTTCAGCATTTAACCTTTATAAAAAAAATAATATCTATATTTTATAATTTTATATTGTTTATAGTGTCATTCTTAATTTTTTTAACTTTTGTATATTTTAAATGATAACTTTTAAAATGTATTATTGCAATAAGTCCTAAATTATAATTTTATGACTGAAATTTTTTTATTTATATATCTATTTAAATTTTGAATTATGCTTAAGATATATATATATATATATATATATATATATATATATATATATATATATATATATATATATATATATATATATATATATATATATATATATATAATTTCATAACACAAATAATATGCATAAGTTATATTCTGGCAGATGTGGATAGATACATAGGATAAAGGATGAACCACTCATCTCACTAATTATCCAATATAAATTAAATTGAAAGAAGAAAAAATAAGTGATCATTCAAAAGTGGCGTAGGAGTATGGGTGGGGGAAGTCGAGAAAGATCCTCTTCTGTCATCCATCTTTTTAGTCATTCATCAGACAGGCAAGGGTAGGGGTGGTGCAAGGGTGAACTAGTATGGATATGGAGGTGGGCCCAGCTCTTGTCTCTGGTTAATTGTGGTTGAGATATAAAAATTTGAAACAATTTAGCAATTTTAATAAACGATGGTTAATGGGGATTCTACCATGGTTAAAAGCTTTCTATTTGAAGCAATTTGAACCATCTTTGATGAATGGGTTTGGATCTTCTCCTGTCGAGTATGTGCGCCAAGTGATCCCAATTCGTACGATCTCAGCTGGATGGATTAGTATGCTGGGGAGGATCTTTTTCCCTAATAAATTGACTCTATTAGGTGAAAAGAGAGATGGTGAAAAAAACAACTCTAATCATTTGTGGCGGATTATAGTATCAGTCTTGCGGCGGGTGGAATTAATGATCATAAAGGATTAGCATTGATTTGAGCTTTAGCTACGGCTCTCTACTGCCGCTAAAGCTCATATGTCTTTGTAGTTAATTTATACCTCTGATTTTATTCTATCATTGTCTCGTAGAAAAAACCTATTTCAGTAAAGTTCCCATAAAATGTGTAGCAATGGATGACCTTATCTTAGAAATAGATGATGATTTAAATAATAATTATATAACTGGAAAGTCAATTTTAAACATGTGCAGCAATATGTCAATGTTATATCAATCGATCTGTCAGTCAACCTGAATTGAATTAGTGCAATTTCTCACGAATCAACTTTTAGAGTGACTGTTAATCTAGTTATAGGCTTTTAATTTAAGTTGAAATAATGGATTATCACCCTTGGGCTACTTATGTTTCTTTTAAATCATCCTTGATTTGACAACTACACCTTTACTCAACTTTTAGTGATTGTTTTCATATAATTGTGTTTAAGGCATTTCCGTTAAGGGACTCTGAAAGCAAAATGAGGTAAAGAGCACATTCATACTTTTTTTGTATCCACATCCTCTCTCGCCTGAGTTTGAGCGGGAGAGTTGATGGCCTGAATGGATGGTCGTCACCTAGCTCTCGGGTGGATCCGAATCCTTCATCCAAACTAATATCTCTGTCGGCTTAGCTTGTCGGCTCGGATGGAGGACTCGGATCCACCCGAGAGCCAGGTGGCGGCCATCTATCCGGGCCGCCAACTCTTCCACCCAAACTCAGGCGGGAGAGGATGTGGATCCGCTTTCTTTCCTGCTTGACCCGAAGGGTGAATGTCTATATATCAGATCTAACCAACGAACCCAATGGATTACACTTGAGAAAAAGTATTTCGCTTTGGTTTGATCCGTAATCACATACGAAATAGCAGACAGAATAAATTAGCAACGCTTTTCCTATAGGATTTGTTGCTGAAAAAGGATAAGATGCAATTTCGAGTTATCAATTATATCGTTTATGGATATGGAAGTGGCAAACCAATTCTAGGAATTTCTCTTCTCCTAAGGCTAGAATCAGGAGTCAGCGTTAAGCAGGGGTGGAATTGGAAATAGCGATGGGTTAATCGAAGGTAGCGAGTCTCTTCCCTCTCTCGGTCTTTGTCAACTGTGAGTCTTGGGTCTTTGTTGTCAATCTTTCTTTTCTGGATCAAGTCTTATGCCTTTTTCTTCTCCAATATTTGGTTCGGCCCAATCCAACTGCCAATTTCAGCACCAAATAAAACTGGCATTGGTTTGATAATTGATAAGGTACATACTTAGACCATTCAATGCTAGGCATAATGAGTATAGGGATCTTAAAAAAATATCTTTTCGTTTTGAAGTATTCCATGATTCAAGAAAGAGAATGCATATCAAACACTATTTTTGTCATCTCAAAATATGTTTTTGACCTAGAATGCATTCCAAGAATACATACCAAACACAACCTTAGACTTATGTATTTAAAAATCATAAAGTTTTTCTGCCCAACTTCCTTGAAATTGCCTTTAACACCTGTTATGGGGGAAAAACATCACCCAATGAAAATTTTACACGTGGCATCCAAAAATACCTAGGCTGACCAGGCTTGGTAAAGTGGCGCTCGACCTTTCTTATTCGGAGTCATAATTCTATTTAGATATGTCTTGTGGGCGGAGATATAGTCCTACTAATACACGGTGCCTGGTCGGAGGTATAATCCTACTAGGTTACTTTTTTCGATCGGAGTCCAAAGTTCTAAGGTGAATTAGGTTATGTCGTATGGTCCTTCTCCTAGTACGATACGATACTGACTATCACGGCCATACGATCACTCGTATGGTGACACCTGTCACTCTTATTATTGACTAACTTAGCATTCGTGGCTACTATCTCATACTCCTACTCGAAGTCTACAACCTGGACGTCCCTTAGGGCAATACCTGATAGTCCTATTAGCGATCTACCTCACAGTGCCCTGGTGCCTCTAGGCTTCTTCCCAATCTCCATAAGTAGAGGGCAATCCCCTTAAGTAAATCACTCTCATTTTTTTCTCACTATTCACCATCAATTCTCTCTTACGCTCAAACTCTCTCTTCATTCCCCTCTTTCTATAAACTGGAGGTAACTTTCTATTATTTCTTGACTGTTTACATTGGGAATCTAACTTAGGTCCAATTTACTACTTTTTACTTAGCTTTCAGTTTAAGTAGGTTTCTTTCAGTTGAGTCGGCCAAGCAGTCCAGGCCTATTATGTAACTTTCCCTTTCATAGCAAGTAGTTTCAGTTGTAAGCTGGACCCCCTAGGGGGCATCTGCTCGGATGAAGTTTTAAATACATGCAGTCTTCTCGTTGCTTCCCCACATACGAGCAACTATGTGCCACAGATCTCCACACGAATGTTCCATGCAGCCCAACTGGCCTACTCGCACCCACAGGGCCACAAGCAGGCACGAGTAGCATGCTGGTCCTAAGTGACTCTATCTATTCATACCCACAAGCAGGTATGAGTAGCACATATATTTCACTAGCATCTGCCTACCCATACCCACAAGCAAGTATCAGTAGCATGCAGACCATAATTGACACAGCCTACTAGTACCCACCAGTAGGTACGAGCAGCATGCTTGTCCTTAGTGACTCTGTCTATTCATACCTACAAGCAAGTATGACTAGCATCCAGACCTCACAACCATTTGTCTGCTTATACCCACAAGCAGGTATAAGCAACAATCATACCACTCAGGGGTGTGCACTACGCCGATCCTAAAGACAAATGTCATGGCAGACCACTTAGGGGTACGAGCTAAACTCATTTGTCCCTTAACCAACTCATGCAGAAACCAAGTGCACTCGGGCTACCAAACACTCAGACCGACTACACTTTAGGGGTATAGGAGATACATAAAGACAAAGCAGAGCAGAAAACAAACAAGCACGTTGCAAAAACACAATCCATTAATAAAAGCCCACAAGGGGCAGCAGTACAAAGAGCCCACCGAGGAGTAAAACTTTACAAACAAGAAAAAGAAAAAGATAATAGATGCATAGGGCTAAAGACATCTCAGAACCTTAACCAGGTCCGTCCTTGGTAGTAGGGTCCACAGGGGCATCAATCGATAGGGTAATATCAGGGAGATCCATGATCGACATCTGGGGCACTTTGTAAGCAGGAAGGTTATCTTCCAATGTGTCCTCGGCCTCCTCTTGTTGGGTCACCTCTCCTCTTCCCTACCCGACCAGGAGGAGGATGTCAGAGTAGTCGACCACAATCCCCTTGCCAGCAAGCTGCTCCTGAAGGCAGACAGCTCCCTTCTGGAAGAACCCACTCACAGGCTCCTCTAGGTCATCTGCGTATTGGGCGGATCCCCAGTAGTCGGCCATGACCTGCTTCCAGATCTCAGCCTGAAACTCCTCTTCCTTGGCCAAGGCTTCCTTGGCTGACTTGGCCTCTGTTTTGGCTGTGCGCCTGGCATCTTTAGTTGCCTGGAGCTTCACCTCCACCTGGTGTACCCTCTCGTGCTCCTCTGAGAGGGACTTCTTTGCCTTATCAAGAGAAGCCCAGAGGTTGGCCTTCTCTAAGGCAAGACCATCTGCCTCGGCGGTCTTCTCCCAGAGCCTCTCCTCTGTGTCCTTCAAGGCCCCTCGACAGGCTTCCCCCACCACCTTTCTCTTGTCCAGCTCGAAGCTCATGGACGTAATTTTCTGGCACAGCTCGACTGTTAGGTTACCGCCCTAAAAGACCCAAACAGCTAAGTTAGCAGATTGATACAAAAAGGAAACAGAAATTAAGGAAGTAAGTCATGCCTTAACTGGGAGCTATTGAGGAAGACCCTCTTCAATAGGTCCCCCATCTCCAAGGACTCAATGTAGGCGATGTCCTCCTGAAGCTTCTTCCGCATCACCAAGACCCTCGCGGCGCAGGTGCTTTTGAACATCGAGTCGGTGCAGTTCAAGCCAAGCTGAGGGACAAAGAAACCCGTCTCCGGCTGCCTCTCAGTGTCTTCCCTTTCAGGCCGAGGCTTGTCTCCTAGCCCCTTCGGGTCAGTCGGCTGGGTTAAGTCAACCGTCATAGCAAGCTGGATAGGTTGGGGCTCCTTCGACTTAGGCTCCCTCCGATCGTTGTCCCATGGGTCCACCTTTACGGTCCCTCGGGTCTTGTAGATGTCAGCCAGTAGTTCATGGACCAACTATATCTTCTTTTTGGGCCCCTCCATCGAGGCCAGCATCTTACCCTTGGGGTCCTTGGCAGCCCCTCGAGACCTAGTGATAACCCCGCCAGCTAGGGCATCTCTTGGAGCAACCAACCCACCTACCTTCGCTGCCCGTTTATGTAAGATTCGGGCCACTAGCTGGTCGTTCGAGAAGTTCACTACAACAAAAGAAACAATTACACAGTCAGTACTGACAATAATGCTCTGATCGGAGGTTAGAAGATACGTTTTAAACTCACCTAGTAGACCATGCTCAGCTAGGGTCTGGGGATCCGTCAGGTCGGCATAGGGGACAATCTGGCCCTCCTTTACCTTTCAAAAGTCGTGCTTTTAATCCGTGGTTAGAGTGGGTTTCTTGGTGAACCCAGACTCGTCTACTACGAGCCATGCATTCGATAGTGGGAGTGCCGAGCCGACCGGCAGGGAACCAATAAAAAAAGTATTTTTTTATTCCACCCATGGATGGAGGAAGGCTTTTGGAATATCAGAGGGAGCTTCTCCGCATCCCTCTGAGTGAAGTAGTACCAATGACTCACAAAGCGAGTCTCGGTCAGACTACTGAACTTAAATAGTGACCATAACAAGTTCACGATAGGAGCTTCACCAAGTCGATGGATGAAGATGATGAAGGCATAGATGCATCGCCACCCGTTAGGAGTCAGTTGGGCAGGGGCGATGTGGTACACCCTTAGAATATCGACTACCAAGGATGAAGGGGAAATCGAAGGTCGGACTTCAGAGCGTGTTCATACACGCAGATTTCGAAAAGAATTAAGGTGCATGCCTTTCCCTGAGCACAGGAGGTCGGACCACAACATCAGTCGTGGGAGCCTCAAGTTGATTGCCCTTATAGATTTAGGACAGGGCCGACTCGGAAGCAACCCTACTGGCCCCTTGCCAGGCTGGGAGTTTTTCTATTGGGGAATTATCAGTTGGCCACTCCTCTGGTAAGTGACCCTCCGAGCAGATGTACTGGCTGGTCGGCTCTGCTCAACAGCCTCAAAGGACTCCTACTCAGGCTCCTTTACAAAAGTGTGCTTGGAAGCCGAAGGGATGACTTTCGAAGACTTGGGACACTTGGTGACCCTATATGAGCCTTCTGACTTGGTGGCATCTGACTCGAATTCCAGGCTAACAGAATCTCAAGGTTTCCTATTTCTATTGGGGTTTTTCTAGGTGGACGACATTTCTGCAAAAGGATCAGAAGACTTCTCCGAAGAGGAAGTCTTATACTGAGCCATGGGCACTCTCTTGCTCACTCTGCCTCTCACAAGGGGATTGAAACTATTAGAGGAGGAGGAAGAATGTAAAAGCATATAAAAAGAAGGGAAAAGCAAAAGATAGAGTGACGGAAAACTTACTTTTGGAAAAGAGGAAGAAGAAATGCGCGGGAGACTAGAAGACTGTGGAGACCTCCGACCAGAAACTCTCAGCTCGTACCTTGGATCATGCAAATGGTCGAATGAGAAAGTGGAGAACCTTATTTATAGGGCACAAAATTGAAATTGGCTAGGTAACTCCCATCCACGTGTCGCTACAGTAGTGGCGAGAGGTCTGCCGTGCTAGACGCGACGTGATAGGCTGACGTCAGCCCATCATAGTAGCTCTGAAGGTAGCTTTATGACCCGTCTTCTCGAGATGCATCGGTTGATTCTCCGCCATTGGATCAAGCCGGCTATTCATGATTGTAAGGGCTCTTTATGGCGTATCGTCTAGAGATGAGGTGATTGGTTCATGGCCGTCCGATGGGGCTGATCGTTCGCAGACACGGGAATCGATGGTGAGATGCATGTGGCTCTTCACGTTCAGGACTCCTCGAATTCTATGCTCTAAAGGATAGTTAAGACAGCTGGCGACAACTGCCAGGTGTTTGATTAGAGGCTTCGATCACATCATAAGCCGATCGAGTGGTAATAAGACGAGTAACGAGCACGACTCAGCAGACCCAAGTTGCGTCCGATCGGACCCAGATTGTTTGCAATAAGATATTTGCACTATTGAATCTTTTTGCATCCGATAGCACAAGGGGAATCTATTATGGGGGAAAAACATCACCCAATGAAAATCTTACACGTGACATCCTAAAATACCTAGGCTGACCAAGCTTGGTAAAGTGGCGCTTAGCCTTTTCTGTTTGGAGTCATAATTCTATTCAGATATGTCTCGTGGGCGGAGGTACAGTCCTACTAATACATGGCACCTGGTCGAAGGTATAATACTACTGGGTTATGTTCTCGGAATCCAAAGTCCTAAGACAACTAGGTTATGTCATAGGAGTCCTTCTCCTAGTATGATACGATGCCGACTATCACGGCCATACAACCACTCGTATGGTAACACATGTCATCACTCTTATTACTGATTGACTTAGCTTCCTTAGCTACTGTCTCATATTCCTACTCGGAGTCTACAACTTATGCGTCCCTCAGGGGGACACCTAGCAGTCCTATTGGCGATCTACCTCCCAGTGTCCTAGTGTCTCCATGCTTCTTCCCAATCTTCATAAGTAGAGGGCAATCCCCTCAGGTAAATCACTCTGATTATTCTCACTATTCGCCATCAATTCTCTTTTATGCTCAAAATCTCTTTTCGTTCCACTCTTTCTTTAAACTAGAGGTAGCTTTCTGCTATCTCTTGACTGTTTACAATAGAAATCTGACTTAGGCATCAGAGTATACCTGGGGGTTAGTCGCCCAACTCCCTTATTTAACTTCTGTGATTGCAGGTTGCTCGGATTGCAGACTGACAGATGATTTTCAACCGTAACAACACCTTTCAACATGCCCTTGCCAAAAGTATCAACATTGGGTTTCGCACCTTCCAACCTACCCTTTCCAAACGTATCAATTATGTGGTCTCACTTTTGGGTGACCATAGTGAGGGAATGTGGAGCTCTGATACAATGTTAAGTTTTAATTTCAAAAGTTCAAACCAGTAAGTAGATGGATTTTTCGCATATATAAGGCACACAATATTTCAATCTTAGGCTCTCTTTGGTATAGTTTATATTTATGTTTATGAGTTTTTAATGATAAATCATTTATGAGAATAAATTATGAGTTATAAAAAATAATCATTTAATACCATTAGACATAAAGAAGTAATAATAGATTATCACAATAATGATTAACATCCTTTAACCTTTTTGTAGATTTTAAATAAATATGAATTTATTTTAAATATAAATAAGTGATAAATTTCTAATTCAAAAGTTCGAGCTAGTAAATGGAGAAATTCTCAAACATACAAGGCACCCGAGGTTTTAGTCTCTAAGCAATGTGAGACTATTCCCAACACTCCCTCCCCCCCCCCTCACGTGTTCCCCCCTCTTCTATGTGGTAGTACACATGGTAGGTGATCCGTTTTTTGGGTGATCGTACGTAGTAAACTAGAGCTTTGATACCATATTAGGTTTCAAACTTAAAAGTTCGAACTACTAAATGAAGGGGCTCACACATATTAGGCACCCAAGGTTTTAGTTTCTAAGCGGTGTGGATGTTAAACGATTTTTAATCGGTTAAATGGTCTGTCCGGTCTGGTGCAGTGTGTAGGAGGGTAAAAGCATAACCTAATCGATTAGCTAACCAGTCTCAAAATTGAAACCAGAACCGATTAATGGTTTCGATTTATCAATTTTTAAACGGTTTTTCATTAATTGGTTTTGATTGCGGTTTTGATTGAGGTTTATATACGGTTAATGCATCGTTTGTTAATTTGTTTTTCAAAATAAAAAAATATATACATTGTCTAGAAATCCTACACTCCCCATGTTGATGGAGGTATTATTGACCACAAAATTCATCCAACTAATTTTTTCAATAAAACAAATAACTACACAGGTAATCGATTTTTCCAATAAAACAATAACAGTAGAAGGTTCACAAGATACTGTTGGTAAAAGAAAACAAACGGTCTAGAACTTCAATCGTGCAATAGAAACATTGCTAGAAGTTTCTATTTCTCCTCTGTGAAATAATAGATAGGCCATATAGGTAAATAAGGTAATGGGATCAGTGTTATTCTGTTTAGCAGTTTAGGTTAATTAGGTTTTGGAAGATTAAGGAAATAATAGGTAGGTTATATAGTTAATAAGGTAATGGGATTAAGATTTATCAGTTTAGTTTAAAAAAATAAACGGTCCAATTCATTCAGTTTTATTCGGTGGTTAACCGATGTGGACTGCCGTGTACACGGTCTCAAACCGAACCAAACCGATTAAGTAACCGGTGTCATTTTCAAAATCAAAACCGAACCCATTTATTAAACGGTTTTGCGGTTTCGGTCTAAATGGTCCGGTGTGATTTTGGGAAACAGTTTCGGTGCCAATGTTGCACCCTTAGCGGTGTTTGACTATTCCCAACAATAAATACCATAATACATACCAAACAATTACATAAATGTATTATATAATTAATTTTATTATACATATAAAAAAGAGCCTCAGGTTCATATCGTCTCCTCCCAGCGACTCTGGGAGGACGGTGGCAATCCTATCTGGATGGCCGACACGTGGCTCTCGGTGAATCCGAGACCCACGTTCAAACCGACACCCCAGCTGACAAGCCAAGCCGACAGAGGGTGTTGGCTTGAACGTGGGTCTCGAATTCACCGAGAACCACGTGTTGACCATCCAAACAAGTTTACCACCGTCCTCTCAGAATCGTTGGGAAGAGAGGATGCGGAATTAGGGTTTGAGAAGAAGAATTACAGGTACAGCCTGACGTAAAAACAGTTGCCCTTAAAAAGAAAGGGTCCCAAAAAGAAATAAAGCTGATACTATTCAAGTCTATTCTATGGGACTTAATTTAAAAATCCACATGTCCAAAGTCGTCAGTTATCATACGGGGAAATCCTGTTGGATCTCTTTGTGAAACTCACTGTTATGTTCTCTTAGACCGTTCAATGTTTCTTTCTCATTTCTTGTTTTTAATCGTTAATGGACCCAACCCAACTCGGATCCTCTGTTCGGGATTTTTGGGGCTTATTTTGCTTTCGCCACACCTTTGTTACTATATGACGGTAACACACAACTGTCTCATCTAAATCTTTAGAATTATTGGTGGGGATGACTGTCACACAGCTGCTTAGCACGTGCGGTTATTCAATAATGGTGGGATATTTTCATTCCACAAGGGGACAGTCATTTTGCCCTTTTAGTGTGATGTAGATCACCTGTACATGCGTATTTTTATAGGATTTCATTATTGTTCATATTCAGTCCCACATTCTATGTATAGTTATGAAATCCCTTGGCAAATATAAGTACGAATAAGAGAAACCATTTTTTTTTCTTTCTTTGTATATGGAATTCTCTTATTCTAAAATAGACAAAAAAAAAATTTTGGTTTGTCGACCACATAAAAGACTCGTCCCTCAATCTGACACATACGTTGAATGGTCTGTAATACTCTCAACCCCTATCTAATTGACCTGTTTCGCCCCTTTCTCTCCTTCATCCCCTAAACAACCTCTTTCCTTTAAAAATATATATATATATAAAGAAAAAAAAATCCCCATAATACTAATAATATGCAGATCTCTTCTCATGCCCTCTTATATTTTGGTATTTTCTCTCTCCTCTATGATATTTTCTTTCCTCATGTGATCATGTAGACCTCTCATTGAAAATATAGCATTTCCTTCACTCTATTGATGTGTGGCATGGAAGATTCCGCCACACTCGTCTTGTAGATTATCTTATGACCTTATGGACATAATTACATTTCCTATGTATCTAAAATCATCCTTATGGAAGACAACACCTAAAACCTAAAGGTTTAAACTTTAAATACCAAAAAAAAAAAAAAAAAAAATTTAAACTTCCAAATTTGTTGCAAATGGTGGTTGTGTTCGAATTTGAATAAGGCTCTCATTTTCCTAACCCTAGTAATGGTAATTAATGGTATGATTAATTAATGGTATGATTGAGCTTTCATATATCCAGGTTTGCTTGGTTTGGAAAATATTTGTTAAGGACATGTTTAGTTATCATAGGCAAATCTGCAATTAAACCATTTCATTTCATTTTGAAATTTTATTTTTCTCTTAAATACTAAAGGATATATTAAATTTTAGTTAAAAATAACTCTGAGCTATCAGTATAGTGAATGCCCTGAAACGTGTCTTTTTTTTTTTTTCTCTTTCCTTAAAAGATAAATAAAATATGGGAAATTTTTTTTTGTCTGGTAGTGTGTTGTGGTGCCCATAAACAAAAAAGGTGAAAAGACCACCCCACCTCCTAGTTGGATTTCTATGTGTACGTTCCCATTGGTCCTGATACTGGTACAAGAGTCATACAATAGGCAAAAAACCCTTTTCCCATAAAATACAAACAATGAGAGTGTGACTTATACAGTCGGCTCAAAGATCATTTGCCCTAAAGTTTAATTAAACTTTAGGGGGTCTAGGTTTTGTGCATAATCATGTATGTACATAGCTGACGCTTCCTCATCTAGCTAGTAGAGAGGAGGGACATAAATAAAACGGCTAACACTTCCTCGTCTAGCTAGTAGGGGGGAGGGTCATAAATAATATTACACCCTCCCTCTCCCCTATCTGATGGCTGAAGCAACCGATGTGAACACAGCCATTCATAAAATCTATCTGATAGCTGAAGCAACCGATGTGAACACAGCCATTCATAAAATCTTTCACCTAAACTTAATGAATATATTAGTGCTCAATAATATTTTTAGAATTACATAGCATTTTAATGCACCTGGTGTTCTTTTAGGTAGATGCATTCCTTACTAAACCTTTTTTTCGTTTCCATGTAAAATGGCAGGAAATTTTTTTCTTTTGTAAAATATAATTTCCCACTGTTTGTTTCAACATAACATGCAAAGAAAGGAGTTCAAGAAGTAGAAAAAACGACATTTGCATTGTAATTTTTCATGTAAATTATTATTTGTACATAAAATTTAACAAGAAAACAAAAAAAGGCTTAAAGAAAAGGGAAAAAAAAAAAAGAAAAAAAGAGAGAAGAAAAGGCTCGTCTGTTTTAGAATTAGGATCCACATCGTCTCCTCCCAGTGGTCTGGGAGGATAGTGGCAACCTTCTTTGGATGGTTGCCACGTGGCTCTCGGTGAATCCGAGTCCCACGTCCGAGTCGACACCCAGCCGACAAACCAAGCCGACAGGGGGGTGTCGGCTCGGACGTGGGTCTCGAATTCACCGAGAGCCACGTGGCAACCATCCGAGGAAGGTTGCCACCGTCCTCCCAGAATGACTGAAAAAGACGATGTGAATCCTTAGAATTATACAACAATTAGAAAAGGATATAATCCCTCCAAACGTGTATCATTTCCCATGAGTACCAAAAAAGAGGGTAGTTCAAAAGCATTTTTTACTTGTCAAAAACAAGGTGATGCATATTTTAAGTTCCTTGAATCATCTGCTACCGTGTATTTTGAGTTTATAATATTCCATTTTTATACAGTTTCTGCAATTTCCATCCTTGAAACTCCAGGAAGAAAAGGTATATAACACTATTCGATAATCACCTTAACCCCCTAAAAACCGGTAAAACGGGGAAACATTTCACTTCTTTTATTTTTATTTATTATTTTTTTTTTTTGGGGGGAGGGGGGATAGATAGTGAAAACAATCAACTTCAAAAGAAATACAAGATGAACTCAATTTGTATTATATATATATATATATATATATATATATATATATATATATATATATATATATATATATTGACATTATAAATATCAAATCAAAATTAGTCAAGTTGGCCAGTACGATTCCCATTATATTCAGTTCCTGAAGGTTATTGGTGGATCGAGCGATCCAAATTTAGGACCAAATTGGCTGAAACATGTATAAAACTATGATTCTACATTTTTGTTTGATGAGATCATGTGTTTTATGGTTGAAGAACATTGAAGAACACGGGAAATCTGGATTTTTAGTACATTTAAATAATGAAAAAATCTGACTTGCAATAAGAATTCATGATAAACATGTATTTTTCTATGTAATAAATTTGAGATAAATAATATTTTTATAATTTTTTTATTGATGAAAAAAAATATAAAATTAATGCCATTTTTTTTTTGGGTAATACATTGTGAAAAAAATGTGCTTTTTCCCCATGTATATTTGTAATTCCCCATTGCTTAATTTTGACAGCATTGCATGCAAAATGGTTTAATCGTTTTATTTAAAATAAAAAGTAGTTAATTATTGGAAAAAGAATTTTCTTTAATATGTGGAGGATTTCCCCCCTTTTTTCCACAAATCCATGGTCATATATGGTTAAACTTGTAATTTATCATAAAATATGTTATTAATTTTTTATTTGTATATTGATACATTTTTATAACCTTTTGGAAAATTTTAAATTTTATATGGATAAATTATACCAAAAGTATCTAACGTTTCACAATGACGAGCTTGTGTCTCATATGCTTTTTTATTCTGACATGTTAATTTATTCCAAGGTGTTTGTTATCTCATATACATGCTTGTTTGAGCGAACCTTTTCCTTTCCAGCCAGTTAACTTGCTGGATTCCAAAAAAAAATTGCCACGTGGTATACAAAAATGCAAGGAAAGAAGTATATGTGATGGAACTTCAATAAAAAAATTTGCCAGAACTGGCAAGTTCATCGGTAGAATCCAGTATATGTCTTTCGACTGGGTAATTGCTCCGACTGTCTGATATTAGTGGAAGACAATCTGATTGAATGATGCTTGAGAATGAAAAGACTAACGGGTAATGGGTATAATTAAAATTTTATCCTATTCTATGTAGCCTTAATCTGATTTAGATATCTCAAACATAATTTATGAAATGTCAGGTATCTTGATGAAATCTCTGGAATGACATTTTTTGACGGATCGAGTTCTTTAACCTAGGTCATACTGTTCCCAAATTGAGATCGCAGACAGCATGAGTTTAGAGTCTTTAGACAAAAGCACCTTAAATTCTTATCATAGTCTTATCTAAGGTTTCCTAATTGTTGTTTACTTAGCATATCTGATGTCTTATCTCACCAACCCCATTCAAGTGATGGAACGGTCGACAATTTCCTTTATCATGATGTCAATGGCAACTTCACTTGCAACATATAAATATGGGTCGCCACTGTGAGGACAAAGATAGAAATCTTTAGAAGTCGCCACCTAGATTTAGGTCTAGGACCTTAGAAATGTGAAATCTCACCCCAAGGTAAAACTTCGATTGACTCATGACCCTTAGATTGGAATTCTGGTCCATCAGAGATTGGGTAAGCGTCAGGTTACGGTTATGGGAAGGGGTTAGGCACCCAAACCGTCCGATCGAAATCGATCTCCTATACCTTCCCTATGCTAGACTCTATTTGTTAAGCCAAACCAAACCAAGTGGTTTGATATCATTGAACCGAATCTGTATCCATCAGATTGCCTACGTATTACGGATTTATTCCGAAAATCAGGTTCACCATCGTAGTTCAGGTGTGATTAAAGTTTATGGATGTGATTTATGCTTGTGCATGATTAAGTTCATTGTTCAAGTTGAAATTTATGCTTGAATGGTTGAAAAATCCTATGGGTTAGGATCTGGATAGTCCATGTGGACTGATAGATAGTCCTAGTGGATCTAAGAATAACCCTATTTAGATTGGAATGTGGATAATATCCTAGTGGATCTATGGATAATCCAAGTGGACTAAGGTTTAGATAATCCTATTTGGGTTAAAATATGGGGGATATCCTAGTGGATCTATGGATAGTCCGAGTGGACTAAAGTTTAGATAAATATCCTAGTAGATCTATGGATAGTCCAAGTGGACTAAGATGTGGATCCGAATTTGAGTTTCTCCCAAATAACCTACGTATCTTAGGGTAATGGTAGGGTAATCAACTCACAAGGCATTAGGATGTATATCTATATATGAGGAGTTTCCTTAGGGATTCGAGCGGCCGCTAGATGGTATCCTGTTCAGCTTAGAATAGGAAACAAGAAACAATCCAAATCCTTTCCATAGTGCTTTGTAAATATGGTTTAATTTTTCATGACCCTAATTGGTCATTACTCCAAAAATTGTATAAGTTTACCTTATAATAGTAATATTATAATGGTTATTAAGGATATCAATACTGAATTGAAACTTCTAAATCGAACCAAAACCAGTGGCTAAAAATCGAATCTGTATATAATCGGTTTGGTTTTAGTTTTAGATTTTTCAAGATATCGGCGGCATCGTTCACACGTTTGATAAACCAATTAACAACCCCATAGTCTTGCCTTTGGGTTTTGCTAACGGTGTAAAAATAAAATTGAACCGTGTACTATAATAGAACTGAACCATTTACCGAAATTGTGAAACCAATTATTAAACGGTTTGATTTTAGTTTCAAGAATGAAACCGTTTAAATCGACTAAACCTTTACGTTAATCCTTTAATGATAAATGTTTATATTTTTAATTTTTTTATTTTAATGTTTTCCATGTAGCATACTTCTAAAATCATAAACCCATTTTCATATTTGAATAAAATTATATTAATGCTTTCCTTGGTTTTCTTTCTTCTTTGTTTTTAATTCTCTTCTACTCCTTCCTGGCAACGAAGCCATTTAAAAACTGACAAACTGAAATCGATTAATAATTGATTTTAATAAGGATTTTGAAATTATTTAATAAACGGTTTAATTTTAGTTTACTCATTACACACCAAACCAAAATCAAATCACACAATTTAACACCCTTAGGTTTTGATGTTGTACTATGCTCTTTGCACTTAATTTGTTTTCCATTTTCCAAAAAAAAAAAAAGAGGGAAAAACCGATTTATAAAATAACTTAAAGTAGAATCTGAAGTGTTTTCAAGGCTCTTCCTCAATTCCACAGTTGAGAATTGAAAATGAATAAAAAAATGTCCAAAGTCCAAATTAGAAATAAAGAGTTCGTCTAATATTCAATGGCGAAGGTTCCACTACTATTATTAGTCCAACATTTATTCATTTCCTCTGACTTTTAGAGATCCCATACTTCTCTATGCCCTCTAAGATTGCTGCCATTGTCTTCACCAGAAAAGCTAGAGATTTGGACAACCGTTGCTGCCATGGAAAGGGTTTTTGCAACATTGCTATCAAATCAAATTAAATGATTAATATTTGGTTTTATTTTGATAATTTCAAATTAACTATTAATCAGTTTAGTTTTGTTTTACATCTATATATCTCAAACCAAATTGTATCAAGCCGATAAAATCAAAACCGGATCAATTCACACCCTTCATTTTTTATTGGTTGAAATTTACACCCTTTAATGGTTGAAAAAAAGAAAAAAAAAAAGAAAAGAGAGGAAGAATCAGCTGGAATCAGTCAAACGTGAGGGGGTTTGATGTTGGAATAGAAAATCGGTGTCAACCGATTCCTTAATTCCGATTCCTAAATTCATGCTCTTCAACACACCATAAACCAATTAGGGTAATAATGAGGGTAACTTTCCCAACCAGTTTTCATGAATAGAATAAAGATGTAAGAGTATCTTTGTAATTATATTTTTAAAAATATCTCTTTCTATACTTCTTTTTGATCATTCACCCACGGCCTAGCTCATGACCTTCGTTTTCAAACCAAAATAGACCATCGTTGTCATCTCCTCATCAAATAGTAATAAAATTCACAAAATCCGTTACCCTGGCGTGCCACTTTGGGCCCAAAAAAGATAAAATGCTTTACTTGCCAAAAGAGAAATGTCAAACAGTGGCAACCATGTAAAATATATAATATTTCTTTTTAATATTTAAATAAGTATTTTTTTTTTCATTATTTTCATTTTTAGTAAAAAAAATAAAAAATAAAAAATAAAAAAAGGGATTGCCCTGAAATCCCTGACATAAAAGAGAAAGAGCCGCCATCAGACGTTGATAGAAGAAACAAATAATGCTCTCTCGTCGTCCGTACAAGTGATGACACCCGAATGTACGAGCTTGTCTCAACATTGTGGTCCCTAAATAGAAACGAGGACGACTCTAAAATCCCTCACCCAATGAGAACTCGACAACGAAACCTGCAAAACCACTCTGGTTTTATAAAAACCGCTCTTATTTTTTAGGCGGTTTTAGATCCCACCCTATTTATATATATTTCTTGCACCCAAAGCTTTTGTTTCAGGTTTCAGGTAATCAGAGCGTCTCCCCAAAACTTCAAGAAACGGAAACAACGAGGAAACCACAATAATTTACTATATATGTATTTTACCCTAACCAAATCTGTAGTCTTATCCTTTCCTGTTCTTCTTCTCCAGCTTCTTAGGAAAAACTTTTTTCGTTTGCCCTTACTGTGATCGATCCTCTAATTCCTTCTGGTTTGGTTTGCTTCTTAGAGAATCTCGGAGAAGAGAAGCGTGAGAGTGAAGAGAACTGAAGATTCTGAGAGAGCTCAGATTAGGAGGATGGGGAGAGGACCGGTTCAGTTGAGGCGGATCGATAACAAGATCAGTCGGCAAGTGACGTTCTCGAAGAGGAGAGCGGGATTACTGAAGAAAGCTCATGAGATCTCAGTTCTATGTGATGCTGAGGTTGCTTTAATCGTTTTCAACGCTAAAGGCAAGCTATTCGAGTACTCTACCGATTCCTGGTACGATCTTCCACGATCTTTTCCCTTTGTTCTCCGCCATTTTATTTTATGTAGTTTCTGTTGCTGTAGTTACAATCTCGCATGATGAAAATCTTAGAATAGTATTGTTCTCTTCTGATACCGATCTGCAACCTGCAACTATTGTGTTCATCATTGGTTAACTACTCGCTGCATTTCTTCAAAGTAATCGATCAATATTTCTCTCTTTTTTTTTTTCTTCTCTAGAATAGATTTTGAAAACTCTTCCGATCTTTCCATCTACTGGTATTTCGTCTCTCTCTCTCTCTCTCTCTCTCTCTCTCTCTCTCTCTCCGTCCTTTCATTCGTCTTTTTTACAATTTGGAGCAAAAATCGTTCAAATTTTTTTGGTAAGATTTATCATAAGTGGACGTTAAATATGATTTCCTCCCCGACTTTGGCATACCTTTTTCTGTCGCTTTAATTCGAAAATTCATGCAAAATTGCAGAATAGCGAATTATAGATGTACGGTCATCATTTTGTTATACTATTTTTATTATTTTTAATTTTTTATTTATTTTCTGGAGTCTCGGGGACTGGTACGACCCCGAGACCATTGGACAAACAGCTGACTATAGGGCTGACTTGGAGCCTAAGAAGTCGGAAAACACGGGGTGCGTGCAGTTCTGTTTCACGTCGTCCATCTATCTGCAGAGAGAGAGAGAGAGAGAGAGAGAGAGAGAGAGAGAGAGAGAAGGGGTGTGTAGGTTAAGCATCCAATGCGATGGAAGAATGTTTTATCTGCAACTTTTCCTCCGTATCATCCTTCTTAACTTACTACGTTGAGCACGCATCAAAAAACTTACTACGTTGATCCTCTATCTTCCATGCGGGGAGTCATCTTCTTTGTCTTTGTGCACAAAATGAGTGTGTTTTTCTCGCTTTCACTTTTCCGATTATTTCCGACTGATCGACCATCTTTACCTGGGGTAGTTTATGCCTTTTGGAACCTTAGTTACACCTAATTTAATGTGGTCTCTGGATTATCGCTTCATGTTTTTGTGAATCAGTTAGGGACTTGTTTGAGTTTCAGAAATCGTTAGTCCCAAATCAAGGGATATCGATTGGGCTCTTTGTGGGTCTCAAATAGGAAACAAAGTCCGATGGAGAAGATTAATGTTAACAAAGTCCTATTTTTGTGATGCGTCACCTTCCCACATAGAAATTGCAACTGAAGCCGAGCTACCACAGAAATCTCAAGAGTGATTGTGATTAAAACTCGGCCACAAAGGTTTCATGTCTGTCACTGTCTATGGAATTGGGGGAAACATTCTTCTTGTTCTCGTGTCTCTAGCTATGGTTTATCCTAAGAGAAATAAATGTTGCATCTATATGCATTTTTAGCGATGCTATGAGTGCAAATATAGATTCCAGGTAATGGAACATTTAATCATTGTAAGATTTAACCAATAAATAGTGGAGGACATGGAATCAACATGAGCTTAGGAGTACCTATAGGAAATAAAAGATAGGAGACTCAGCATCAAGAAAGGTGTTGTAGCTCCAGAATGTTTCAGTTTATGCTCTTATTTATTATCTGGATATACCAAGTAGGATGTATGGTCTAATGAGGCTACTTCGAAATATTTACTCATGGGTGGGGCAAGCTCTTCTATTCTGGTTCATGGTTTCTCTTGGCTATATGGTCCATTCGGGGAAGAGATCGAGTTTCAAGAAATAGTGAATGGTCTTATCAATATACAAAGTGGATAATATTGGATTCTAGTACATTGTCATTGTTATGGAATTGCTGGTTTGAATCCTCCACAGCTTTAGTGAATGGAGTTCCAATAGGTTGTAACGGGCCATTCTTGGTTATGCTTAAATACTGAGAGGTTATCAGTTTATTCAGAGTCATTTGCAGTTGCATGTACCTCTAGGAAAGTAAATGGCTCTCTCTTCATCATTTACCCAAAGTGAATAAACTTCTCTATCAAATTTCTTCAGGGTCTTATTCTATTCTCGAGTTTTCGTTTCATGCCTACTTATTGTAATCTACTGTAGTTAGTAGATTACCATTTGCATCTCATATTTCTATGCCTTGATCCGTAGATTTTCTCATGCTTCCTACATTTTAGACTGGGGTCATAATTTTGTTCAAAGAGAAAATGTAGTTTGATTTACATCTAGGCCAAGAATTAAGATTAATATATTTGCTAGAATCCCCTTATCTAAATTGAGAAGCTCAGGTTTCGTATCATAATCCTATTACCACTTGATATTGATATCATGTAATGCAAGTCAGGAAATTAAAGAGTGGAGTCCATTAAAAAGTTCCACCATTATTTTTACCACCTATCTGTAAAGTTCCATTCCAAAAGTTTAAACTAGTAGGTGGAGAGGGGTTACCAGATTTATAAGAAAGATTATAGACTATTTGGTAGTCGATGTGGGACTAAACTCCCAACATTTTTCTGCATGTATGGCAGTACATACTGTGGACGCATGGATACTGGAGACGACGAGAACCATCCCTGATACCATGTAAATTAAGTTTTCATCCTAAAAGTTTGAACTAGTAAGTAAAGAGACTCTCAGATCTATAAGGGAAAATATATATTATTTGGTAGTTCGTGTAAGACTAAACTCCCAACACTACCATTCTAGGTTCAGTTGTTCCTTGTCCATTAAATAAATAAATATTGGTAGAGTGATATGTAAATAGAAGTAATGTCGTATTTAAAATGGTAAAAAAAAAAAAAAAAAAAAAAAAAAAAAAAACTTTCAAGCGCTAACTAACGGCTCCCTAAGATAACTTGTTTTCTAATCAGGAATAGCCCTTTAGGCTGGCCCCTAGTTCATTTGCTCTTTCCTTTCCTTAAACATTCCCCGCCTAACCATTCCCTGCTATCCTCTCAACTATTGGTCAGTCAGTAGTAGAGGAATAGCACCTTGTATCAGTAAATTTAGGCATAGAGTTTAAAAATTGTCTTTTATTTAAATTTATACTATAATTAATAGAATTAATTTACATTCTATTTATATTCTAAGAGAGATTCAAAATGCTCTCTTAACTTGGTTTTGCACCCTCTTCGGCTTTTGCCGCTCATAAGGCCTGAGAAGTAGTAGTATTGGTTAGTCTCACATTGCTTACTGCAGATAAAAGTGACCGACACATATATATAAGAGTGAAAATTATATGGGTAGAGAGACCTATGGGAGGAGGGCCACTCTATACTACCTTGGTGCTGAAGTTTGGGATTATTTTTCACATTCTAAGCCAAGCTGGTGCTCGGTTTGTATTTTATGATGCATGCTTCTTTCGATTCTTTTGCTTAACGTATATATACCCTTCCATATCTCTAACGATATGGGACTGTCTTCTTGTGACCGAGACATGGAAATTATCTTTATAATACTCTGATGTGCCTCTTTAAAAGAGACTTCTGCTATAACTTCTTTAGACAGATGTATCTCTTCTGTTATTGTCGGGTTTTGGTCGATCCTTTGATTGAGACATCTGTCATAAAAGAAGACAGACAATCGAGTTGGGCGGGTTGGATAACTCGGGCCCACTTCGATGCCTAAGTTAGCTCAAAGGTGATAAGCAGATGAACCTAAGAAAAAGATGTCCGGGTTCAAGGTAGAGAAGGGCAATTTTGATAGTAGAGAAAGTATGTAAGAATGAAGTGTAAAATTTTTTCGGTTCATTTACCTTTGGGATGACAGTATTTATAGGGCATGAAGTGACCAGATGATGCTCCCTTGCAGTTGCGGTGATCTCGAGACTCTAAGCGAGATCATGGGCAACCTCCCATTGTGATGTGGGAGTCTTTAGGTATCTATTCCATATAAGTAGGTATAAGTAGGAATTGAATAATCCAAGGTTGAATCTTTGTCATTAGATTGAGATCTAACGGCGGAATGATGAATAACTGCCACAAAGTGGTTTAGTAACGTATCGAGTCATGCCTTACCGGAGCAGGGGGACTTGACACGTGTGGACATCTCCTGCAAGATATGCCATCCAACATATTCTCCACTAGGCAAATATCTTGTCCATTAGCAGTAGATACCGGGAATAGGATCTCGGTATATTCCATTCTAGTATGGTGTTGACACCTGGTGACACCCATTTGATCCTCGCATAGCCACATGTTGACCTCTGATTGGCCTTATTCTGAATCACTCTAACACCTTCAAACAGACACGTCTAAGGGTCAATTTCTCTCTATATAAGAGGGAAAACCAAGCCATTAGGGGCTGTTAAGCCATTAGGGGCTGTTTGATAACTATCACGCTTCTAATCCCTTAATCTCGGCCAGGAGCAAATTTTGGTGATCCCATGATTATGAAATTAGATTAGTGTTAATTTGGTAAACATAAATACTGGTGATCCCATACTGTTCCCATTTTTTTATTCTTCTTCCACAATGGCCATTCTCTGCAATACGAAACCATATCATCGAATTAAACGCTTGAGACTTTTATGAAATCTTCACAAGTCAAGAGAACCAGTTCCAACATCTCATCTAAAAACATATACCAATATATTTAACACTATCAAAGGAGATTTTTAATTCATAAACCTAATTATTCAAATTTCAAAAGACCATGATAGATTAGAGGGGGGAAATCTAGATCAAGGCATGTGATCATGGAGCTTGCTTCTCATGGACTTGGAATCAAAGCTCTTTAAATTTTTCGGAGAATGCAAGCAGTAGCTAACAAAACCAAAGGACATCACATTTGTTAGGATTTTGACTCCATTCCTTGTTGGAGTTTTAGGCGAGCCAAAAATGTCCATGACATCCATGCGATGAAGAAACTACGGTTTCTTCTCTTCATTCAAAGGACACAATGTCTTAGATGAAATGAACAGAAAAATCTGATGAAATTTTGTAAGGGTCATTGCTATCTGTAGATCGGAGTAACAAGGGGTTTTGTAATTTTGTAGCATAGGGGGATGCTTTCATGACTTGCAAACCTTCCTTGGAGAGATGTTTTCCGGGATGGTGTATAGAAAGGGTTAGACGAAATGGTGTGGCGGCAATGAGAGAGATAAAAGAAAGAAAGAAGGGAGAAAGAGAAAACGAAGAAGAAGAAGAGATAGAATGAGAGATACATAGTGAAGCGGGAAGGTGAGTTGAAAATGATCAGGAGTGGCCTTCTCTCTCCATTGTATGCCATTTGAGTTTCTCTGGAGCAAAAAATGCTTTTGGAAAAGCTTCATAAAACCTAATCCCAGTGGTGTTTTGGCACTGGTCTAATCTCTGGGAACACAGGATTGGGCTGGATTTGCCAACTAATATTCCATCCCCAAATTGATCTGGTGGAGTGGGAATAGGAATCATCAAGATGAGATATTGGGATGGTTATGAAACACCCCCTAGCATCCCAGCAAGGGTAGCTTCTTCACTCTTCTACTCCTATATTCTCTTTGTGTCCTTCATCTATTTAAAGGCTATCAATTTTTAAGGCTATGTTTGATAAAATATCTGCTCTGGATTCTGGATTCTGGTTTAGAAAAAGGATTCTACTCCAGGCTACTCCAGGTTTATTTGGGAGTAAAAACATGTTTGATAACGCATTTATGGAATGAATTCCATAGTATCTTTGGAACAGACACATGTCTGATAAATACTATCCCCCCAATCGAAGTATAAAAAAATGATGGTGGTAGTAGTGGGTGGTGGTGATGGGTAGTAGTGGTGGTCGGTGGTGGGTGGTGGGGGTGGTTGGCGGGTGGTGGTGGTGGGTGGGGGCAACAATGGTGGTGGTGGCAATGGTGGTGGTGGAGGGTGGTGGTGGTGGGTGATGGGTGGTGGTGGTGGTGGTGGGTGATGGGTGATAGGTGGTTGTGGTGGTGGTGGTGGTGGCGGTGGCGGTGGTGATCACAGTCAAGCCTTTGTTTTGTGAAGAAGAGAGGAGTGTGAAAGAGAAATTCTATTTTACTTTCTTTATTCTCCAAAAAATTACTCCAAAACAAAAAACACCTTTTTTATACTCCAAAAATTTGGATTCTGAAGTCAATTCGAATCCGGATCATTCCGTGAGAGCTCGAATCCAATCAGGTTTATCAAACGCGACTCTACTCCAAAAGGGCTCCATGGGAGTCAGAATATATAGAATCCAAAATCTGGAGTTTTATCAAACATGCCCTAAATCTTCGAATTTTTTTTTTCCTACGTATTTGAGCGCAACTTTGAAATGTCTTCAAGAGGCACAATAAATTAGCGCAACAACTACTGGAGGAGTCTGTGGGGCTGTTGCATCTTGAAGGCCGATTTTCATGTAATCAGTTTGCACCATAGACAAGCCTACTGTGTTAAGGAGAGTGATCAATAGCATGACTCAGACTTATCATTTCCTAAGGTTTTCACTTTTTTTTAGGGTGGTGATGCATGTATGAAATTCATGTTTATTGACATCTTGTGTGGGTTGTTTGTGGTACATATAAGTCATTTTTTCTTTATTTACATTTATGTTCCGTTTGTTTTGATGTAAAATTTTACGTGTAACATTTTATGTGTAAAAAAAAAATTCAATGTTTATTTCCAAGAGATAAAATATAGTGATCTCTACTGGAGGATGGAGAATGAAATTCGTCTTTCTTTTACCTACTGGAGACAAATTTTGAATTTTTTTTTACCTACAAAATATTACATGTAAAATTATACCAAAACAAACGAAGCATTATTGAATATTTACCAACAATTCTTAAAACCGTATTTTACTATTGAGTATTATGACAAATCCCATTAAAAGTTAATTGGTAATTTTGTATTAGTGGTTTTTAATGATTCAAGATGTTTTGATAAAGTTAGTGGGGGCCTAACACCACGTTCCGTGTGAATTCCATGCATTTGACATTGTAGTAAATCCATGATACTACGGTATGGCTGATTTTTTTATTTATTTATTTATTTATTTATTTATTTATTTTTTTCTGATATTACCATCATTTTACGATTTATTTTTTCCATGTTGGAATAATTTCATTGAGAAAATTATTTATAGTAAGCTTACATAGTTTTGACCGTTGAGTAACAACCCAAGTTGGTGTGAATGATGATCGTTGATGGACGGACAAGATTTCTTAATAGACATTTGGTGTGAAAAATCCATGTCGCATAGTGATCGTTGTGCCTTTCGACTTAATAAAAAGTGAGAATTGAAAATGGGATTGTGCGCATAGAGCAGGACTGACTACCACCGCACCGACAAACATGGATTGCATTTTTCTCCAATGATCTTCATTTTATTGTTTGTGTGATATGATTATCCAATCTCTGTTCCATATTTGAGAGTCAAGGTTTTGGTTTTTATCTTAAATCTGTGCAAAAAACGAAATGATGTTTTCATGTGCAAATCTAATGTGGATTTGTTCGGTTTTGAGTATAATTTCGAACTGAAAAAGGTTCACTCGATTTCGGTGCTTGGTTTGTGAGATATTGTTAAATTTTCCAGTCTGTCCGGAACACGAGAGTGGTTTTGGTAAAATCTTGCATATTGTTATTATATTTGTATGGAAATGATTGGATTTTTCTTTTTATGTTTCTGATGGTATATTTAACATTAAAAAAAAAATATTCTATTACGGTTTAATGCAAAATTTGCGACTGGAGGTATTTTGCATCCATAGTTTATTCAATTTTTTTTTTTTTTTGGTAAACCATAGTTTATTCAATCTACTACAAAGGATTTTTTAGAACCCTTTTTTACATTTTTTAGAACCCTTTTTTACATTAATTATATGGTACTTAAACTTAGGAAAGTGTAAAATCTCAAGGTTTGTGTTTGTGGGTTTACAAGCCACAGAGATGTAAAATTTATTGATTGCAGAAACAATATTAATGTTTTAGACAGTCAGCGTCAGACAAGGGTGATGGATTCTTGTACGCTAAGTCCAATTGAGTTATTGCAATGAAAATTTATGCCGTCTTTTTTAGAATAAACTTTGTCCGAGGTAAGACTAAGATTAGACTAGACCTTATGGCCATCCGAGACTAGTGGTAGATGTTGCATCATGTTCGTTGATAATTTGTTCAATGGAATGTTTAAGATTTTTTGATTTTAATGGTTTATTTGATGTGTTTGGGTATTAATCTCACAAGATATGATAATAACAACAATAATAAAGTCTTATCCCAACTAAATGAAGTCAATTGTGTGGATTCTAGTTCTTCAATCAGTTGTCTTCAATGTCATACTTAAAACAAGGGTTAAGCTATGCATGTCTTTCTTCACACCTCCTCAAACTCTTTTTTATCCTTCAATCTCAATCAAATCATTCTTTCGTACGGGAGCATTTAACGGTCTTCGTTGAATAATGTTATATCATCTCAAACGGTTTTTTCGTAGTTTATCATGTATTGACGTTATTCCCAAATCAGTTCTAATACAATCACTCCTTACCTTATCCTTCCTAGTTTTGCCAGACATCCATCTCAACATCATCATCTTAGCTATACTAAGTTTATTTATATGATGTTTCTTAACTGCCAAACATTCCGCACCATACATCATAGCCGGTTGAATGACTTTCTATAAAAAAATTTCTTTTTTAAAGGAATACGCCGATCACACAACACTCCAGACACACTTCTCCACTTATCCATCCTATTTTAATTACCTGTGAAACATCATCCATTATATCATCTTTTTTTATTTATGATTGAATCTAGATACCTAAAATGATCACTTTGTTGTATCTCCCTCTCATGAATGTTCACCACCTTATTATCTATTCTTGTGTGACTAAAGTGACACACCATATACTTCATCTTCATTCTACTTATCGTAAAACCGTTTGATTCCATTGTTGATCTCCATAGCTCTAGCATTAATCTCTATTTTTGTCGAGTCCACCAAAACAACATCATCAACCAAAAAATAAGAAAGAAACTTCATCTTGAATGTCTCTAGTTAAATTATCCATAATGAGGGTAAACAAATAAGGGCTTAAAGCTGATCATTGATGTAGTCCCATTGTAATTGGGAATGCACGACCTTAATCCCCACAGTTCTCACATTGGTCACCACATTATAATATATATTCTTAATTATGTCCACATATTTGATTGAAACACTTCTCTTCTCTAGTACTTGCCAAATTAAATCTCAAGGATCTCTGTCATAAGTTTTTTCTAGATCAATAAAGATCATATGGAGGTCCTTCTCTACATCTTTCCATGAGTATCCTACGCATAAATAGCTTTTGTTATGGATTTACTTAGTATAAAACCAAACTGGTTCTCCGTAATAGTTGTTTCTTTTCTTATGCGAGTTTTAAAAACTCTCTCCCATAGTTTTATATTATGACTCATTCGTTTTATGCCTCTGTAGTTATTGCAACTCTGAATATCATCACCTTCGTTTGTCTAAGATATGACTAGATTTACTTAGTTTAATCAATTTGCTCTTCAAGTAAGTGTATAAATTATTGGCCTGGTATATTAGCTATTCTTATATATCGGTCAACATTCGTATTATGAAATGCATGTTGGTCGGGTTTTATTTGAAATTTATAGATATTTGCAAATATATTTAAAAATTATTTCCATGCATATGATATTGAAAAAAAAAATGCATGAAAATGTATATTTGAATTTAGGATATGAATTTCTTGATTATTTTTTATAATTTTGTGATATTCAATTATTAGCTTGCAATTGAAAGTATCTGATTATTTTTTAGAAGCCACATAAAAATGTGTGCGTGTGTGGGGGTGTTTAATTTTTCAATATATGCATTATCATTTTATTGCTATGCAATAGGCATGTTAATATATGATATTCCATAATCAAGTGATGGATTACATAGAGAAGAAAATCAACGAAGGAGAAGTAAAGACAAAGAAAAGAAACTTGAGAGATGACATTTTTACTTATCATATTGATAAGGTTTCTCTGACTTATCAAGAAAATATAATGTCTCCTGATGATATATTTCGGAAGGAAGCATTAAGGAGTTAGACTTGTTAATTGCTAATCATACTTAGGATTTGTTGCTCTTCCATTTGATACTAAGGTTTTAAACATTATTTGGATATGCAGGTTAACATTTAGAGCTGATGGATGATCACTTGATAAACTATAGCTAAAATAGTGTAGTCAAATGCTTCCAGTATAAGAAAATTTTCGAATATTTTGATACTATCTCTAGTTGCTAGAATTGCTATCATAACGCAGTCAAATGATATTGCATCTATATGTAAACTTGTTATATATTAAATGGATGTAAAGACACTATTACTAAATGGAAAATTAAAAGAGAAATCTATATTAAACAACCTAAGGGTTATGTTATTCCTGGAAATGAAAATAACATTTGTAAACTTGAAATTTTTTTTTGTGACTGAAAGTAAGCCCTTAAAAGTGGCCTGAAAACATTTTTATGCTTTAGACGAGAATGCTATGTTGATGGGTGTTGTGTGTCTATAGCAGTTTCACAATAATAAAAGTGTTTTCTTTGTTTCATATGTCGATAATAAAAAAAAAATGGGATAGGGAAAGCTTGTAGCCGAATATGAGGGAAGAAGGCATCCAGGTAAGCAGCTGTGGTAGGGGTGCCTTTTAATGAGAAGAACTTTCCCCTTTTTCCTTCAATGAATGGAGGAAATGCCAGGCCCAATATTAGTAGGAGTACCCAAGCCTTTGTGCAGTCGGTGCCTGAATCTGCTTCATTGCAAGGAAGCTTGAAGGATGTTGCTTTCCTCCCTTGTGCTGATTCTGCTTGTCAAGTTATAAGAGGCTGATCTGAGTATCAATGGCAAGGATTGGAGTTCCTTCTTCTCTCCTCCTGCAACCAACGACGATGATTTTGCCCTTGATGTAACCTCAATATAAGCTGTTGAAACCAACAGATTGTGAGAGTGAATTACACAAATTGAAACGGCACAAGATGTGCAAAAATTTCAATTATGTGCGACCTCAGAAAAATGAGTGTAGTGCTCAATATTAGTAAAAATGACCAAATTCCATATTCTATTAAACAAAGACTCACGGGTCTACAACTTTGATGACAAATGTTTTCTCAGAAAAACACTGTAGTCAAATTTTCATGAAATTAGTGCATGAAAAAAGATAGAATTCGAAAAATAAAATAAAATGAATGGAGATAGATATCGTCTGAATGTGACTCTTCTATGATGATTGCAGCACTAAAGAAGTTTTGCAACTCTTTTAGGATACAATTGAAGAACAAAACTCCTACTCTAGAAAAAGAGAAAATACTTCAAGATATCAAGGGGTGAACTTTTTAAGGTTCAAAGGAGAAGACATGTTTCAATCCAATTTTTTTTTCCAAACAATTTTTATATAATACATGATAATTAGCCACTATTTATAGGCCTTATACACCCTTGAATTCACTCAAAATAATCTCAACCATCCCCATGCTTTTAGAAATGAGAGAAAGTACTTCACAGATTTCAAGGACTTTTCAAGGTTCAAAGGAGAAGAAAAACTTCAATCCAATTTTTCGCTCAAACAACAACTACCTAGTACGTGAGAATTAAGCATTATTTATAGCTCTTATAGACCTTTGAATTCACTTAAAATAATCTCAACCATCCTCTACACTCCTAAGGTTGAGATCGAATATAAAGAAAGTAAAATAAAAAAATTTAATAATTTCAATACATAGAAACTTGTCCTTGTGCATAAAAACTTGTTTCAAGGAGAAGACTCTAGAAAGATTATCTTAGTCAAGAACACAAGATTTCTATAAAAATCACCTAAGTCCATATGAAGAGTCACACTAGTAAAGAAGGAAAGAAGAAGCTTCAAGATGAGTGTCCACATCCCCATCCATCAATGCTTTTACATCACCATCCACCAACGCAAATGAAAAGGCTAGGTGGACAATTTTGCACGTGCTCAGTTAAAAGAGCACAACTTTCTCATGACAGCTCGGATTGACCTTATGTCAAAGCCAAATGAAAGTAGACATATAAGGCCAAAAATTGCATGTTTCGATTTTTTTTCCAAATTTGAAATGGAGATATTCTGAAACTACTATTGAAATTAGTACATTTGTTGATAATGGGTTTTCACAACATGGACCATAAGAGTTGATTCGGTCTTGGTTATGTTGGCTCCAAAAATGGGTTGTAGTGCTTATAGATGAGTTTGGGATTTGCCTTGGGCCATGGCTTGAAATACGGATTAACCTTCTAGAGCATGAGGTTGGTCCGCTTAAATAGAGAGATTATCGAGGTCGATCATATGGGTTTAGGCGTGGCCTGCATCAGCCCTCCATTCTGTCAAACCTTTCTCTATCGAAGGTAAAGGCTCTTTTAAATGCCTAGTTTGATGCAGTACAAGTTTATCAAAGAAGAGCCATGAATCTACCGAGCCAAGCCACCAGCTACCAAGCCAGCCATCAAGCTAACCAGCTGAGCCGCTAAGCCATCTGTGGCTAGAACAGCTATCCGCTAGGCTGGCCAGCAATGGGACCTAGAATAGCTATATATCTTCTATTTATATAGTTTCCTAAAAGTACACTATTATATATATAGTTTCTATTTATTTGTCGTTCTTAAAGTTAGCTATTACCATTGTTAACTACCTTCCTAAATCAATCTTTCTATTTTGATAAGTTTCAATTTTCAGTTTAGGAAAGATTGTATAAGGCAATAGAATATTAGATTTTCTTCTTTTATAAAGTTTCAAAAGACAAGATTGGACTTTCCATTCTTATAAAGTTTCTACAAGGAAGGATTGACCAAGTCTTACCTTCTTAATTTTATTTCAACAATCTCTATATATATGAATGCAAGAGAAGGAGATAGAAGTTTAGAGAAAAAAAAAAAAAGGGACTTGCTTGTGATTACAAGCTAGGTCTCAAGGCTGTGAGACTCAGTCGAAATCCCTTCCCCTCTCATTCTTTTTTCTCAGAACATTCCTCCATTCCCCCACCTCTCTCTCTCTCTCTCTCTCTCTCTCTCTCTCTCTCTCTCTCTCTCTCTCCATCGGTTTTGCTTGATCTTTCCTATATCTTCCACTATTGATTTTGCTGTCTTCTCTCCCTCTCCTATTGGTCTCGGCATCCAACTACAACATTCCTATTGATGCAATTAGAAGACCAAAGTTTATCCATGCTGCTACAATCAAAGGCCTCAAGATCTCCTACAACAACAACCTACCAACATCAATTCCAGATATCGGTTTTGAGTAGGAACCAGTTTTACAACAAGTTTCAAAAATTCATATCCCTAACTATTGCCTTGATCGACTTCAAATTCGGATATTGTTAAGAGAACATATCAATCTTCAAGCCCCAAAGTTATTTGATCATCCAACGGTCGGATTGATTGGAAAGATAAATTTCCTATTGCTGGTTCCTGGTTTTCTATTTAATCTATTGTTAGGATTGGCATAAAGATCTTATTGTAAGGCCAAGCGTATAAAGTGACTGTAAACCCTAGCTTTTGCATCACAGTCAATATTGTGGAAGAAGAAGTAGCTAAGTAGAACCTTAAGGCTGTGGGGCACTTCATGGTTGTAGACCATCTTTTAACATTGTGAGAACTGCCATGACAACACAATGGCAAGTCTTGAATCAGATTACTGTAAATTTGTTACAAATCGTTACTTCATCTTTCGTTCTGATCTAGAGGCAGATTTGAGGAAAGTGCTTGAGGGGTCCTTGGTACGTACAAAAAAAGCTTTTAATCCTCTGTCCATGGAGCTCTTATTCCTAGCTTAAGAAAGTCGATATAAGTTCTATTCGTGTCTATGTAAGTGTCCCAAACCTGCCATTAAATTCTAGTCTAAGGAAGGCCTAAGCATTACAAGAAGTGCCTTGGGAAATACGATGTAATCTAACCTAAGGCTTCTCAAAAGAACGGATCGGGAGAGTGAGTTCACACAAGCTTAAAAGCTATTACAAGTTAGGTAGAAATTGACAGATTTTCTCAACTTTAGAAAAACAATTGTAACTTCCTTAATCAAATCAGATTGACCTGATTTCAGTGGGAAATGAAAGGTAATTCACGGGAATATAGTTTTGGTGAAATTTCTGTCTCAGATCCCTAGTGAAAAATATCTGAAATTGTGTTATAAGCGATGGAAAGTGCAAAAACAGATTCTGAAAAATTTCCAGGAATGCAAGAACAAGAAAATAACTAGTGATGCACTTTTCTTTTAAGATGGAATTCAACTCTAAAGTTGGCGTACAAATATTCTATGATGTAACTGAAGATTCTTACTCTTCTAGGAGGGAAAGAAAGTACTTCAAATATTTTAAGGGTTGAACTCTTCAATGTTCAAAGGAGAAGACATCCTTCAGTCCAATTTTTCATTCAAACAATAGCTACATTGTACAAGAGAATTGAGCATTATTTATAGACCTTACAAACCCTTGAATCCCTTAAAATGATCTCAACCTTCACCTATAATCCTAGGTTTGAGAATATACATAGAGAAAATAAAAAGAAAAATAAATAGTTTAATAATGCCAATACCTAGAAACTGATCCCAATGTATTCATATTTGTTTATAAGCATAAAAAACTTGCTTCAAGGAGAAGACTCTAGAAAGATTCTTTTAGTCAAGCACACAAGAGTATCTGCTGAAGGAACGGATTTAACGCCATCCATTGTTGTATACAACGCCATGGAATCACTAATTTTTGCATCCCCTCCACAACCGAGGCCAAATTAGTTTCAAGCCATAGGTCAAAGATCCCATGTTCCTTGGCAATTTGAATTCCCATCAATGCAGAAAATTCTACAATGTAATTTGTGGTCACTCCTAGATATACCTCATAAGAGGCTAACACACCTCCCGATACACTCCTTAACACCCGATCCGCCCCCTGCACCCACACCTTGGTTACCGAGGAAGCTTCCATCAACATTCAGCTTAATCCACCTACCAAACGGCTTAATCCATTGAACTGGCCTTACCATTTGTTGTCTACGATTTTTAGTGGGGAGGTAAAACCATGTAGCAATTTCCCAATCCTGAATAGTGCATATAGTACACGAATGCCTTACAGAAATACCTCTCATATCATTGCAATAAGCTTTAGAATACCTCGAGAGCTTTTACGGATTCCCTCAAACACAGCTCGATTTCTCCCCAGCCACAGCTAACACACTATTAAGAACAATCCAGCCATCCGATCTTTTTCAACATCACAATAGCCCTCTTCCACCTCCACCAAGCGAAAATCCACATACCTCAAGTTAAAGTTGTTGTGTTGGTGTCTTGTATTTTGTGGGATCTACATAATTATAAGGGGTAGTATTTGTATTAGGGTATGAGTCTATTACATGTACGGGGGTAAACTTATAATTGTGGTGGGATTAAGGTTTCTAGGTTTCCCTATATATTATCTCTGTGTGGGAAAACCTAGGTAAAGTCTGAGCAAAGGAGGACACTGTGTCAGGTGGAGAGAATTATAGAGAGTTTTCTTGGCAATAAAGAATCTCTGTTTCTCTGTGGTGGAGGTAGGCATTCCGGTTTAGGTGTTGAACCATAGCAAATCCTGTGTTGTGTGTTTGCTTGATCTTCGTCTCTTTCTCGTGGTTACGCGTTCATCCTTAACAAGTGGTATCAGAGCCAGGTTTGACAGATCTGAAAGAGATGAGAGGTAGTCAAGTTGTCTCGAGAAGAAAGAAGTTTTTCTCCAAAGAACTGAAATAAGAGGAGTTCAGCCAGATCGACTAAAGAGAAACAGTAAACCCAAAAGAAGGTATCGTACGGTTTTTTTTTATTTTATTCTTTTGGCATCATTACTCTCAAAAGATGTTTCACGGTTTGAGTTGAAGAAAAAAAAATTTTAAAAAGTAAAAGAGATAAAAAGAAAAGAGTAATAGTTTTTTCTTGAGGTGTTTTTCAACTCTTTGTCAAAACCGAGAAAGGAGAGAGAAAGGTGAAAGAAAAAAAAAAGAGTTTGACTTGCTTTGTACGATACGGTGGTGAAAAAAAAAAACTCTATTGTACAATTCGGTGATCGTATGTTGTATCATCCAAAGAGAAGGGGGAAAACATAGAGGTTGTTGTCCCAAGGGTGTTTAGGTGCTACGGTTTCATTGGAAGACACGGATCGGGCAGATTCGGTGTCTTTGATATCGATCGGGCAGTCTTGTGTAAGATCAATAGTGATTGAAATTCTTGAAAGTTGATGACAGACACAGAAGGTAAAGATCGAGTTAATAAAATGGCAACGAAGGGTTCAAACTTCTCCATAGAACCATTTAATGGCTATAATAATTTCACCTTGTGGCAACAACGGGTGAAGAATATTCTTACGCGGGAGGGGACTGTTAAGGCTCTTAAGAAGAAATCCAACAAGCCAAAAAAATTGACAGATGATGAGTGGCTATAGTTGAGGGATCTAGCAAATAGTACGATTCAGTTGTTTCTGGCGGATAATAATCTTCGTGAGGTCATTGGTTTGGATGATCCAGAAGAAGTTTGGACGAAGTTGGAGAGCAGGTACAAGTCCAAGTCGTTGACAAATCAATTGTTTTTGAAGAAACAATTATATGGCTTTCGTTTATCAGATAGAGTGAAATTTGAGGTGCATATTGACGAGTTCAACAGGATTCTGACAGAGTTGTCTACTCTTGTTGTGAAGATCTAAGAGGAGGACAAGGCACTTATCATGTTGGCCTCATTGCCTCATTCATTTGATCACATTGTGACTACACTGTTGTTTGGTAAGGATACTCTCAAACTTGACCATGTTGTTGCTGCTTTGCTAATGAATGAGACAAGGAGGAAAAATAGTAGTGAGGGGGCGTCAGATAAGGGTAATGCCTTGGTTACAGTTGGTGGTCAAGGTAGGGGAAGATCAAATGGGAGACAGAAATATGGCAAGAATAGGGGTCGCTCCTAGTCACAAGGTCGCAAAATAATTTGTTATTATTGCGATGAGGAAGGTCATATAAGATGGGATTGTCCAAAGCATAAGGAGGATAAAAAGAAAAAAGAAGACAAGGAGAGTGGAGAAAAATCATCTACTGCTGGTGTCACAAAAGAGTGGAGTGATGAAGATCTCCTTCTCACTACTTCATCAGGTACGGATACTTCAGATTGGATTTTAGATTCAGGTTGTTTGTTTCATATGTGTTCAGTTAGAGAACAGTTTGCTACATATCATGAATGTGATAAGGGTACAGTCAGAATGGCAAAGGATGCTGAAAGCAAGGTTGTCGGGATTGGGACTGTATGGATTCACAGGTTTGATGGGATTGTGCAAACTGTAACTGGGGTTAGACATGTGCTGGACTTAAGGAAGAATCTAATTTCATTGGGAACACTGGATGCGAGAGGCTACAGTTGGTCATCTGAAGATGGAGTTCTTAAGGTCTCCAAAGGGGCCATGATTGTGATGCAGGGACAGATGGCTGGTGATTTATACAGACTTGCAGGGAGTGTTGAAACAGATGGTGCTTCTATTGGAAATCAGGTAAGGAGTACAGATGGAAGACAGAAGATGTAAGAAGGTGAAGTTGTGAACAAGTGTAGATCTGGGAAAAACGAGTATCTTTTGCTTCGGATTTTGTGAGTGGAAGTGATCTCTCCGGTGATGCTGCAACAGTGAGAGAGATGGAGACACATCACATCGTGCAGCAGTGAGCTGTACGGGACACCCGGACTTGGTGTGGGTGTAGCGGTTTCGTAGAGACGAGTTTACAGAATCAACATCAACGAGTTTTCTTCAAGGTGGTTTGTAGAATCCAAGCCAGGTGAAGATTTGTTGGGTTGGTATCTTGTATTCTGTGGGGTCTACATAATTATAAGAGGTATTATTTGTATTAAGGTGTGAGTCTATTACATGTACGGGGGTAAACTTATAATTGTGGTAGGATTAGGGTTTCTAGGTTTCCCTATATATTGTCTCTGTGTGAAAAAACCTAGGTAAGGTCTGAGCAAAGGAGGACACTGTGTCAGGTGGAGAGAATTGTAGAGAGTTTGTAGAGAGTTTTCTTGGCAATAAAGAATCTCTGTTTCTTTGTGGTGGAGGTAGGCATTCTGGTTTGGGTGCTGAACCACAACAAATCCTGTGTTGTGTGTTTGCTTGATATTCGTCTCTTTTTCGTGGTTGTGGGTTTATCCCTAACAGACACCACCGTTAGCCTATGTAAACCTGCTTTCCAAAGAACCCATATTGGGATGCTTGGAAAAACGAAAATTATGGATAAAATCAATTTTGTAACCCAATGCTTCAAATAAATGCTTGGGGAACACATTTGGAGCCATCATCAGCTCAGCTAAGGAAAGAATTGAGGGACTATGCTCCACAAGCATCCTTTTTGAAACCACTAGTAATAAGGATTTGAGATACCGCAAACAATCTAAAAGAGGGCCTTAATGGATAACGAAGATTACTTCGCTTTCTGAGACGATCATCTCAGATATCGCACCACTGCGGCATACTTCTTTCTACTTTTATTCACCATGTGGAAATTGGAGGTTTCATTTAGAAGTTGCAATTTCAGAATTATTCACTATAGCTACCCTTCTATGCTCCCTAGATGAAATATTGCTCGGGCTCATATTAGCATTATGAACCTCCCCACCTTCTTGAGGCTGAAATGGCTGAATAGAGTCCAGTTGGCAATCCACTAGGTCCCGATTAGCCTGCATTGGGTACCCTTCAAGGGAATCATCTCTAAGGACACAAAATCACCTGTAACGGCATGGACTGTAGTCTTCGAACCTTCTACAGAAACCAACTCTCTATCCTCGTCTGATGTCACTATGTTTGCCCACGACCTGCACTCCTTTTTCTCCATAGTTGTCAAGACACCAAGGCAAACCAAGGATTTGGAGCCATGCCAGGGCGCCTAGACGACTAAGGCACCCGCTTAGGCCATCAAGGAGCCTGCCTAAGCCACCAAGGTACCAGATTTTCCAAGGTGTCACAAGGCCACCTGAGCATCTAGGCGGCGACTTGACAACTATGTTTCCCTCCCCAGGTGAGCATGTAGCATGGTTTCCCTCCTTAGATCCTGGGGAAGGAATCTTAGGGTATGTCCCATCTCCATCATTATCTTGAGAAGGATGCACCGAGATCTATTCCTCAACTGGCATCTTGCACATATTAAATGGATGCCCAAACTTGTGGCAGTTAAAACACTTAGTGGGAGGATCCACATACACCACCGGATGCTTGAAGAGGAATTGGGTATTCGTACCCAATTGTTTTCTCGCAACCAAAATCTCCTCAATGTGAGGTTTATATTAGCCAAGCTCTACATACACCCTTGCCAAACGATCAAACACAGCATTCTGGGTTCGTTTGATAATGGAAATTGGCCTACTTACTGCTTGAACCTAGGGAAGAAGGACATCCTCATCCTAGTAATCTTGTAGAAATTTAGGAAGCCGAATCTACTAAAGGAGATGAGACATCATTTAATTGTTCACATTGAAGCCCGGCCTCCACCTTTGGAACCTCATTAGTTGCCTGTTGATCTTGCAAGTGCTTCCAGACTTTTATCATGTTCACTTCACAACGAAACCAAAAGAACATAAACCCCTTCCCTAAAGATAGCAAATTAAACTAAATGGAACCCCAAAAAGTAAAAGCCTCATTCCAAATTTTATGCATCAAAAGACCCATTGTATTCAACCTCCCGATCAAGGCAAACTGGTGTTTTTTGACTTGCCTGTCATACGCATCATGAGGGATCATAACCCTTGTAATCCTATCGTCCACCATTGGGTCCGGTAGCTCACGAGAATGACCTCTCCTGCTTTTTTTCTGGACCACACTTCTCACCTTTACAACTAAATTAGGGATTCTGAGGCGAACCTACAATTGTAGTTGTTGATGCCTTACAACACCCGCCATCTTCCCAATAGCACAGAAACTGTAAATAAAAGATAAAAGGTCTTGTGGGGGTCGGTTGACCCAAAAACCACTCCGACGCTCAAGTCAGTAATTGATCAAGCAGTTATGAACTCGGGTGGAGAAGGGTCGAGTTCATGGATAGAGGGAGGGGTGTGCAATTCTTGAAAAGTTTGATCGGAAAGAAACGAGGGCTTCAAAGAGAACTCAGAGCTAGAATGAGCCAAAAGATAAAGGTATTCTTACCATTGAGTCCATCGGTATTTATAGCGGTTCCAGTTAAGTGGGTGACATGGTTGGAATGTGGGAATGTATCAATGACGTGAAGAGCTTGCTTAAGGAGTGAGCACAACACCTGGTGCATATGTTGTTGGTCATGTGCAAGTGGTTTATGGATGGCATTAAGTTTTGACACTCCTTAGACACGATCCAATGGTGTGGACAGGTATGTGCTTTATGTGAGATTAAGCATGCAAAAATGTAGCTTAATATTGTGCTTAGCCCACTAAAATAGGCTTAAGCACGTGGGTTTGTATGTGGGACAACTTCTGTTGTCATAATCATGTTTGCTTAGTAGGGGTGTATGCGCACGTGATTTGCCCGCTCTACGAGTCAATCTTTTGAGTGATATCATTCGCAGTTGCCAGTTGAGGCTTAGTATCTTCTTCGAGTTGGAGGCTCATAGTTTCAATTCAGTCAATGAATCGTTCTCCGAACCTGGGTGTTGTTGGATGCCAAGTTGGCAGTCAAATGTAGAGTAATGTTTCTTGAGTGTTGTTGGACGCCGAGTTGACTGTCAGAAGTAAACTGATGTATCTTGAGTACTTGGAAAGATGCCATGTGTCACACCCCAATTCTGACTGAATCAGAAGTGTGAGTGAACCGTCACTGAACCAATGGTTCACACCAGGATCCACTCATACAAACCATTGCACATAACCATAATCAGAGTATAATTAAATACATCAAAAGTCTTAAATTAAATGAACTGAGTACTTCTATTGATAAATAAATTATCCAATTATTCAAAATATCAAAACGTAAATAATTATCCTTACATCCCAATTATAAATTCAACTGAAAATAAATGAAATAAACAAATCAAATATCCTAGAGGTACACGCAGAAAGGGCACTCGCATAAAGCGTCATGCTCGTCCTCCCCTCTTTGAACTTCCAAGGTAGTAGCACCTCTATATACTGGAGCATCCATGTAGTCCTCCATAGTGTAACCTGCATCAACATCTAAAAATAGTGTGTATACAAGGGTGAGCTCTCAACTTAGCTCAATAAGAAAATCAGACAATGCAACACACATCATGCATGAGTAACATTCACATTATGGTCTGGTTTTAAGTTTGCAATGTACTATAGAAAGGATTGGCGGCTACCGCACCTCTATACACAAGTGTGTGAATCCGCCCAATGGATCAAACACCACTGTCGTCCCACATGCACCCACCATGGAATAGAGATAGAGCTAAAGTGTTCGGATCAAACACCGCCAACACTTCCCTTGATGCCCTACCCATACCAACACGTAAGTCCCTATTGGCGAGGGCTTGCAAATTGGGCTCGCAACTAACCAATCATATATGTCATCACAGTAGGCCCTATCCCAGCACAGCACCCTACGGGCTAGAGTCTAGTGGCCAGGCTGGAGACCACAGTACCACTTTCTCCCCCTGATACCCTACCCGCACCAAGCATGCTAAGACAGAAGCGATACGAAAAGGTGCTAGTGTGAGGAATGATCCCAGACCCCAGGCCCTTCCCATTCCACACACCAACGAAAACAATCACATGCCTAACAATCACAACCTAGCATAGCGAGTATGCATGAACAATATAATATCTGAAAGTAAAGATGACATGTGAGTATGCACAAATACCATTCCACATATTCATAATTACTAACAACGTTTTACTATTATTAAGTTATTAGGGTTTAGGTCCGATTCCCTTACCTGACGCTTGATTGCTAGCTAGCTCCGCGTCACTGAATCCAAACTCGCTATCATAAGGTCCTACATGATGTTAAGGTTGAATTAGAATTAGTTTCTTAGGGTTTATGTTAGTCAGAAAACCAACTGGATTAAAATATAGCCCTCACAGTGCATACCGATCGCAGGTACCGATCGCTGCACTGTGGGGAAAGGTGTGACCGGTACGGTGGACCGGTCCCCCACTGACCAGTCCCCTAGAGGTACCAGTCGCATATGGTGCGACCAGTATGGTCGACCTGTATGCCTCCGAAAGACCACCAACTTGGTGTTAACCTTTCGTCGGTCACCCCCTATTGGTTCTAGGGTTTCTCTTATACATTCTAGGCCTGAGCAATGAGTTAGAGTTGTTTCATGTTCCATTCAAGTCTTAGTTTCGATGATCCTTAGCCTAGAATGTGAATCTAGGGTTTATCGACTGTATTAGGGTTTAACGGCAAATTTAAGGGTTTTAGATCAATACCTCCCCTTGCATGGTATTGATTAATTCATGATTAATCATCTATAATGCCTAACTTAGAGAGAAGTTTAAGCACTTACCGTTGGTTCGCAATTATGGTCTTCTTCATCCAACGGCCAATGGCAGCTCCTCTCCCTCCTTCCTTAGCTCTTTCTCCTTTTTCGATCTCTTTCTCCTCTGTAGGGTTTGTGAGGATCATTTAAAGAGTTCTAAGGAGGTTTAAGGGTCCTTAAATAGACTAGGATAGAGTTTAGGAAGTTTTCTTACGTTAGGAAAGTCCTTAGGCTCGAGATTTGGAAAGTAGGACCCGTAGATATCCGTTTCTGGATCTAACCAGTCTGCCCGTGCAGACATACCGGTCGATCGATACCATAGATCGGTATGAAAATATCATACATTTAGGTCTGTTTTGGTACCTGGTTGTCATCCGCTCGTCCCGTCTGGCTCGGTAATGATTGAAAGACCTGTTACGACATGAATTAAAGGTTTAGATCGGGTTCATGGAGTGCGGGTTTTACAACTCCCCCACCCTTAAAAGAAATTTTATCCCCGAAATTTGCATGTAGGTTTCACAACTCCCCCACCCTTAAAATAAATTTTGGCCTTAAAATTTATATGTACCTTGTTCATCGAAAAGGTTAGGGTATTCCTTTCGCATTGCGTTATCTTCCTCCCAAGTGATTTCTTCTACATCTTGGCTTTTCCAATGCACTTTGACATAATGGATATCCTTGCTTCGAAGATGTTGTACCTTTCGGCTTGTGAGCATCACAGGTACCACTTCAAATGTCAAGTCCTCTATCAAGTTTGGTGGGTCTGCTGTCAAGATGTGCGATGGATCCTTGACATACTTCTTCAATAAAGAAACATGGAACACATCATGAACGCTTGACATGGATGGTGGTAGAGCCAGTTGATACGCCACATTACCACGTCTGGTCAAAATCTCGTATGGTCCCACATACTTGGGGCATAGCTTTCCCTTCTTACCAAACCGTTTCAGACCTTGCACAAGTGATATCTTCAAGAACACCTTATAACCCACTGCAAACTCTAGATCTCTACGTCGATTATCTGTATAGTGCTTTTGTCGAACTTGAGCTATCTTCACTCTTTCCTTGATTTGATCAATCACTCGACAAGTTTCTTCTACGAACTCCGGTCCTACAATCCTTCTCTCTCCCACCTCATTCCATAATAGAGGTGTACGATATTTCTTCCCATAGAGTGCCTCATATGAAGCCATTTGGATCATAGCCTAGTAACTATTGTTATAAGCAAACTCGATAAGCGATAGCTTTTCGTCCCAAGCTCCTTTGAAATCTAGGGCACACGCTCGAAGCATATCCTCTAAGATTTGAATAATTCTTTCTAACTGCCCATCTGTCTGAGGATGAAAAGTTGTGCTAAACTTCAACTTGGTTCCCATGGCTTTCTGTAATCCTTCCCAGAACTTTGATGAAAAACGGGGATCTCTGTCAGATATTATACTCTCTGGGACACTGTGAAGTCTGACTATATTATCCACATATAGCTTGGCTAGCTTGTCCATGGTATACTGAGGTCTGACAGCGATGAAGCGAGATGTCTTGGTAAGTCGATCGACTATAACCCATACTGCATCCACTGACCTTGGTGTCAAGGGTAGGCCAGTGACAAAATCCATTGTGATACAATTCCACTTCCATGCTGGTTCTGATAGTGGTTGTAGAAAACTTACAGGTCTCTGTCTTTCTGCTTTAACTTACTGGAAATTCAGACATTGGAATACGAATCGAGCTATATCCGCTTTCATACCCCTCCACCAATATAGTCTTCTTAAATCATGGTATATTTTGGTGCTTCCTGGATGTACTGAATATGGGGTATAATGAACTTCTGTCATAATTCTATCTCTGATATTTGAGTTCTCACTCTCAGGTATACATAATCGTCCATGATACCTGAGTACCTTGTCTGAATCCAAGGTAAAGTCAGGGTTGCTTTTACCCTTCTCTAGATCTTCTTGCATAGTCTTGAGGTGTGGATCCTGTAGGATTGCTACTTTTACCTCATCTATTAGATTCGATGAGATCTTCAAAGCTGCGAATATCAATGTAAACTTATGAATTAAGCTCTATTCCACTGGATCTTTTGCAGTCTCTAATATATGCTTTTCATCATTCTCTATTGAGCCCGAGGCTGCAGCACAAAGTGCAGCGTTTGTACTAGGTCCTGCCTTAGGTTTCAATGCCCCCTTTCTGCTTAAAGCATCAGCTACGACATTTGTCTTACCCGGATGGTACTGGATGTCACAATCATAAGCTTTTAATAGCTCCAGCCATCTCCTCTGTCTCATATTCAGGTCCTTTTGAGTAAAAAGATAAGTCAAACTCTTATGATCCTACTTAATTTGAAACTTTTCACCATAAAGGTAGTGCCTCCAAGTCTTGATTACGTGAATGATCGCTGCTAACTCTAGATCATGCGTAAGATAGTTCTTCTCATGCTCTTTCAACTGTCTTGATGCGTAGGCAATCACCTGTTCTCTTTGCATCAACACACATCCAAGACCCAACCCTGAGGCATCCGTATATAGGATAAACGGCAAGCCTGGTGCTGGGATGGTCAAGATAGGTGCAGAGACTAGTCTTGACTTCAGAGTCTGAAAGCACTTCTCACACTCATCTGTCCATATGAACTTTTCTCCTTTCTTGGTTAGTCTGGTAAGTGGAACGGCGATTCTTGAGTAGTCTTCCATGAATATTCTATAGTAACTAGCCAATCCAAGGAAACTACGAATCTCTGCAACTGATTTTGGTGCATCCCATCCTACTATAGCTGCGATCTTGCTTGGATTTACCTTGATACCGTCTGCAGATACTATGTGACCCAAGAAGGACACTTTTTTTAGCCAAAATTTACACTTCTTGAACTTGGCGTAAAGCTTCTCCCTTCTCAGTCGTTGTAGGACTACTCTCAAATGTGTTGCATGAGCCTCCCTATCCTTTGAGTAGTCCAAGATGTTGTCAATGAATACGATGATCGAAGTATCCAACATGTCATGAAACACTCGGTTCATCAGTTCCATGAATGATGCTGGAGCGTTAGTCAATCCGAACGACATTACCAGGAACTCGTAATGCCCATACCTTGTCCTGAAAGCAGTCTTCGAAATATTTGTTGCATCGATCTTCAATTGGTGATACCCTGATCTAAGATCAATCTTCGAGAAAACCTTTGCACCCTGCAACTGATCGAACAGATCATCGATCCTAGGCAAAGGGTATCGATTCTTGATCGTGAGCTTGTTTAGTTCCCGGTAGTCTATACATAATCTGACACTACCGTCCTTCTTCTTTACGAATTGCATTGGCACTCCCCGTGATGCAATACTTAGCCGATTATAACCTTTGTCTAATAACTCCCGTAGTTGAGACTCAATTCTTTCAACTCCATAGGAGCTTACCCTATAGGGTGCCTTTGACACAGGTGCCATCCCAGGTAATAAGTCAATAACGAACTCGGTTACATGATCAGGTGGCAACCCGGATAAGTCTCTTGGAAATACGTCATGAAATTTATGTATCACATTAGTATCTTCCATCTGTGGTGCTTCTTTGGTAGCATTTACCACAGATACCATATATCCAACTCCTTTCTTTTCAAAGCATCTCTTCGCCTTTCGTGTAGAGAGGATAAGCTTTCGCTTCTTAAGCAATATGTTTCCAATAAAACTAATTTATGTGTCATCTTTGTTCTTAAATGATAACCTCTTCTATGCACATAATTACTTGTAGAGTGTTGAGACAACCAGTCTATTCCCAAGATGACATCAAAGTCTGCCATCTCAAGTCGATTTAGGTTGCATCCAAATTCTGTCCATCCATATGATTCAGACAATGTTCATAACACTTACCCTACAACATCTAGTCCAAAAGAGCTTGAACTAGCGAAATCTGGTATAAAGGTCTTAAGAGCTTGTCTAGTTCCTTCATCTCTTATGATTTTTCAAAGACTATCGTCAAAATCTCATATTGCACTCAGTAGCTTACATCTCTTTTATCACTGATGTTCTACCCATACCAACACGTAAGCCCCTATTGGCGAGGGTTTGCAAACTAGGCTCACAACTAACCAATCCTATATGTCATCACAGTAGGCCCTATCCCAACATAGCTCCCTACGACATAGAGATAGGGCTAGAGTCTAGTGGCTAGGCCGAAGACCACAGTGCCACTTCCTCCCCCTGATACCCTACCCGCACCAAGCATGCTAAGACAGAAGCGATACAAAAAGGTGGTAGTGTGAGGAATGATCCCAGAGCCCAGGCCCTTCCCATTCCATACGCCAACAAAAACAATCACATGCCTAACAGTCACATCCTAGCATAGCGAGTATGCATGAACAATATAATAACTGAAAGTAAAGATGACATGTGAGTATGCACAACACCAATCCACAAAATCATAATTATTAACAATGTTTTACTGTTATTAAGTTATTAGGGTTTGGGTTTGATTCCCTTACCTGACGCTTGATTGCTAGCTTGCTCCGCGTCATCGAATCTAAATTTGCTAACATAGGGTCCTACACGATGTTAGGGTTGAATTAGAATTACTTTCTTAGGGTTTACATTGGTCGAAAAACCAACTGGTATTGAAAAGACCCTCAAAGTGCATACCAATCGCAAGTACCGGTCGCGGCACTATAGGGAAAGGTGCGACCGGTATGGTCGACCGGTCCCCCACAGACCAGTCTCTGAGAGGTACCGGTCGCAGTACCGGTCGCATATGGTGTGACCGGTATGGTTGACCGGTATGCCTCCGGAAGACCATCAACTCGGTGTTCCCCTTCCGTCGGTCACCCCCCATTGGTTCTAAGGTTTCTCCTATGCATTCTAGGCCTAAGCAACGAGTTAGAGTTGTTTCATGTTCCATTCAAGTCCTAGTTTCGATGATCCTCAGCCTAGAATGCAAATCTAGGGTTCATCTACTGTATTAGGGTTTGACGGCAAATTTAAGGGTTTTAGATCAATACCTCGCCTTGCATGGTATTGATCAATTCATGATTAATCATCTATAATGCTTAACTTAGAGAGAAGTTCAAGCACTTACCATTGGTTCGCGACTATGGTGTGCTTCATCCAATGGCCAATGGTGGCTCCTCTCCCTCCTTCCTTAGCTCTTTCTCCTTCTTCGATCTCTTTCTCCTCTCTAGGGTTTGTGAGGATCAATTAAAGAGTTCTAAGTAGGTTTAAGGATCCTTAAATAGACTAGGATAAAGTTTAGGAAGTTTTCTTACGTTAGAAAAGTCCGTAGGCTCGAGATTTAGAAAGTGGGATCCGCAGAGATCCGTTTCTAGATCTAACCAGTCTGCCCGCGTAGACATATCGATTAACCGGTACCATAGACCGGTATGAAAAATATCATACTTTTAGGTCCGTTTTCGTACCTGGTTGTCATCCGCTCGTCCCGTCTGGTCCGATTATGATTGGAAGACCTGTTACGACATGAATTAAAGGTTTAGATCGGGTTTATGGAGTGTGGGTCTTACACCATGTGTTGCGCTGTGGTTATATGTGCACTCATCAGTAATCGAAGGCACATTCATAGTAGAAGCACCACGCCTAACCTTTAGACGGGCCTCAATTTCAAGGAATGGATCTATCCACCCAATCAAAGAATCTCTGGAAGCCAAGCAGGAGAAGCCCTCGCCGGTCAAAGCACCTTCCTCACGAGTTTGGCGCCCCTTAATGGCCATACTTACAAAATTGGAAATCGATGACAGTTTTAGAAAAATAGGGTTAGACCCTGCTTAGTTGGTGATATCTAGACAACTTATTTAGGATCCACCCCTGGAGGAAAGGAAGTATAGGAAAAAAAATAATAGAAAAAAGAATAATAATAATAATAATAATAATAATAATAATAATAATAATAATAATAATAATAAAGGAAAAGTAGCTAAAGAGCCTATTATGGATAAACAGATGGTGATTCCCTTGCATCTGGATTATGCAGGTCACATCTACACCCATGTGGCTAACCCTAACTAGCTCTCTACTCAAGTGATACAACCTCATGCTCTTAGAAGGTCAATTCGTATTCAGGATAAGGCCCAAGGCAAAACCCAAACTCAATTTTTTTGGTCCTCAAGCACCACAACCCATCTTTGGACCCAGCATGACCAAGTTCGGACACTTATGGTTCATGTTATGAAAACTTAGTGTCAACACTTATACTAACTTAAAGGGTAGTTTCAGGATATCTCTATTTCAAGTTTGAAAATAATCAAAACATGAAAGTTGTAGCCTTACGGGTCTACTTTCATATGTTTGTGACATGAAGTCAATCTGAGCTGTCTTGAGAAAGTTGTACCCGTTGTACTGATCACGTGTAGGACAGTCCGCCCAACCTTGGTTACCCTTTCATATGCTTTGGTGGATGATGATGTGGACACTGCTCTTAGTGTTTCCCTTACCTTCTCCCCTTGTGTGTCTCTTCATATGGACTTAATGGATTTTTCTGGAACTCTTTTGGGTTTGACTAAGAGAATCTTTCTAGAGTTTTCTCCTTAAAGCAAGTTTTGATGCCTAGGAACAAGTATCGATACCTTAGGGCAAGTTTCAATGTATTGGTATTATTAAACTATTTATTTTTTCTTTTATTTTCTCTATATGGAATCTCAACCCTAAGATTATAGAACATGATTGAGATTATTTTTAGGGATTCATGGTTTTGTGAGGCCTATAAATAGTGGCTAGTTCTGATGGACTAAGTAGTTGTGTAAATGAAAAAATGGATTAAAGCATGTCTACTCCTTTGATCCTTAAGAAGTTTACCCCTTGACTTAAGAAGTTTACCCCTTGAAATCTTTGAAGTTCTCTCCTTCCTATAAGAGTAGGAGTTTTGGTTTTCACTTACATCCTAGAAGAATTGTAAGCCACCCTTAGAGTTGATTTGCATACTAAAAAAGAAGTCACTCACTCTACCTTTACTCCATCAAAGTTACTGTCTTGTTCTTGCATCCAAATAATTTTTCAGAATCTGTTATTGCACTTTCCATCACTTTTAGCATAATTTCATTTAGCCTCCACTAGGAATTTGAGAAAACTTTCGTTACAAAATTGTAGCCTCGTGAATTTTTATTTACCACTAGAATTATTTCAATCCGACCTGTATTAAGAAAGTTACACTTATTCTGAAGTTACACAATCTACAAATTTTTGCACAACTTATGATAGCTTTTGAGCTTGTATAAACTCACTCCCCTGATACATTCTTTTGAGAAGCCTAGGTTGGCTTGTAACACTCTTAGGTTGGCTTGCATCATGTGAGGACAATGGGTATACCCGACAGACCCGGTATATGATTTTCCTTTAATCTCTTTGGTGGTTGACCTCTCATTAGCAACCATAACCCTCTTTACATTTATGTGCTCAGAGTAACCTGAAAAAAATGCCAATCAACCTTAAACATTTGTCGAAAAAGTCATGTATGGAGTTGACAAATGGCAATAAGATTGGAACCTCCACGACTAACTCCTTATCTAGCATCCAAGTAGGGAGTGCCGATCAAGTAGGTCTGGATTAGAATTGGTAGAATTCCATGGATGAAGGTCAATCAGACAGTGGCAATAGTGATGAGGATTTTTGTGTATTCCTACTGACTCTATTGCCAGTTATATTAGGTGAAATCCAAGTCCCATTAACCAAGAGTCCTGCAACACTTCTCTTTAGCATGAATATACTCAATCGGAATCTCTGCATGACACCCTTCGGATGAGGGTGGCTATCTCTCCTCTCCCTTTTTTATTGCTTAGATATCCCCTTGCTCAAGCCCTTAGTGTGCCCTTGGAATTTACTCTCCAATTGTGGATAGGGTTCCAAGGTAGTTCTGACTAGATGGCATGAATGTGCGTTTTATTAGCTTTTCTTTCTTTCTTTCTAGGGGCATAATGACCTCGCCAACTAGAAAAGGACAAGTGTCAAGATGCGTGTCCCAACTGCAAGAAGATGCATGGCCTGCCACGTGCAAACAGAAGAGACTACCACCTCTGAAGTCAGATACATCAGGATCCGATTGTGAGGATCTCGGGATAGTGTTTAGGGTCCGCGCAAATCGCCCACGTCCCTTTATTCCCAGCTCATTGCCAGCTGGCATCATTATCCGATCATGAAGATCTCGGAGTCACAATCAAAAGACTCCCCAGATATCTTCATCCAATGGCTACCAGCCAACTCGCCCGCAACCGACCGTGAGATATCAAGGATTGAGATGCGGGTCCACTCCAACTTCCCTTATCCATTTCGTATCTCCAGCCCACACGGCAGCTCATAGTAGCTCACTCAATTAGGCGAAGAGATCAGGATAAGAATGATAGTTACTGCAGGATAGCAAATCGTGCCAAATCTGAACTTACACCACCCGATGGGAGAAAGCTAATATGTTTTTAGGAATTAAAATAATTAGAATAGATTAGAAGATAATATTATCCTCAAGCCCCTTATATTGAAGGTTTACTTAAAAAATATGGTCATTATGACTTACAAATGCAGGAGTAGTATCGCCATCTTTGGATGTGTTTGCTTCATCCACTATTTTGCACCTATGATATGTATTTTTGTCCCGTGTTTGTATCTTAATATAGACTAGATACGTTGGATAGTCTTTTATAATTGTAATGCAAGAATTTTATCTTCACCCAATTTGTGGGATCCATTTGAGAGAGATTATAGTTTGCGATTATAGAGTTCTTAGATTTCAAGAATCCTCCCTCTCTACCCACAAGTTGGGGGTTACTTTTTTTGAGATGTGTCATTTTGTTTAGGGTACAGGGTACTTAAATCAAGATAAATTTAACCAGACGATGTAATTTTTCAATTTTACTCTTAGTTCCTTCATCTCTCTTCTCATTCTTATTTCCTACCTGTGTGCGAAGCGGAAATGACAGCCTACTATGACAACCGGTGAGTAGCCACCGCCCTTTCCCCTCGACCCTTTTTCTTCCTCCTCTAACTATGCTGAAACTATTACTTCTTTTTTTTTTTTTTTAAACTTCTCCTCCCCTCCTGATTCCTGAAACCTTCTCTGCAACTCCTGTCCCCCTCCCCTCCCCGCCTCTAACATGGAGCTTTTGCATTTAGCCTACTGTTCTAGGGATAAAAAGATTGCACCTTCGACGTTCCAATCCAAGAGGGTCATGGAATTGTCGATGGCAAGGACCAGGCAACCCTCGACCTTCACAAGATTGCAAAGCGTATCGGTTGGGTAATTGGAATCATTGGATACGTAACTGACGATCCATTATTTGGAGAGGAAAGTTTCGTAAGCTGTTACCTTTAATAGGTCGAATGCCATTATAGTTAATTTTAGGGTATGGTATCTTTTCGAGATCTTCCGCTCTAGTTTGGGGGGAGTCCGACAGTGTTGCCCACGTCGAGGAAAAAATAATGCAGCGACGTGCGATGAGGATTATATAATCAAAGATTTTGCAAAAGTTCACAGAGATTCACGTGGAGAAATAGAGCCTTTTGGGCTCAAAGAAGCGACTCATGTGTAATAAAATATTGATTTCAAGCTTTATTTAGTGGGTTTTTGCAGTGGGTGGGATCCCATGCTTAATGCTCCATCGTTTTGGTGCTAGCAAACCCTACTTAGACAGAGAAGCAAAGGAGCAAAAAGGAGGTAAGCATGAAACCTAAAAAGTGAGATAAATATTATATGGAATCCCGGGGGGGCGGGGGCAGTGGCAATGATGGGGACGAGGATAGGGGGATCAGAGATAATTGAAACCTCCTAAAAGTGATAAAAAAAAATTAAAGAAATATAATTAGGACAAGAAGAATAGCAAGAATGTTCTGCATGATTTACCCAAAAAAAAAAGAATGTTCCTGCATGTCCCTGCCAAGTTAATAATGAGCTCTTATGTTTGGCTGTAGCTCCCACATCATTCCCCTTATGTTAAAGCATGAATCCTCTTTGAGTTCCGTTGCATTATTTTTTCATGTGCAATTTGTACAACCGTTTTTAGTGTAGCTTTCTTGGAGTCATGACAGAACAAATGATGTTTGTCTGTTCTCAATAGTGTTTTTGTGCCATCATGGACTGTCTAGGTATCAAATTGCCATGTAGGCCGCAACATGTTCTCTTATGGAGCCAAATGACTCATTGATGTTATGATTTCACATTAGATTTCACACACATCAAAGTGTGATTTTTAAGTCTAAGGGTTTTCTCATCTAATAGGTTAGTCTTTTGAGTTGGGCTCTCTCTGGGGCTTGAATTGTAACTTTTGGTGTTTTTATCGAGAAGCCGGCGCTGTGGAAGGGGTGACCTAGAGAATGAGCGACCTGGGAAAGGACTACCTGGTGAAGGAGAGTGAAAGCTGTCTAGAGTGGGCAATCTAGAGTGGGCCGACGTGGGCGTCGGCTTTGAAAAGATGGTGGCAATGTTATGATCCCACATCGAATCCCACACACCAAAGTGTGGTTCTTAAGTCTTGGGGTTCTCTCACCTAATAGACTAGTCTTTTGGGTTAAGCTCTCCCTTACACTGGTGAATGGACTTGTAGTTGAATTGTCGCTTTAGTTTATTTATTTATATATTATTATTATTTTTAGGACATTTTTTTTTTGCGCTTGGATCCTCTGCAACCCTGCAGTCCCATTTAGGCCGTTGGATTGCATTGACTGCACATGTAGATTGCTCTCAATGGCCCAGATGTGGCTGCAATGGCTGCAAGGCTGCAGGGGACCAAACCCTCTCTTTTTTTCCCCCTTTTTGATAGAGAAATTCTATTGATCGTCAAGCTATCGGAAAAGACCCAAGGCATCATGATTAATTAAATCATGAAGCCACATAATCAACTCCAAAATGATAGTGGCATTCCAGGCAAAAGGGTATGAGTATACATGTTTACTCCCCTTAAGATAAAAGAAAAGGTAACAAGATCTACAACGAGAGGCGAAATGAATAATGTCCTTAATGATGGGCTGAATGGCCTCATCACAAGTAAAGTCAGCCCAGTTGAGGATATTAATCACGTCCATGTTGTCGGACTCGACCAAAATGTCATAGTAACCATTTTCCACCGCTTTGCTCATTGTCAGCCTAATAGCAAGGACCTCGCCCATTTTGATTGAGTCAAAAGCTATTGGGCTCGACACAGCCTTAATAATAGCTCCAGTATGGTCGCGGAAAATGAACTCTAAACCACCAGCTTTGGGATAAATACTGGCATCTGTAATTATTTTTATGAAACCATAAGGAGGGGGCCACCATTTTGCAGGTTGAGAAGAAGAAACCGAAGGTAATTCAGGCTGGAAAGTCTTAAGAATAAAAGCATCGGAAAACTCTTTATAGGCAGCCTAAGCTCTTTGGAAAACTTCCAGTGACATCCAAGTATGAGTACGTAAAACAAAGTCGTTTCTTGTGCTCTATAGGTACCAGCATATAAAAGAGGCCATACCCCCATATACCCATACCCTCCTTTGCTTGGGCTTTAGAATGATAGAATAGAGGATTCCAGCTACTAATCCATTGGTGGATCTTGAGATTATAATTATTAGAAATCTTGTGAGAGAAAGACAAACCGAACAATGCCGCTTCGGCAAATGGGCAAAAAAAACAAGATATGATGCTCAATTGTCTCCATCACTATGCCACATCTCTTGCAGCAAGGATCAATTTTAGTGTTTCTTTAAGATCTTCTCCATACACAATAGCTTGACTGCATGCTCTCCACAAGAAGGATTTAATATTTTGGTAATGAATTACACTGTCAATCTTTTTCCAAACTTCTTTAGGAACCAATTTCCATTGACTTATCTTTGAAGACGACGGGTGTTAACATTACCCAAACAAACCAGGCCCACTGGCTGCTGACTCTATTTTCTTTTCTTGTTTTATTTAGTTTCCTATTTAATTGTTATTTGTTTCTTTTTATATCTCCTCTTGTTGGAGATTTTCCCATATAATTGGTTACCTTTTTTTTCTTATAAATAAGAGTAATACCTTAGAAAGAAAGGTATTGATCACGACAGCAACCCCTTGCTGTTTTTTGTGATCTCCTTTCTTCTTCTTCTTCTCAATTCTTCAACTCTCTTCCTCTTTCTTTGGTTTTCTAGTTTAGTACTTGTGATTGTGTGGTTTTGTTACATGGTATTAGAGCATTAGATCTTGGCTACTATCAACTCTTGGTTTGATAGGCTTTTGATATTTTTGTTCTACCTATGTATTGATTTTTCTTGGTGCTCTAGATGATCAAGATCTGTTGTACCTATTACTATACTGTTCATGTGTGATTTATAACATCTTGATCATCTTTTTACTGTCTATGTGGTAAGTATTAATTAATCTTTTTTTTACTACCCATCATCCTACCGCCACCCCTCTTGAGCCATCATTCCTTTGGCCACTCGGTTGGCTAAACCGAGTATTTTATTTGTGCAAAGATAGATATATATTGTGTAACCCCATTATCTCCATCTTACTTTGCTTCTCTTTGAGCCTTATTTCCTTGATCAACTGGTTGGCTGAATAGGGTAAAAGTAGAACGATTATTTTGCATTGCTTGGTTGTGTTCTTTACTAGTTATGATGATTGATTACAAGCCTTCAGAAGTTCAGATCATCTCTGTGAAATTGAAAGGGATGTCGAATTACCTTTTATGGGCTTAAGCTATTAAAGCCTAAATTCTCTCTAAAGAGAAACTGTCCTTGTTATTTGATGATGCACTTGACCATAATCTTAAGGATCCCGCATCTGCGAAGACATATAATACATGGCTTCATGATAATTCCATAGTTCAAACTTGGTAATGGAATAGTATTGAGCCTTCTATCTTGCCTACTGTGATGTTTCATTAAATTGTCAAGGCCATCTCGGTTGATTTAAAAGAGACTTATGGTCAAGATAAGAATATTTTTAGGATTTATGACCTCTATGAGAGAATGTTTACTTATTCCATTGGTGATAAATCCTTGACTGATTACTATGGAGGCTTCAAAGGCCTTATTGAAGAGATCCAGGTTGTGCAGCCTCTTTCTACTAATATTACTAAACTGAAGATCCAACAGTTTAAATTTTATGTGGCCAAGTTTCTAGCTGGCCTCTCCCCTGAGTATCAAGCTGTAAAGAGTCAGCTCCTTGTCGGGGCTTCCATACCTACCTTAAGTGAGACATTCTTTCATCTCCAATGTTTGGTTCCCCATATTGACACTTCCCAAAAAGATACAACTGTTTTATTTGTTGGCCATGGTCGGGGTACCTCCTCTAGGGGTCGTGGCTCCAACCGTGGTCGTGGTCGTGGTCTTGATTTTGGCTGTTCTCAAGTTAATAAATCTATCTGTTTCTGTACTCATTACAACAAACCCAATCCCACTGCTGATACCTGTTGGGATAAATTTGATCACATTAAATGGATAGATAATTTGGTGAACACTGTTACCATTGATGATGCATCACCAGCTGCACCGGTTCCACCATTTACACATGTTCTATCTTCTGATCAGTATGAAGCCTTTCTTCGAAGGGTTCAGAACCTTGAGACTACTGGACCTTCTTCTACTGCTATTTTGGCTCATACAGGTACAATTATGCTTCTTTCCTACACATCCCCTTACCCTTAGATCATTGATTCGGGTGCTACCTGTCACATGATGGGTGAGTCCTCTGTCTTTTCATCCCTTCATAACCTAAATAAACCTATTACTATCTACCTTGCTGATGGGTCTTATACTAATGCCTCTCAGTATGGTAATGTCTTCCTTAACTAGTCTATGTCCTTACCCTCTATATCCTATATGTACCTAATTTTCCTCTTAATATTTTCTCTATTAGTCAACTAATAAAATCTCTCAATTGTGCTGCTACCTTTTATCTCTCCTATTGTACCTTTCAGGATCTCAAGACCAAGGAGATGATTGGTGACGAACGTGAGCCTACTGGTCTGTATTACTTGGAGCCCACTGAACATTTACCTATTACTACAATTACCATTACTACTACTCATCCTCTTCAATGGCATCAACGGCTTGGTCATTTGTCTCTGTCTAAGATGAAGTCTAAGATGAAGGTTCTTATTCATGGTTGCATGTCTCTCACTTCTCTATAATGTGAGGCTTGTGAGTTAGAAAAACATCATCGTTCATTTTTCCCTTCTAGTTCTAGTCCTAAGAATTATATTCCCTTTTCTTTAGTGCATTCTGATATTGGGGGAATTGTCGTATACCCAATAAGTTAGGTTTATCTTATTTTGTAACCTTCATGGATGATTTTTCGAGGATGACTTGGTTTTATTTAATAAAAAACCATTCTGAGTTTTGTTTTATTTTTAAAAGGTTTCATATGAAAATTCTAACTTAATTTGGTGTTCCAATTAAAGTGTTGTGAACAGATAATGCTCTTAAATATGTTCAAAATGTTGTTTCTAATTTCTGTTTTGCTAATGATATTATACATCATACTAGTTATGCCTATACCCCTCAATAGAATGCGGTTGCTGAACGTAAAAATAGACATCTTCTGGATATTTCCAGGTTCTTAATGTTTCATATGAATGTCCCTCAATTTTATTGGTGTGATGATATTTTGACAGCCTGTTTTCTTATTAATCATATGTCATCCTCTGTTTTACATGAAAAAATCCCATTTTGTCTTCTTTATCCTAACACTCCTTTTTTACATGTTCATCCTAGAGTTTTCGGTAGTACATGCTTTGTTCATATTATGCATCCCAAGTTGAGAAAACTCTCAACCCTTTCTATAATGTGTATATTTCTTGGTTATTCCCATACTTTGAAGGGATATCGTTATTTTGAACCTACTACTTAAGGTCATTATGTCAGTCCTAATGTTACATTTTTAGAAGACAAGCCATATTATCAAATCGTGGTGCCACCGACCCCTTTGGTTCCATCTGATGATTCTCCCCCTCCTGATGCATCTTCTCCATCTGATGACCCACCACCTCCCCTACAAGTATACCAATGGCATTCTAAAGTGCCTCCAATAAGTAATACACCAGCTGCTCCACCAACGACTAATACTACTCCTGATCCTGAGGTCTTTCTTGATCTTCATATTGCTCTACGTAAAGGTACTCGCATTCGTAAAAGTACTTTTATTATTGAGCATTTTGTTTCCACGACCCATCTCCCTTGTTGTGTGCAAAATTTTATTCACTCATTATCTACTACTATTGTTCCTATTTCTCTTTCCCAAGCCTTGTCTCATCCAAGATGGAAGGGGCAGGTATGGATGCTGAGATGGATGCCTTAATGGCTCATCAAACATGGACTCTAGTTGATTTACCATAAGGTCATTCAGTAGTTCATTGCAGATGAGCTTATACAGTAAAACATAACTTTGATGGTACTGTTGACAGACTAAAGGCTCGCCTGGTTGCCAAAGGTTTTACTCAGACATATGGGGTAGATTATTTTGAGACATTCTCCCCTGTTGCTCATCTTAATTCTATTCGTGTTATTATTTCTTTGTTTGTGAATCTTGATTGGCATCTTTATCAGATGGATGTAAAGAATGCCTTCTTATATGGTGACCTACACGAAGAAGTCAACATGGACCAACCTCCAAGGTATGTTGCTCAGGGAGGGGACTCAACTAAGGTGTGCAAATTGCTTAAGGCAATTTATGGACTAAAACAATTTTTCATGCATGGTTTGATAAATTCAGCACTGTTATTATAGATTTTGGCTTTGTTACATGTTACTATGATCATTCCATTTTTGTACGATGTCGTTCTTCTCATGTCACTATATTGTTGTTAATATCGATGATATTATTATTACGAGGAATGATAAGATAGGCATTGCTGAAATTAAATCTTATTTGAATACTCACTTTCAGATGAAAGACTTAGGTCTTCTTCATTACTTTTTGGGGATTGAAGTGGTTCGCTGTAATAAAAGCATTAGTCTGTCTCAAGGAAAGTATGTGCTTGATTTTACTTTATGAATCAGGAGTTATTGGGGTCAAACTAGTTGATACACCAATGACCCACATCAGAAGCTTGAAACTTGTGATAGCCTTGAATATTCTGACATTCATGAATATAGACGCTTAGTTGAAAAATTAATTTATTTAATTATAACTCGGCCTGATATTTCTTTTGTTGTTGGGGTTGTTAGTTAATTTATGCATGCTCTTAAAGTTGCTCATTGGGATGCAGTCAGTTGTATATTACGATAACTCAAGAAATCTCATAGAACTGGTTTTATTTATCATCGGCATCAACATCTTGAATTGTTGGTTACTTTGATTCTAATTGGGTAGGGGCTGATGGTGATAGACGTTCCACCATTGGATATTATACTTTGGGGGTAATTTAGTTACTTAACGAAGTAAAAAGTAAACTACTATATCCAAGTCTAGTGCTGAAGCTGAATATCATATTATGGCACATACTACGGCTGAGTTGTTATGGTTGAATACTCTTCTACAAGAACTTGGGTTTTCTGTTTCTAGACCCATGTCCTTGTTGTATGACAGTCAGTCTGCTATTTATATTGCTAATAATCCAATCTTCCATGAGCGTACCAAACACATAGAGGTTGATTATCATTTTGTTTGAGATGCTGTCATGAAGAAGATAGTTGTTACTCCCTTTGTATCTTCTTCAAATCAACTTGTTGATATTCTTACAAAACCATTGTTTGGACCAGTGTATCAGTTAAATTGTTACAAGCTTGGATTGGATGATCTATATACTCCAAGCTTGAGGGAGGGTGTTAATGTTACCCAAACAAACCAGGCCCATGGGGCCCAGTTCGATGGGTAGGCCAGTGTTGCTGGCAGTAATGAGTGCCAGTGACACTGGCTGCTAACTCAATTTTCCTTTCTTGTTTTATTTAGTTTCCTATTTAGTTGTTATTTGTTTCTTTTTATATCTCCTCTTGTTTATGGAGATTTTCCCATGTAATTGGTTACCCATTTTTCTTATAAATAAGCGTAGTACCTTAAAGAGAAAGGTATTGATCACGACAGTAACCCCTTGCTGTTTTTCGTAATCTCCTTTCTTTTTCTTCTTCTTCTCAATTCTTCAACTCTCTTCCTCTTTCTTTGGTTTTCTGGTTTAGTACTTGTGATTGTGTGGTTTTGTTACAACGAGTAAGCAAGACCCTCCTAATGAAAGTTCCATTATCTTTATGCGCATTCATCCCTAATGTTCTATTCGCTTCCCTCTGCATGGAAGACAAAAGATGGAGTGAAGGTATCTTTCTTCTCCCCAGATATCTACACATTTACATTTAATAACGAGCTTGATCTTTAAAATGTTTTGAAGGACTCTCCGTAGACGGTTGTTGGCCAAAGGAAGGAAAAGATGATGGCCATAAATGTAAAAGCTATAGATTTTGAACTATTAAAACTCAGAGTTAATTTATGGTCCGGTTGATGGATCATCTATCGCATATTCTGTGCGCAAATGGTCTATCATCTGTACAAGTGGTGCGACTGATGGTCCATCAGTCGTGTCACACCCCAATTCTGCACCAACCAGAATGGTGTGATGAACCGTCAATAAACCAACGGTTCATCCAGGATCTCGAATAGGCTATGCCCACGTTGTTAAACCAAAACACATTCCACATTAATCAGAGGTAATAAAGTAAATAGCGGAAGTCTTACAGATAATGAACTGAGGTCTAGTCATGATAAATAATTAATATTCCATTTATCTCCAAGTAACCAAAACATAATTTAATACATATTACAATATCTAAATACGGAAATTAAACACTAAACGTATCCATAGTTGAAACACTAGCTTGACGAATCACAATAGTCCTCCATAGCTTGCTCATCATAGCCGCCACTCATTTACATATTGGCTTGTTGACATAATCTTCAACCGTAATACCTGTAACATCAGAACTAAAAGATTTATGCGCACGAGGGTCAGCTCTCCAACTTGAGCTCAGTGAGTGAACAAAACAATGCAACAAACATTAGCATGCATTCAATTCATATCTATGGTCTGGTATATAAGTTTGCAATGTGCTATAGAAAGGTTCGGAGGCTGCCTCACCTCTATACACGAGTGTGTGAAACCGCCCAATGAAAACAGCACTGTCGACCCCACATGCACCCACTATGGTACAATATACCCAATGAAAATGGCATTGCAGTACCGGTTGCACCATACCAACACGTAAGCCCCTATTGGCGAGGGCTTGCAAACTGAGCTCGCAACTAACCAATCCTAATGGCAAACAGTGTATCCAAGGTCTCACCCCAACATCCCTCAATACGTCCATAGAAATAGAGCTAAGGCCCCCCGACAGAGTCGAAGACTACACGGACCGAGACCACCTCCTCTGATGTCCTACGACATAATAGTTCTGCTAAGGTAATGGCGATACGACGATGTTAGTGGACAAGACTTGTATAGAGCTATGGCACAATATACCCAATGAAAATGGCATTGAAGTACCGGTTGATACCATCCCCTATCCGCATCAAGTACACCAACATTTGCTTAGTGGACATGACTTGAGTAGAACTATGGCACAATATACCCCAATGAAAACGGCATTGAAGTACCGATTGATACCATCCCCTACCCGCACCATGTACACCAACCAAACACAAACATTCACAAGCCTATTCCTATCATCATCATCATCATCATGTTATAAACAATGAAATTAAATATGCATGAACAGTAATAATAGAAATATTGGATGACATGTTAAATGCACATTACACGCATACAAGCATGGAATCATTCATAGTGTTGTACTCAATAAATAAAACAGTTTATTATTAGCCAATTAGTTTAGGTCTTGTTCCCTCACCTTTGGTTAAGCTTAGGTCATCTTTCAAGCTTTAAGGATCACTGATATATCACTAGAAAGACCTAACAAGTCAATAAAATTTAATAAGAATTTATTCCAACAATTTTAAGCTTGCTGTATTGCTAGGGTCGCAAGTTGGGCCGCAGGTAGGGTCGCATTTTTCTGCGACCCCAGGGTATAGGGTCGATCATAGGGTCGATTATCCATCGACCCTAGGTGCGACCGCAGCCTCCCTGGACTTCCCGAGAGCATGGGGTCGATCCTGTGGTCTTAGGGTCGGTTCCCAATCGACCCTACGTGCGACCGCACATGGTTTAAGTCGATCTTTCATTCTACAATCTATTCTTTCATGTTTGGGTCCTTTGGCTTACTTCCATAGTCCATTCTATGATTGTTCAATGGCTTAAAACTCCAAGTTACTCACTTTACATAGTTTTCAATGATTTCCTCCATGGATTCCATTGGAATTTATCCATGGATGGATGATTTGGGTTTCTCCTAACTTAACTTCATCATAATTTATTCTAAGCTTTCAATTCAGATAGGGATTGAGGTTCATACCTTCTGTAGTATGATTTTCAAAGATTTCTCTGAACTTCTTCTTCTTCCTTAGCCTTTTCTTCAAGTTTTCCTTCTCTTCTTCTCTTCCTTCTCTTCTCTTTCTCTCACTTTCAATTAGGGTTCTAAAAGGAGTGAAAGAGGTTTAGGGACATCTATTTATGGAGGAAAACCTCCAAAAATAAGTCCCATTGAGTTTAGGAAAGGTCTCATTCGAAATTAGGAAAGTTCCTAATTTTCGGTTCGTGCTGTTTTTGCTGTTTTCCTAGGGTCGATGCTAGGGTCGCATAATCCGAGACCCATGCGACCCCACGACCAAAAAGTCATTGGTTGGACTTCTTTTGAGGTGGGGTCGACCCTACCTGTTTAGGCATGCGACCCTACCCTCATTTTGATTGTTTTTGAGTAAAATTTCATATTGGGTCTTGAGTTTCTTCACACACTTGGTCCACTTGGCTCGACCATGATATGTATACTGGTTACGACACAAAATGTAAGGTTAGATCGGGTTCGTGGCGTACGGGTCGTACAACTCCACCACCCTTAAAAGAAATTTCGTCCTCAAAATTTGAACGTACCGATCTTACAACTTTCCCCTCCTTAAAATAAATTTTGCCCTCAAAATTTTAATTTAGGTGGGAATTTATTTTTGCATTACATCTTCTTCTTTCCATGCATTCTTCTCCACGTCTTGTCTTCGTTAGATTATCTTTATATAATAATTATCCCAGTTTTTGAGATGTTGTACCTTCCAACTAGTGAACTAGGCTGGTACCACTTCAATAGTTAAATTTTCTATCTAATCCAGTGGATCAGTGGTCAATACCTTTGATATGGATCTCCAACATACTTCTTCAATAGAGATACGCGAAATACGTCATGCGCACTAAACATGGACAGGGGTAACGCTAATTGATATACAACTTTTCTACGTCTCTCCAAAGTTTATAAGATCCAACACATATATAGAATACAACTTTCCCTTCTTGTCTAATCGTTCCAAACTACGCATAAGTGATATCTTCGAGTACACTTTGTCACTTATGGCGAACTCAAGGTCTTGGTGTTTCTTCTGACAACTTGAGCTATCCTAGACCTTTTCTTTGATCTTTTCTGCCACTCGATAGGTTTCTTCAATAGGCTCAGGTCTTAAAACTCTTCATTCATCAACTTCATTCCAACATAGAGGGGTTTGGCATTTCTACCGTACCATGCTATATAGGTGACATTTCCATGGTAGCTTGATAGCAACCTCAATCTGTGGTAACTTTTCAACCCAAGCTCCTTGAAATCAATTTCACAAGCTCGGCATGTCTCTTAGGATCTGTACAGTCCGCCCCGATTGTCCATCGGTTTAAGGTAAAATGTTGTACTAAACTTCAACTTTGTCCCCATTGTTTTTGGTAGATCCTCCCAAAACTTCGAGATAAGTGAACCTCTGACCGACACTAAGCTCTCATGCATACCATTCAATCTGGCAATATTATCCACATATAACTTAGTTAGCCGCTCCAAAGCATACCGAGGTCGTATAGCAATGGAATGAGCTATCTTCATAAGGCGATCAACAATCACCCAAACCATGTCAACCGATCTGGGAGTCAGTGGCAAATCATTGACATAGTTCATTGTACTGCAGTTCCACTTCCAGACTGGCTCCGATAGTGGTTATGGTAAGCCATATTGGTCTTTGTCTTTCAGCCTTTACTTGCTGATAATTCAGATACTGAAACATGCATCTAGCCACAACTACTTCCATTCCCTTCTACCAAAATAATCTCTTCATGTTTTGGTATATATTATACTTCTAGAATGTATCCAATACGGAATAGAATGGGCTTTTAACATTATCTTATATCTTATGATCAGCATTTTTCACTTCAGGTATACATAATCATCCTCTGTATCATAGGACCTTTTTCGCATCCGGAGTAAGTCAGGGTTTAGTTTTCCTTTCTCTAAATCTGCTTACACCGTTCTTATATACAGATCTAACAAAATTGCTACTTTTACTTCATCCATCAATTCAGAGATGATATTTAATGCCACAAGCGCAGCCGACGAACTATTGCTCCATAAGTTCATCCATAAATTCTCGCTCAATTGGATCATCATGAGTTTCTATTATATGTTCCTCTTCTTTCAATCTGAATTTGTTGCTATGAAACATAAGACAGCATCTATACTGGTTCCTTCCTCGGACTTCATAATTTCCTTTTTGCTTAAGGCCTTAGCTACTACCTTAGCCTTGCTTGGATGACACTGTATATCACAGGCTTAATCCTTGAGCAATTTCAGCCATTTTCTTATCCTTATGTTCAACTCTTTCTAATGAAGAGATAAATAAAACTCTTGTAATCTTATTTTATTTGAAATTCTTCTCTATATAGGTAATGTCTCCAAGTCTTGATTGCATAACTCATCACCGATACTTCCAAGTCATGAGTAGGGTAACTCTTCTCATGCTCCTTCAGTTTTCTTGAAGCATATACAATCGCTTATTTACCTTGCATCAACCCGCATACTAGATCCAATCCGAAAGCTTCGATGTTTAGGGTAAATGGTTTCCCTGGTGTCCGAATGATCAAGATGGGAGTTGATATCAACCTTACTTTAGAATCTGGAAACATTCTTCACACTTTTCAGTCCAATTAAACTCCTCTCCCTTCTTGGTTAGCTTGGTAAGAGGTTTTTGCGATCTTAGAGTGGTCCTCTACAAATCGTCTGTAATAACCAGCTAAACCCAAGGAACTTCTGATCTTCACAATATTCTTTAGGTGTTTCTCACCATATGATTACTTCTATCTTAATAGGGTCCACTTTAATCCCTTTTTATGATGCTACGTGATCTAAGAGGATCACTTTGTTTAATTAGGTCTCATATTTCTTGGACTTGGCATAAATTTTTCCCTTTTCAGCTGTTGTGAAGCTGTTCTAAAATCCATTGTATGAGTTGCTTCATTCTTGGAATAAACCAAAATATCATCTATGAAAACTATGACCAACGTGTCCAACATGTCATGAAACACCCAGTTCATCAGCTCCATAAAAGATGTAGGGGCATTGGTTAATCCCAACATCATAATCGAGAACTCAAAATTGCCCAATCCCGATTCTAAAAGCTATTTTCAGAATATCGCTATCTGAATTCTTTCGCTGATGATATCTTGACCAAAGATTAATCTTAGAAAATACCTTTGCTCTTTGCAACTGTTTAAACAAGTCATCGATCCGAGGTGATAGATATCAATTCTTGATCGTGAGCTTGTTCGATTCTCGGTAGTCTATACGCAGACAACACTATCATCCTTCTTCTTCACGAATTGCATTGGCACTCCCCGTGATGCAATACTTAGCCTATTAGGACCTTAGTCTAATAACTCTTGTAGCTGAGTCTCAGTTCCTTCAATTCTATAAGAGCTATTCAGAGGTGCCTTTGACACAAGTATCGTCCTTGGGTAACAAGTCGATGACGAACTCGGTCACATGATCAGATGATAACCCAAATAAGTCTCCTGGAAACACATCAGAAAATTTATGCATCACATCAATTTCTTCCATCTCCGGTGCTTCTGTGGTAGCGTATATCACAGATACCCTATATCCAACTTCTTTCTCTTCAAAACATCTCTTGGCCTTTTGCATAGAGAGGATCAGCCTTCACTTCTTGGGCAACTTACTTCCAATAAAACTAAATTATATGTCGTCTTTATTCTTGAATGATAACCTCTTCTATGCACACAATAACTTTGTAGAGTGTTGAGACAACCAGTCTATTTCCAAGATGACGTCAAAGTCTACCATCTCAAGTCGACTCAGGTTGCATCTAAATTCTGTCCATCCATATGATTTGGACATTGTTCGTAACACTCATCCCATACAACATCTAGTCCAAAAAGGGCTTGAACTAGAAAATCTGGTGTAACGGTCTTAAGAGCTTGTCTAGTTCCTTCATCTGTTATGATTTTCAGAGACTATCGCTAATAATCTCATATCTTGAAAAGTTCATTAGCTTATATTTCCTTTATCACTTCTGTTCTATCCTGATCTCTCTTTCATATACCTCGAAAAATATCTTATGATTGTTACTTCATATCCCAAGTCTATCTATAAGCATTAGGGTATATGCTTATAAATTCATTAATCCAACCAAACTCTTTTGGTCTTTACTTAATCATCTCACTCGACATTTGGCATAACCCAGTGTTATTTATACTAATCTGAATACTATCAATGCCACAATTTTGACTTTATCCTTGTATCCACTCTTAGATTTGCTTTTAGGCATCTTCTGCTTTGTCAAAATTCATACCAATATAACCATCTTTAACTTTACTTGAGTGCTATCTACTCTTTCCTAGTTACTTTTTGATAGTTTTCACTTTTTGTTCATGCACTCTTTTATAGACATGGCTCATATCCATCAAATCAGTAATCTCAAAATAGATTCTCCATTACTTCATCTGAGGTTCATTGGCCATAGCATTTAATCTGAATCCAATCATCTTTCTTCCAATAATTCCATTATCACTAAACATCTTAAGAATGTGAAAATTAGAATGTTCGTCCAAAATAATTCATTTCCTTCTTTCAATTTCAGCATAATGAAAAACACTTGTTTTATCTAGTTAACTTAGGTTTAAAGATCAGGAGTAAATCTGTGGTAATCCAACCGGCATCAAAAGGTCGTTAAGTTGCACGGTGGTCCAAATACATGGAAAATAGAGGTTCTATAACTCTTAACCTCAAGGTTATAGGTGGTATCGAGTATATAATGCCATTGGTCAAGGCACTATAAGAATAAATCTGGAAAAAGTTTTCGTACATCAGTAAATCAGGTATAAATCAGAAGATGTACGCTCAACATGATTAAACATTTAACTGTTCGTTCAGTTCATATCTCTGTTCATGTTGTCGATCATGAGAGTGGTTCAAATTGGTATAATCAGGACTAATACTAAAGAAACAATGTCTATAACTCCAATTGATAGGTTAAATCAAGAAGGTATCCTATCAAGACACGAGAAATTAAAATCTAGTATGTGCATCCTCTATAATCATAAGAGTAAATCAATAATGCACCGCATCCTATATAAACCTATCTAGTTATATGGCCACAATAGATTAATCCTTTGCTGAAAACGTTTGAGGCTTCATCTTCAGAAAATATTCATCAATCATTGTTGGATCATTTTGTCATGATGCAGCTATCCCATATATCAATGGATGATAAGGGCAACCACCTTGATACACTGTTTGTTGTGCACCAAGCTTCTGCACTGGGATGTGCATTATTGGGACTTGCTGTATGGTAGGCACTGTGTTAAAGCTAACAGGTGTTAGGGGTACAGTGTTGCTACCAATTGGTACCGTACTTGGTTTGACCTGGAGGTGTTGATGTAGCATCGGCAACTTGGGTAGTGATTTACATAGCAACTTGCATAGTCGGTCTCATCTGTTGTTGCTCTAGTATTTTATTGGGCCAAGTTTATTACAACCGTGGCCAAGGTAATTGGTAGTTCAGATGGATTGACTGGAGTGGCCTGGTTGTTCACTTCCTTTGATTTGCTCCAATCTGATTATCATTTTTAGCATATACTCAGATGAGTTTTCATTACCCATTCTCGACCTTGATAGTGGTGGGGTCAAGTTGCAACTTCTACTTAATGCTCAGCGGGTAATAGATCAGCTTGTGGTGGATCTTATTCTGAGTCTCCATGTCACCCAGGAGTATAGCTTTATCTTCTTGTAGTTACTCTTATTCTTAATGTATGGTCATTATTCTCTTATCTCTGTTGAACTTAGCCCGAGCTCTTTCCCTTTATCTCTACAGGGATTTTGGCATTACTAGCCATTTTTCTTCTTCCTCTGTCATACATCGAGTTTCACATCTTGTGAGTATCAACTCGGTATTCCAATTTCTCTGCTTTACAGATGCTCCCTTCTTGCTACTGTACTATATCTTTTGTATACTTAGGTAACTGCCCGACTTATAGATAGTACCTTATATTATTTGTTTATCAGGATAAATTTTGGTCTTCTCTTTTTGTTTGAGTGTATATATATGGTTTCACCTTTTATATGTACATTATTGTCTTGTTTAAGTTCGGTCTCAACCAACATAGGTGCTTATGTGGGTTTGTATTAAAGCTTTTAATTATCCTAACTCAGTTCATGGACTCCAGTGGAAGTATTCAGGTTTCATGGGAAGGCCTAAGAGCTCTGATACCAAGTTATCACACCCCAATTCTGTACCAACCAGAATGGTGTGATGAACCGTCAATAAACCAACGGTTCAACCAGGATCTCGAATAGGCTATGCCTACGTTGTTAAACCAAAACACATTCCACATTAGTCAGAGGTAATAAAGTAAATAGCGGAAGTCTTACAGATAATGAACTGAGGTCTAGTCATGATAAATAATTAATATTTCATTTATCTCCAAATAACCAAAACATAATTTAATACATATTACAATATCCAATACGGAAATTAAACACTAAGCGTATCCATAGTTGAAACGCTAGCTTGACGAATCACAATAGTCCTCTTTATAGTTTGCTCATCATAGCCGCCACCCGTTTACATGTTGGCTTGTTGACATAATCTTCAACCGTAATACCTGTAACATCAGAACTCAAAGATTTGTGCGCACGAGGGTCAGTTCTCCAACTTAAGCTCAATGAGTGAACAAAACAATGCAACAAATATATGCATGCATTCAATTCATATCCGTGGTCTGGTATATAAGTTTGCAATGTGCTATAGAAAGGTTCGGAGGCCGTCTCACCTCTATACACGAGTGTGTGAAATCACCCAATGAAAACGGCACTGTCGACCCCATATGCACCCACTATGGTACAATATACCCAATGAAAATGGCATTGCAGTACCGGTTGCACCATACCAACACGTAAGCCCCTATTGGCGAGGGCTTGCAAACTGGGCTCGCAACTAACCAATCCTAATGGCAAACAGTATATCCAAGGCCTCACCCCAGCATCCCTCAATACGTCCATAGAGATAGAGCTAAGGCCCCCCCGGCAGAGTCGAAAACTACACAGACCGATACCACCTCCCCTGATGCCCTACGACGTAATAGTTCTGCTAAGGTAATGACGATACGACGATGTTAGTGGACAAGACTTGTATAGAGCTATGACACAATATACCCAATGAAAACGGCATTGAAGTACCGATTGATACCATTCCCTATCCGCATCAAGTACACCAACATTTGCTTAGTGGACATGACTTGAGTAGAACTATGGCACAATATACCCCAATGAAAACGGCATTGAAGTACCGATTGATACCATCCCCTACCCGCACCATGTACACCAACCAAACACAAACATTCACATGCCTATTCCTATCGTCATCATCATCATCATGTTATAAACAATGAAATTAAATATGCATGAACAGTAATAATAGAAATATTGGTTGACATGTTAAATGCACATTACACGCATACAAGCATGGAATCATTCATAGTGTTGGAATCAATAAATAAAACAGTTTATTATTAGCCAATTAGTTTAGGTCTTGTTCCCTCACCTTTGGTTAAGCTTAGGTCCTCTTTCAAGTTTTAAGGATCACTAATATATCACTAGAAAGACCTAACAAGTCAATAGAATTTAATAAGAATTTATTCCAACAATTTTAAGCTTGCTGTATTGCTAGGGTCGCAGGTTGGGTCGCAGTTTTCTGCAACCCCAGGGTATAGGGTCGATCATAGGGTCGGTTATCCATCGACCCTAGGTGCGACCGCAGCCTCCCTGGACTTCCCGAGAGCATGGGGTCGATCCTATGGTCTGGTTGGGTCGATTTCCAATCAACCCTACGTGCGACCGCACGTGGTTTAAGTTGACCTTTCATTCTAAAGTCTATTCTTTCATGTTTGGGTCATTTGGCTTACTTCCATAGTCCATTCTATGATTGTTCTATGGCTTAAAACTCCAAGTTACTCACTTTACATAGTTTTCAATGATTTCCTCCATGGATTCCATTGGAATTTATCCATGGATGGATGATTTGGGTTTCTCCTAACCTAACTTCATCATAATCTATTCTAAGCTTTCAATTCAGATAGGGATTGAGGTTCATACCTTCTGTAGTCTGAGTTTCAAAGATTTCTCTGAACTTCTTCTTCTTCCTTGGCTTTTTCTTTAAGTTTTCCTTCTCTTCTTCTCTTCCTTCTATTTTCTTTCTCTCACTTTCAATTAGCATTCTAAAAGGAGTGAAAGAGGTTTAGGGACGTCCTATTTATAGAGGAAAACCTCCAAAAATAAGTCCCATTGAGTTTAGGAAAGGTCCCATTCGAAATTAGGAAAGTTTCCTAATTTTCGGTTCGTACTGTTTTTGCTGTTTTCCTAGGGTCGATGCTAGGGTCGCATAATCCGAGACCCATGCGACCCCACAACCAAAAATTCATGGGTTGGACTTTTTTTGAGGTGGGGTCGACCCTACCTGTTTAGGCATCGACCCTACCCTCATTTTGACTGTTTTTGAGTAAAATTTCATATTGGGTCTTGGGTTTCTTCAAGCACTTGGTCCACTTGGCTCGACCATGATATGTATACTGGTCACGACACAAAAATGTAAGGTTAGACCGGGTTCGTGGCGTGTGGGTCTTACAAGCCGCGCCACCCATCTACCGCACAGTGCTATTTAGATTCAATGTATCCTCACCTACCTCACCTACTCTCTTTCTTTATTTTTAATTCATATACTCTATAAATATAATTGACCTCTATCTTTCATAGACATGTTGAGCCATATTTACAACATCGTATCAGAGCCTAGTCCCTAGGGATCCCAACCCTAGGCACCGCCACCACCTCTGCCTCTCTCTCTCTCTCCCCTTCTTGGTTTATATCACCGCCACTACCACCGCCCTCTCCCTCATCTTGCCTCTCTCGCTCTCTCTCTCTATTTGCTTTCGCTACATGTCAACAACTCTTAGTGGCCTAACCAACCACCACCACGGGCCTCTAGCTTATCTCTTGTGAAGTTCTCCATGTCGTGAGAATTTGTTGGTGATATTTACATAATTTTTTTTGCTATAACCATTGCGAAGGAATGCACCATGAGTTCGACAGCTACGGGTTGCTGCATTTTCTTCTTGGCTTATTCTAGCTTATCTATACCTACTATTTGATCGAATTCTTCGACAAAAACACACGAGTAGCAATTATCGATCCTTCTCGGATAATATGAAGATCGAAACCTACTAAAGTTGTGTTGTTCACTCACAGAAGATCGACTATTTCTGATATATCTTCTTGCGGCATCTTTAAGTCCAGGTATCTTTATAATTGTTTGGCAAGGTCGATTTGTTAGAATTATTTTTTAAAAACAAATTGATATTAAGAAGTGGTAATTACTATGGCTAAGTGCACAGAGGAAGTTTTTCCTCTCAAAGAAAACCCAAAAATTAAGTTTACGATCATTAAACCCAACCCACTCAAGTTGGATGGGACCAATTACTTGATGTGGTCCAAAACTGCCCACATGGCCATCTCTGCGAGAGGTCTACTAGGGTATATTATTGGTTGAAAAAAGCCACCTGACCCAGAAGACCCTCTTTATGAGAAATGGGCATTGAAAATTCCATTGTGATGGCCTATTTGATTGGATCCATGGAACCTAAGATTGGCCAAGGATATGTTCTATTGCTTGATGCTGCACAAATCTAGAATGCAGCAAAAAAAACCTACTCCCAAGTTGGAAACTACTCTTTGATTTATGACCTTCATGTAAAGATAAATGCAACTAAGCAGAAGGATGTGACTATATCCCAGTATTAATCTGAGCTCAGAAGCTTGTGGCAAGAATTGGATTACTATGTTACATTTACTATTGTCTGTTCTGCTGATGCTACTGATACTGCTGCTACGAAACAAGCAAAGGACAAACTCAGGGTATACAATTCTTAGCTAGTCTGAATATTGAATTTGACCAAATCAAGGATCAAATCCTCAGTTGTGAGCCTCTGCCATCATTAGAACAAGCCTATGCTCTAGTTAAATTTGAGGATCTGAGATGAATAATTATGATGCCTATATTACCAACAGAACAATCAGCTCTCCAGACCACTCACCAGTCCTCTAAGTATGCCCTTTCTAAAGAGCCTGTTCGATGTGAATATTGTGGTAAAGATAGGCATACAAAAGAAACCTACTGGAAGTTGCATGAGAAACCAACATATTTTGAGGCTAAGCACCATAAAAAAGGGATACAGAAGACCAAGAACCTCAGAGCACCCCAAGCCAATTAGACAGAGATTTACCCCATACTGGAACCCTTCAAATGCTCTCAACAAAAGAACTTTAAGCTCTCCAAAAATTGTTAACCCCATCTGCTACAGCAACCACCAGTCTTCCATTAGTATTTGCCACTCCAGGTTAATATTTTGTTGAGTCAAGTATTCCTCATGCTGGTCACTATGCTTCCTCTGTCTCTAGCCCTTCGATTATGGACACTGGAGCCACTGACCACATGATCAGTTCATATAGCTCTTCTTATCTATAATCTCCCTTTTCTAGGACTAATACAGTCCGGGTAGTAGATGGGTCCCTCTCCCCTATATCTGGAAAGGGATCCATCCGTTGCTCCCCTTCCCTTACTTTAGAATATATTCTTCATGTTCTTAGTTTCTCTACAAACTTACTTTCCATCAGTAGTCTTACCAAGTCTTTTAATTGTAAAGTAACATTTATTTTCCTTCTTTTTGTAAAATTTAGGATCTAGTGAGCGGGAGGACGATTGGACATGGTAGATTGCATGGTGGTCTCTACTTATTTAACGATGGTCCTTCAGCACCTACACTAGCTCATACTACCCACCATCACCTTTATTCTGCCATAAGCACCCTCCAACAGTGGCATCGTCATCTAGATTACCCTTCTCTACATGTGTTGTCCCAGTTATTCCCTTCCCTAGTGAAAGGTTGTAATAAAAATGAGTTATTATGTGAGGCTTGTGTATTAGCCAAACAAGCTCGTACTTCCTATTTACCCTCTGATAATAGAGGTAGTGGTATATTTAATTTGGTACATTCTGATATCTAAGGCCCAACTAGGACTACGTCTATCGATGGACATCGCTGGTTTGTCACATTCATTGATTGTCACAATCTCACGAATTGGGTTTACCTCATGCATCATAAAAATAACGTTTTCCAATGCTTCCGTCAATTCCATAGCATGATCAAAACCCAATTCCAAACCCACCTGAAGGTGCTTCACAGTAACAACGGTAAAGAATATACTGAAGGTATTTTTCAATTGTATATGGCCGATCATGGCCTCATTCATCAAACCAGTTGTGTTGATATACCTGCGCAGAATGGGTTACAAAAAGAAAGAACCATCACCTACTTGAGACTGCAAGGGCTCTAATGTTTGATAGTTATGTTCCAGTACATTTTTGAATTGATGTTGCTGCTTCCCTTATCAAGCGTCTACCATCACGAATTCTGGACAACAGAGCCCCTTTGGATATATTGCTTGGTGATACATCATTTGTGCTACCACCTAAGGTCCTTGGTTATGATTGTTATGCCCGTAACCATCGTTCCCCTAGCAAGCTTGATCCCAGAGGGTTGCATTGTATATTCATTGGTTATTCAGTGATAAAGAAACGGTAGAAGTGTTACCACCCCCTCCCGGGGGACCTTTGTTATTAGAGATGTTCTTTTGCATGAGCATCTCATGTATTACCAGCCACATCTTCAAGGGGAGAAGGATGCAATTGAAGATGTACCTCTTTGTGTGCCAGAAGAAGCAAGACAAATCCAAGAACGATCCATCCCAAATTCGGATCCACATGTTTCAAACACATCTTGAGACTGCATAACTAGTGCTAGTCTTAAGCCTCTGCAAGTTTACAGCCGTGCTAAAAGCAAGCAAGGAAGGACCACTACCATCAACATAACTTCACATGTCCCTTCGCTAGCCCTGGATCTAAAGACTGAGAATCCTCCTAGTAAAGATCTTCTTCACTCTAATTTTGAACTTCCCATTGCTCTTCGAAAAATAATAGGGCCTGTACTTCATCCTATTTCCAATTCTGTCTCTTCTTAACTCCCTTTCCCCTTTTTTCTATGCATTTGTCTCCTCGCTTTTTTCTTTGTCTGTTCCCCAAAAATGGCAGGATGCAATTATAGACGAAAGGTGAAAAGCTGCAATGGTGGACAAAATGAGAGCCTTGAAGAAGAATGATACATGGGATCTTATTCCACTCCCATCAGACAAGAGGCCAGTAAAATGCAAGTGGGTTTTCACAATCAAACAAAAATCAGATGAAACTATAGATCAGTACAAGGCAAGGCTGGTTACTCGTGGATTTTTCCAAACATATGGGATTGATTACCAAGAAACCTTTGCTCTGGTGGCCAAGATGACCACAGTTAAAGTTCTTTTGTCATATGCAATACATCATAACTAGGACTTGCAACAATTAGATGTCAAGATTGCCTTCCTCCATGGAGAACTTTCTGAAGAAATATACATGGAGTGCCCACTTGGTTTCACAGATGCTAGCACTAAAAAAAAGGTATGCAAGTTGAAACACTCTCTATATGGACTAAAACCGTCCCCTAGAGCATGGTTCAGGAGGTTTCATAAAGCTATGGTGACATTTGACTATGTTCAGAGTAATGCTGATCATACTCTATTTATCAAGCACTCATCTGGCATACTTACAACTCTACTGGTATATGTAGATGATATCATTGTCATTGGAAATAATGACGATGAAATCAAAAAACTAAAGGTTTTTCTTGAAAAGGAGTTTGAAATCAAGGATCTTGGAAAACATAGGTACTTCCTTGGGATTGAAGTTACCAAATCTACAAAGGATATCTCTCTCTCTCTCTCTCTCTCTCTCTCTCTCTCTCTCTCTCTCTCTCTCAAAGGAAGTATGTCCTTGATCTCCTTTCAGAAATAGGATTACTTGGGTGCCAACCGTATAATACTCCACTAGATCCCAGTATTAAGCTCAGGAAAAAAGAAGGAACATCAGCAGATAAAGGCAGGTACCAGAGGTTAGTTGGAAAGCTCATCAACTTATCATATACACGACCAGACATTGCATTCATCGTAAGCCTGGTAAGCCAGTTTATGCATGATCCCTATTCTACTTATATGGAGGCAGTCTACATGAATGATTTAGGTATTCCCTTTACACACCTAACCAAACTAGAATCATACCATTAAACTGAAATCGTACCATTTAACACCCTTACCTCTAATATTCAATTGAGTAAGTAAAGGCAAAATGAAATTTTTTATATCTGTCATGTAGCAGTCCACCTGAAAGCCACGTTACATAGTTTCAACACATAATTTCTAACAAAATAAACTAAAAGACATTCTAATCCATAAGCCTAATTTACTTTCAGGAACTGACCATGATTCCCCATAAACCTTCAACACAAACAAGAATTTCAAGGCTTAGCGATGGCTCGCTCAAAAAACAAAGGTGATATTCATATCTGAAATAACAACGGAGGCATAAAACTAATGTGTCATACAATGAAATTATGGAAGAGAGTTATTGAAACTCGTATGAGAAAAGAAACTACTATTACAAAGAACCACAATAAAAGCTATATACTTGCTTAGGAGACTCATGGAAAGATGTAGAGAAGGCAAGAAGGACTTCCATATGGTCTTTATTGATCTAGAAAAAGCTTATGACAGAGTTCTTAGAGAGTTAATCTGGCATCTACTAGAGAAGAAGAGTGTTTCAAGAAAATATGAGGACATAGTTAAGGGTATGTATTATAATGTGGTGACTAATGTGAAAATCGTGGGGCGTCAAGGTAGTGAATTCCCAATCACAATGCGATTACGTCAAGGATCAGTTTTAAGCCCTTATCTATTTATCCTCATTATGGATGATTTAGCCAGAGACATTCAAGATGAAGTTCCTTGGTGCATGCTTTTTGTCGATGATACTATTTTGGTGAATGAGACAAAAGCAAGGATTAACGCCACATTGGAGCTATGGAGATCAACATTGGAAACAAAGACTTCTAGGATAAGTAGAACAAAGACGAAATATATGGTGTGAGACTTTAGTCACACAAGGAGGGATACTGAGGTGATGAATATTCTTGAGAGAGAGATACAACAAAGTGATCATTTTAGGTGTCTAGGTCAATCATAGATAAAGAAGGAGATATAAAAGATGATGCTTCACATAGGATTAAAATAGGATGGATAAAGTGGAGAGGTGCGTCTGGAGTGCTGTGTGATCGGCATATTCCTTTAAAACTTAAAGAAAATTTTTATAGGACAATTATTCGATCAGCTATGATGTATGATACAGAATGTTGGGCAGTTAAGAAGCATCATATATATAAACTTAGTATAGCTGAGATGAGGATTTGAAATGGATGTGTGGTAAAACTAAGAAGGATAAGATAAAGAATTATCGTATTAGAACTGATTTGGGAGTAGCATCGATACATGATAAACTATGAGAAAGTCATTTGAGATGGTATGGTCATGTTCAACGGAGACAGTTAAATGTTCCTGTATAGATGAGTAATTTGATTAAGATTTAGGATCTAAAAAAACTAGCGGTAGACCTATAATGACCCTAGGGGAGGTTGTGAAGAAAGACATGCATAGCTTAAGCTTTGTTTTAAGTATTACATCGAACAGAGTTGATTAGATGACCAGAATTCATGTAATTGACCCCATTTACTTGTGATAAGACTTTGTTGTTGTAGAGATGGCTCGCTCAAAACACAGTAATGGAAGTAGAAGTTTATTAGATACACTCATATCCAAGATTAAGCACTTTGGGCAAAGAAAGAGAAAATGTGGGTCATTCATCTCAAAGTTTTGAGAATGTATATGATGTATTAAAGCAATTATCTAAAATGATAATTTTGTAATCAGAAAAATTCTTTCTATCTGTTTAAAGAAGTTCAAATATAGGGGGCAATTTTCCTTCACCCAAAGTGAAGAGGAATTCATCTTCACTATTTGGGTCCAAAGGCATTAGTTTTGGATTAGGATAAATAGTTTTAATAATTCGTTTATAGGAAATGTTATTATTAATCTTAGCGGTTGCTTTCCTTCACTCAGGGTGAAGGAAATTTTTCTCCTTTTATCTTAGACATGTTTGGGTTTTAAATATGATCAACGTCATATTTGTTATATGTGATGCTTGATATTATCTAATGCCATGAAGAATTGTTCACCTTGCAATAGTTTTTCGACAGTCCCACTCCTCATTGAGTGGGTGGAGGTTTGCACAGAAGGAGTAGGAGTTTCTCTGAGGCGGTTTTACTGGTGGCAATCTGATGCAGTCCAATTACGAAGATTGGCCTACATCAAAGCCCAAGCCCACAAAGCTCATTTGGCCCAAGACCAAGGTATGAACCAAATTATAAAAAAACCAATGAACCTGGCCCTAGCCTCTTGAAACCAGCCCCTTTTTAGTGACATTTCAAGTTCCTAGTGGAAAGTGAGGTGGTATTTTCTATTCAATGATTCTAGAGTCTTCTCTACATTGAACCTTGCATCAATACATTGAACCTTGCATCAAAACTTTGGAGTTTGCATCAATTCTCATTAGAGTAACTCCTTCCATTGGAAGAGTACATTATTTAATCTATCATTTATTATTTTCTATTTTGTATTTTTCAGTCCTTGGATTTAAGGGTATGATTATCTTTTTATTTTCTCTATTATGCCTATTAAGTCCACCAAAGTTTGCTTGTAATTTAGACCATTAAAGTGATGCTTATGAATGAAATTTGCCTAAGTACAATCCTTGAACCTAAAAGAGTTCTCCTTTGAAACCTTAAAGAAGTTTCATTCCATTCTAGAAGAGTTAGAATTTTATTTTTCACCTATATTCTAAAAGAGTTGTAGGCCACCTTTGGAGTTGATTTACATCCTAGAAGAGAAGTAAATCACCTCACCTTCACTTCCATCAATTGTTTCCTTTTTACCTTAAAAAAAATGCCAAAATTCATTTCTATATGTCACCTCCATTTTGGTTCATTTAATTTTGTATAAATCAACTCTCCCAATCCATTATTTTCATAAGCCAAAGTTGGCTTACATCACAATATTGTACTTTTGGGGTTTTAGGTTTCCTTTTATATAGGGTGTAATCTCGTAAGGAGAGGATTAAGGGTTGTAACTTGGAATAGTATAGTTGGAGACTAATCACTTTGTCATGAATGTATGTAGCCCATTCACATTGTGTGAGTGAACCACTTAAGATTTTGTTTTGTGTTCATTTTCTTTTTCCCTTTTGCTATTATCCTTCTATTGCATTGTTAATTCCTAACAATATTCTTTACGAACACAATGATAAATTCATTCATAGTAGAAGGTTTGTTTCATACGTTTAAAACTACCATACCACAACAATAAGTGATTCTACAGGGAATAAAAACACCAATCTTTGAATAAACATCAACCTTTGAGGTTGTCTTAAAATTGTTTCAAACTCATTACGATATCTCACTTACAATCAAAATTTGTAGTTCCAAGCAGAATCAATGTCTCAATGCAAAGATATATCTATTGTTTCTTTTTGCCACTCACGTCAAATTGGGTGTATTTAGTGGACAGGAAGAATAAGTAACTTTAATTCCTTCTAGAAACTTGCAATAAAAATTGGAGTTGCATATAGTCAAGGTTGACTTAATAAAGTAAATTAGGATAACAAAAGTGACCATAAATCAATTCTGGATGAGCGCAAAGATAATTCCTTCACTTGTTGAGGGGTTAGACTTCTTTGAAACTGTCAGCTATCATCAAACCTGGACAAGCTTTTTCTCACTAATGATGCTTTTAACAAAATATTTCCAAGTTGGTGGCAAACACACATGTCTCGATGGCTAGGCAGACAAAAGACCCGTAATGGGAGGAGTTTGCACTCCATGGCAAGGAATGGAAGAGGTTTAGTCCCACATTGGTTGAGGTAGAGTGTGGATGCTTGATTTATGATTCTGGGTAGGGTCTCTTCACCTTAAAGCTTAGGTTTTTGGGTTAGACGCCATCAAATGGTATCAGAGTAGGGAGCCATGCACCGGCCACGTGGGGGTTCATAGCTCAAAACTGGGGTGGTGGGAGTTGATGTATCCCGTAGGCCCGTGATGGGAGGGATTCATACTCCATGGCTACAACTGTGAGGGGTTTAGTCCCACATTGGTCAAGTAGTGGGCGGATCTTTGGCTTATGACCCTGTGTAGGGCCTCTTCACCTTGACACTTAGGCTTTTGGGTTGGACGCCATCAAATGGTACCAGGGAGGGTAGTCTATGCACCGGCCATGTGGGGCCCATAGCTCTAAGCTAAGGGGAATTGATGCAGACATGAGCCCGTGATGCGAGAAATTTACGGTCCATGGCCAAAAATGGGAGTGGTTTAGTCCGAAATTGGTGGGGTAATGTGCAGATGCTTGTTTATGACCACTTTAAAGCTCAAGCTTTTGGGTTAGATAACGTCAATTGATATCAGAGTGGATAGCCCTTGCACCGGTCATGTAGGAACCTATCGCTCAATGTTGAGGAGAGCTGATGCAGTCTGTAGGCCAATGATGGGAGGGATTTGCTTTCTATGGCGAGGAATAAAAGTGGTTTAGTCTTACATTGGTGGGGTAGTGTTCAAACGCTTAGCTTATGATTCTGGGTAGGGTTTGGCATTCTTAAAGCTAGGGCTTTTGGGTTAGATGCCGTCAAATGGTATCAGCGAGTAACCTGTACACCAGCCATACGGGCCCATGGCCCGTGGAGTTTAACCTGAAATTTTGTGTTTGGCAAAGCCGATGGGGTCTCCATCAAAGTTCCTTAAAGATTTCTTCCACGCCTTAGGGTTTTCTTTTGTTTTTGTTCACAATAGGAAGGTAGATAAGCACCCTAATCTCTGGATTATTTGGAAGTCAGTTTTTTTTCTTGTGCCAACAGTTCTTCTCTCCTAGGATCAGCAGATTACTTGTGACTGGATGGTTATGGGTGAGTCTCCCTCTTTACCTTTGTTCATGTTAAATGTTTTCGCGTGTAGTGGCGAGCTCAATGGTATGATTTGCTATCTTTGGGTGTCCCTTCGGTGCCAAGGATGTTTGTGGAGGACTTCAAATGTATTTATATTCTCTTAAAAAAAAGGGGGCATGGTGTTTTTAGCTATGATGAATTCAGTTCCCTTTTGGAGTATCTCTCATATAAGGGGCTATGTTTACTTAGACTAATGAGATTGTGATGGGAAATGAGCAAGCAGTGCTGGATTAGAGTATGAGCAATGAGGTTTGGGTACATAAACATAGGGATAGCTTCCAGAGAGTTCACCCTCGTGTTTCTGCAAATTACATTTCGATTTGTTGTGAAGATGTTCCTCGCCCACGCAATGTTCCTTTTTGGATGCTGAGATTCTGAAGGGACCACTTGGATTTATTATCTACGGTTTGTGACTCGTGGGTGGAACCGATGAGAGGGTCCCCATTGTTTGTCATCTCTCATAAATTGAAGAGGCCCAAAGAGGGTTCTGCGTTGTGGTTGAAAGATGCTTTCCCTAAAATTGATGAGGAGGTTAGCCGTACTGGGGTCATCCTTGAGGATATTCAGGAGACAATCAAGATAGTGGGTTTCAATGAGTACCTCTTTGCGGCTGAATCTGAGGCTAAGATAGCTTACTAAAAAGAGCTCTCAATGCATGAAAAATTGTGGACGAAAAATCAAGAATCCAATGACTTCAATGTGGTGACTAGATTTCCAAATTCTTTTGCTTATCAACTAAAATTCATCGAGCAATAGGAGTGGTTCGGCTATTTCAGATGGAAGATGGTCAGGTTATCTCAGATCAGGATCAAATGGGTCCATATGTAGCGTCTTTTTATTAGAATTTCATGGGGGGGCATCTTCAATTAAGTACCCACCGATTTTGGACTGTATCCTAAGGTTAGTTTATAAGGACAATGCTTTGCTTAATGCTATTCCCTAAGTGGATGAAATCAGAAAAGCCGTCTTTGGGACGAAGGTGGATGGTGATCCAGGTCCGGATGGTTTCCCAGGCCATTTTTATAGATGTTGGGAGATAGTTGCGCCATATGTTTCGTGCAATTCAGAATTTTTATGCAGAAGGAGTGATCCCGAAGCAAATAAATAATAATTTTTTGACTCTGATCCCTAAGGTTGATAATGCTATGCGGCTCTCGCGATTAAGGCCAATTTGCGTGGGTGATTTTTTATTCAAATTATCCCCAAAATTCTTGCCACGAGCTTGGTTTGGTGCTGGGTAGGATAATTTCTGAATAACAAGGTGCCTTTTTTAAGGGTAGAGTGATTTTTAACAACATTGGAATGACATGTGGCAAATTTGATGGCTTTAAAAGTCAGGGGTGGGTGCATTGCTTTGAAGTTAGATACAAGAGGCTTATGATACCCTAGAGTTGGATTTCTTGTTTGATGTCATATGGCAGTTTTTGTGCATAGGAACAAGAATCAATACATTTGGACAAATTTCTATGTATTAGAATTATTAAATCATTCATGTTTTTCTTTTGTTTTGCATATGTGCAATCTCAGCCCTAGAATTATAGGGTATGGTTGAGATTAATTTGAGATATTTAAAGGTTTGTAAGACCTATAAATAGTGTCTAATTCTCATGTAGTAAATAGTTGTATATTAAATGAAATTCTCCCTTATTACTATAAACAGTTTTGAACCAAGATGGAGTTCATTTATTTATTCTGAAACGTTGCTTAGTTTCAGACTTCAATCTAGAAGTATTGAAGCATAGCTTACCTTGAAGAGCAATCTAAACCAGCCTTGAAGAGTTGGTAAGCTTCCCTCCCTCAACAATCTAGAAGAATTATTTTTGAAGTGTTATACCTTGAACTTAGAAGAGTTCTCCCTTAAAACCTTGAAAAAGTTTCATTCTATCCTAGAAGAGTTGGATTTTTATTATTCACCTACATTCTTGGACTATTGTAGACCATCGTTGTTGTAGGCCATCCTTGAATGAAATTTTCCCTTGTTGCTATATGCATCTTTGAATCAAGATTGAGTTCATCTTTTTATTCTGAAACATTGATTAGATTTAAACTTCAATGTAGAAATCTTAAAGCCATACATAGCCTTGAAAAGCAATCTAAACTAATCTTGAAGAAATGATAAGCTTTCCTCCCTCTACAATCTAGAAGAATTATTTTTGGAGTGTTGTACCTTGAACCTAATATAGTTCTCCCTCGAAACTTAGAAGAAGTTTCATTCCATCTTAGAAGAGTGAAAATTTTGTTATTCACCTATATCCTATAAGTATTGTAGGCCACCATTGGAATTTATTTATAACCTAGAAAAGAAATGAGTCACTTTATTTTCACTCCTTCAAAGTTATTTTCTTGTTTTGGGATTCTTGAAAATTTTTTAAAATCTGTTCTTGCACTTTCTATCACTTGTAACCCAATTTTGGATATCCTCCACTCTTAATTTGAGAATACATTCTTCACAAAACTTGTAGTCCCATGACTTATCTTTAATTTTCCGTTGAAATTAGATCAGTCCAATCTGTATTGAAGAAGTTACATCCATTTCTCTGAAATCATGCAAATTGTCATTTCTACACATTTTTGTGCTTATTTGAATCTTGTGTAATTCATTTCCTGATCCATTATTTTGAAAAGCCTAGAATGGCTTGCCCCATTTCTATATTCCAACTTATCGGATTTTGAAAGGAATGGAGCTCTATCTTTTTGGCATCCGTGTGTAAAAAGTTAGTGGATTCTTTAACAAAGAAGGGGATCATCTTCATGTATCTCTCTTTTGGCCGTCTATCCCAAGCTTCGCTCTTGATGACATCATTTGGGAATACCAAGAAAGAGACGGATACTGTTTTATGAATTAATGGAATTTAAGTGGATGTTACATTGTTTATTTTTTTTTTGTTGATTTTGCCTGGATGGTTCTGCTGAATGCAATTCCAAAGGTTGCTCTTTAAGGTAAAATTTTAGGCTAATTGTTGGCTTGAGTTTTGCTGATAGCAAATCCAAAGGTAAAGTTTAAAGTCTGCTTTTGTCTAATTCAATTTAGCACTTGTAAAGCTGCCTTCACTTGCACATCCTTATATCATTTAAATATGTCTACAAAAGATAGGAGAACTAGAAGAGTATATTGTGATTGGCCTCCAATTGTTCATCCTTTAGATTGGAGCTGCAAATAAGATTTTTGACTTGTCAACAAAGAGAGAGAGAGAGAGAGAGAGAGAGAGAGAGAGAGAGAGAGAAGGAATTAGTTCATATTGAATTAATTCACAATTTGACCTAAAATCAGGGAATTAGGTGGCGGTGACTTCAAAATATTAAGAGAAGACAGGAAACAATTACATAAACCTCAATAAGTCTTGCCCTCCAAGACGAAGACCTGGCCAAAAGGATAATCATAGTTATAGAAAAATGAGTAAAAGCTAGAAAGGGCATGAAAGTAAAAGGGGTATTATGTCAAAAATAAAGTAATGGATATAACACAACGGAACTAACAGATGACCATAGTAAGCCACTGAAACAACCTAAGTATCTTCAGCCCTTAATGGAACACTTAAATTTCACAACGTAAAGTAGCAAGTAACCATAAAGAAAAACTAACTTAATGGATATTTGTATTACTACATATGAATGCAAAAGAAGTGTCACTAGGAAATGGCCTGATGTATTTTAGAGAGTAAAAGGAATCTCGTAATGGCAACAACAATAGGATTGGAAAGATAACCAATTGAGTACAGCTATAGGTACTCAATGGGGATTTCCTTTATCAACATGAAGATGAATTCATTTAGGGTAAGTTGATCCATTGACAACCTCAAATGCTATAGCAGTTGAGGTGGGGCTTTAAATTGGGAATGGATTAGATATTTTGATTATTAGCATAATTCTATTCATCTGATATCGAATGATGAGCTTGAGTTTAGTAGGAAACTCGAGTAGGTAGGAATACTTGATAATTAGGTAGTTAAAGCATCTCAAGCTTTGGAAGTGTGCATCTAGTTGAAGCTTCTTATGTACAAAACTATGCTAGTGATTAGGGAAAGATTTTCTAAAAGAAATTGGCACATTAAGTTCTAGAGGCAGCATTAATGGAATGATTAGAGCATTTATTGTGGCCCTGGAGAACCCATAATGATGCAAAACAGCCGGGGGATATCCTAAATTTGATTTAGAATCAAGTTTCTGCACAAATTTTAGCTCACAAAGAGTACAACCAATGGATAAAAATGAAACAGAATTGATACTAAGTTGCAGAAAAGGTCAAGAGCCCCTGTCAAACTAAGAATTGTCGATAATAGGGTTTCATTGTGCAATTAGACCTAGGATTTGTTTAGTTTGGTGGTTGGCCAGGAAATGTAGATTTTTTATGCCCTAAATTTGATTTAGAAACAAGTATCTGCATGTTAGCCCACAAAGAGTAGAACCAATGGATAAAAATGAAGTATAATAAATAGTAAGTTGCAGAAAAGGTCAAGAGTCCCTGTCAAACTAAGAATTGTCCATAATAGGGTTTTATTGTGCAATTAGGCCTAGACTTTGGTGAGTTTGGTGGTTGGCGGGAAAATGAAGAAATTTTATGAAGTTGAATGGAAGTTATAATGGCTATAATGGAGACTGAGGGATGAAAGGGAATATCAATGGAGAATATCGAAAACACCATTATCAGGTAAGGGAGGAAAAGGGATGAGAACCATGGGATGATTTTAGGGATAATTAATGGGATAGTGGGATAATTGTAGGAAGTCAAAATAAAGAATTAAAACAAAAGAGATATAGGAATATATCTTATGGTTATAGGGAGGGAAAACCAAGAAAGAGAAAGATATAGAAAGGAGAAAGAAGCTATCAAAACAGCAAGAGAGAAAGGGATCACCACCTAAAGAGAAGGAGGAAGGGGAGCTGAGAAAGAGAGACTTACGTGAGGGTAAAGAAAGAGCAGCCGTGAGAGCACTCTAGCTTCTTTTCTTTTTTTCTTCCAATAATCATCAATTACTAATTTCATTAATAATAATGTCTTTAAATAAACTTACAATTCTAATTGGACTGAAACTCTAAAAAAACACAATTAGAACTCAAATATGATTTCAATATAAGAGTCCTAATTAAACTCAACTACTAACTAGAAATCAACTCAAATACTAATACTCCTAAGGGATGAGGGACTCACAACTAATACAAACTAATAAAATAAATAAAAAGAGAAACTATCTTCCTAATAGAAGTAAAACTCTAAAATAAAACTAAATCAATAGAAATAAAATTTACAAAGATTTCTAAATTAAATCTTCCTATCCAATTGATATTGGTCTGCATCAGGCTAGAATTGGTTTTATAATAAAAAAGAGAAAATAATAATCTTAAAGGTAATGCTTGATGATGGGTGTAGGTGACAGGTGAGGTGGCTAAGATTGACGTGAGGAAGTTTTATGCGTGTGGAGAGAGGTTGATTTATAAAAATAAAAAAAATAAATAAATAAAAAGAGGTTGATTTGAAGGGAAGGGAAACAACTTAAGATAGTTTTGTGGTTGCAATATTTAGTTGTGACAGTAAGCAACGAACACAAGAGCAAGAGGGGAAGTCTTCCCTTATTATTTGTCTCCTTAACACAAAAGCAATAGGGGAATGACTTTGTTTATTATCTACTTAACAAAAAAGGAAGAGGGGAACGACTTTATTTATGCATGGAAGAAAATAGTACGAAGAAATAATATCTAGCAATGCATCTCAACTTCATCTATAACTGTTAAAAGCAATAAAGATCCCTTGCATGCAACCAAGGAACTAAATTTTGGTTTCGAAGTTAGTTTCAGTTAGACCCGAAATTGAGATGTATTGAATCTCATTTTGAGGTTTTGACATCGGGTTTGGACCTGGGCTCCCCTAGGTTGAAATCCAATGTTAAAAATGAGTTCTGACCCCAGGTTTTGTTAGGAGATTTCGATCAGTTTTGATCAAAACCTAGAACTATGCTTGCACCACGTCCTTTTAGGGTTTCTATTCTTTCAAAAGAAAAAAGAAATATACCTTTATTTTCATTTGAAGTTTTTCGAATTTATTGTCTTTTTCGTAAGAAAATATAAATCCTGTTAAGAATAATGATAGGACCCTATTATCTAGCCTTACCCTGTTACCATTCCCTCCATCCATACGAACTTTGTATTCCTCCTACAATCTCCCATGTCATTTGAATTTCGTATTTCCCTACAATCTCTCATATACACATCATCTGTAACATACTACAGTGGTTATAAATTCAATACGATGCAACTCCAATAATCAAGGGAGTTAGCATTTTCAGCACTTGTCTTACATGGTATCAGAGTCTGTCCAGACTCACGTCCAAATAGCCTCATTACCTCTCTTCTTCTACTATCTCGTCTGCAGACAACAGCAACCTCTCTGTCCTCGAAATTCGGCCATCCCGTCTCCATTAAGCTTGATCCAAATAATCACCTTCTATGGCTGTCTCAGCTCCTACCAATCATCTGAGGCCACAGGCTCCTGGATTTCCTTGATGGCACATTCCCTTGCCAGCAGCTTTCAATGTTGAAACTCCTCCCACCCCATCTCCCTCGGACGCAACTACTGCTGTAACACCTGCAGCTCCCATAGAAAACCCTGCTTATTTCTCTTGGCATTGATCAACTCCTACTGGGTTGGATTCTATCCTCCCTCACTGAACCTGTCCACTCTTGAGCATTCGTTACCCTTACAACTACGTCTACAGTTGCAGATTGAAAAGAAGAAAGCAATGACTCTTTCTCCATCTCCAGAAGACGAAATCAATTGCAGACAACCTAGCTGCGGTTGACCATCCTGTTGCTGATCACGACCTTCTTCTTCACGTTCTAGCAGGGCTTGGCACAGAGTGGGATGCATCTGTAACACCAATCTCTACTCGATCGGCTGATATTTCCTTAATGGGTCTTCATGGCAAGATTCTAAGCCATATATATCTGTTGGCTGTTTCTACAGCTGAATCTTGACAGAAAATTCAGATTAGATGCAGGGGAAAACATAGTAAAATCATTGTAGAAAAAGAAGGGAAAAGAGGAAATGAGCTGAAACGTCTCTCTTTCTCTTGTAGTTTCAAGCTGCTTCTTTTCTGATCACTTTATATACAATGGCTTTTATATGGGATTTGCATAAGTCTGAGCCATACTTGGACCCATCTCAGACATCAAAGCAAGGCACTAAAGAAAAAGAGAACAGATAATACTTAATATAAAAAACTGGATTCACTTTTTTAGATGAAGTTATGTTATATTACAAGGACATGGATATAAAAGGCATTGCAATTTTGGCACCTGAAGTGAATTATGAATGATAAATCCTTCTGTGTTCTGTAAGCTGTGTGCGTGCAAGAATGAATTTAACATTATTTGTAAGTGAATCATAAAGTTTTTTTGCTGTGGTAAATTTATTTGTAGATTCTAAAATTTTATCTTATGACAGCATGGAGAGGATCCTTGAAAGATACGAGCAATATTCTTATGCTGAGCGACAGCTTATGGCATCTGATCCTGAATCACAGGTAAACCATGGAATCTATCTATCGCTAAAAAATGTATATATTATTATATTGTTGACAAAGTATCCCTTCAACTGTCCTTAGGAAGAATTTGTGCTTAAATTTAAGACTTACTAATCAAGTCGACATCTCCTCAAGTTGTTACTTCTTTTCATAACATGATTGTTTGGAACTGGTTGCATAGTAAGAATTTGTTATCTTACACTACTGAATATTTCGTAGGGAAACTGGACTTTAGAATACGCTAAACTAAAGTCTAGGATTGAGATTCTACAGAAAAACCAAAGGTACTGATCTAATAGCATGTCAGTGAGTACACAAACAAATGCATTCAGAGGAAACCAAACAGATCGTAATTTGACGTTTGCAGGCACTACGTGGGACAAGATCTGGAGACCTTGAGTATCAAAGAACTCCAAAATTTAGAGCAACAGCTTGATATTGCTCTTAAGCATATACGGATAAGAAAGGTAAATTTACTTGTCAATTTATTATACAAACCCTGAATTTTGTCTAAATCATACGCCCCATTAGAATACTAAGAATCAAAACCGCCGAGTTTTGGTTCAGTTTTATGTTAAATCCAATGAAGTGGATTAGCCTCATGGATATTTCAGGTTTTTATCTCGACATCCAACTCACTTTTCATAGGAACTGAAACATCCACCTAGTAAGTGGCTGTTTCCTACATGAAACATGGGCATTATCATAGTTGGATTCTAGAATATTTAGCTAACAGTAAGGCTGTGTTTGGTTTGCCTTTTAAGTCATGAACATATTCTTAGATGATTAAAATAGTGTTTGGTATGTATTCTTTTTCTTGGATCATAGAATATTTCAAAAGAACACAGCCCATTCTAGAACTTGCTGTTTAGCACATTCTATATTCTGAGTCTCGAACGGAAATATTCCTAATTTAATGTTATGGACCTTATGAACGCATTCTCAATTTTGAGAATATATTGCATTCAAGTAAGCAAACCAAAAGCAGCCTAAATCTAATATAAATTGAAATCACAGGATTTGAAACTTCCAACTATCCGGCTAACGGTTTCAGAATTCCTTTTTCGTGCAGAGTCAGCTTATGTATGATTCCATTTCCGAGCTCCAGAAAAAGGTAAGACCTTGACTCACAGAACTCTCTAGAATATCACAATCATGTGAAGATTCAAACAGTACTGATGGATTCCCAGAAAAATGCCTCTGCAATAGTTCGAGTTAGATTTCTGAAAGCATATAAGATTGTAATGTTGAAGTTTAACTGACAAAACAAAGACTCTAGTACGTCTGAGTCCTTAAATAGATTGATGACTCTCATGCGCTTCGCATGTTTCTGTTTTGTTCAATAATTTGCGGGTCCAGTTTTTCTCGCAGTACAAAAACGATGGATGTGGTGCCCATGAATTATATCTGAGGGGTTGTGCATGGTATGGATGTGGTGCTCATGAATTATGTCTGGGGTTGTGCGCATGGTTCAAGGTATCGGTATTAGATCAATTATGTGCATGATTCATATCGGTGTTGTACCTGACTAATCCTCATCCAATCTCGAATACGAGTTTTTTTTTAATACTATTTTAATAAAGATTGAATATGTATCGATTTTTCATTGAATCGATATCAGTTTTGGAGATGATGGATATCGCATCCCATACCTGGATTAAGAACCACGATTTGTGAGTGTTCTTGTCTTCCTCGGCTTAGATTTTGCCATACGTGGGGCTTAACCCTGTAAATGTATCAAGAGAACACTTCGACTCCCGGATTGGAAGTAAGCTGTAGTAATGCTCTAGAGCGGAACCACGCAACTATGTCTCTACCCTTTTCATTTCTTGCTTCTTTCTGTGTTCTCTGCTGTAGATCACCATGTTTAACGAGCCATCTCCGGATCCCTGATTTTGTGAAGCATTGCAGGTCGAACCCATCAGGCCAGGAGATTGGATCCTTTGGACAACCAACAGTTCTGCCTGAACAACCGAGCCTTCAATTCATTTCATTATTCTTAAGTAGACTAAGCTGGACTAGGTTGTCACCTGAAAATTTAGATTATGGTTTCATCTAGGCTTGCCGCAGCATCTGAATACATATGTCTTCACCAGACAATGAGCTAATTTGCCTGATATGAATAAATGATATAAATTATTCATTTCTTGATATTAGTTCTACTTGCGGTGTTTAGTATTTCATCACTTTCTGTCTTTACTAAGTATTTTCTTGTATATATCATTGTCCTCCTTATTGAAATTGTTTGTGTTATGATCCTGTGCTGGCCAACCTAGTCTCAGTACTATTGTGCTCCATCCCACTGGAAATCATCCCACACCTTTGGGAACCGGCTAGGGGTGGGGGACTCATCTCTCGAATGCTGGACCCACATCTCATGAATGTTTCCTAAGGGTGCATGTGAGGTGGTTATCAGGTGGGGAAAGGATCCGGACTTAGGCTCATCCAGGCTGTGCCTAGGCTAGCAAAAGAAAAAATTTCCAACCACTCTCTCACTTGCGTCTGTGACAGGAGAGGGCGTTACAAGAGCAAAATACTCAGCTCATGAAGAAGGTAACCTTTTAGTTTGAATTTAATACTGAAATTTGTGGGAAAGTCCTGCATTTATATATGTTTGGCTTGAAACAGGTCGAGGAGAAGGAGAAGGAACTTGCCCAACAGGGGCATTTGCAGCCGAACGAGGACCAGGACTCACCTAACTTCCTTTTGTCGCAGCCACTTTCTTCCCTCAACATTGGGTGGTGACTCTCTCTCTCTCTCTCTCTCTCTCTCTCTCTCTCTTTATAGACACAGAAGTGAGAATTTCCATGTTCGTCATGACCACTTTTTTTGGAATACTGAAGATAGTGAATATGTGATGCAGTGGGACTTACCAGGAAGAAGGTCGAAGTCAAGCCCGGACGAATAATCGCATACCACCTTGGATGCTTCGTCACGTAAGTGAAATAAATTAATAGAAGAGGAAATTTGTACGTTGACGCTCATATTAGAGTGATGGTACGGTTAGTGGAAATCCTAGATGTCGTATCTATCTAAATTCGCAGTTAATCTCTTATACCACAACAATGTGGAATCTCTACTATTATGAATAAGGATAGATAAAAGTGGTAGGTTAAGATTGTGTCTGGGCCGGGACTTCTCTTCCAAATTCTGACTCTCTATTTATGCACCGACGTTGTACCTCTACTAGAAGGTTGGAGCGTCTGTGAGAGACTTGGATTCCTACACCCTTCCTACTTAATTTTATGTATGGTTTCTATGTAAACAAAGCCTCCCCCTGTCCTTGTTCTTTTCTCTCTCTCTCTCCCCCCTTCTTGTTTTTACTGGTTTTTTTCTCTCTAAAACGTATGGAAATTGACACAAATCAACTTCGGACCGAACCAAACTAATCCATTGACACCCATTGTTCCTATATTGGATCCTAACATATATGCCCTTTTAACAGGATTTGAGGTGCATTTAATATATTTAATTTATAGAAATTACAGCAATTAGATAGTCTTATAGGTTTTTCTGGCCTGCTTTTTTGTTTACAGAATTTCGTGTTCTGATTTTATCATATTATCATATGACCCACTGTTGTCATACTAGGTATTTTCTTGCATAAGCGTAACTCTAGCCCTCACACTAGGGCTGGTTGAGAACTTAACTTTGTGTGAGAGATAAGGGAATAATGACTGGGTTATCTATCAAATTTTGAAGCAACGGTTATTATTATTATTATTATTATTATTTTTTGTGTGCTAACTACACTGGTAAAACTCCACTTTGGGCATTGCCATCAACCAGGCCCCAAAAGAGGGCAAATAAAAATCAAAGCAAACTTTAGATAAATCTATATCAAGGTCTGTCTGATGCATCCCAGACTACCTCTCTGGGCACAAACCCATTTCTTTGATAATTTATGTCTTGCTGCTAGCTTGACTATGATATCAGCCACTACGTTCACCTCCCAGAAACAATGAGTAATGCGCAAGCTAAAAGACAGCTTTGGCTTCAGGGATCTCCGTATCAGCATTGACCATGGAATGTTCTCTTAAAGAATGCTTTTAACCACGCCTTCAGAGTTGCACTCGACCCATAAATAGGTAATACTCATCTTCAGAGCTTCCTCAATACCTCGAATTGCTTGCTTTCCATTCCATTGAGAAGTTAGTACCGACTCCCAGAACCTCTGAAAAAGCCAAAATAACCAATCTAGATTGGTCAAGAATGACTACTGCTCCTGATTCTCCTGGTTTCCCAATGCACAACCATCTGTGTTCAATTTGTACCATTGTCCTATCGGTCTTCTCTATAGTAACTCCATCACTCTTCTTTGTTTCCTTTGTTTTAGTGTGCAATTGAAATCGATGAATTATTTCCAGGTCTTCCATAGATGACACTTTGCAAGGTCTTCTGATGTTTAAATCATGCATGGTTTTTGTTATTTGTTGCAGTACTATCATTCTGCTTGGTTTATTTGCCCCATCATAACAGCATCTACTTCTAATCTTCCATATCGTTTCCATCACAATATAAAAAATCTGCATCCATATAGATTTGATTGGAACCAGCCTCTTTTTCCTCTTCCACCAGGTAATGCATGTCTCAATATCATCCTCCTCCTTCCATTTTAATTTGAAAGATTCCACCGTCGGTTTCCAGATTTTTTTTTTTTTTTTTCTGAATTCACATGTGAGGAAGACGTGTTGAAAAAGTTTCTGTTTCCTTGTTGCGTAGATAGATCTAGAGACAATAGGAACTTATTTTGCTTGAATTGCTTCATCCACATGGATTTTCTTATGACTCCACCGTCTCCCAAAGACCGATGTTTGAGGATGAAGGTTTCCATCCCATAATACCGACGCCCAAGGTTTCTTTTACCTTTGGCTCTTATGTTATCCCAACCTGATTGTATTGTAAAACTCCCATCTGTAGAAGGTGTCCAGATTAATTTGTCTTTCTCCCATCTGTAGGATGGGAGACTGTACTCTTGGTATCATCCATCTTCCTTCACTGATTAGATCAGAAACTTTTCCTTCTAAATCATCAAAGTACTCTTCCTTCAAACCGAGTACCTCCATTAGAGAGAATGGGCCTAGCCATCTTATCCCTCTAAAGACATGTTTTTCCCATCACCCACTAACCATCTAGCAAGGGTTATTACGTAGTAGAGTCAAGAGTGCTTTGGAACATTGTTTGGACCAAAATCATCTGGTTGATCATTCCCTATGACGGGAATATTCTTTCGGGCTAAAATTGGCCTCTGGATATGACACCATTAAATCTTTTTGAACTAAAAACCCGTTAGTGAAGGATAAAGTGAATCTCATATACAGAGATTAGTTCATCTGTATGTGCTTGTATCCTCCTTAGGATTCTATCATCGATCAAATCCAGTGGATCCCATACTTTAGAGTTGGGTCCACACCACATCGAGGATGATAGGATCCCATAAAGAATAAATATACATGAAAGTGATCCCAACTCTCATATACAAAATATTTGGAGGCACAACTAATTTACCGGAGTAGAGATATTTATCGTAATATTAGAATGCTTATCTTGATGTCCTATAACAAGTTAGCAACAGCGATGCCTGTAACCAGTAACCATAGGGGCTAGGAGCATTCGCATATAGAACTTGATGAGGACTAATATACACTAGGTTTGCTTCCCATCAGACTCCATAAATCTAGGGATCGGATATGATATCGTTCATGTTCAAAATCGATCTAATCATGTAGGGATTCCATGAGAAACTGACACATATCTGATCTTCATTAAAATAGTATTGTAATAAGTTGGGATCCCGAAATCTGCTTGGCGATCTATTAGGTCCAAAATCGATATAAATCTAGAGATGTAAACTGATAGTTGAAAATGTAGGAACAATATAGCCTTACGGATTATGACCCATATAATCTAAAAAAATGTATTTCTTTATTTAAAATAATTGAAATAAAATTATAAGTTGTATTTTTGTCCCTTTGATTGATGTTTTTGTAAATTATAAGATGACAATGTATGAAAAGTAGAGAATAATTGTAAATGTGTGATTTTTTTATGATTAATATGGTACATACATTTAAAAAATAGTGGTGTATACTTTTTGGATTTCAACAGGATTTTACCTGGATATTCAGTTAAAATTCGAATTTGAATTTGTTTTTTATACATTTGATGGATTTTGGATGGGATCGGATTCGGATAGGGTAGTTGGTAAACGGATTCAAATTCGAATAATGATGTATTCGATTCAAATTCAATCTGTTTACGTCTCTATATGGATTGAGCGATCCAATACCAAAACCGATACCTTTAACTATGAAAAAAAAAGACAGATTCGTTTCAGTACTAGAAAAAAAAGCATTTCATAGGATTGGGATCCACTATAGTGAGGCCACCCCTATAGTGAGGATCCCACCCACTCAAAGTGGATCCGAATGAATCCCAATGCACTATCCACTTTGAATGGGTGAAATGTGGCATCACTATAGAGGATCTTTTTCCCATTTCGTATTCTCCCTCGTGGCCGAGATATAGGGTTTTGTTCATGTTTTTTTCACGATTGCTTCTGATTTACATGTAAATCTGTCGCAGCCTGCGACCTAGGAAACACCTGACCACACCAATCTCATTGCTTGTGTTCAGGTTTTTTTTTTTTTTTTTTTTTTTGACATTCCATGGAAACAAACAAAACCTAAAAGCAAAATGTAATTACTATGGCCATGGTCGGAAGTCGGAAACCCAGTACGAGAGCCATATATTTTGGGTTGGCTGGGCTTAGGCTCACTATCATGGGTCCTCAACCTTGAGCCAGCCAGAGCCCAATCTATATTTTGGGGGCCTAACTCCTAAGCCTTAAATTATCCGCTGAACTCGGCCATGCATACCATGGTTCAAGAAGGTATCATTATCGGATCAGTCAATCCAGACTAGTATGGTTTTGGACCTGATCGATCCATGATACTAGTCTGTTTTAATACTTTAATACTAGTTTAATGAGGATCGAACACTTGTCGATTTATCATTGGATGTGTACATTGATTCAATCCGAATTGAATCAATTTTAAACAAATTTTAAAACATATACCCATGCCGTGTCAAATACGTGAATTTAGAATCATGATGTACACCAGAGACGCACGAATTGATGGACTATTCCAAACGAGGATGCACGAATTGGCATGAGTTTGAATCGGGTCTGGCCATTCTGCTTATTCGTGTCCAATTTCAGAAGACATGATTGCCCATTATATATATAAAAGCCTTATGAGCGTTACAGGCCAACCACCCGTGTGTTATTGTGAGTGAAATTTTTGTTCTTTTTGTTTTTTTTTTTTTTTTTATTACTAATTAAAATTGTTTTTGTGTTGGAAATAAATCTTAGGCGATGTTTGGATTTTAAGAAAATAAAATTTCTGAAACAAAAAGGAAACACACATAAATTTAAGTGTTTCTCATTAATTTTGTCTTATTATATGTTTTATTGGCAGTTCTTAACATCCAAATATAGTAATAAAGAATATGGTTCAAGGAATTGGTATTTGTATTGATTTTGGACATTGTCCATCCCGATCCAATTCCGATACCTAACAGATTTTGAGGATCAGGTATCAACAGATTTTGAGTTCCTCAGGTATCTTGATCCAATCCGATCCCCATTAAAGAATAGATACTTCAGTGTTAGATTTCTTGCATACTTGAGATCGATCTGATCAACTAGAAAATTTGGGGATTAAATGACCGAAAAAGGAAAAAATGACCTGAGAATGTGAGATGAAAACATGATATACAATGGTCAGAAAAGCATCATTCGGGAAAAAATTGATAAAAAATCATTCCATTTTCAGAATCCGGATGCGCAGTAATTTTTAAGCTTATATTTCTTCAAAGTTAAACATCAGATCTTCCTCAACTTTCAGGATCGATCATTTTTTTGTTGAATTATCCTAATTTGGTGTTTGATCTTTGGTACATCAGCCAAAAAAACAGCAAAAGTAGCAATCGGTATGAAAAGTAGAACTAGATTTGATGCGTTTTGCAAGATGCATAAAAAAAAAATTTTTTTTTTCAAAGTATGATTTCTTCAAAACCAACCATCCGATTGAATTGAAATTTTCATGGGAAGGTCATCTTTAGCTGATCTTTCCCTCTTTGGTTCCTGACCTGGAAAAAACAATGGGTTTGCCAAGTTCTCTGTTACAGGTATTCTTTTAATAATTTTTGTTTGTTTTATATGAATTTTTCCAATTTTATTCATTTGTTTCAATATTTTAATATTAAAAGTCACCGATGCCAGACTGATACCAAAAGGTGAAGATACTGATACTGTATCTCCGACCAAAACGGTGGCAGGTTGCCAGGTTATGAAGGAAATCAATTGAAATGCATCAATTTCAGATCTCACAATTTTAACAAGAAGATAATATAAAGCTTATTTTCCATTAAAAACCCTTGAAATGAAGCACAAAAGCGTAGTTGAACAGAACCATCATACTGCATATATAATTAAACATCCAGAATCGATCACACCATATAAACATAACCTAAAAATTGAAATCAGAAAAAGCAGTGAAGTGAGAAGATCCGATAACTAGAGATAGGTAGAAGGAGATAAGTTGATGTTCAGACCAAAGATTTGTAAGGACTGAACTGAGGATCCAGTGGCGCCTTGAGACGAAGATTGCGAAAATAGCCACCAGGATTACTCTCAAAATGACCCCTAGGAATGCGAAGGTTTCTACCTGGAGCTTTCATCATCTTAAACCCTCTCTGGCAGCAGCAGCTGCAGAACTTGCGGACGACCAAAACCACCGCTAAAGCCACGACAATCCAAATGATCCAGTCTCGCAGCGATGCGTTCTTCATCCGCGGTGGCAAAATCTCATCAATCTCATGTAGCAGAATAGCACCAAAGTGCTGGAGCCACACCAGAATCTCCTTCGACTTCTCCATCAAATATTGCAGTACCTTTTCTCCCTCCATCGGAAGCCACAGCAGAATCTCCTTCAACTTCTCCGTCAAATATTGCAGTAACGTTTCTCCCTCCATCCCTGCCTCTCCCTCCGTCTTCTCTGTCTCTCTCGCCTTCTGTGCAATTAGGGCACTGGGCTCTCTCTGGGTTTGGGAAAGTTGAACGGATTGATATACAGTCGTACACACTGAACAGTGATTCGTAAAGCTCTTTTCCCCGAAATCATCCTTTTTTTATTTTATTTTTTTTCGTAAAAGAAATCATCCCCTTCTCACCTACCTAGCCAATTGATATATATATATATATATATATATATATATATATATATATATATATATATATATATATATATATAAAGTAATAATAAAAGGAGAAATTGCATGAGAAGCGAGTATTTAAGGGAAAGATTGTTTAAAGGGAAGTGGTCATTCGTTTAGGTAGGAAGGGTATTTAGGTCATTAAGCTAAAAATATAAAACAAAAATATGACTTAAGAAATAATGCAACACTCATTTAGAGAGAACGCCCTCAAAGGAAAGGAAAAGGAGGTATCTAAATTCTCTCCTTCCAGAGGTTCGGGAGGAGAGGTGGCGGCCCCGTTAGATGGTCTACACTTGGGGCTCAAGTGAATCTGAGCCCTTCTTCCGAGCCAACACCCTCTTGTCGGCTCAACTTGTCGGCTCAGATGGAGGGCTCGGATTCACCCGAGCCCCAAGTGTCGGCCATCTAAGGAGGCCGCCCCCTCTCCAACCAAACATCTAGGAGAAGAGGATGCGGATCTGGAAAAGGAGACAATGAGAGGCGACTGGAGGGGAGAGAGAAGAAAACAGAAAAGAAGAAAAAGGAAGAAGGAGTAAGAACCAAGAACTGTAGAAAAAGATATCGCTGAGGTGAAAGAAGGAGAAGAGTTGAAGAAGAAGAGTAAGTGGCAGCAAAAGAAGAAAAGGGGAAGTTTCATTTAGAGGAGTTTGTAAAAGCAAAAGTGGAGGGAAGAAAAGGGGTAGGCCGAAGGAGGAAGAATTACAGGTATTATCCCTATTTGCCAAACTTAATTATACAAGGCCCCCTCCATTGGAATTTTTTTGTTAGTTGCTGATGTTAGTACCCATACAAAATTTGAAGACTATTTTTGTGAAAATACTAAAGGTGTCAAATATGAAGCCAAATCATGTATCAAAATCAAACCAAACCATTTAAAATCAAAACCATAAAATTGATTATTAATTTGATTTCAAAAAAGAAACCGTTTAGTAAACGGTTAGATTATGATTTCAAGAATGAAACCGTTTAAATAGAATATTTAGAACCGTTAAAACTAACCGAACCTTTACTTTAATCTCTTTGGTTGACGTTTTTGTGAATTATAGATGACAAATTATGAGAAGTAGATTATAAAATTGTAAATTTGAGTTCTTTTTATGGTTATTATTTTATACATTTTAGATTCCAATCAGATTTTACCTAGATGTCCAGTTAAAAATCGAATTCGAATTTTTTTTTATAGATCCGACAGATTTCGAATAGGATTGGATTCGGATAACGTAGTTGGTAAATTGATTCAAATTCGAATAATGATGTATTCGATTCGAATTTGATCCATTTAAATCTCAATAGAAATTTAACGATCCAATACCGAAACCGATACCTGTAACTAGGAAAAAAAAAAGACAGATTCCTTTTAGTACTAAGAAAAAGAGCATTCCTCCTAGCTGAGATAAATAGGGTTTTGTTGAATTTTTTTCAAGATTGTTTTTGATCTACCTGTAAATCTGTCACAACCTGCGACCAAGAAAACACCTGACCACACCAATCACAGTGCGGAGAAAGATCCTTTGCGGCACTCCTGTGTAGCAGAGGCGATCCTAAGCATTGAAAGAGCATTGGTCGTGTGTCCCGATGCCTTCCCAACACTTAAGATCAAGTCTACTCCACAGGAGTGCACCAGGCGATCCTAATCCTCACAAATCCTCATAGTGCTTGTGTTCAGTGTTTTTTTTTTTCTTTTTTCTTCTCATTTGGCATTCCATGGAAACAAACAAAACCTAAAATAAAAATGTAATTACTCGCTTCAGGCCTTCACTTAGCTTTAAAATGTATGTTGTTGACCTCTACTGTATTATAAAAACTAATGGCCATAGTCAGACCCCAGAACAAGGTCCATATATTTTGGGTTGGCTGGGCTTAGGCTCACTATCATGGGCTTCATAGCCTTGAGCCAGCCTGAGCCCAATCTATATTTTGGTGGCCTAAGTCTTGAGTTATCCGCTGAACTTGGCCCATGCACCCCATGGTTCAAGGTATCAGCATCGGATCAGTCGATCCAGCAGACTCGTATCAGTTTTGGATCTGATCGATCCATGATACCAATCTATTTTAATATTAGTTTAATGAAGATCGAACACGTGTCAATTTTCCATTGGATGCGTACACTGATCTAATCCGGATTGGATACCGTGTCAAATACATGGATTTAGAACCATGATGTACACCAAAGATGATCTAAGTACCCTTACCACTCAAACCAGGCTACAAGAGGTAAGTTGGATTGGTTTTTTTTTTTTTTTTCCTCTTAATTTGATAAAAAAAAAAATAATAATTAAGATCAACGAGCATTGATGGACTATTTCAAACGAGGATGCACGAATTGGCATGAGTTTGAAATGGGTCCGGCTATTCTGCTTATTCGAATCCAATTTCTGAAAACATGATTGGCTTATGAGCGTTAAGGGCCAACCACCCGTGTTATTGTGGGTGAAATCGTTTTTTCTTTTTTACTAACTTAAATTGTTCTTGGGTGGAAAATAAATCTTAGGCTGTGTTTAGAATTTAAGAAAATAAATTTTCTGAAACTAAAGAGACATAAATTCCAGTGTTTCGCATTACTTCTGTCTTATTAAATGTTTTATTCGCTGTTTTTGACATCCAAATATAGCCATAGCTAGAGAACATATATAGTTCAAAGAAATGGTATTTGTATTGGTTTTGGACCTTGCCCATCTCGATCCGATTATGTTACCTGACACGGATTTCGAGGATCGTACAGCGTACAGGTATCGATCTGGATTGGTTGGATCGGCCGATCCAATCCAATCCCCATCAATGTTGGATTTCTTGCATACTTGAGATTTGATCTATTTAAAATTTTCAAGATTAAACGGCCAAAAAAGAAAAGAAAATGGCTGGAGAATGTGAGATGACAACATCAGTTTTTCAAGCTTTGTAGTTGCAAGTTTTTCATACTTGATTTTACTCGTGACTAACCAAAGAAAAGGTATCCTTCATTTTTTGTTGATCAATGATATACAATGGTCAGAATCCAGATGCCCAGTAATATTTAAGCTTACATTCTTCTAATTAACCATATTGATTTTTTTTTTTTTTTGTGGATTATTTTTATTTGGTGCCTGAGATTTGTTTTGGTCTACTCCAACAGAAGTAATTGGCGGATAAAAATTCATATTACCGACCTCATTTAATTGAGATAAGACTTTATTATTATTGTTGACATGTTGTTTCATCTTTCTTTTGTCAATTACTCTTAAATGCACCAGCCAGAAAAATAACAATCAGCCAGAAAAATAGAGCTCATTTTGAGGTGTTTTGCGAGATGTATAATTATATTTTGATTTATTCAAATCCAACCATCCAATTGAATTGAAATTATCATGGGAAGATCGCTCTGATCTTTTCCTCTTCGGTCTCTGACAGTTGACATGATGGTTGGAAAAAATAATGGGTTTGCCAAGTTTTCTGTGGATCCACATCTTCTTCTCTAAAAGAATCTGGAGGAGAGGGGGCACCTATACAGATGGGTAACACCTGAGGTTAGATTAATCCAACCCCTTCATCCAAATCGACACCCACTTGTTAGCTCGGAATCGACTCAAATGAAAGGGTCGGGTGTCACCCATCTTTCAAGCCGACACCCACTTGTTAGCTCGAAATCGACTCAAATGGAGGGGTCGGGTGTCACCCATCTGGATGGAGCGCCTCCCGTCTAGATTCTCTTGGTAAGAGGATTTGAATCCCATATTCAAGGGATGTTTTTTTTTTTTATATAATTTTTGTTTGTTTTATATGAATTTTTTCCAATTCTATTCATTTGTTTCAATATTTTAATATTAAAACTCACCAATCTCATGATTGATACCAAAAACTGAATGATACTGATACTGTATCCGACCAAAACGTTGGCAGGCTATGAAGGAAATCAATTGAAATGCATCCATTTCAGAACTCACAATCTTAACAAGAAGATAATATAAAGATGATCATCCCTTAAAAACCCTTGAAATGAAACACAAAGCATACTTGATTGAACAGAATCATCATACTGCATATATAATTAAACATCCAGAATCACACCATGAAAACATAACCTAAAAACTGAAATCAGAAAAAGCAGAAAAGTGAGATGATCCGATAACTAGAGGTAGGTAGAAGGAGATAAGTTGATCTTCAAACCAAAGATTGGTAAGGACCGAACTGAGGATCCAATGGCGCATTGAGACGAAGATTGCGAAAATAGTCAGCAGGATTACTCTCAAAGTGATCCCTAGGAATACAAAGGTCTCTACCGGGAGCTTTCATCATCCTAAACCTTCTCCGGCGGCAGCATCTGCAGCACTTGCGGAAGACCAAACCCACTGCTAAAGTCACCGCTAAAGCCACGACGATCCAAATGATCCAGTCTCTTAGCGATGCGTTCTTCAAACGTGGTAGCAAAATCTCATCAAACTTATGTAGCAGAGTAGCACCAATGTGCTGGAGCCACACCAGAATCTCCTTCAGCTTCTCCTTCAGAAATTGCAGTACGTTTTCCCCATCCATCCCTCTGATCTCCTTCAATTTCTTCAGATCTCCCTCTAATCTCGCCCTCTGTTCGTAATCCGCTCTTCAAATTGTGCGTTTGGAACAGTTGAACAGATTGATTTAAAGACTGACGATTGACTCATCGAGTGCTTTTCTCGGAAATCATCACCTACTTAGCCAGTTATCATTGGTTCTCCCTCCAGCCAATAGCAAATTTTATTTTTTTAGGATAAAAAAGAATTTATTCATCAACAGGAACCGAAGAACCAATAGCCATTGATTGCTTGAAGTCGAAGGACGGTCAGTCTCCTGACCCCTCTGTGGATTGCTGTGGAAACTGATTCCTCGCCAGAAAAGAATCAAGTTCCGATTTAGTTCGTACATATCCGTATCATTCCAAACAATTGAATAAATGTATGTTCAAACATTAAAAAAAAAACAAAAAATTGTAATATTTTATTCACCTTCTTAGTTAAGGATTTTCAATTCGGATTCGCAGTGCATTTCGATTTGGATTCAATGTATAATGAATAAAACTAAAATTGAATCATTTATTAAATAGATTTATAATGTTTACCAAAATCGATTATTAATTGATTTTGATTTTGTAGTTTATAAATGATTTAAGGAAAAGAGTTAAGAACAAATTAGAAAAAAAACCAAAAAAGATATTAAAATAATTTTGATCATATATGAAATTAGAGTTATGATTTAAAAGTATGTCATGCGAAAAACATTAACTTATTTCAAAAAATACAGAAGTTTAATACTAAGGGATTGAAATAAGGTTTAGTCGGTTTTAATGGTTCCAAATACTCAGTTTTAACGGTTCCACTTTTGAAATCAGAATCAAACCGTTTAATTAAGCCATTTCATTTTTTAAACCATAATCGAATCCTTTAATAATCAGTTTCACGGTTTCTGTTTAAACGGTTCAATTTGATTTTGATACAATGTTCGATATCATTTTCGACACCCTTATTCCCAGTATAAGACACTTCTATCTTAGGGGAGTGGAGCAAAGTAGGCCTAATCACCTAGTATAGAAACTATATGGGTGTCAATTACACATTGTTACAACTAGGATTTGGCATGCAATTTTGGAATGCATTCTAAGTCAAGATCACATTTAGAAATGTACCAAAAAAAAAAAAAACAATATTCAGTATGCATTATTGTTCTCGATTCATAGAATTTGTTAAACAAGCCTTTTTTTTTTTTGGAATCCAATTTTGCCCATTATTCATTTTGAGCACAGAACGGAAATACTTCATACTTCATCTTATTTTCATTTTATATTTTAAGAATACATACCAAACACAAGTTTATCTCTCCTAATCCACCATTGCACCACCGTTGTCATTTTTATGGTGAAAGCTAGTAGTTAGTTCTAGAACGTAGATCTATAAGATTAGTGCATTTGATTTTCTACATTCAGCTAGTTAGCGCCTGCATACTACGGAAATTTATATGGAAAGTGATACGAATAGTATCTGTAATGGCTATTTCGAGGGTAGGCGGCCTTCAAATAGAAAAGCATAAGAAGAAGAAGATAGCATTTGGATTGTAATTGCTTGCCTTTTCCATTCATTTTCATTCGTTTATTTAGCTAGAGGCATACAGCCTTGCTGACCGATTCGATACAATTTCCCTACAGTTATAACTATCTAACAACCTCCTAACAACCATACACATGTAGACGAAATCAGCCTATCCCACATCTTGGCGGTGCATAAACAATGGCCTTGATCATAACATTACCATCCCCTTCTGAGAGAACCTTGTCCTCAAGGTTCAGATCATTACCATCGCCGAACCTTGTCGTCGAGGTTCAGGTGAGGGTAGACTTTGTAAAGGTGGAACACATCCAGCCATGGAGCCTCTTCAAGGAAAAGTCCTTCCTAATGCACTAAAGCTTGAAGAACAAGAATGATGATCAATATCCCTCCCAAATAAGGTGTCGAATTTGAAAGAGAGCCAAAAGTCAAAATGAGGGACTGTTGAATCACAACTCCAACATATATTGCTGCAAGAAGTGGAGGACTTAACCCAAGTGTGCTAAACCGGATTCATGGAGTGCGGGTCTTACAGTTCTGTGGTCGCAGTGAACGTTGAAAGGCTTGAAGACACTCATTCGAGTTGCACATTCAATAAATAAAAATAGATAACGCAGAGTGGTCGGAGAGTTGTGGCCGATCATGGCATTTGAAAGAAATTGAACATTTTCTTTTATCCTCCGTTGAAGATTTTGAAGATCGGAAGGGCCATCTACCTCTTCTTCAAGCTCCTCTTGGTTAGGAAACCGAAACTCCTCTGATTCTTCTTTACTATTACGCTCCAATTCCTCCCCTGTTTCTTCTTCTTCTACTTTTGATTCTTCATTTAGGCTATCAAATGCTTGCCAGGAGTCGTCCGCAAGTTGGGGGGGGGGGGTTAACTCAACTAGAGATTCATTGACTGATGGGTCATCATCGGGCAACGCATATTCCAATAGGAAAAGTTGTCGGGGTTTGCAACGATGGATCGGAGCGAATCTCTCATCATAGTTATGGTGAAAACCCTTATAACATCTGGGTTGCCATTCAAAGAGAGACGATCAATTGTTGGGCATGGGGGTACTCGGTGGGGTAGGAAGCGGTGCCGGCGTTGGCGTAGGGTAAGTAGTTGGGAGGAAGGGAGGAATCCGTGGCATTGCTGGTGGTGAAAGCATTGTGCAGTCGAATCGAGGGAATTCCAAACGAATGCTTTGTGGTTGAAGCATACTGGTGGCATATTGCGGAAATGTTTCCTGCGATATTGTTGAATGTGTCGGTCCAGCTCGAACTTCTGTTGGAAATCCGGTCATTCTCAAAGCGTGCTTGAGTCGCCCGTTTACAGAGGTTAAACGCAGCTCCACGGATGAAGAAGCCTCTCCTGGATCCTTGAAATCAATAAGACCAAAACGAAGCTCAAGGGATTGAGTGAAGGTCATCCATGTGGAGAACGGGTTAGTGCGGTGTACCCCTTGGAACCGTCGAAGTGCGACACCGTTCATGTAAAAGGAGGAGATCAGCAGGCGCTGGTCGTCAGCTGCACCGTGAAAATCGAAGAACCAACTTGCTTTTGATATCCAGTCGACAGGATCCTGCATCTCCGCCATCCCCAACCCTCCTGCATCTCCCGCTCTGGCTGGTAGGCATCTCCGCCATCACCGACCACCGCTCTGCATCTCCTATCACCCCTCTGTTCCTCACCATTTCTAACCATTTTCCTTTTCGGATACTGATTTGCTCACTGGATATGTCTCCTATCATCTGGCATTATGTTCCTACGGGATTATTCACCCAAAAACAGGATTGTGGTAGAAGTGATGGTTGATTGGTCGGAAACTGCCATCGTACGATCCTGTAAAAGGTTTGAGGACTCTGATTTCGTCCATGGTGTTGAATTCAGGCAGATCTTTGGGTTCAGATTCGACAATTCTACCGTCGGGGATTTCTTCAGAATAAGATTGGATTGAGTCAGTGGGAAGAATGATGGTTGACATGGCATCGGAATCGGGGAATTCATTGGAAGGATTCCATTGAGTGTCGAGATTCTCAGGTTTATGGATCTGAACCCTAGCCTGTGATTGAGAGAGAACTAGGAAGGACAAGAAGATGATGAAAATTGCCGACTTTTTCGGCCATATTATTCTGACGAGAAAACAAGGTCAGTTGGGGAAGATGATGATGATGATACATGATATATTTATAGGCTGGTTATAGAGGGTCCACAGACTTTAAAGTGGTCAAAAGGCCGGTTAGAAATGGTGAGAAATCGGGAGGTGATAGGAGACATAGAGGGGTGGTCGGCGATGCAGGAGATGCCCACCGGCGAGGGCGGGAGATGCAAGAGGGTCAAAGATGGCGGAAGATGCGGAAGGTGGTCAAAGGGCTGAAGTGCAGGAGGGTCAGCGACGGCAGACTGATCTGCGATGGAAGATGCAGGAGGTAGTCGGTGATGGCGGAAATTCTTGCTGGCGAGAGGATGGGATGGCGGAAGATCGGTATCTAAATGTGTTTGTTTTTTTGTAATTTATTTTCTTAAATTATATTATAGATTTTTAATTTTTTTTTTTTTGGAGGGTATTATAGTCTAAAAAATTGAATGAGGGCAATTAATTCATCATCACCAAATTGAATGAGAGCAATTATTTTCAAAAACAGAGGAGGTGGGAGACATTTTCAGTCAAGTTGAGGGTGATAGCCTTTTAGGATTCCTAGAGGGAAGGTGGGAGAAATTTACCCAAGAAACAAATATCATGATTGTATAATTACTTATATTTTTTTATCATATTTAATAGGATAAATTACTCCTGTTTTCCCTTACTTTTGCCAGAATTCCAAACCCATCTTAAAGTTTCAAACAATTACAATCGGTCATCTTTCTAGTGATTGTACTAAGAGAAAATTTTACGTACTAACCAAATACTTTGAGAAACATCACCTATCACCCAAGATTTTTGAAAACATCATCTACCACCTAAAATTCTAAAACGTTATCCTATTAACTGATATAAGACAGTTGAAATTTTGTCTAGACGTTTATACTCTTCTCATTTTAAACTGAAAAACATCACCTACCACCCACTAGTTTCTTATCCGGCAACATTCTGCCACCCATTGGTTTCTTCTCCGGCAACATCAAATCTACAACCATCGAATCTTTGACGTTTTCCTAAAGCTTCCTCTTCTTGGTTCGTTTGTGAACCTTATTCTTCTCGATGAACTTGCGTTTTATGATCTGCTTGTAGTTACCTCGATCCTTAAATCTTCTGTTTCCTATATATTGCAGTTCATTTTTCTATTTCTTTTTGTTGATTTTGTTGGTGAAGATTATTTACTTTTTCAATTGTCCTGATTTTGCTGGCCCTCGGGACGACGTTAAGAGTCTAGAGTAAAGCAATGGGTATTTGCAAAAATGATGTTCATTACCTCTAGGTAACATCATTATCTGCTCCAAGTCTTCACATCTGTTTTTATCTACCTATCGTCTATTCAGTCATTTTGTCTTGTTTCATTTTCTTGCAATTTACTAATCTATTTTTGTTATTTTGATTATTCAATTCCTGGGTGATGATGGCCTGTTGTTTTCCACTAATTAGTTTCGAATGATTGCCGACCATGAGTTGTGCAAGATTTATTTAAAGAGCCCATGGTAATTGGAGCTGCAATTTCTGGGAAAAGAGGAAGAAGAAGAAGATTTGGGAGTAGGATTAAAAATTATTGAAGGGTAAATTCGATTTTTTTTTTTCAAATAAAAGTATTGCTGTTAATACAAAAATGGTTTTGAACTGACATCAGCATTTAATGACTCTATCTTAACGAATTGAGTCTTTTTGATAAACATTTTGAAATTTTGAATGGTAATTGATGTCTTGAGAAATATGTGATGTTGCTCAAAGGATTTGGGTAGTACATGAAATTTTCCCATGTATAAAATATAAATAGGAATTGACAAGTTTATCCTTCTTTTTCTTATGATAATAATGATAGAAATCTGAGAAGGGAAATATTCTCTCTTCCTTTCCCAAAATCAAAGAACCAAAACTTTGTTAGGGTTCTTCCATTGTCATGAACCTGCCGAAAGCCTACCAATGAACCCGTCAAAATCCTAACGGTAAATCCGCCGGAATCCAAGAACATTCTTTCTTGACTTGGTGAATTAGGTTAGTAAGTAGGGCCTTGAATTTCATGTCCAGGCGTAGATGGATTGAAATCTCGTCTCCCCAAGAGAAATTAACCCTCTTCTTCATGGCTGAGTTTTATGAAGAGAGGCATGCACCTGAAGAGTGAACAAAGAAATCCCATAAAAACCTATCTTTGGAAACCTCATTCATCTTCAGTATCTCTTCCTTTATCAGAACAGACTCACTGGCTCGATTCCTCAATCGATTTTGAATGGAGGAAGCTGATTGCACTTCACCTAAGAGACAATTCTCTCTTGACAGATCCATGAGCTTGTAAGTCAGCTACAGAACTTAGGAATTCTTCATCTCTTCTCCATCAACTTTTCTAGAAAAAATCTAGAAGCTGGAGCTACTCAAAGAGCAGAACCTGAACCACCGACCGCAATGGGAGGCGCTCGTTCTGCATTCCTGAATCCAACTTTCGACTGAGAGAGCTTGCTATGGAGAGCAACAGGCCACTCAAGCCCTCCGTTCCCAAATATAGCTTTCAATAACTTGGGGGAGTAATCCATTACACTAGATCTAGAAATGTCTTTAGTGATTTGCAGCCATATAGATTAGGTTCTTCCAGTGTTTAGATTTTACGTACTCATGGAGATGGACTTCAACTCGTTTTGCCAAAAGATTGTCGAGTCGAAAACCGTGGTTTGAATGTGAGGGTAAAAAATAACTTCACTCCTTTAAAGGATAGCTTCGTCATTATAACATTTAGGTTGAGACAACCTTTCAACTAACAGAAATGAACAAACAGACCGGGGCTACTTATAACAACTTTTTCAAATAAAGAGAAACAATTGTAATTGTCTTAAAAATTTTACTGTAGGATTTGGAATTATGAAAAATTCCAGGTTAGGTAAAGTAATTTGTCCTATTTAATGAGATATATTTCTTATCATATTTAATAATAATGCATTTTAAATGAACTTTTTATTTTGCTTTTCAAATTCAAGGCTTCTGATGCAAACTTCATTGAAAGATAATAGGTAAGTATGAATGGTTTTGAATTAGTTACCGTCATGTATTGTAATGATTATAAAAAAAATATTTCTTTAAATTTTCATTTCCTTTGCCTTTGATTTCCCTAGCAACCAAATAGAGCCAATATGCTCCAAAATGGATTCTACATTCCATTATCCAAGAATGAGAATGCATATCAAATACTATTTTTATCATCTCGAAAGGTATGTATTTTTAGAATGCATTCTAGAACAAGAATACATTTTGAGATAGTGAGATTCTAAAACAATGTTCAGTATGCATTCTCTTTCTTGGATCATGTAATGTATTCTCTAATGAGTCCATCCTGGATCGCACTATACATTCAGCTAATTTTGCATTCTCATATTAACACAGAAATGTCTCGTTTTTAACCCATTCTCATTCCATATTTGTAATGCATTCTCAATTCCCTCCATTCACGGAAACATAAGTTTCAATCAACTTCATCTGAATTGTTCAGTCGCCAACCAGTAAAGAACTATGTACCAATCTGACAATACAATCTAACATCCATGGTTGGTCGTTGACTACTTAAGTTGACAGAAAACTCAAATGAGTTGATTCACCCTGACCAGAGCCGATTCTCGGATTCATATTCTTCTTTCTTTTTTTTTTCTAAACTAAAACTCTGGTTCGATGAGTTGTTCTTGTGCTGAAAAGAAATCTGATTGAAAAATAACAACATACTCTTCTCCATCCGCATAAAAGAGCAAACTGTAAAAGAACGGTAGAATAAATTCAGCTGTAATACAACCTATCCTAAAGCTGTGTTTGGATGTCAAGAAATAAAAAAATAAAAAAAAGATAAGGGTGATGAAACAATGGTGATTTATGTGTCTCTCTTTCCTCCATTGCATAATATTTCTTTTCTTCACATCCAAACACCCAAACATAGCCTAGGACCAAAATTTTGGATCTACTTCTCTCTTAATTTACTCTTAGATTTATTTAGCACCAAAAAAAAAAAAAAAAAAACAACTCATATTTTTTAAGATATGATTTAGGTTTTTTGTTTGGTAAAAAGAAGCTTTGTTGATGAAACAACAGGTACAAGCCAACATCATTCATATAACGATCATGAAGTCAGGTAGAGGAAAGACATCAATTCATCATCCCATCAATGTCAAGGATTTCCAAGGTAGTGAGCAACCCACGTTGGCCCCTCCCCTTGGAATGAAACTAAGGGGGTGTTTGATAACACTCCAGAAGTTGGATTCTGATTTCTGGAGCATAAATGGAGTAGAAGTCTATTTGGTGACCTAGTTCAGATTTCTGGAGAATCCATGAGTGAACTGGCTCCAAATGGGCTCTAGAATCTAATTTTTTAAAGCATCAAATAGATGATTTTCGACTTCAGAGCACAATTTTGGAGTAAAAAAAAATCACCCCACACCACTACTACCATCAACTACCACCACCACCACAACCCACTAGCCACCACCCACCACCGCCACCACCCTCCACCTCCCACCGCTGCCACCACACCACCACCACCATCATCCTCAACCACCACTACCCACCCACCACCACCACTACCCACCAACAACCATCACCTACCATCACCACCACCAACCATCACCCACCACCACCACCACCCCCCCACCACCGCCACCCACCACCACCACCACCCTCTGCCACCGCCACCACCCACCACCACCCCCCATCGCCACCACCTCCACCACCGCCACCACCAACCATCACCCACCACCACCACCCACCGCCACTACCACCACCACCACTGCCACCACCCTCCACCCCCACCACCCACCCACCGCCACCATTCACCACCACCTCCCACCCACTACCACCGTCACCAACCATCATCACTCATCACTAGTGCCACCATCTATCACTCACCACTACCACTCTGGAGTTCATGACTAAATTAAGTTAGCAAACATGTTTCTACTCCCATATACTCCTGAATCCTTTTAAGGTTAAAGTAGAAATTTGAACTAGAAGTAAGAATCTTAGAGTTGAAGTTTTATCAAACAACCCCTAAAAATGTAGTTCTCACAAATAAAAGCAAGAGAACAATAACAGTGATAATGGGCTCAAGATCACCAACAAGGTCTGGGTTAACTATGCATTTAAGTCCCATTTGATAACACTCTTGATCCCGAATCCCAATGATTCTGACTTATAGTCTGACTTATAGGGAATCATTTGAGAGCAGAATCACGTTTGATAAATCCAGTCTGATTCCAACTCCAATGAAGTAAATCGGTCTAAAAATTGACTCCTGGAATCAGAATATGAAAACTGAAAAAAGTTGTTCTCACTTGACTAGAGCAACTTGAAGGAAATAAAAAAAAATTGGGAGCAAATACCAAAATCGACCCCCATGCCAAAATTTATTCCCATTTAATTTGGGGAGTCCCCACGATTTTCATCAAAACAAATTTTTCTTCTTCAGTGAAAGAAGAACGAACAAAACAGCCATGAGGAGAAGAACCTGCAACTCTCTCTCTCTCTCTCTCTCTCTCTCTCTCTCTCTCTCTCTCATCCATTTTACATTCTCTCGTTCATTCTTCAACCCTGCAAACCTGAGGGGAAGACCAAACCACCTTCTCTTGCGAAGGAGAGGAAAATAATATCTAGGTTTACTCTTGAAGATATCTCCCTCCACCTCCAGATACTACAACAAACGAAGTAATATCCATTTACTAGGTGAATGGGTAGCTTCATTGGCAAGGTGTCTATGCCTCAAGAACCTAAAGGTTTTGAATCCGACTCCTCTACCACCTTGGGGCCACTCACATAGGAGGTGTTAAGTGTTCTTTACTTGCTTTTAGTGCAAGTCAAATGATTCTCATTCAATCTTGGAATGATCCGATCCATGCAGTTAATTGTAGGATCAATAGAAGACCACGTACACGTTGTTAGTGCGCAAGCCACACAAAAAATTCTACTAAGAAATGCAGGGAATGAGGGAAATAAGCAACTCTATGAGAATATCTTATAACATATATCAAATATGATCTTAATATATCACAATGAACCCAAATCAATATTTTAATGGAGTTACTACAAGAGACCTCAGCTCTTGGCTGCCCTTTCAATCTTAACAAATGTGAATACGAAGCAGATTAAATGAAAACCCTTGAAATTAAGTTGAAATAAAGCACAAAAGCGTTCTTAAACAGAACCAAGCACCACTGTGCATCATCCGGCATGTATAACTAAACATCCACAACAATCACACAATATAAACATAACCAAAAATCTAAATAAAAAAAAGCTAGTATTGTAAATTCAGATAACTAGAGGTAGGTAGTAAATATAAGTTTATGTTCAGACCAAAGATTGGTACGGACCGAACTCAGAAGCCGGCGATTTCAAACGAAGAGAACGAAAATAGCCAGTGGGATTTATCTCAAAAGGAGCCCTGGGAATGCGAAAGTTTAAACCAGGAGCCTTCATCATCTTAACCCTTCCTCTCCCGCAGCAGCTTCGAAAGCACCTGCAACAGCTTTGATAGCACCAGCTGCAGCACCTGCAGCAGCTTCGAAAGCACCAGCTGCAGCACCTGCAGCAGCAGCCACCGCACGTACGGATGAATAAAATGACCACTAAACCCACCGTTAAGACCACGGCAACCCAAATGATCCACTCTCGCAGCGTTGGCCAAATCTCATGAAACTTATGTAGAATCTCCTTGAGCTTCTCCATCAAATATTGCAGCACATTTTCCCCCTCCATCTCTCTAATCTCCTTCAATTTCTTCAAATTTCTCTCGTGTCTCGCCCTCTGTTCAGTATCCGCTCTCCAAACTGTACGTTTGGGAAAGTTGAACGGATTGATATAAAGACTAGTTGTTTACTTCTAGTCCACCATCACACCGCTGCCATTTGTATGGGGAAAGCTAGTACGTAGTTACTTCTTGAAAGTGATCTACATTATTAGTGCATTTGATTTTCTACATTCAGCTAGGTAGTGCCTACAGAGTACAGACTATGGAAATTTACATGGAAAGAGTGCTAGCTATTGTGTTGTCCCACCTCATGACAATCCAAGGAGGCAAGGATCAAACAATACCACATATATGTGCATATGTTTTTTTTCTTAGATTTTTACAGATAACCGTACTAAACATGTATTAAATGCGCCACGCCATGTTGGTGGACAATTGGCTCTTTGACATGACCAACCACATCATGGCTTTGGTTTTAGCACCATCCCCCTGAGTGGTATCCAAATCCTCTTCTCCCAGAGGTTCGGGAGGGAGGAGAGGCCGCGGCACCGTCAGATGACCGATACTTGGGGCTCGGATGAATTCGAGCCCTCCATCTGAGCCAACATCCCCTTGTTGGCTCAGCTTGTCAGCTTTGATACACCTGAACCCCAAGTGTCGGCCAACTAACAGGGCCGCCCCCTCTCCTCTCGAACCTCTGGGACGAGAGGATGTGGATCCCCCCATGAGTGCTTGTTTTTCCCTCCTTCTATGAATCGGACTATGATCGTAGTCTGTTGAATGTAGAACCACAATGTTTTAATATAATCATTTTTGCAGTGCAAGGTTATCCATACCAGTATAATATCCACCGCCAGATATAATAACGTCTAGCTAGTGTCCATCGACCGGTAGTTGGATGTCATCCTGTTCAAACAAAAACAGGAGATAATCCCAATCCACTCTAATTCCATGAGTTGTTCTTGTGCTGAAAAGAAATCTGATGGAAAAATAACAACATAGACTCTTCTTCATCCACATCCGAAGACCATATTGTAACCGGACAGTAGAATAAATTAAGTTGTAATACAACCTATCCTAAAGCTAGTTTGGATGTCAAGAAATGAAAAGAAAATAAAATAATAAGATACGGGGGATGAAACAACGGTGATGATTTATGTGTCTATCGACAAAACAATGGTGATGATTTATGTGTCTATCTCTCTCCTCTATTTTATAATTTTCTTTCCTTGACATCCAGAGACATAGCCTAAGGACCAAATTCCCGATCTACTTCTCTCTTAATTTACTTTCAGATTTCTTTAGCACCCCCAAAAAAAATTGTACTCACATTTTTTAAAGTAAGATCTAGGTTTTTCTTTTGTTAAAAAGAAGCTTTATTGATGAAAGAACAGGTACCAGCAAGCATCATCCATACAACCAAGAAGCCAGGGAGAGGAAAATGTCAATTCATCATCCCGTCAATGTCAAGGATTTCCAAGGGAGTGAGCAACGGACGATGGTTCCTCCCTTTGAAATGAAACTAAAAATGCAAATCTCACAAAAGAAAGCAAGAGAAACAACAATGATAATGAGCTTTAATTATGCATTTAGGCCTTCTTTGATAACTCTCTGGATCCCAGTGATTTTGACTCTCAGGGAGTCATTTGGGAACGGAGTTATGTTTGGTAAATCTGATTTGATTCTAGTTCCCATGAAGTAAACCGGTTTAAAAATTGACTTCCGAAGTCAAAATATGAGAACTACAAAAAAAGATGCTCTTACCTAGCCAAAGCAACTTGAAGGAAGTAAAAAAATTGAGAGCAAAGGCCAAAATCAACTCCCATGCCAAAATTTACTCCCATTTAATTAAAGGAGTCATTGACGATTTTATTCCAAACGAATTTTTCTTCCTCAGTGAAAGAAGAATGAACGAAACAGCTACAAAGGGAAGAACCTGGAACTGGAATGAATCTCTCCTCTCTTCCATACTCTCTCTCTCTCTCTCTCTCTCTCTCTCTCACACACACACACACACACACATACACACATCCATTTTCTATTTCTTTCCTTCAGTCTTCAACCTTGCGAACCCTATATACGAGTTGGAGATTTAGAGGGGAAGACCAAACCACCTTCGCTTGAGAAGCCGAGGAAAATAAGATCTAGGTTTACTCTTGAAGATATATCCCTCGAGATACTATAACAAACGAGGGAATTTTTTTTTTTTTTGGATAAATAGACAAACAAGGGAATATTACTATCACCCATTTACTAGGTAATTAGGTAGCTTGGTAGGCAAGGAGCCTACGGTTCATGAAGGTTCTGAATTTGACTCTTCTACTGCCTTGGGGCTTCTCACACGGGAATGTTAAGTGTTATTTTCTTGCTTTTGGTGCAAGTGGAACGATTCCCATTCAACCTTTGAATGACCCGATCCATGCAGTTGTAGGCAGCAAAGAAAAGGAAAAAAGAGGGTTGGCAGAAGGAGGAAGAAGAAAAGAGGTTTTTAGGAAGAACTCATTAGAAAGTGTTGGGTGTCAATATTATCACTCAATAGAAGAGCGACACGTGGCCTTAAATCAGAATCACAGTCCTACAAGGGTAAGAACGACATTTCACAGGGTCAAAAGGACACACCCGTCATTACCTATAAAGATCAAGGGCAAAAGAAGCCTCACACTAAAAAAACTGTGATAACGTGAGCAATAAAAAAGCCTATATATGGTCAACTACCAAATTCAAACCCCTTGAATATTTTAGCAGCTTTGATCCATTTCGCTCAGGTGTGATTTCCCATTTTATCCACGGTCAACCTTGTACAGTTCAGTATATTTAATTATTTACCACCATACCTCTTCCAACTTCATTCATTACTATTTTGGTCGGCCTACCATAAAGGCCCGACCAGTATCTTTTGTGACCCAGCCTCCTGACTTTAGCATCGGACTGGTCTTAGAGCAACAACCCAACCCCACCTTTGCCTTGTTTTGTTGTCTGTAGGTCAAACCCACAACAAAAGATCCAAACACGGATTCTAACGATAGCAACAAGGGAAGAGAAAGGTTTCTTTGAGTTGCGAGCAAGAGATAGAAGTCATTCCAAAATGTCTTTTGGACGCGAAGACAACTTAACGAAGTCACTTTAGCATGGTTGTATAGCAGAACTTCTTTATAGGCTTATAATACCCTCCACCTGGGGCTTTTGTTATTGGATGACATTAAATTTTTTTTTTACTTAACACCGTTAATCAATGAAGTGCAGTTGTAATTTTTGTGAACTTTAGGGTAGTAGTTGTATTTGGACCTAAGTTTAGGGGGGGTACAAGTAAATTGGTGGTCTTGATTCCTTAATTCCATATGGGTTTTTTGTCTACTCTGATTCTTGGGAGGGTAAAATTAGATCAGATTTGTCAAACACAATTCTACTCTTAAATTGTTCCCAAGTATAATAAAATCACTGGAATCAAGAAACTGGACACATAATTAAATGGGCCTTAATTTTAATCTCTACAACTAAGGTTGTGTTTGGAATGCATTCTAAGTCAAAAACACATTTTAAAATGATAAAAACAGTGTTTGGTATGCAATCTCATTCTTACATCAAGGACTTCATTTTTTAATAGGGCCTATTCTGGAAGCATTTTCAGCCCATTCTGCATAATGAATGCCTTTTGAACCTAGAATTGAAATATCTAGCAATTTAACCTATTCTCGTCATATATTAGGACTGAGAATGCATTTCTAAAAATACATTCCAAATGACAATCCCTCTAACTTACTATACTTGAACAAAACAAAACCTCACTGCATCATCACATAGATAACTAAACATCCACAATCACCTGTTTTTATCACCCAAAAACATGCGGACAAATAAAGCACCTGTTTTTATCACCCAAAACCCCATCCGTAAGCAGTAGCAGCGCCTGTGGAGTAATAAAACTCCTGTATTTATCATCGAAACCCAAAGGGGAAAGAAACAACCACCGCAGAGCATGTGGATGAACAAAGCCCAAGTCTATATCATCCAAAAGCCCAACCGTAAGCAGAAACAGAAGAACATGCAGACGAATTGTGTTACAGAGCAAACTATATCAACAAATCAAAGACATCCAGAGCACAAAATACAAGTATGAAAGTCTTCAGATTTAATCAACTGAAAAGATATAATATTCCTCATAAAACAGCCTTCGTTGGAAGCTACGAATCCAGAGTGTCAAGAACACCCTCCCAGGTGTGTAACTGAGTGACACAAACACAAGAAGAAAAATCGTGGGGGAAAGGGTGTAGTTCTTCAAGATTACAGGGTTTAATTAGAGATGTAAATGGATAGTCAAAAATTCAGATTCGATTCGAATTTGTATCCGTTTAGAGGAATCCGAATTCAAACAATCGGATTTAGATTTGAATTAACTAGGGTCAGATACGGATGGGATTTTGGATATCACTCAAACCCAACGGATATAATCCTCTCAATTTAATCTAGTGTTAAGACACATATACATGGTGCCACCATAAATACACAGTTATAAAAATAAATTTAGTAGCTAACAAGAAAAAACAGTTCCTCCATACATTGTGTTTTTATAGCATCCTCTAAAGAGAAACAAAATGTTATACTATAGTATTCTTACCCACTAAGAAAAAAATGATATTATACGCTTTGCTTTTAAAGCTTTTGCTTTTAATGCTTTTGGCAGCAAAGCTTCTGCTTTTAATGCTTTTGGCCTTAATGTATTCATTCATCTTCTACGTTTTCCATTTGAAAATTGCTTAAAGGCAACCTCTACTCTCTCCATGACCCTCCTACCTTGCAAAGGTAAATAGTGCACCACATATCAAACTTAAGATAAGCCATCACAAACAGTACGTCATTCATGCATTTCTAAATAATTAGAAACACAATTCTTTTTATCAAGAAAAAAATTAAAAAAAAAAAAAGAGCAAAGCCTTTGCAGCATACATTTAATTATCAAACATATGAGAATTGGAAGAAAAAAATGCTCTGATCTGCTGAGAGCAACTTAAAGGATGTAAAAAATTAGAAACAAAGTCCAAAATTGACTCTCACGTCAAAATTTACTCTCATTTAATTAGGGGAGACCCTGACTATTTTCATCAAAATGAATTTTTCTTCCTCCATGAAAGAAGAACGAACGAAGCAACTATGAGAGAAAGAACTTGCAACTGGTATGAATCTCTCTCTCTCTCTCTCTCTCTCTCTCTCTCTCTCACAGCCATTTTCCATTTCTAGATCTCCTTCATTCTTCAACCTTGCAAACCCTATATACAAGTTGCAGGTTTGGAGGGGAAGACCAAACCACCTTCTCTAGAGAAGCAGAAGAAAATAAAATCTAGTAAGATCTAGGTTTACTCTCTTGAAGATATATCCCTCCAGATACTACAACCAACCCTTAAATGGGTACCTTGGTTGGCAAGGAGCCTACGTCTCAGGAAGTGAAAGATTCTGAATTCGACTCTTTTACCGCCTTGGAACTACTCACACGGGGTTGTTAAATTTTATTTTCCTACTTTGGGTGCAAGTGGAATGGTTCTCATTCAACTTTGGCATGACCCAATCCATGCGATTGTAAGGTCAGTATAAGCCTGCCGGATTAGTCAGCCCAATGTCACGACTGGCAACTCGCTCCGTCTACATGGTCCATGGATTGGCACATGGGTTAGTGGGTTGGCTCCTATTCCAGAATTCTCTACATTTGTACATATAATAAGTTCTCAAAAAACCTCTACATTCTCTATACTTTTCTAAGGAGGTGGGAGTATTCTAGACCTCAATGCTAGAATGTTCTCAACCGTTGGATATGTAACACTTGTACAAATCCTAACCATTCATAGTACCCCTTGGTGCCTATAAATAAGAAAGACCTCATTTGGCCAAGGCACTCAAGCAATCAAGAGCATTGTAAGAGTTCCTTTGCAATACAAGTTCTCTTTCAGAATTCTTTATTGTGTGCTATCTTCCTTTGGTAAGAAGTTAGGCTGACTTAGTGCTTCAAGTAGGGTTGTGAGCGACTAAGTGCCGCACGATTAACTTAGTTACACTAAGGCGGTGATACCAAGGTCTAGATACCAACAACTATAATAATAATAATAATAAAATATATATAAAAAAAAAAACACGCTTCTCCTCAATATGCAGATCAGAAGATTACCATGGCATAAAGAAATACAAAGAATGAGGGAAATAAACAACTCCATGCTCCGCATCCTGTCCTCCCAGTGGTTCTGGGAGGACAGTGGCAACCTGTCTTGGATGGCCGCCACATGGCTCTCAGTAAATCCGAGACCCACGTCCGAGCCGACACCCAGCCGACAAGCCAAGCCGACAGGGATTGTCGGCTCAGACGTGGGTCTCAGATTCAACCGAGAACCACGTGGCAGCCATCCGAGATGGGTTGTCGCGTCCTCCCAAAATCACTGGGAGGAGACGATGTGCATCCCCATGGGATCGAATATCTTATAAGAACAAATATGATCCTAATAGATCACAATGAACCCAAATCGATATTTTAATGGAGTTACTACAAGAGATCTATCTCAGCTCTTGGCTGCCCTCCTTTCAATATTAACAAGTATAATATGAAGCAGATTAAATGAAACCCTACCTGAAATTAAGTTGAAATAAAGCACAAAAGCGTTCTTGAACAGAACCAAGCCTCACTGTGCATTATCCGGCATATATAACTAAACATCTACAACAATCACACCATATAAACATAACCTAAAAACTAAATCAGAAAAAGCTAGCAGTAAATTCAGATACTAGGGGTAGGTAGTAAAGATAAGTTGATGTTCAGACCAAAGAATGGTACGGACCGAACTCAGGAGACGGCAATTTGAGACGAAGACAACGAAAATAGCCAGCGGGATTTATCTCGAAACGAGCCCTAGGAATGCGAAGGTTTAAACCTGGAGCCTTCATCATCTTAACACCTCTTCTCACGCAGCAGCTGCAGTAGCTTTGAAAGCACCAGCTGCAGAAATGGCCGCAGCTTTGAAAGCACCTGCAAAAGCTTTGAAAGCACCAGCTGCAGAAATGGCCGCAGCTTTGAAAGCACCTGCAAAAGCTTTGAAAGCACCAGCTGCAGCAGCTGCAGCAGCTTTGAAAGCACCAGCTGCAGCTTTGAAAGCACCAGCTGCAGAAATGGCCGCCGCACGTACGGACGAATAAAGTGACCACTAAGGCCACCAGTAGGGCCACGGCGACCCAAATGATCCAGTCTCGCAGCGATGCGTTCCTCATCCGCGGTGGCAAAATCTCATCAATCTCATGTAGCAGAGTAGCGCCAAAGTGCTGGAGCCACACCAGAATCTCCTTCAACTTCTCCATCAAATTTTGCAGTACTATTTCTCCCTTCTTCATCGGAAGCCATACGAGAATCCCCTTCAACTTCTCCATCAAATATCGCAGTACCTTTTCTCCCTTCATCGGGAGCCATACCAGAATCTCCTTCAATTTCTCCATCAAATGTTGTAATATCAGTTCTCCTTTCATCGGGAGCCATACGAGAATCTCCTTCAACTTCTCCATCAAATATTGCAGTACCTTTTCTCCCTCTATCGGTAGCCATAAGAGAATTTCCTTCAACTTCTCCATCAAATATTGCAGTAGCTTTTCTCCTTTCATCGGAAGCCATACGATAATCTCCTTCAACTTCTCCATCAAATATTGCAGTACCGCTACTCCTTTCATCGGAAGCCATACAAGAATCTCCTTCAACTTCTCCATCAAATATTCCAGGCCCTTTTCTGCTTTCATCGGCAGCCATAAGAGAATCTTTATCAAATATTGCAGTATCATTACTCCCTTCATCGGAAGCCACAGCAGAATCTCCTTCAACTTCTCCATCAAATATTGCAGTAACGTTTCTCCCTCCATCCCTGCCTCTCCCTCCCCCTTCTCGGTCTCTTTCGCCTAGCTTCTGTGCAACGAATGCCCTATGTGGGTTCGGGAAAGTTGATGTACAGATATACAGACTCAGGGACTGATTCATGGAACTGAATCTTCTCCTCCACGGCTCACCGGCTCTCACCCCATCCAATCGTTGGAGAGTACCCCTCCAACGGTTGGATGGAATGGGAATAAAGCTCTTTTCTCGAAAATCATCACCTTCTCACCTATAGTGCGTAGGTTTAGGGGCCGAGCCAATTGCAGATTGATTTCGAGAATTCGTAGAAAGTCTCCTGTGCTTATAGCTACTACTATAATGATGAGTGGGACCTCTGTAAAATTTTTATAGCACCCAGAAAGCATCAGCAGCTTCAGGAATGATTAAAATATACGCGATACCGCATCAAACGACGGAAAAAAAAAGATCTGATAAAATACGCATTTCTTTTATAAAGATTCATATTAAACACATATAATATTTGTATAATTTAAGGTGGTTATCATGAAACAAAGAAATGTGACATTTCTAAAAATCACAAGATAAAGATGAAACTCAGTTTCAGTTTTAGAGAATGTAAACTAATATTAATAGTATTAATTATATAGTACACATTTATGGATATATACCGGATATTTATCAATATAAATAGGATATTTTAATTGATTTAGATTATAAAATTTTATATATGATAAATTTAAACTATATAATTTCTATCTAAAAGTCCATAAATGTATTTGGCAAATCCTCTCCTTAGGGATTAAATACATCGTTTTGAAATCTCTCACAAGTTTTTCCTCCAACTTCAAGACCTATGTAAGCCTTCAATTTTTTTTAGTTTTTTTTATCTTTGACATTCTAGGCATTTAATAGATTTCTAACATTTTGGGTGTTAAAAATAATTATAATAAATTATTTTAAAAGAGACAAAAAAGAAGATATATATATATATATATATATATATATATATATATATATATATAAGGGAAATTGCATGAGAATGGAGTATTTTAGGGGAAAGATTTTTAAGGGGAAGTGGTCATTCGTTTAGGCAGGAAGGGTATTTAGGTCACTAAGTTTAGAATATAAAATAAAAATATGATTTAAGGAAGAGTGCAACACTCATTTGGAGAGAGTGCATTCAAAGGAAAGAAAAAGGAGAAAGTGAGAGGCCGCTTAATAGGACAGAGAAAAAAAATAAAAAAATTAAAAAGAGAAAGAAGAAGAAAAAGGAAGAACCAAGAGTTGTATGTCACAGACTTCTCCTTGAAGAAGCTAATTCGTTTTTGTGGCACTCGTGCAACTCTAGTATTCGTCAGACAAGTTAGTCTACTCACTCAAGACTCCCTTGTTGCTAAGACTTTCAAACCTTGTTAACACATAAAGAGAGAGAGAGAGAGAGAGAGAGAGAGAGAGAGAGAGAGAGAGAGAGAGAGAGATTTTTAGAAAGGAAGCTTAGAATGCTTTGAGAATGCTTAATTCTTGTTGTTTTTCAAATGAAGGTGATCAACCCCTATTTATACTTGGAGGCCTTACAAACCAATGGCTAGGATTTACACATGTGTTATTAATCCAATGGTGTAAAGAATTGTCTAGAACTTTCTATATTACTAGATACTTCTCTACTACTCTCTAAATATCTAATCTCCTTTCTAGAGTCTTCTTCATTTCTATTCAAGTATGAATGACTCTAGTAGGTAGGACCTTCTAGTATTATGGGTATTGGGCTCCATAATGGACTGGCCCAATAGATTAATTTCTTTGTAAAGTTGGGGTAAGCCCATAAGCTTGTGACATGTAGACAAAGAAATCGCAAAGGTGAAAGGAGAAGAGTGAAATGGTAAAGAGTTGCAGAAGAATAAGAAGCTACAGCAGAGGAAGAAAAGGAGAGGTTTCATTTAGAGGAATTAGTAAAAGCAAAAATAAGGCAGCAAAGAAGAGGGAAAAAAGTGGGTTGGCAGAAAGAGGAAGAAGAAAATAGGTTTCTAGGAAGAATTCCATTAGCAAAGTGTTCAGTGTCAATATTACCACCCAATAGAAGCATGACACGTGGCCATAAATCAGAATCACAGTTTTATAGGGGTAAGAACGATATTTCACAGGGTCAAAAGGACACGCCCTTCATTAGCTATAAAAATCAAGGGCAAAAGAAGCATCACACTTAAAAAGCCGTGATGATGTCAACAATGAAGAAGCCTATAAATAATCCCAACTATTAAAGTCAAACCACTGGAATATTTTAACAACTTTGACCCATTTCGTAGGATTTTCCATTTTTATCTATTGTCTACCCTATGTGGTTCGGTACATTTACCACCATAACTCTTCCAACCCCGTTCATTACTATTTCAGTCAATCTACCATAAAGGCCTGACCAATATCTTTTGTGGCCTAGTCTCCTGACTTTAGCATCAGACTAGTCCAGAGCAAAAAACCCAACCTCCACCTTTGTCTTATTTTGTTGTCTGTAGGTCGGACCCACAACTAAAAATTTACACGCAACATCCAACGGCAACACCAACGAAAGAGATGGGTTTCTTTGAGTCAAGAGCAAGAGGTAGAACTCATTCCAAAGCTAGGTTTTATGCATATTCTAGAATAGGAAAATCTCAAATTGTCTTTCAGACGCGAAGACAACTTAATGAAGTCACTTTAGCATGGTTGTGTAGTAGAACTTCTTTATAGGCTTATAATGCCCTCCACTTGGGGCTTCTATTCTTGGATGAAAATGGATGGTGGTTTTGGAAATTGAATTGCAAAAAAGCTAGGGTTTCTGAAATCAGCATGCAGTGAAGAAAGTAATGCAGAAGGGGGAGGCCTTGTTTTGGGGGAAAACCATTTCCTTTTAATTTAGGGTTTTAGAAAATCAGTCTGCAGAGGGCTATTGTCTCATTGTGACAGACCAGAAAGAAAAAAAATAGAGAGAGATCAACAACGTAAGAGAGAGGAGAGTGTGAGAGATTAAGGAAGAAAGTTAAGTACCTTCTATGGGTATTATGAAGAAGAGGAAAGTAAGATAGTGCTTGTAGAAGACTAGCGGGAAGAAGACCCTTTGCAGTATGTCAAGAGTTGGCCAAAGGTAACAGGCAATGAGAGCTTTCGATCTTCCCTTCTTCTTTTTTTATTGAGAGTGTTGATGATTTAAATGTGAGTTTTTGTTTTAATCCATTCCTCATTCCCAAGTCTTATTTTTATTTTTTTTTCCCAAGCCTTATTTCAAGAATCAAAAACATAAATTTTAGGGAAATATACTTCTACAATCGTTGTTGGACTTAGGTCCAAATAACTATTATCCTAAAGATCACAATAATTACGAGCACTATCCCTAATCAAACGGACCTTAACTTTATTCTTTGACAACTAAGGTTGTGTTTGGAATACATTCTAAGTCTAAAGCACATTCAAAGATGACAAAAACAGTGTTTGGTATGCAATCTCGTTCTTACATCAGGAACTTCATTTTTTAACAGAGCCTATTCTGGAATGTGTTTTTCAACCCATTCTGCATAGTGAGTGCATTCTTAAACAAGAATTGAAATTTCTAGCAATTTAACCTATTCTCATTATATATGTTAGGATTGAGAATGCATTTCTAAAAATACATTCTAAATCACACTCAAAATTACGAATCACATATCTATACTTGAACAGAACAAAGCCTCACTGCGTCATCACATAGATAATTAAACATACACAATCACAATAACAAAGTTGGTACATGACAAAAAGGAAGCAACAACAGCACCAGAACAGCTAGATAAAGCTACCGTCTTGATCACCCAAAACCCCATCCGTAAGAGACAGCAGCAGAACATGGGGTCGAATAAAACGTTCGTCTTTATCATCCAATGTAAGAATATTAATGTGGGCTAAATTAATTATACGGTTAGTTGGTTCAGTGGGAGCCTGGTTACAGGTAGACCAGTTGAAGTATGATTAGAGATGGACCAATTGGTCCACTGTGGAACTGGTTCAGGGATGGGGTCGTATTATATATACCAACGGTTAGGGTCCCCGCAGTCACGGTTATTTTCCTCTCCTATTCCCATACGCAAAGAGAAGCAAAAGGATTCCCGACAGGCTGTGGAAGACTCTGATCAAAGTATTCAATGCTACAGAAAAATGTCAAAAATCAATCTACAACAAGAAGTATGTGTCTTATCATCTCTTTTTAATGCTCATTGTGTTCTAGTAATCTGTGTGGTGTATTTGTTAAGTTTTATGGGAAATCCCATGGAAAAACCTAGAGAGAAATATAAAAGTCTTACAATTGGTATCAAAACTTCCCACATAGACCTAAGATCAATGGGTAAGTATTCTAGAGACTGTAAGTTAGAATGGATTGAGAAAGGGAAAGTTTTTTCTCCCAAATTTTTCGTACAAACCTGTCTAGTGTTTGTACTCTTGAAAATTTTTTTGGACCGTTAAAATGCAAAATAAAATATACAGGGTTGTAGATCTCGGGGAGACGAAACTGATGATATAAAGTACGTCGCCGGAGGTGGTCGGACGCACTCTCATACTCCGCCTGAAAAAGCACGTGAGCTCCATGCCCCGGCAGTTATTCTGATAAAAAAAAAAGAAAAGCGAAGGGCTAACGTCACCGGGTTAACTCGGCTAACCCGGAAACCCTAGCGAGTTAACCCAGAGTCAACCCGGGCTGGATGGAACTGATCTGGGCCGATCCAGAATAGAGCCAGGATCCAAGGATCAAGCCTAATCCAAGCCCAAACCCAGACCAACCTAAGGCCATATCATATGGGGCACACGTATGGGTCAGCACGTGTGACTTAGGTACCCAGTCAATGGTGTTGACCTAACCCGAATTGTAACCTGACAACCCGACCCATGGACCTGGCATTAGGATCCGAGTATTTGACCCATCAACCCAAAAATTTAACCCTAAAACCCGGATGGGCAGACCCGTTAGCCTGGCGGTCGAACCACTGGTCGATTGGCGGTTTAAACAACGGTTCAGTTTTAAGACAAAGCGTTTAGTTTGGTCTGGACCAAAGTATTTCAAAAAAAAAAGGAAAAGGGTTTAACAGTGGGTTCGATCAACCCATAACCCAACCCGGCCAGACAAAACCGAACCAACATGAACCGGCTAGAACCGGTTCTGGATGCAAGAATGCATGTGCCAACTTTGATTGACGATTATGGGCGCTAGGAGCATTGGATTTTGACATGATTTTTTACTTTGTGATCGTATTTTCGTGCTCTACAGTTTGATACATAATTTGACACAGTTTGATAATTTGATAAATTTATTTTTGACTAAAAGGTACCCTAAATTAGTCTAGTTTACAATTTTTTTGCTTGTTTCAATTATTTTGTACCAGATGCATGTAAAAGGTTTGACCCACATGGTGCTGCAAAGTAGGATTTGAAGATATCATTGTGAAAATAGGTCGAACCCACCAAAGTGGTACACTTAGTTTCATCATGATGTCTTCAAATTCAAAGTTCATGTATTTATAAATGCTTGTGTAAGAGCGATATACACCCAAAGGTGATATTGTCAAGTTTTGTTCAAATTAGGGTTTGTGAGTGTCATGTAAAGATTGGGTGAATTCCACAAAAATGGTATACTCAGTTCCAACATGGTATTCTTATACCTCGAATTTGGGCATTTACATATATAATAAATGATACATTATTTAATATACTGTTCTCCCGAGTATGAAAAGCAACTAAGAAAGCCAGTGTTAGCCCAGAGGTGACATTGTCCAAGTTTAAAGGTATGTTCATGCTTATGAGTTGAAAGGGTTTTGACTTTAAGGGTCTCATTAGCCCAAAGATGATGGGATTTTGAGATTCATTATTCTTTCGCAGTTAATGCACAGAAACTGAGAAGATCACTGCATGTTTATCCCAAAAGAGAATGTGTAGTTAGTTAACTCTTGAAAAAAGATATTTACTTGCATAGATGTTTTGATACGGTTAGTACAAGTAAAAGGTGTGTATATGAGTTTTCTATTATTTGATATTGTGTTTAGACTCATAAACTGATGTATTAGTCGAAGGATGGCTATCCCAAAGAGTGTGTGTTTTGATATATTTTAGATACTCATTCCTTGTCAAAAAAATATGTTCAGGTCCAAGTGGTTTGCATTACCAAAGGGGAGAGATAGAGCCAGTGATAAGGTTATTATTAGTTAATTTCAAAGTGCATTGCTTATGGATGGGTAGATTAACCAAAGATAGGTGGTTTGACCAAATATTGTTAAGTCAAATAGGCATAGCTAGAAAAGGATAAAGATTTTAGGACTCCCTAAGTATTTTGAGTAGGTTGGTTCTGAAGACTGTTGACTTGAATGCGAGTTGAAATTATTAAGTTTCTTTATGTTCAAATGGTTTTTCCACTCTTTTGGTTTTAATAGTTTAATTTGTATTTATATTTGTTGTTTGACTTAACATTTTGTTTTCTCACATTGAAAATGTAATTGGTGTTACTTGGAATATCGAATTGAAAGTTTTTCTCTTTAACTAAATAGAAAGAAGTTACGTTGTTATGTACTTATGATGTTGTAAAGTAAATGAATACTTGTAATGTTGACTATATTTGTTCTGTAACGTGGTGAATAGATTTTCAAGGTTAAACTATACATTCTTATGTTCAACTAGTTGTACCAGTCATAGTTGATCTCTAGGGCAATGTAGAGACAGGTTAAGGTAGTTTTCTTAGAGCGATTGAAAAAGGTTTTGTCATTGGGAGTCTTTAAGTTATCTTAGTTAGTAGGAGTTCTTTTGATCTGCTTGGTTAGTGAGAGATCAGATATTTGATTATTTATCCATGTTTGATTAAATTACCTATGGTGTAGTGGTTGGTTTATTGGTGATGTTTGTGTGTATTTTAGTTATTTACATGACATGTCAAAGTTGTAAAATGGTATTTAGCCAAAGAAGGCAGTAAATCAAAGTGTGATGTTAGTCCAAACTGGAGATAGTTTGCCTATAAGTTGGATAATATCAAAGTGTGTTGACCTATAAGGATTTTAAGGTAACAAGATCGTAGTTAGTTGATCATTGGATTTATTTTTCATCTCAAAGTGATTTATGTCATTAAATGAAACTTTGTATGTGACTGACGGAAGAGGGTACACCATTTGTGTTGGAGTACTTTCCGATGTTGTTCGACATTGGTAAATTTGATGACTGAATAAAGTGGTCGGATTTTATGTAATTTGATTTCATGGCCACACTGGGTCAATGGTGACTTTATAATTAATATAATTCAAGTGGGAGAATGTAAGAATATTAATGTGGGCTAAATTAATTATACGATTAATTGGTTCAGTGAAAGTCTAGTTACAAATAGACCAGTTTAAGTATAATTAGAGATGGACCAACCTGGTCCACTGTAGGACTGGTCCCAAGATGGGTTGGTATTATATATACCAACGGTTAGGGTACCCACAGCCACGGTTATTTTCCTCTCCTGTTCCCATAGAGAGAAACAAAAGGATTCCCGGCTGACTGTGGAAGACTCTGATCAAAGTATTCAAAGCTACAGGAAATGATCAAAAATCAATCTACAGTAAAATGTATGTGTCTTTTCATCTCTTTTCAATGCTCATTTTGTTTGAGTAATCTATATGATGTATCTTTTAGGGTTCATGAGAAATCCCATGAGAAAACCTAGAGAGAAGTGTAAAAGTCTTACACCCAAAACCCTGTCCATAGGCAACAGCAGCTCTGGACGATCAAAACGAGAGTCTTTATCAACCAAAACGCCATCTGCATGCAGATGCAGCAGAGCAAGCGAACAAACAAAGTGGAAGTCCTTATCACCCAAAATCCTAACTGTAAGCAAAAGCAGAAGAACATGGAAACGAATAAAGCCACAACTAAGGTCATGGCGATCCAAATGATCCAATCACGCAGTGTTAGGCTCCTGGTATGTGGTGGCAATATCTCATCAAGCTTATGTAGCAGAGTAGACCCAAGGTAGTGGAGCCACACCAGAATCTCATTCAACTGCTTCATCAAATATTGCAGTACCTGTTCTCCTTCCATCTCTCTAATCTCATTCACCTTCTGCAACACATATTTCACCTCATTATCTTCCTCCATCCCTGCCTGTGTGTCCCTTAGTAGCTCTATCTCTAGCACCATATTATGTTTGGGAACGTTGGAACTTGATTTATATGAAGACTGACGGTTGACTCTTCGAGTGATTTTATAATTATTCAAAATTCATTTATTCATAATTTCTTTTCAGATCTTTCTTAAACCCATTTATACAAGTTTCAATGTTTTTTCATCTCTTTCTCGTCCGGGTTATCAATTGTGATGGTGATGGTGATGCTTCATGTTTCAGTTTTGATTCGGATCGAATTTTAACTTTACATCTGGTTAAAATTCGGATTCGAATTCGGATTTGATTTTTTGAAATTCACCGGATGAAGAAGCGGATTCGGACAATGTGATTAGAAGTCGGATTCAAATTAGGATAGTACTCTATCCGTGCCGAATCCGATCCATTTACATCTCTAATCTCTCTTTCTCCCCTGAGATTTTTTTGCAATCTCTATATTACCCTTGCCTTTGCCCCAGTGATTGTATGGTCCCTTGATTGATCCATCGTTTGCTCTCTCTATTGTTTTAGGTATCGATATCGTATCAACTGTATTAGTACTGGCCATGATCAATACTAATACCTAGTCGATACAGTATCATTTTGTTGTAACGGTAAGGGAACTAATACTAAATCGTTCTGGGTTAATATTGGTTGATACCTGACCAATATCAAAAGGTATGCCACATCAACATATGGCCCATCAATACTAGCCATCAATACTAGCCGATATCTGTATCCAATACCGACCGATACTAAGAGGTGTGAGGAAGAGCATTGTAACTCAATTTTTCATTGATAGTGAAACAAATCTCATCTCACCATGGATACAGATAGAAAACCCCTATTGAACCATGTAAAATCTTTTTGCATTATATTATTGTCTCTAATTTATATTTTGTTTTATTTTATTTTATTTTATTTTTTAATCGTGTCTATTTCATTTTACATTTTTGTATTGTGTCTATCTCGTTTTACATTTTTAAATTGTGTTAAGAGTGGATGAGACATAAAGAGAAGGGATTTATGTATGTATATGTGTCTATTATGTACTTGAGAGGGACTTGTATGCATGGGTGGGAATGTATATAAGTTGTAGGTGATATTTGAGGGAGTATGTATAGTTATCTAATCATGGGAGACTTATTTATATTTTTTTTAGTAGGGTAAATTACACTTGAGGTATCCAATTTTTGAGAAAAGGACATTTGAGGTAACTCAGGTTTCAAAAGTTATATTTTGGGATTATCCGTGAACTATTTTTGTTCATAAATCAGACATATTCTTATTTTACCCCTCTACCAGCAAGCTCTACCTCCTCCTCACCCACTGCACCGACCCCTATTTCCAGCCACCACCACCACCACCACCATGCAGGTGCTCACCTCTTTTGCAATTCCCACCCATCTCTCTCTCTCTCTCTCTCTCTCTCTCTCTCTCTCTCTCTCTCTCTATATATATATATATATATATATATATATATATATATATATATATATATATATATATATATATAATTTATTTTATTTTATTTTTTTGGATAGATAGTCCCTTAGGAGAGTTGAACTCATTACTAAAGAAGAAAGATGTCAACTTTGTTAGTTCAAATGCTTTTGGTTGCATGCATTTAGAGCTTCCTCTGCAACAATCGATGCTTTCTCCTCCTTTATCACCTTTCAACGCTTACACAAGAACACATTACAAAGCCTAAGAGAATAGTTCTCATCTATCAACAAACCCTAATTCCCAGTAGGAGGAGAGAAGGGACCCGACCACAAAGGACATCCAAATCCCTACATGGAAAACCACTTTTGATATGATTATTGAATAACAGTCAAACATTGAAGAAGGAGAAGCAAAACCACACTCAAATCCTCACCAACAGTCTTACCCACCTTGAGCCCACCTTGCTCCTCAAATCCTCTTCTCGACACGCAACGCCACTCACACCATCGTGCTATTTTACAATAAGATTCCACATAGAAGCAACACATATCTTAGAGGTGGTTTGAGGAGGATGTTGCAGAGGGTGAGGGATAGGGGTGGGGTGGGTGCTGGCTGCATGGCAAAGTTGGCTACAAGTGTGTGCAAATGAGGGAAGGGTAAAATACAAAAAAAAATCTAATTGGTGAACAAAAACAGTTCACAAGGAACCCTAAATGTCACTTTTGAAACTTGAGGTAGCTCAAGCATGGGAGGGACAATACTTGTAAATTATATTCCAATATATATTAATGGTAATTAAGAAGAGGAGACACTGGAATTTATGAACAATTTGGCTCTCACGTAAAACCACCCAGCGGGTTGTCACGGACTTCTTCTTTGAAGAAGCTAACTCACCCGTGCGGCACTCGTGCAACCCTCCTGTTCGTCACACAAGTCAGCCTACTCACTCAAGACTCCCTTGTTGCTAAGACTCTCAAGCCTGGCTAGCACACAAAGAGAGAGAGAGAGAGAGAACAAGAGACACTTTTAGAAAGGAAGCTTGGAATGCTTTGAGAATGCTCAACTCTTGTTATCTCAAATGAGGGTGGTCAACCCCTACTTATACTTGGAGGCCTTACAAATCAATGGCTAGGATTTGTACATGTGTTATTAATCCAATAGTGTAAAGAATTGTCTAAAACTATCTCTAGAACTTTCTATACTACTAGATGCTTCTCTACTACTCTCTAAATATCTAATCTCCTTTCTAGAGTCTTCTTCATTTCTATGCAAGTGTGGAAGACTCTAGTAGGTAGGACCTTCTAGTATGTAGGTATTAGGCTTCATAGTGGGCTGGCCCAATGGAATAGTTTCTTTGTTTAAGGTGGGGTAAGCCCACAAGTTTGTGACAATCCTCCCCCACCAATTCCTTCGTCGTCCTCGACGAGTCCTTAGCCATTTTGTTCATCATGGAATTGTCGGATTTGTTCCTCAAATTGTCATAACTCCTCAGCTCGTTCCCATGATGCTTCTCGTTCAGGTAGTCATTTCCACTTGATTAAGTACTCCTTCTGTGTTGGGACTCCCTCCTTGTTGGTGACACGTTTCGCTAGTATGCTCTCAACCTCCTTCTCAAATGATGGCATCAATGTCATTGGGCCACGTTGTGAAACACCTCTTGTCGGGTCCTCTACATCTTCATAGTAAGGCTTAAGATAGCTTATGTGGAAGACTGGATGTATTTTCAGCCAGGCAGGTAACTGAAGTTGGTAGGATACTTTTCCTACTCTCTTAATGATGGGAAAAGGCCCTTCATAGCGTCGTACTAGCCCTTAGTGTACCTTTCGAAACACTTTAAATTGGTGGGGTAGTACCTTTAACATGACATTGTCCCCCTCTTTGAACTCATAAGGTCGCCTCTTCTCGTCAGTCCATTTCTTTATTCTCTTGGCGGCCTTCTCCAAGTATGTCTTAGCTATATTGGTCTGCTCCTGCCAGTCCTTAACAAATCGATACGCTATTGGACTTCTCCCTGTGTATCCCTGTGCCACTGTGTGAGGAGTTAATTGTTGTTGTCCCGTTGCTAATTCGAATGGAGTATACCCTGATGCCTCACTCCGTTGCAGGTTGTAATAGAATTGTGCTAAATCAAGAAGTCGGACCCAATCCTTCTTATTAGCACTCACAAAATGTCATAGGTACTCCTCCAGTAAGGCATTAACTCGCTTTGTTTGGCCATCGGTTTATGGATGGAAGCTTGTAGAGAAGTGTAGTTCTGATCCAAGAAGCTTAAATACTTTAGTCCAGAAACGTCCCGTAAAGCGAGGGTCTCGATCACTCATGACCGACTGTGGAATTCCCCAGTACTTCACCACATTCTTGATAAAAAGCTTAGCTGTTTCTTCTTCTGTGCAATTTGTTGGTGCCGCGATGAATGTTGCGTACTTAGAGAATCGGTCGACTACTACAATGATCGACCCCAATCCTCCCACTTTAGGCAATGCTAAAATGAAGTCCATTGAAATGCCCGCCCATGGTCTCTCTGGGATAGGCAAGGGTTCTAACAATCCCTTGGTCTTCTTCCTCTCCACTTTGTCTTGTTGGCACACAAGACAAGTCCTCACGTACTCTTCAACATCTTCGTTCATCTTTGGCCAATAATAGGATGTCTCAAGGAGAGCCAACGTCCGTTGTTGGCCATGGTGTCCTGCCCACCGAATATCATGACACTCCCTTAAGAGTTCTTTCCTCAAATTGTCCCATTTTGGCACATAAAGACATCCTCCCTTCGCCTTTAGAAGACCCTCATCTAGCCAGAATCTGCGTGTCTTTCCTTCTCGCGCTAAGTCTACGAGACTTCTTGCCATGGAGTCCTTCTTTAATCCTTCTCTTATCCTATCGGGTAAGCTCGTTCTCAATTGGCTTATACTAGCCAACTCCTCTAACTTTAAGGAAGCAAGCTCAGCCTTTCTACTCAAACCATCAGCCACTTGGTTGATTCTCCCCGGCTGATACTCTAATACCATATCGAACTCGGCCAAGAAGTCTTGCCAACGTGCTTGTTTGGGGCTGAGCTTCTTCTGGGACTGAAAGTAGCTTGTGGCAACATTGTCGGTCTTGACCACAAACTTTGAGCCCAATAGGTAGTGACGCCAAGTGCGGAGACAATGTACCACTACAGTCATCTCCTTCTCCTGCACTGTGTAATGTCGCTCGGTCTCATTTAACTTATGGCTCTCGTAAGCTATGGGATGACCATCTTGCATTAACACTCCACCTATCACAAAGCCAGATGCATCGGTCTGAACTTCGAATGGCTTTGTATGGTCAGGAAGGGCCATGACAGGTTCTTCAATTACCACTTGCTTCAAGTCATCAAACGCCCTCTGACACCCGACCGTCCATCTCCACTCATGTTTTTTCTTTAACAAGTCTGTAAGTGGGGCTGCTCTCCCAAAGTATGACTTGATGAACCTTTGATAGTAGTTTACGAGGCCCAAGAGTGATCTCAACTCAGCTACATTAGTGGGTTCCTCCCACTCCGTTATAGCCCGCACCTTCCCTTGGTCCATTCTCAATTTTCCATCCCCAATCCAATGTCCAAGGAAGCACACCTCAGGTTGTGCAAAACTGCACTTCTCCCCTTTTACATACAAGGTGTTTTCCCTTAGGACTTGAAAGACTGTCCTTAGATGAACAATGTGTTCTTCCAGTGTCTTATTGTAGATCACAATGTCATTTAAGTATACTATAACAAATTGATCCAAGTAGGGATGAAAGATCTTGTTCATTAAGGTACAGAAGGTGGCAGGTGCATTGGTTAAACTGAAAGACATGACTAGAAACTCAAAGGCTCCATACCTCGTCACGTATGTCGTTTTAGGTTCATCCCCTTCTGCTATACGCACCTAATAGTAGCCTGATCTCAAGCCCAGCTTTGTGAAATATTTGGCTCCACCTAGTTGATCAAACAAATCACCCACCAATGGAAATGGATATTTATTCTTGATGGTCACCTTGTTTAGTGCTTTGTAGTCAATGCATAGACGTAGGCTCCCATCGTGCTTCTTTTGAAACAACACTGGGGCTCCATAAGGTGCTTTAGAAGGTCTAATGTACCCTGCATCTAGCAACTCCTTTAGTTGTCTCCGCAGTTTCTTAAGCTCTGGCTGTGACATATGATAGGGTACCATGGCCGTCGGTTTGGCACCAGGGACCAACTCGATCTCGTGGTCTACCTCTCTTCGTGGAGGTAGCTTCTTAGGCAACTCATTAGGCATTATGTCCTTGTACTCATTAAGGACTGCTTCAATCTCTGGTGGTTGGGCCTTCTTGGGTCCCATATCCTCTTCCTCTCTCAACAATGCCACATAGGTGATTTCTCCTTTCTTGAGACCCTTAGTTAGTTAGAGGGCAAAGATGAATTCTACGCTCCTCCCCTGTTTCTCATGTACAACAGGTACCATGCAAGGGACGTCCTTGTCTAGGACACATACAGCTTGAAACGATGGCATAGGGATTGCTATAGTAGCACTTCAAAAATCCATCCCAAGAACCACCTTGAAGTCATCTATGGGTGCTACGTAGAAACTCGTAAGACCCCTCCATGTGCCCACACGAAGATCTACATCTTTTGCTACTCCAAGTGTGGGTTGGGCTTTAGAGTTCACTGCCTTCATTCGGCTTGAATCCTTCACAATGTTAAGGTCCAACCTTTTAGCTTCGTCGCTCGCGATAAACTTATGGGTTGCCCCCGTATCAACTAATGCTCGTGTGTCTTTCTCATTGAGTTTGACATCTACGAACATTAATTCTCTTTGGTGGGGCTTTGGATTCATATTCTCACTACCCTTCAAGGCATTAAGTAATCTCATGGTACCCATACGAGGCTCAGACGTACCTTCGTCAACTTTAACTGCATTCAGGGCCTTCTTTTGTGGACAATCTCGTACCCAATGATCACCATCACATAAGAAGCAACATGTTTTCTTGGGCTCCTCTTTACCTTTGCTTGGCTTCCCGAAGCTTTTGAAGCTATATTTCTTCTCTCCCTCACCTTTGCCTTTATTGTAGCTCTTAGTTTGTTTGGACTTTGAATAGTCACTAGTCTTGTCGCTAAACTCCACAAGGCGTTCAGCTGCTGCAAGTGCAGAGGCCAAATCCTTGACTCCTTGTCGTGTCAGCTCCTGTTCTGCCCACTTCTGAAGTCCATCCTTGAAGAAGAAGAGTCGATCATTCTCCGACATGTCGGTGATGTCTAGCATCAAGGTTGTGAATTACTTCACGTAGTCCCTTATCGAGCCTGTGTGCCTCAACCGCTTTAAGCTTTTACGAGCGAGGTACTCCACATTCTCAAGTAGGAATTGATGTTTCAACTCTTTTTTCAATTCCTCCCATGTTGAGATAGTGCATAGCCCTTTCTCAATATCTATGTATCTTCGTCACCACCACAACATAGCATCATCAGTGAGGTACATGACATTTGTGCTTACCTTTTCGTCCTCATCCTCCATCTTGGAAGCCTTGAAGTATTGCTCCATTTGCCAAATGAAGTTCTCTAAAACTTTGGCATCCCTTGTCTCATTGAAGGGTTTAGGTTCAGGGATCCGAAGTTTAGGGATCTCCCTTTGGCTAGGCCCTCCATTGGCCACGGCTCTCTCCAGCACGGTGATCTTGGCCTTCAAGTCTTCAATGACAACTCTCAAGTTATCAATCTTTTCTCTAAGTGAATCCACCACTCCGGCAAAATCTTCTTTGACCCCGTCTAATGCTATCTTCATTGCACCCTCAAGCGTCTCGACCGAATCAAAGCATTCGGTTATCTTCTTGTCTCCATTGGCCATAGTAGCCTCCAACCGATCTAGGCGTGCCTCCAAAGTTGCACCTTCATCGGACAATACCCTGCTGATGCCAGGTCTCGCCATAGCTCCCCTCTCGAACTTGGTCTGATACCACTTGTCACGGACTTCTTCTTTGAAGAAGCTAACTCGCCCGTGCGGCACTCGTGCAACCCTCCTATTCGTCACACAAGTCTGTCTACTCACTTAAGACTCCCTTGTTGCTAAGACTCTCAAGTCTGGCTAGCACACAAAAAGAGAGAGAGAACAAGAGACACTTTTAGAAAGGAAACTTGGAATGCTTTGAGAATGCTCAACTCTTGTTATCTCAAATGAAAGTGGTCAACCCCTATTTATTCTTGGAGGCCTTACAAATCAATGGCTAGGATTTGTACATGTGTTATTAATCCAATAGTATAAAGAATTGTCTAGAACTATCTCTAGAACTTTCTAGATGCTTCTCTACTACTCTCTAACTATCTAATCTCCTTTCTAGAGTCTTCTTCATTTCTATGCAAATGTGGAAGACTCTAGTAAGTAGGACCTTCTAGTATGTAGGTATTGGGCTTTATAGTGGGCTGGCCTAATGGAATAATTTCTCTGTTTAAAGTGGAGTAAGCCCACAAGTTTGTGACAAGGTGTTCCCTCAATAAAACCATTTATCCCTAATATATTTCTTATTTTATTTCCTTGATTATCTCTTTTCCTTATCTCTCCATCCAACCCAACAAGATAGGTATGTTTTGTGTCCCAATCAACACCTAGCCCACTGCTGGTAAGGAATGGTAGTCATTAGGTTTTCATTTTTATTTTCTTTTACATTATCGGCATTTTCCTCATTTAACATTTATTTCCTTTGTTCAACATTCATGGGTCATTCAGAAACATAGCATTGCATTATATTTTCATATAACAATCCATATAACATTATGCATAACACTTCATTGGATAAGATATGCAGTCGATAAAACGGTGGTTAAGCCGAAGTTCGACTCACCTATAGCTCCACCTGGAACGGGATCTTCTTGAGGTTTCTCATTTCTGGTCTTCTTAAAAGATCACCTATGTTAACATAAATCAATAAATCAGATTTTCATTTTCATTTACATTTACTCTTATCAGCCCCGACGGCCAAGTTCCCAGATTGGGCTGTCACAGACTCACAGTCAACATCGCTCGCATCAATTATGAGAGAGAGAGAGAGAGAGAGAGAGAGAGAGAGGGGGAGGCTTTTGTATTACAGAGCAATCTATTTCAACCTATCACAGACGGTATCCAGAGCACAGAATACAAGTATGAAATTCTTCAGATTTAATCAACTCAATATATAATATTATTCATAAGAAACCCACTCGAGTCCCACAACTGCGAAACCCTATGCTATTGTACAAAATACAAATGACCACTCCAGGGGAGAACTATATTATACAGTGATCAGGAAAATGAGAAAGAATGAGCTTACCACTACAGCGAATCAACCGAGACCCCAATCCTCTTAATTCAGTAAGCCTTACCCCAACTGCTTGGGATCAGCCATGCCACTCGTGTTCCATCTGTACACAATATCTAAGGAAAACATACGTGTAACAACTGCACATGCCTCGACTCAGGATTTAACCTTGGATCTCACAGATTGCTAGCCAAATTCTATACCACCGAAGGGAGCAGGGATTTGCTTCAAACAAGGCTCCCAGGAACATAATCTTCCAACTTGGCATAAAAGTAGACAAAACAAGTGGCAAGCACAATAAAAAAATGCCGGTGCAAATCATCCTGCGGTAAGTGCTTGAAGCTTAATCATAAAAGCTCCTTATCATAGAATGCCATTTGAAGTTGCTTAACACGATTGAGCCAAGCAGCCACATTTTGCCCATCAACTGTTACCCAGTCAACAACGGTAGCAGCTGGCTGCTCCCACCACTCATCAACCTGCATGATGTCCTCACAGAAATATGTTAGAATCTATAGATTCACTTCTTTTGATGTTAATAATTTTCAAAATTGACCAAAGGGAAATAAATGGTTTACAAGATTACCATACAAAAAAATTTTGATTCTGAATGTTGTCCTACCCACCAGATTAATAAGTGGAGCAGTGAAGGACAAACATGTAATAGCTTACAAGACAATTCATGACATTAGAACTAAAAAAAAATAACATTTTTCAATGTGTTAATTCATGAGCCACATATAAAGTTGGAAAGAGGTTCTCTGAACTGAAGACCAGAGAAATCAAGGGTTGCAGAGACAGGAGGAGGCATTACGGGGAATTCGTAAATAGGGGGGTATTTGTCAATTGATTGACTCCCAACCACGTTAAGCAGCAGAGCAGAAAAACTTTTTCCTATAAAGTTTTATCTACTTTGAAATGCCCAATAACCTCTAGGCAACTTCTCACGCAGCCAACATACAGATGGCATTTATATGGAATTGTTCAATCAACTATTTGACAAGTTTTTTGTGTGTGTGTGTGGTGGTGGGGTGGTGGTGGGGGGGCAGGAAATTTTTACATGGTATTTGATCATGTCTGTTTTTCAGGGTTGTTATTTTCCAGGAGCAATGTTACTTACCAAACCCCTCACACGTTTGCAATCTTCTAGGCATTTCTGAGCATTTACAACAGCTGTCTTAAGTTCAGGCAGCCATTTCTCCATGATGGTCTTATCTTGCTCAGCAGCCAAACTCAAACAATAACTCGTTGTCCTGCATGGTTATTGAAAACAAGACCATTTATTCCCTGTGAACCAAAAACCCACAGATAAATATATATGACTTACCTAGCTAAGAAATAGTTGATCAAGCAATGAATCATCTAGCAAAGAAATAGTTGATCAAGCAATCTTTCCCTTGGCAGTCCATATGGGGTTGGCCACTTACAGAAAATTTTCAGTCCAAAAGCACTTTTTCATGAAGCAGTATAAAGCCCCTTTAAAAAAAAAAAAAAAAAATTAAGTGATCAAGGAAATTTTCCCTTGGCAGTCTAAATGGTGTTGCCCACTTCATCTGGTACTCTTTCTTTTCTTTTCTCTCTCTCTCTCTCTCTCTCTCTCTCCCCCCTCCCCCCCCACCTTATTTTTGTTTGTAGGGGGGGGGTGAGGGCAATATTACAAAAAAAATTCCTACACATTGTTAACCATCTGGCTGAGTTGATCAGCGAAATTTTAACATGTGATCTACAAGATTCCCTATCTAATGGAGTAATCCATCCAAATCTTCCCTCAACATGGCCGAAACTGGAGAGATCGCCTACAGGAAAATAAAAATCAAGACGACCTACTTAGCCAAACAATGTGAAATTCCTTTGCCTAATTCATGAGCAGGAATTTCCGATGTTTAAATGGAAACTCCTTTACAGTTGAAAAGTATTAGGTGGTCAAGGAATTTTTCACTTGGCAGTCTAAATGGGGGGGCGCTAGTGCGCGCTGTAGTTTTTCCGCTGGGTGGGACCGAGAGAAAGAAAGGACGGGGGGCGACCATGCATGGCACTTCTCGACCGTTCTTCGAGGGAGGCCGACATTACAACAGAATATTCTAAAATGGCCTTATAGTTGAGTTGGTCGAGCAAACTTAACATGTGGTGAATCTAGAGCATTCCCTATCTAACGGACCATTCAAATTGACCACTTCTCCCCCTCAATGAGGCTGAAATTGGAGAGGTCACCTTGATCACTTGGGAAACCGAAATAATGTTTAAGTGAAAGTTCTTTGCCTCATTCATGAACAGCGATAACCGCCACCAATGGCAACATTAACAGAAACATGTGAATTTCAACTTTGCATATGAAATGTCTTTTGGGATATTGCACGGCTGTGACGTACAGCATCAGTTAAGAACTAACACCAAGCCAGAGCTTTGCATTACCTTTTATATTCTTGTTGCACCCGATATGCATGGTTTAACAATGTATGACCACTTTCAACAAGATCGCTGCGTATATGAACTAAATTAATTGCCTTGGATAATTCCTCCAGCACACTAGCCTCAGAACCCCGGAGCTTCAAACAAAATTCCAGGGACTCCAAAACTGAAGCTAATCCAGCATCAGAACCTTCCAAACCTAATAGTTACACAAAATATTAATTGACCCAACAAGCAGGTGTTCAAATTTAAAGAAAACAAAAAAGAAGGTTATAAAACAGAATATCCAAGGCTATTCTAATAGTCCTCAACAAATACAGTACCCAAGATTATTATAATAGTCCTGAACATATTAAACAAAATGTAAAAGATCTACAATAGAATTCATAGATCAACAGGTCATACAGGTCTGAAAGATTTCTAATACCTGGGATACAACATGTTCCATTAAATACGCATACAAAGAAACACAAAATAATGATTTATTATAAATTAAATAACTTTGTAACAAAAATATATTATTTAACTTAGGCTCTCTTTGGTATGTATTATAGAATTAATTATATGAGACATTATGACATATGTAGTTATTTGGTATGATTTATGGTAGTTACTTATATTTAAAATAAATTGATATAATCTAAATTTACAAATAAGTTAGAAGGTGTTTATCATTATTGTGATAATCTATTATTAATTCTTTATGTATAGTGGAATTAGCGGTTATTATTTATGACTCATAATTTATTCTCATAAATGATTTGTCATAAATAAATCATAAACATAACTATAAACTACACCAAAGAAAGCCTTAATAACTTAACTTTATCCCACTTACATGGGGCCTTTGGCTCAAGTAGTTTAGAATGAATACATAATATAATACTATGATATTAAAGGAATATAAGAACCCTATATTAATAGAAGGGTAGTTATTCATGTCACAATAGAATGTGATGTTTACAAAAATCACAAGACAAATTGGACTATTCAACAAGCATGGACATACATGCTATGTATGCCAATACAAAGGAGGATATTTAATTGACTTAGAGCCTTAAATTTGACATGTGGCTAATCTAGACCATGTTCTCTCTATCCAACGATCGGAATAGACACATCATTTGTCTACACGATAGAATAGATGCCTTGTGATATTTAGAAAAATAACATACCTTTGTGACAATAATAATTTGCCTCAATAAAAATAAAAATAGGCAAAAGACTAGATCCATAGTCATTGCATTTGGCATAACACAATGGCTGCAGTTTCGATCCCTTAATTTATGTTACCATAAATCCTGACCACATATGCTATTCAATCATGGCTTCTTTTTTTTCTTTTTCTTTTTTCTTTTTTCTTTTTTTCTTTTTTTTTTTTTTTTTTTTTGATTGGTAGGACCTAAGGAGAGTTGAACATATGACCTCTTTGATGTGTTAGTCTTTTACCAACTGAGCAACCCCTTGGGGTAACCATGGTTACTTGAAACCAAGAAAATGGTAGACAGCTGGTGAATTGCTATTAAATAACTGGATGCAAGTCCAATGGCCATTATCAATTGGGAAAGAAGCGATGGTTAGGAAAGAAAATATGAACTGTCCCATCGGTATGAAGAGAGACATCCCATTCTTTTATTGTTTTATACTTCACAACATTGAACTTCTTCATCTTCAACTCTGCAACAATGTCCTCTTTCTTCGACTCAACTTCTTTGATTCTATTCCAATTGCAAGCCCCATCAAGTATATGAATTATGAAATGCCATTTGAAACACTACTACCACATGAATCTATCTTCTTTATTGTCAGAATCAGGGCTAAAGCAGAAACTATCTTCCAGTCTGACATTGTTCTTGCATTTGATCTAGTAAGGGTCAAAATCGAGGTAATGCGAATCCAAATCACCTAATAGGAAAACCCAGAATCATAGTGAAGGTTTAGGAACCAGAATTGAGAGAAGATAGATTTTAGTAAATCAAGGGATAGAAATGATTTAGCTAAATATAATTAAGTGGAGGGATTTTCTGGGGGAGCAGTTTTCAAAAGAGGACTTTTGTGGGTATTTAGAAAGGGGAAGGGTATTACGGGAACTTCAAATACAAAGGGGGATAAGGGGCTTTGCACCTTTAGGGTGAGATGCTACAAACCATGCCCCTCCCTAGCTGAGGGCAAGGATTAAAATCTCGAGCCTCGAGGTCGTCTCGACCTTGAGCTAGACCTAGATTTCCGATATCTTGGTCGAGATCTCGGCGAGAACATGCTAAAAAGCCACAAAGGCTAGAAATGAGTGTTTCGAGCCTTAAATGACCATTTTAACGCTTGATACATTAGGGAAACATTATTTTAACTTATATAAACACATTTAAACCATAAAATTGAAAAACTAATCACACATTGTGGTTGTTTGGGTTTACACCCATGTTTGGCAGTGTCACTCTGAAGTTTAGATATAAACTTAGGGTAATATTGGCTATTCCACATAATATTATACTAGTAGAAGATCAAAGAAGACCAAATAAGTCAGTAAAATTATATTTTAGGAGAAGAATAAACATAATAGCACTTAATTAGTTAATTGTCATAGTCAAAAATCCAAAGTAATCAAGTAGAGAATACAATCATAATTCATACATTATGTCGAAACCAGTTGAGAACTGGTCGAAAATGTCAAGAAACTCGAGACCAGTCGAGACTGCTCAAGAATCTCGAGATCTCGTCTCGTACCAAGTGAGTAGTTCAAGAAATTTGAGATCTCATCAAGATTTTAATCTATGGCTAAGGAACAGACCAGCTAAACTTTCTCCTACAATTAATCAGGAAAAATAAAGCATGCACACAAAAGAAATGACTTGCTTGATTGAAGAAGAAGATATGACTTGCAGAGTCTCACTCCATGCATAGGTTAGCTTCCCACTAACCACCAAAACTTCTCAATAGGAACAGTGTCTCACCGCAGCTCTGTTTCTCACATAATACTTAATAGTATAAACTAGTTTCATTCAAAAGTGATTTCAAATGCTTACAAGGCAGCTCATTTTATAGAGGGCTGAGAGAGTTCTAGACCCCATTGTGACTTCTTCCTAGACATAATGACTTGAATATCCCCAAGGACCTACTGTTGGGCATTTGAGTTGGTATTGTTGTCAACACGTCAGTTGGCATTTTCTGGAGCAAGCAAGACAAGCTGCTAAAGAAGTCTTGAGATTGAATGAGCGTGTTTGCATGGCTAGAGTGACTTTGGTCTGCATATACAGTAGGTTTGAGGCTAATTTACAACATGTTGTAGGCATTCTGGGTTGAAACTCACAACATGAGAAATGTGGCACTTTGAATTAGCTTTCCATATGCCACTGGAATCAGTCTCACTCAATCGGATATCAGCATAGGAAGTTATGACTTGATCTTCAAACATGGCACATGTGTCCAGAGATCCTGTTTTTGCATATGACGACTTTAAGGGCATTTCAAGGTAGCTTAATGGCAAATTCTGGAGAAGTGTAAAAAATAAAAGATGTAGATGTTCAAGTCCTCTTTCAGTTGGCTCAAGTCTCAAGTCATTCCGATATCATATGAGGGAGATACAGTTGTTTCTCCAATGGCGACAGAAAGTGGTCAAACCAGTGTGGTCCAACCAAGGATGGAAATGGGACTCATTTTTTACATGTTAAGTTTGGGATTTTGAGAATAAATAAGCAAGGACCTCATTTGTTTTAAGACAGGAAGAGAGGAAAAAGAATGAGTAACTTTCCCACCTCCAAGCACTAGAAGAGCAATCTCCCAATGCTTTGATTCATTCATTGAATGTTTGTGGCTGTTTCTTGAAGCTTTGAATGCAAGATTTGAAAGGGTTTGTTTGAGAAGAGAAGAAGAAGAGGGTTTGTTCGATTGAACCTTCAATACTTCCCAGTGACGACTTGGTCATAATTGAAGCTCCGGTGGTGAACAGGAAGACTTACCATCATCTCCGGCGGTTACCCATTGACATAGATAATCATTTAACAAATCCCCATATATTGTGTTTCATTGTAGGCTTGGCGTTTGTGATATTTCCTGAGTCAATACTCGTAGTCCACAGGATGGGATAGTGGGATTTGTATTGTGTATTGAGCTTTCATTATAAGGCAATCTTATAAGCCCGTTTTAGAATTGTATTGGGGTGTTCAATTGCAGTTAGACACAGTTGGGGTTGAAGCCATTGCTTGTGTTCATCAAGTGTTGAAGCAAGAGTTGCAGCTCATGAATCTAGGCCGTTGTAGTGGTTCATGTTAGAGTTTAGTATTGAGAAATACAAGGCCCCGTTAAGGCATTACTCCATGGACGCAGCCTTCGCACACTGTGGACGTGAACCACGTATATCGTGTGCTGTGTATTTTTTTTTTTTTTTTGGGTAAAGTGCTGTGTGATTTGTTTACTGCTTTGGATAGTTGAGTGTTTTGCTTGCATGATGGATATGATACATCTGGCAGATCTGGCCACAGTCTAGTGATTGTGAGGTGAAGTGTACATACAACTTGTGTTGTGTTTGAGTTGGTTGTGGACTGGCAGTTTAGGTTTCAAGTTGTGGACTGGCAGTTTAGGTTTCAAGTTGTGTGACAAGCGACAAGAATTTCCACTTGTGACTGAGAGATTTGAGGGATTGATTTTGTTACTACCACTTATTCACCCCCTCTCAGTAGCCATTTGGGAACAACACCTACATTGGGACTGTTTTCAAAATAATTAAAGATCTTTACATTTTCAAAATCCCCACTCTCATTGAAATAACTCCACTAGTAACCCTTATGCTTCTTAATTCGTATGGACCACTTATCACCCATATATATGCTTTCAAAATAGGCCCAAAACAAAACAAACTATAAAAAGTCCCAGCCCATGATCCATATAGCCCGTTATGCTACTTATTTAACTCATTAGACTAGCATTTCGGCTTGTTCCGGCATGAATAATTGTGCTGGAACCTATCTACATCATGGAGACATTATTTTCTAACACATTTGTTTAACCAATTGTATCCTCAATCAATGATTAGATTTGAGGAGGCTCCTGACACTCTCTGTACTCAGGGTGCATTTAAGTAACACAGCATGTGGTCTACCCAAGGGATCAAGATGAAGTGGGCACTCCTATGAAATTATTGCTGCAGCTGTAAACCTTAAAAGCCCTCTGTCCTGTCCTCATCACAAACAGACATGAGTGAGAGTTTCAATCTGAAGAGTGAAGATACAACTTTAGTAAACTAGAATGGATTCATTATTCTTGCCAATTTTGAAAAGCCTGCACTTTAGTATTTACAACTTGAATGAGTTCTATTCTTTTTTTTTTTTTTTTTTTTTTTTTTTGGGAGTGAGGGGGACGTAGGGGTCTTCAAAACTGAGTAATTCACTCTGCCAAAACATACAGTACCAACTCACTACATCTAAAGGAAGGTCTGAAATCTCGGATTTTGCACACATTTTGCTTTCTACCGAAACAAAATATTTCAATGGAATTTTGCCCCTATATTTCACCAGCCATTTCGTCATTCTATAGGTCGCTTCTGCGAAATCAAAATATTTTGCCAATTTCAGTGAAATTTAGAACCATGATCTAACCTAAGTAACATACGTTTTTCCCTTAAAACAAGGTGAGTAGTTCCCCATAATTTATGAAGACTACTTCAAATGCAAAAGATATGACTACATCTAAAGACATCACTTCATCACTAATAAGCAAACACCTAAAACAATGCAGAACTCACCAGCATGATGCTGAAGGGCAGCAGAGATGCGGCATATAGATGGGATTGCTGATGGATCACCAGCTCCAGCTCTAGCAGTCAATAAAGCTGCATTTTTTTCTGCAGCAGCAACTGCCTCAGGTGCTGTAGAACCACTAGCACCCATAGACTCCAAGAGGGCCTGATTAAAAAGAACTACTATTAAAATAAATAAATAGATGAATAAAACAACAACCAGGAGTCCAAGGAATCAACTTAGTTATTAATCCCAATACATCTAAAGTAGATTTTGAAGTGTCACAAAGAACTAACTTCTTGAAGTTGATAGAAGTTATTAATTTAGGAAGATGGGAATAAAAAGAAAGCAATGATAAGATATATTTTACAATAGCATAAGGACAAAATAAAATTAATATTTCTTCGTCAAATCCAGTAAGATACTAACCATCGGAATATAGACCTACAAGGATCATTCTCCATGAACCATAAGAAATCCCAGAAAATGATTCAGGATTGGAAAGTCTGTGGTGTACAAGGATAAATATTCCCAAACCATAAGATATCTTAGGATGATGTTCATTGAACTAGGCAATACCTGGTCCACCCTTGACAACCCTAGACAGTTGTACAGTGATTGATCTCCTAAGAGAGACCCACTGGGTGATGGACCTGGTAGTAAAACCCAATTTCAGACCATGCTAATGTCAAGTCCTTCTTCATAGAGTCTGTACGGTGAAAAAAGAAGGGTAGAATAAATTTCCCCTTAAATTAAGAAACATAACAACCCATCTGGAAATCTATGAAAACCTAACTAACTAGATCAACCATAAATGCAATTACAAAATAGTCATGCTATTACCAACCTGTGGAGTTGATGGCAGCATGTAAAGGCTATTGTCAGGACTTTGATAGAAGGCAGAGACTTCCTTTTCAATAAGATCCTTTGCACTGTTTGCCATCTCCACAACAACAGAGCAAGCTGGAATAATGGTGCTTGACGAATACTCCCGTGCAGCTAGTGGCTGCTGATTCCAGAAGGCAGCAACATCCTACAGGGTAAGAGATCAAAGAAGAGATTTCTTTAATTCTAAAAAAAAATATTTACCTTTTCCATTGCCAATAAAAGAATGTGAAAAAAACCAAGAAAATTAGAATACCAGTAAATGTTCTTTCCTGTTCATTTAACATATCCAAAATGTGAATAACCAAGAAAATTAGAATAATATTAAATGTTACTTGCAGTTTCATTAACATATCCACACTAGCAAATCATTTCTGGGAGAAATATGTCATCATGATGCCTTAAACGGAAGCCCCACGAATGCAATTGAACATGAACAGCATTCTTATCTCAGTAGTCCCTACATTTTCAATCAAAGAGGGGAAGAACAATTTACAGAAAAAAAAAAAAAAAAAAAACACATATAACAAGACAAGGTGACGCTTTACAAGTCTGAGCATCCTAGGCGCCATGGAACTTCTAGCTTCTACCCAGCACCCAGTACAAGATAGAAAACTGCTCATTCAGATAGAAATAATAACAAACTTGATTGATCCTCTTGAACTTTGGTGTTTATTTGCAACCCTTGGGTTAGAATACTAGATTAATACTAGATTAGCAAACATATCCACTTAGTAGAGAACTACTACTATCCTGAAACCTACAAGAGCTATAAATGGAACAAAATGATGGTCAATAAGACTGCGTTTGGTAACATTCTTTTGAAGTGTTACTGTTGTTTTTCAGTTCTTTTGGAACAATATTTTGTAAAAGTATCAAAAGCATTTCTGTTATTGTGCCTTCCAAATGCGCTTCTGTATCTTTTTTTTATTCAAAAATATTTCTTAATGTTACCAAACGGGTTTCATTGGTACAAAAGTATATCTTAGAAGCAGAAAAAAAAATATACTTTAAAGCTTTTTAAAGAACAGAAACATTAAGTAGCGTAGCCTAAACCTATAAGGACTTCAAAGGTGGAGAGGCCCAGATAATGGATTGACAGACACATGATACATTTACCAAACAGAATCAGCAAATTAAGCCTGCATGACATGAAGATAAGCGGTGGCTTAATTGTATGGTTTTATTAGAGATAGTATTTTTTAACCTTGACTCTTAATCTTAAACCTGTATGTTATGCCAATGTCCCTATTAACAATTGAGGCTCGCTTCAGTTTCCTCCCCTTGCATGATGTTTTTTATTATTACCACATGGTGTAGTCTAGGATTCTGGTTAGGTTGTCACCAGCTATGGTGCTGTTTAGTATTTCTTTATTTTATTATAAATAAGAGGTATCGATCTCTCTCACTCTTCTCTCTTGGCTTTCTTCCATACAAGCTCTCTCTCGATCTCATTCTCTTCCTTCTCTCCTTCCATCCTCTTGTGCATGAGCTTATTGTGTTGCTATTGTAGCAAGGTTAAATAAAAATAGTCCAAACATGAGATTTCAACGATAGGGGGAAATGCACAAGCATCGTTGAAGATAAATAGGTTCCCAAACGCTACGGTTCACCACGACAAGTTGCTTAACAAATCTAGCAAACCATGACAGAAAATCATTGATGGAAATCCAAATAGACAAGATAATCAGCCAGGTTAGGTGAGTTTTATTAGGAAAGTGCAGGAGTCCCACTAATAGAATTAACAGATTGATAAAGATGTCCCACCGGGAATGTCCAATGTATAACAGTGATTGGCTTGTAGTTTAAAGAAAGAAACCAGAGAGGGGGGGGGGGGGTATCTTACCCTGTTTGCCCTCAGTAGAGCAGTATAGATGGCTTCTAGCTCTGATCTTCGTGCATCAAACTCTTCAATTTTCTTCCACTTCTTCCTTAACGAATCTTCAGCCTCTCTCCATTCAGCACACAATTTATTTAAGCGTTGTACTTCAGATGTCAATGTATTTAAGCTGGCCCTCAATCCAGCTGCCTCCCTCTCCTTGGTCCAAACCTCCAACTGCAAAAGAGAAATGAGAGAGTCATTACGATGGAATCGTTAATAGTTTCTGTAAATCATTAAGACTGGGAATTTAAACGTTCACAAAACCCACAAAACAGGCCACATGAAGACCAGGAAGAGAACATCATAAACTTTAAAGTAAAATTTTTTGTATGTTCCTTTTCCTTCATTGTCATGTTAATATTCATTCCACTATTAATTATTAAATAATATCATAATCTGGTTATGCTAGTTTTGCAACAACTCCGAAATTGCTTGAATCCGAGTTAATATTGAAGGAATTACATTCAGTCAAACCTTGTTCGGAGTACGTAAACGTTGTTTAAAATAGCCCTAGATGAAAATAATTTTTTGGGCATCAAAGCAAGTGATTAATTTTGGTGCATTCTTAGTTTTTAGTGATAGTTTATTATAATAAGATTTATGAAATTTTTAGATTTGAGAAAAAACCTAGCATTTCAAAGTTGAAAATCGCCTCCGTGACCGAAGATATGGCTTTTGTTCTTGAACTGAAAATTTGACTTCTTATCCTTTTGGAATTTTAATTTTTTATTATTTTTATAGAGTTCAAATGGGGGGCCGGGTGTTTACTTATTTATGAATAATATATTAAGTAAATGTTTTCTTAAATGATATTAGGCATAAATAAGTACTGCCTATTTAAAACTGAACATGATTACAGGTCTCAGTATACACTAGCAAACTTGAGTCCACACATAATACTATTTTGAATGTTATTTTTTAAACACTAATATGGAAAATAGGTGTAAAATGATTCAAATATGCTATACAAAAGCAAAACGAACAACATCTGGGCCCCGAAACCTAAGTTTTTAGATGACCCAGGAAAAACCCCAGGTTTCGACTTAAACCAGGTCAAAACCTGTGTCAACTCAGTTTCAATGCTGGTCAAAACCAGCCTCGAAACTAAGACCTCAAACCCTCGGTCGACTTGACAACCTTGTTCCAGGTACATACTTCCTTCCTCCTCCTGCTCCTACCATGATGGCAGTGGATAGTAGCAGGCTGGCAGCCACTGCAATCTTTCCAGTAGTAGTGGCAGCTATTACTGCTTCTCCCCATTTTCTTCTTATTTCTCATTCTCTCTGGTATTTACCATGATGGCAGTGGATAGTAGCAGGCTGGCAGCCACTGCAATCTTTCCAGCAGTAGTGGCAGCTATTACTGCTTCTCCCCATTTTTTTCTTCTTATTTCTCATTCTCTCTGGTATTTCTCCCCATTTTTTCTCTTTTCCTTCTTGTTTCCCATATTTCCTTTCCATTTTCCTCATTTTTTCCCCTTTCTTTCTTTTGCCCATATTTTCTGTCTAGGTGCCTTGAACAATATGGCGACCGGTAACCTAGACATTCAAGAACCGACTGTACGCCTAGGCGACAACTTGAAAACTATGATTCTATTTTGAGTGATTTCTTTGATTGGTTGCCGATTACAAAGTGCTGCAATATTCTGTTCGAGTAGTGTTCAAATTGCTTTCAGTAATTGGCTTTATTTTCTCTGGAATTTTGTTATTTCCTTCTGAATTTCTCAGGTCAATTACTGCAATTCTGAACCTGCTATCAACCGTCGTTATGGTATTAGGACTCTTCAGAAAATCACTGTTTTGTTAACAGAATCAGTTCAGATTCTGCAGATCAGTTTCGTCAGCAGAACAGACCCATCAACAGTAACTCTAGCCGCTTCTGATTTGTTCGACTGAAAATACAGAATTTCTCTCTATTCTGGTTTTGTTACCTGTGTCCGCAATCCTGTTAAGAACCCTTGCTGGATTTTTCTGGCTCAGGTTTAGTTTACAATACTGCTGTGGTCATAGATGTTGGAAAAGAGCTTAACTACAAATGAGAACATATACTCCAAAAGAAAAAATTAATAATAAAATAAAATAGATTAACTATGAAAGGAGAACATTGATCTAGCCAAAGATTCAGTAAAGTAACTATAAATTTTGAACTAATAATCAAGCCGAAAATTCAACAAAAATTTAGAAAATGTGACCATATAACCGGACCAAAAAATGTAACATAGAGCCAGGCAATATGTTAGTGTCACAGAGATGCAAAACCAGGCAAACACTTTATAAAAACTCGAAATGCAGGCACAGACGTACGGTTCATTATTCATTTGCAATACAATTAACTAAATTAAAATGGCAGAAAACTATATAACAGATGTGTGCATATGTAACAAACGCAGAGATATAAAGTGTCAGACATAATAAGCCCAAAATGTTCATATATTATGAGATTAAAAATGGTTGCACACGTGGAATTTACAAATTAAGTAAGCTGATATACATAATTGCATACCTATATGTGCACAGAGACTCATGTGCATGTGCGTAACAGATACACATATGCATACAAACATACACAACAAATTACAATTTAAAGTTTCTTATGTGTGAGAATACAAGATTTCAGGAATCTTTTTCACACAAATTAGAATGCTAAAAGGACTTCCCAGTGCAACTTGGCTGTAATTAGATGATATCAAAGAAAAACTGCTTGTAGCAAATTGTCAACATTGTGTGGTACCTCAAACTGCCTGGGACTTGCCACACTTTGTGATGTGCCTCGAGTAGCAAGTCCATGTGCTAAAGCTGCATCACTGCTTCCATGAAGACGTTTTACAAGCTTTTGACATGAATTCCGAGCCTCTGCAGCTTTGTTGAATGCATCTTCAGTAGCCACAAACTGTTGGACATGCGCTTTCTGTAAGAAAGAAGAAGTACCACGTATTACTCAAAACCCTCTCACAATGATAACTGGAAGAAATTTGCTACAAGCATGATAAGGAAAAGGCAATTTGATCCTTTAGGGAAGAATAAATAACTTAATTCTTAAAATTATAAAAAAATAAAAAAAATAAAAAATAAAGAAAGCTAACAAAACAACATAAGCCAACATAGAATTCAGAAAGCAGCTATAAAAATGAACTGAATATTGCAGCTATGATCAATAAAAAATTCAAATACAAAAAGAAATAGAGAATCAAGGGTGGAGAAGAACCTTTCTAATCCCTAGCAACATAAGAAACCAGAATGGTTGCCATACAAGCAAGCCTAAATAGGATATTTTTGTGCTCTCCAATGAAATTTAAGGCCATAAAGAATTTTCCTCACTCTTAAGTTGACAAAGTTCTGCAAAAGCAGAGATAACCGATTCAAAAGTCTCCGTTGGGTATGGAATGAAGGAAACTGTAGCTTCTGCCCTAGGAAGATTAGGGCCAGTCCATTACAATTGGAGCCATTGTTTAAGGAGGGTGAGACACCCTTAAAACAGGCAGGCTACTTGATCTTCACCCTTGCACTGAAGAGCTTGAAAAATAGTTTCTAACGTCAAAGATTCAAAACATTTAAAATTAGAGTTTTTAACTGATGCAGTAACAAATTCAGAATTCAGTAAGTGATAAATTAGACATGAGAGTGAGAGAGTGAAGAGAGAGAGAGAGAGAGAGAGAGAGAGAGAGAGAGAGAGAGAGAAGCTGAGAGAACATATAGGTGATAACCTCAACCAATGGCTTAGTGGTAGGCCGAAACTCTAGAGATGTGGAAGCCAAAAAAAATCCACTCGACAGTCTAGTAAAAATAAACTCATCTAGAAGCCCCAGCATCTTGAGCCACTTGGAGGCTGCTATTGGAAAACCAACAATTGTGGATCAGCCATGCGCACAATATGGATCTCATCTCAACCCTATAGCCTACCATGTATTGGACTTTTGCTCTTATATTTCAAATTCATAATTTAACTGCTAAAGCCAAGTTTTCAACTAGTTTCAAAGCTTTATGTCTCCATGTGGGAAATCAACTTGGACCGAAACAAGAAACACTGATAGAAGGATGATGTGGTTCGCATGTCCACAGAATTTGAACACCAACACAACTGCCACAAGACACAGATATTTGGCAATAAATATGAGTCTCCTGATAGGCCATCAAGGAAATCCCATCCCCTTATACTATTACAAACTGTACACAAGTTCAAAAAAAAAATAAAACAAATAAGTACAAAATTCAATAAGAAAGTAGTAGGGATTAACAAGTGGGACCCACAAGAGGAACTCTACCAAAGAAAAAACTAAAAGCATAGACATAAATGTATATGAACTGTCACACACACTAGTAGCACCCACAACACCAATTACACGAAAACCTTATGCAAGCACGCATCTCACATCAAAAATCTCTCACACACAACTCAGTACAACACAACAAACCACTTGAACACTCACAGCATTTCACTAAACCTGTATAGAGTCACCACCCCTTTTTATGGGCCGCCTTAACCAGCCCTTGGGGTGGTTTGGTTGCTTTTTATCAAGCCACATGGTGCTTAGGTGTAAATTAAATTAAAATGCAAAGTTACTCATTTAGTTATTGACACATATAAATATATGGATGAGGTAGAGGTGTGGGAAGACAATATTACTATAAATCACTACTAGAGTTGGTGCCAAATCTAGCACTTCCTAGCATCAATGTTAAGAATAACAGTGACACTAGTTGATGAGTCATGGGACCACGTATCCCCACACCATTAGTCCTTTTTTTTATGTGTAATTTGTCAAGCATTAAAGAAAAAAGCTTTGCATGCATAATTAAATGATTACACCAAGTCATTCATGTGACTTGCTAACAATAACCAAACCACCCCAAAAGGCAGATAGGCTCGTCTATACAAAAGGAGGTGACTCCTCCTGCGTGGTTCAAAATCTCGGCGAGATCTTGAGATTCCCGAACTTCTTGAACAGGTTGAGACGAGATCTCACACGAGACGAGATCTCAAGATTCTCAACCAGTTCTCGACCAATCTCGACTAGTCTTGACATTTTCAACCCATTCTCAACATTTTCAACCAGTTTTCGACCATTTCTCGACACTTTTGACCAATTTTCCAACAGTTATCGACTGTCTTGACATAATGTATGAATTATGATTGTATAGTCTTTTGACTATGACAATTAACAAATTAAGTGTTATTATATTTATTCTTCCCCTAAAATATAATTCTAAGAGATCATTTGGTCTTCTTTGATCTTCTACTAATGTAACATTATGTAAAATAACCAATATTACCCTAGGTTTACATCTAAACTTCAAACCGACACTGCCAAACATGGGTGTGAACCCAAACAACTACCATATGTGTTTATGTTTACAATATTATGGTTTAAATGTGTTTATATATGCTAAAATAGGGTTTCCCTGGAGTATTAAGCTTTAAAATGTTCATTTTAGGGTCGAAACACACATTTTAAGTATTCGCGGCTTGTGTACAGTGTCTCGCTGAGATCTCGAAAACCTCGGTTTTCTCAAGAGTCGAGACACCCTTGAGTTTCAAGATTTTGAACCTTGCTCCTCCATACATGAGTTGAGGTACGTGAGAGTGTTGCATGTAGGTAGGCTCATGTAGAATGGGTGCATGTGAGTGTATTATAGCTTGTTTAGCAGCCTATATACATCTTCGTATACCAAAAAAAAATCCATCAGAAAAGAGAAAGCTTAGAATATCCACAATCTACAAAATTTGTCAAGTAAAAGAAACCTGTCTCTCAAGAATCTGACTATGAGTCCCTTTTGTAGGAATTTCATTCCCCAGCTTTCCATGATCATACAATTGGTATTGTAGAGGTGAGTTGGCATCAGGAGAAGAAGCATCTGCCACACCATTGTTCTCAAACTTATATCTGGAACGGAAGATAAGAATCATGGTTAGTTGATGACCCATTACAACGCATATAGACAACAAGTAAACAGAGAACGAAGAGCGAAAAAAAAATCTAGCCAACAAAACAACTACTAATAAAAGGTACAGTATTAGTATAGTTCAGGGTGCGACTATGTGTGCAAGTGGGGGATTGTGGGTGTGACCACAGAGAGAGTACATTGACAATATCATCCAAGACAGTTTTAGAAATAGATGATAGCTATATTGGCTGATATTGGTAAGAAACCTCTTTTTTTCTTGGGGGGCAGGTTGGCAGAAAGGTCTTTTTATTTTTATTTTTTTGGGGGGGGAGGGGGGGAGTTCAGTCATATAAAAATATACAAATAAATTGGAAAGGAATGAGCAATCTGATGATTAAAATAAAAAGGATGAAGATTATGATCTATCCAATCCTACTTCTACTAATACACATCTCTAACTTGTTCCTGCAGGGCGTATAGGATGCCTGGTCAACAAATCGGGAAACTAATATAGTATCCCCCCCATGAATCTTAGTGACACTGATGACTGAACTGACCTTAAGCTGATTCATGCAGATGGTCGTTCCAGCCTACCAAGGCTGTTTCTTTAAGAGGCTTCAAGAAATAACTAGTACAGGAACAATCAATCAAACTGGACAGAAGACTCCTCCTAGTTATTATCATTCTACTGATTAATATTGAGAAAATTCAAAGTGAGGGGAGACAGCAGATATCTCGTTGCTGGAGATCAGAAGCGAGTTCATGTATTTTGTTCAAAAACAAGATTATAATGAGAAAAATAGAAGCTAACAATTTATTAATTTGTTATTTCTAATGTGGACAATGTGAGGGGCTAAAAAAATAACATAGTTGAGTAAACCAATGAAGAATAGCAGGGAATTAAGAAACCTTAAGAGTTCGGCGTCAGCCCTGATGTCAATCCGCTCCATTTCTTTACTAATCAGTGTTTTCAGCCGTGAAGTGTACGTTGTAACTGCCTGAAGCAGTTGAGGAGGATTCTTGAGGCAATTTAAAGCAACAGCCTTAACATCATCAGGAATTTCCCCATCAAAATCGATGCTTAACTTGGCAGCTTCTAAACGAGGATTCAAATGAATGCCACTCCCTTCATAAGCTGGGAAAGAACTATGTATTTTGTCAATCATATGAGCAGCAAGCAATTCACACACCTTCCGGACATCCCTTTCTCGAGTAGTTTCAATGAGAATGACATCGTCCAAAGATTTATCCCCCTTAACAGTGGAGTACACAGCCTCTTTATCACTTTTCACATGGAAATCGTCAGCTGCATCAGCAACAGAATTAACACTAGACCTCTGAGCATCTCTAGCTTGATTAACGTAGTATTGAAGACGTTTCTGATACTCTGCAAATATTCTAGTAGCTTCATCACACTGTTGATCATAAGCCTCCAACATTACTTGTTTGTGCCTGCCCATCAGAAATTATGTATATCAAAGAACAAGTTCTTTAATTCCTTCTTTACACAGAAAATTAAAATACAACTGCAAGCTCTAATCCGTTCCTTCCCATAAGGGCATAAAGCATACTAGCTTAATAGTGTGAGTATACTGTATTCGTGGAATTATAGCATTAGTAATTTAGGCTTAAATAAAGTCTTCAGCTTAAGAATGAAACACTGTCCTCCGCGAACCAGAAAGAGAAGTAATGAAAAATACAAGAACAGATAATAAATCGATGGTTTCCAAGAAGCTAACCTGGAATTAGACCTCTCATCAAGCATCCGTTTGCGGTCAGCTTCCTCCCTAGAGACCTCCAGCATTCGCGCCCTCAAGTCCTTGCGCTGCCTCTTAACAATATGCCTCAATCTCTCCACCTCTTTCTCTGCCGATTCCCTCTCTCGCAATGCAATGTCCCTGCTCTCCGAAGAACCATCCGAACCCAACCCTCTATCAAACCCTAACTTCACCTTCTCCTTCTCCTTCCTTCTATCCCTACCCCTCCCTTCCTCATTCGGCTTCGCCGAATCCACGAAACCACCATCGTTGCTGCCGTGAACAAGTATATTCCGCCGAATCCTCTCTACTGTCTTCTCCGATTTAACTCTCTGCAACAAGAAATTCCACACAGGGACCATATTGCCACGGTAAATCTTCCGGACAGTATCGACGGAGGGCAACATTGCCTTGTTGGAAGAGTAGTATGGACCTTGAGGGCAATACCCCATTTCCGACTGAAGCCACTCCAAGATGGCCTCAGGTTGCGCAGCTGAACTCCCTGCGCTCTGCATTTCTGTAACAATGACGAAATTGGAATTGCAAAGTCAAAGTGTTCTAATTATAAGAATGTGTAGAGGCCCTAGATTGCAGATCTGAAGTTTAGGAATAAATAGAACGAACATCTCGGAGTCGAAGATTAGTGAGAGAATCGCTGTTTTCTTTTGGAAGGATGAGATGGGAAGGACGGTAGTTGCAGGATCAGAAGATTTGCCGTTGTTGACGCTGCCGCCGGCGCTGGATACACTCGAAATGACTACCCACTACACTCTTTTTTTTTTTAGTTTTTCCCTCTTCGTGCAACAGCCGCATAGTTTCTCTACGGTAAAATATATTGTAAATTGTGGAAGTGGTGGGGTCGGTGTTAAAGGTTCAAACCGGAGGTCCCGCTGTTCCCGCCTTTTTCATTTATATAAACGGCAACTTGTCCTACAAAAGAACCCCACAAATGGACCACTGGGCTATGAACAACCCATGCCAAGTTCCTGATCCACTTTGGGACTGTGCTTTTCCATTGTAGGGCCTTTTTTTTTATTTTTTTCAAGAAATCCATTTTATTGAGAGGAAAAAATAAATAAATACAAAAATTAAAATCCTCGGAGCAAGACCCCATCTTCCGCATTGCCATGAGCAGGGCCTAAACGAGAGAACAAATTTAGTGAAATCTATATCTCGATCGGTGGGAGGCATCCCATACAACCTCCCTAGTAACAAAATCTGGGTATTCTTGTTACACATACGACCTCCTATCCAATGTCATTTTCTTTGCCATACAATCTGCAACTGTGTTCAATTCTCGAAAACATTGTGTGAACTTAATCTCCTTTTTTGCATCAACTTCTGTCTTCCTGCAAGCCAGAGTTGTTTACCAAACCATGGTGCAGAATTGGAACTCAACCTAGAGATCATTGATATAGAGTCTCTCTCTAACCAAAGCTTACTGAAGCCCATTTTTAAAGCTTCATGAATCCCTCGAATAACCCCATAAAACTTTGCTTTGTAGCTTGTCTCCACCCCTAAGAAATCCACAAGCACCATCAGCACATTACTTGAACTATTGCGAATCACACCTACCGATGATGCCATTCCAGGATTGCCGAGACTACATTTATGAACATTAATCTTGCACCACCCTGCCATTGGTGGGTTCCAAAATAACTCAGTGATGGTTGACTGACCCCCTGGTATTGTCACAATGTTAAGAGCCAAAGCAATGCACAGATCCTCCATTGATCTAACAATACACGGTATGGGCTGTGACAAATCCCGACAAACTCTTGATACCAAAGCCGAAGCACGACCACAATCTGGTGCACATTATCGTAACAACATTGGTTGCGAGTTCTCCAAATAATTGACATACAAACAACCAGCAAACCTCTCCAAAGTAGTTTTAATGGGACCACTCCATTATAGGGCCTTATGTAGAGGTGGGAACATGCTTCTAAATCCAATATCGGATATGTTGCCGGTCATATTTAAAACTGTTATGGGGGTTATATCCGGCCATTGATAGGATGACACGTGGTGTTATCAAGTGAACATTTCCTTAATCACACCAAGGGCGAGAACATAAAAGGAAAGGTCGGGATTTGTACAAGAGAATCCCATGATCCAAGCCGAGCCTAAGACTCAGCAAGCTGTCAAGAAGCGGACAACCAGTCCACTGAAGGAAGGTCCAACCTCAACAAAGAAGGTCCATGTCATCCTAAGATCCGAGGGTTGGCCTTGAAGGGTAAACATAGAGAATGGATCTAGCGATCCACAATTGGCATATGGGCAAAAGAATCCAACTGGCCTCTTGTACGAGGAGAGATTTATGCCTTCCTAGCCGATCTCCTACCTTAATGAGTAGCCTCTACCCAAACTATCTCGATCACTCCAAACCTATAAACCAAGAACAAGCAAAGGTAAATGGATCCACAATTTTATTCTCAAGAACTACCTTGCTGCTTTGCTTAAGACGATTGTCTATTCCCACTAATTGAAAGGAACAACCACACTCAGTGTCTGTTCCATACTGCTTGTTCACGAACTTACTTAGGCATCGAAGTGGTCATAGGGTTATCCAACCAGACCTCCACTTTTGTCGTTCTGTCTACCTGTGTGCAAATTTCAGTGAGCTCGAGACAAACTGATTCGTGCAGCAACAAAAATCAATTCGATCGGTGTACGGATTCAATGGGAAGCTGACATGTGATCCATATCGTATATAATAATATTAAAATAGAATCGATTAAGTCCAAAAAAGATATGAATCAATCAATCCAACAAAGAGCGACACACACGAGCAATCAAAGAGAATTTCATGTTAATTGAAAGAACTTCCTATCTATATGACAAGCTTTTGGAAAGGGCATTTTCATTGTACCAGTCAAGTAATTACACAAGTTAAAAGGGGGGGATACCATCTTCCCCTTTTTCCTGCAGGAACATCCCAGCTGCAAGCACAAGATCATATAGGATGTTGTACATCAAGCCAAGGATAGTCACCATCGCTCTATTAGCTTATAGCGTCACCATCCTTTTTATTGGTTACATTTTCTGCCGGAACCAAAAACTTAGCGGCAATGGCAGTGGCGGGCATGAAAGCCAAAAGAGGAGGGTGGTGGTGGGTACGGCGGTGGAGGAGATGAAGATGAAAGTAAAACTTGAAAATAGTTTTTACTTAAGTTTCAAAGGAGTAAAAATGATATTTTATAATCTCAGGGATAATATTGCCATTGAATTATGATTCGTCTCATCACTTAATGGATTGACATGGTATGTTGAAGCTTATTTTCAAAAGTAAGGGAAGTGGTTGACAATATGAGTCAAGATGGGGGGTGGTTGATTTAAGGGTATACCTTAGAGGGTGTGAGAAATTTTTCCTAAATCTTAATATTCTGCAATGGGCCATCACCACGTCGTAGTCGGAACAGAGACTCCGCAATTCTAAAACCTAAGCGTTCCATGACTTCTGCCTATGAACTTTCCAAGATTTGCTAAAAAAAATCCAAGAGTAAATTACAAGATGGCCCTATTTGTCATTCACCTTTTTTTTTTTTTGGGTAGGAACGATAACTATTCATTAGATCGTGATGTACTCATGGACACACATGTTGTATAGCCATGAAGTGCATTACGGCCAAACTATCAGGCACGACTTAGCAAGGCTTGCAAAGCAAGGGAGTCAGTAATGCGGTTAATCTCCCGTGAAATTATTCTAAAAGAACATGATACAAAGTAGTGAGATAGAGAACGAATATCTTTTCCTTTCTTTTTTTGGATAAGTAAATAAAAAGCAAAAATCATGTACAAGTGATAACATCTAAAGGTGGCACCTAATCCAAATGTTGAACAAAAGAGATAAGAGACTTGTAATCACTCTCCACAATTAAATGATCAATGCAATCCCCTATCGCTTGTAATATTCCAGTTCTCATAGCCAAACACTCTTCTTGTAGGGCTGAATTGAACTTCATAGGATTTGAAGCTACAAACACTTGTGAACTAGAAGAGTTATAAAGAATATAGCCCATACCCCCTTTGAAGTTCTAAACTCCGACTGTAAAAAAGATGCATCGGAATTTAAAGTAATGGTACCAACAGGTGGTGGTTTCCAACCAATAGCAGGATCTAAATAAAAATTTGTAATTTGTAAGTCATTAGCCAAGGATTCTGTTTGGCCCAAAAACTCTATGTATGCTCTTTGGGCTAATGCTACTTCAGAAAGTAACCAAATTGGGCAATTGAAGGTAAAGTCATTCCAACATTTCCAAAGGAACTAGCATAGGAATGAACTATGACACAACGTCGCACGACTTGTAAGTTTACCTTCCCCAAAGATGTTGGTCCAACTTATGATCCAATCTATAAGGGAAGGTGAAGAAGTTCTCTGGGCGTAAAAGATTAGTTATTACTTATTTTGTAACCACCTTGGTTACAAACAAATTTTCCCATTATAAGAAGGGGAGAGGTTCTTTGGGCGTAGGGATGAACGAAGGAGGAATAATTGTGAAAATTCATATACAGACCAAATTTGCCTGCTTTTTAAGATGGATGACTCGAGAGTCTAGACCATGAAATCCCTTAACTAATTAACCGATCAGAAAAAAAAATTTATCTTAAAAGAATGACATTTCATGTAATGGCATAATAGTTTTTATTTATTTTTTAGGCACCCTGTCACACCCCGATTTTGACTGAACCAGAAGTGTGAGTGAACCACTACCAACCAACAGTTCACATCAGGATCTTAATAGATCGTGTTGACACACAAACCAATGCACACTTTGTAGGAATTTTAATCCTAATAAACCCATTCCAATCAATCTCATATGGAGAATAAAATACATTAAATAATAACATAATCAAATAGAATATATGGGACATACCTCTTCGTAGAAGATTGATTTTCGCTCTTGTCTTTTAATTGATTCCCAACAGAAATCTTCTACAGTCTCCTCTCCCTTGGGTATGAGTCCATTTGATTTCATGCAGAGAGAGACTACAGGGACCCTGCTACATATTTATAATAACTGCATATCAAATCGATTCCAATCTCATAATGAAATATATGAGTTTACATTTAAAACATGTATGCAATTAATATATCCAACACTCATAAGTATATCAAGAAAATAAATAAATCATTAAACCATAGCAAAATATGTGATCATTATTTTCCCTTCCTAAGAGTCAACCGCACTACACATTTATCCTTTGGGATAAGCATGCACTGGTCCTCTTAGATATCCAGGCAAAATCGTCAAGGAATGATGGCTTCAGAAAATTTCATCACCTTTGAGTGAATGAAAAACCCTCAGCCGTACATCCTTAATAAGTAATTTCTTTTCTTAAGAGTCAACCGCACTAGACACTCATCCTTTGGGACAAACATGCACTGGTTCTCTTAGATATCCAGGCAAAACTGCTAAGGAATAATGGCTTCAGAAAATTTCATCACCTTTCAGTGAATGAAAAACTCTTAACCGAACATCCTTAATAAGTGAGTACATGTAACTTACATAACTGAACAATGCCACCTTTGGATATGCATCATCAGGCTTGACTACTTTGGTATATTAAAATTTTTGAATTTTCAGACATAACTATGTAATAGGTATGCCACTTTGGTGGATTTTACTCAATTACACAGTTATATCTGTAAATTCTAGTATGTAGTCATATGAAATATAATTCAAAATTGAAAACATGAAATTATGTCTCAACAGACCAACATAAACATGCACATTATTCATCTGGTAATTAATCATTTTATCATTAAAAATTACAAAAAAAAAACCTTATAAAATACTCTCAAAACTAGCTTTTAATCAATTACTTTAGATTTGGGATTTTCATAAATGAATTACAGATATACCAAAATGTAAAGTATAATGAAACAAATTCAACGGAACAAATTTCAGGTCAAATGGACCATTCACGCGCTCTCACGCGTCGATTAAAGCCGACACGTGGGATCACTTGCCTGTGATCCAAACAAGGCCTAAGGCCTGAGCCAATTCAGGCTTGGTTCTATATAACCGGTCTGGTCCGATTTAGTCCAACCGGGCCTAGAACTAGTTCAACCAAAATGGTCTATCCAAGTCGGGTCCAGAGCAGGTCGGGTTTTGACCCGATTTGAGTTGGATCAAGTTCTGGTCAGACCGACCCGATTCTTATCCGGGGTGGGTTGACCCGATTCAGGTTGGGTCTAGGTCGACCCGGTTCTTATCCGGGTCGGGTCTAATCCGTGCCTGATTCGGATAGGGCCGAGTCGGATCTAGTCCGATTCGGGTTCTATTAGGTTCAAACTGAACCGACTCAGTCTTGTCTGGATTTTGGATTCGGTCCGGATATTCGGGTGGGTCTCGGTCAACCCTGCCAGCCAATTTTTTTATTTTTTATTTTTAAATAAAATCCATCGAGTAGATCTCACTCGCTTCTTTCGTCGGCGCGTCCGGTGTTCGATGACGACGATTTTTGTATCGCTGTCACTATCTCACGGAGATCTACACACTGATATATTTTTCTTATAATTTTGATAGTCGAAAATTATTCGATTATTTTAAATCTTTTCCTTTTTCACCAAAAATTGATATGGGAACCAAAAAAAAATTTCTCCATGTTTTAATTGATTCAAACATAACGATTCTATACTCAATGATTGTAAATCCATGAGGGATGGCTCTGATACCACTGTAGGAATTTTAATCCTAATAAACTCATTCCAATCAATCCCATATGGAGAATAAAATACATTAAACAATAACATAATCAAATAGAATATATGAGACATACCTCTTCGTAAAAGATTGATTTTCGTCATTGTCTTTTAATTGATTCCCAGCAGAGATCTTCTACAGTCTCCTCTCCCTTGGGTATGGGTCCATTTGATTTCTTGCAGAGAGAGACTACAGCGATCCTGCTACATATTTATAATAACTACATATTAAATCTATTCCAATCCCATAATGTAATAGATTTGATTTATAATTGGTAAGGGATAATCAATCAATCCTTGATTGGATTCCCACCGGTTTATAATTGACAAGCAAAATAATGTTGCCCATAATATTAAAATCAAAAGATTTTACAACTAACCATAATCAGAATATATAATAGCAACGAAAGACTTTAATTAAATGAACTGAGTTCTATTGATAAATAAATAAATTATCTAAATTATCTTTATAAACCAAAACGTAATTAAATACTCTGTTACATCACCTTATAACCAAACTGAAAGAAAGTAAATAATAAAATCTTAGAGGTACACGCAGAAGTGACACTTGCATGATGCATTATACTCATTGTCCCCTGCTTATACATCCAAAGCAGCTATGCCACCGTACACCAGAGTGTCAACAAAACCTTCTACAGTGTAACCTGCATCAACATCTAAAAAATGTGTATACACAAAAGGGTGAGCTTACAACTTAGCTCAGTAAAAAAATCCAAGCAATGCAATAAACAGAAATGCATAGAATAACATTCACATTGAGTCTGATATAACTTGCAAAGTACTATGGTAAGGATAAACTGCCACCACACCTTCCTGAACTAGAGTATGAGTACACCCAATAGTTAAGCTACAATTCACACTAATGTTGTTGCCCCACATCACTTACTTTGGGATTGAGATAGAGCTAGAGTCAGGCGGTCAAGCTACAATCCATACTACTATGTCCTCCCCTCGATATTCTACATCGTACTAATACATACACCCTTATTGACGAGGACTTACAAGTGAGTTCTGTTTCTAACCAATCCCATATGTCATCATAGTATCTAAGGCTCTACCCTAGTTCAGCTCCCTACAAAATAGAGATAAGGCTAGAATCTGACGGTCAGGCAACAATCCACACTACTGCATTTTTCTCCTGATACCTTATTTGTACCAAGCATGCTAAGATAGCGACGATACGAAAATGTGTTAGTGTGAGAAATGATCCAAGACTCCCAGCCCTTCCCATTCCACACAATAACAAAAACATACACATGTCTAACAATCACAACCTAGCATAAATAACATGCATGAATAGTTAATAACATAAATAAAGATGACATGTTAAATGCACACACATCACACAACAGAAACAGATAGAAAGGTTTACTGTATTAATTATTTAGGTTTGGGTCATGTTCCCTTACCTGACGCTTGATGGCAAGTCTTCTTTGAGTCCCAGAGTCTAACCTCGTTGTCCATGCGTCCTAAATTACATTAGGAATTAATTAGAATTAGGTTTGTAGGGTCCAAGTTGGTCGAAACCAAGTTTGGACTGGAAACAATCCAAAGACAACTATCTGGTCGCACGTTTGGGTACAAACTGTCCTACTGGTATGTCCGACCGGACAGTTTCCCCAATCTACCCGAAAGGTACCGGTGGCATGTCCGATTGGACTTATGTGCCACCGAACAGAGTCTGTGTGTCCAAACTGTTTTTCCCTTTCGGTCGATCTTCGACTTGGCTTCCATTAGGGTTTCCCCTAAACCATTCTAGGATTAGCAACGTACTAGGATCAATTTATTTTCCTTTCAAAACCTTACGTTCTTGTAACATAGATCTAGAATTTCCTACTTACAGATCTAGGGTTTTCCAACGAGTTAGGGTTTCGGATCAATACCTAGTCTTTCATGGTATTGATCTTAACCTAATCACATCCTAAACAACAATACAAGTATAGGCACTCACCGTTGGTCTATGAACGATGATACTCTTCTTCCAACGGAGTCTCCCCTGCAGAGATTCCTTGAGCTCCTTTTTCCTCTTCAGATCTCGTTTTTCATCTCTAGGGTTTGTGAGAGTCAAAAGAGGTCTAACTAGGAGTAAGGATGAATATATAAAGAGTGATATCATTTTTGGAGTCTCTCTCACGTATGGAAGGTCTTCAATAACCGAATTTGGAAGGTGAGACCCACTAGGGTTTGTTTCCATTCCGAAACAGCTGACCGGTTGGACATACCAATTGGACTGTTCATGAGACCGGTATGTCTCAGCCAGTTAGACCAGACAACTTGTTATTAAATCCATTTTGACTCCTTTTCGTACCTGGACTTCTGGTTCGTCATCCGTCCGTCTTTTCTGGCACAGTTATGACTGAAAGACCTATCACGATACGAAAACATAGATTAAACCAGGTTCGAGGAGTACGGGTCTTACACACCTAGTTGCTTACTTGCTTGTTTGCTATTGACAATTGACCAATGATCAAACATGTATGATCACATGGATCCATCCATATTTGCCTTACATTTATAGCTAGTTTCATACCGTAAAAATTTGGAGAATAGTTTACCTGTATGAACATGTACCCTCCATGGGATTCCATCATCATCTATATTCTACGGGTCTCATAATCTAAAGGTGGGTCCCACATCTAATGTACGGTGATGAAGTCCCATGGAAAAGTGCACGTATGTGTAGATGAACTGAATTCAAAAATTTGAGGGTCTGTTATTATAAAATCCTCATTCCGGTACATGCATGGGACTAAATTCATTGTTCTTTTGGCTTTTCATGCATTCTCTTAAGTTCAAAGACAGGTTCAAATTGTCTCCTGTTATTGGAGAGATTTCAGCTGTGACCCACCCGATGCATATACCAAACAGTGGACAAACTCAAGTCATTGAATCACAAGTGGAGGAACTGAACAACAGATGACGGTTTTTTGTTTCCCTTCAAACACAGGGGAATGTGAAAGCCAAATCAGAGTCAAATTTATAAACAAATCCAGTCTCTCGGGGGAATCAAAATCAAATAAGGTCCTCGTACATTGTAGGAGGACATGGATTAGTAAGGGGGTGTTTGGTAACACTCCAGAAGTTTGATTCTGACTTCTGGAGCATAAATGGAGTAGAAGCCTGTTTGGTAACCCGATTCGAGCTTTTAGAGAATCCATGAGTGAACCGGCTCTAAATGAGCTCTAGAATCCAATTTTTTAGAGCATCAAATAGATGGTTTTCGACTTCAGAACACAATTTTGGAGTAAAAATCACCCCGCACCACTACTACCACCAACTACCACCACCAATACCACAACCCACCACCCACCACCCACCACCGCCACCACCCTCCACCACCCACTGCCGCCACCACCACCACCACCACCTACCGCCACCACTACCCACCACCACCACCGCCACCACCATCCTCAATCACCACCCACCACTACCAACCATCACCACCACCACCAACCACCGCCACCACCACCCACCGCCACCTACCATCGCCACCACCACCAGCCACCAACCACTGCCACCACCACCTACCACCACCACCAACTATCACTCACCACCACCGCCACCACCACCCCTCGTCGCCACCACCACCAACCACCGCCACCACCATCCACTACCACCCACCGCCACCGCCACCGCCACCATCCTCAATCACCACCCACTGCCACCTACTATCGCCACCACCACCAGCCACCACCCACCACCCACCACCGCCACCACCATCCACTACCACCCACCGCCACCTACCATCGCCACCACCACCCCACCACACCCACCACCACCACCAACCACCCACCACCACCACCACCCACCCACCCACCACCCTTCACCACCACCCACCACCACCCACCCACCGCCACCCTTCACCAACCACCTCCACCCACCACCACCACCATCGCCACTCACCACTGCCGCCACCCCCCACCCCCACTACTACCGGAGTCCATGACTAAATTAGGTTAACAAACATGTTTCTACTCCCTCATACTTTTGAATCCTTTTGAAGTTGGAGTAGAAATTTGAACCAGAAGTAAGAATCACAGAGTTGAAGTTTTAACAAACAGCCCCTAAGAGTTGGGACAATATGAACCTTTGAGATACCCATCTGCTAGTATTAGATTAAAAGGGAGGTCTGGTGTGCTTTTCAATCTGCCGAACTCTTCTATTTTCAACTAGATTAATGAGTTCGATTCAAAATCTAGAGCTTCTTGACTTACTCGTTTCAGAGGTGTATCTGGTTCTAGATTAAAAGGGAGGACTGTTGTGCTTTCCAATCAGCCAAACTCTTTTATTTTCAACCAGAGTAATGAGTTCGATTCAAAATCTAGAGCTTCTTGACTTACTCATTTCAGAGGTGTATCTGGTTCTGGATTAAAAGGGAGGTCTAGTGTGCTTTCCAATCTGCCAAACTCGTCTATTTTCAACCAGATTAATGAGTTCGATTCAGAATCAAGAGTTTCTTGACTTACTCGTTTCAGAGGAGTAAAGAGGCTTTTCATCTGATGGTAGACCCTTGTACGAACCTTCTTCAAAGTCAAGCGAGAGAAGATCATATATACAGAAGATTAATTTGGTCTGTGGCAGCGAATTTGAAGGAGTTTCTTCTTTTGGACCAAATGACCAATGACCAGTACTCTTGGGTTCTTGGGGTGCTTTGTTATCATCTTATATTAGGCTAGAATTTGTATTTGTTCATTTTCCATAGGAGGAGACTTGGGGTCATTTCTTCTGTCTTTCGACTCGACTGACTTGGCTTAATTTTGCCATGGAATATTCATGCTCAAGGTATCGATATCCCTGATCGAAAGATTCATATCGATTTTGGATCTGATTGATACCAATCCGATCCCCCTTTTTTATAGTATTATGTAAGTTATCAGCCACGTGGCAACTTCCTATTGGATCTCTACACAGATCTGATTTGATCCCTGGATTCATAGCTTTGCTTGGAACAACTTAAATCCAACATGTTGTTGATGTATTATTTTAAGCTAAACAAAGTTTGCCAAGTGACAAAATAAGACTGAAAAATTCAAGGCTATCCTTGAAAATTTCTAAGTAGATAGAGAATGCATAGACATACGTGGAAAGTTAAGCCAATATATGATTAACCTCAATTCTTAAATAACCAGGTTAAAGACCAAGGCTGTGATTGCTATCCATTCTTTAATAGAATGCATTCTCAATGCATTTTCATAATGGAGAATGCAATCCTAATATAGGATAAGAATTGGTTAAAGAATGAGGCATTTCTGCTATGAGTTCCAAATTAGCGGTATCAATCGATTGGTTTTTAGTCCGGCCTAATTGGTCACTACAAGTTTAATATTTGCATTGTGATTGGCATTTTAATTAATCAGCCTTCGTTTGCGAGATATGGACACATTTATGTTCAGTCCGGCCAGTCATTGTCCCAACCGGTGTTATGTTAATCGGTCTAATATATCTATTAATTAAGGGTTTCATTGATATAAACCAACCAGGCTATAATCGATTATGTTATTCGATCATATGCCAATCATCCCAATCCTACCAACCGGATCACAATGAAAAAAAGCACAATCCTTGACCCATATTCTAATATAATTGATCATTATTTGTTCTACATTCATAACATAATAACATATTTTAAGTTCTTAATTAAGAGAACATAGCCTAAATGAAGAGGGAGAATGAGGAGGAGAAATGAGAGCCATTAGCCTTTTAGGATATAGGCCTTTAGGGATTTAGCTTAATTTTCATTTAATTTGTCGGTCTCAGTTTCGATCCATAATTGGTTGGTGAAGTTGAACAACCGATGGACTACATTCTTACACCGTGCACGACTGATTAATAATTAGTACGGGCTTAAATCCGACATGTTTAATTACAATGGAGGTTGATCTGAGTTACTGATTCATGGAACACGATGTGGACAAAAAATTGATACCCCTACGCCAAAATCAAATGTAGTTTATCTATCATCATTTATGATAGTTCCCAATTAATTTCTTCCCTTCCCCAACAGAAAGTTTCATTTTAACCATGGATTTGAATAATTGTTGTCAATATATGACCCACCTCCGCCATTCTACACTAATTAGTCCCATATGGAATGTAGTTGACTTTGTGATACCTAACAACCATGTCATGTGACAATTACCTTTTGTTTTATGACTTATCACACATTGTTTCTTTTTCTCTTTTCCTCTTCCTCCTTGCTCTTGAGAGACCCACTTAAATGGTGACCCAGACTTCTGCATGAGACTGTCATGGCAAACAGCTCAAGTTGGCAAAGATTGTTGCAGAGAACAAGACCAAACCATTAAAACCCTTGAAAAACAGGGTCAGGGGACCAGTAATCAATATCCCTCCCTTAGACATAATAGCTAATGACCTACATAACACCATTTTCACTTTTAAGTTTTGATTCAATTATTTTTTATTTACAAACATTACAACAGTAGATCATATCTAAGATCACAGTCTCATATGTTCAACAGTCATCAACGTTGATCAAGCCAAGAGCCAGAAATCTTTGTGGCGTTTAGTAGTAATCAGATACCCTCCAAGCCTTCTGTTCTTCCTTCTCACAGCGATTGCCATGCAAGGGGAGTTCTGAATGCAGTACTCCACAGCACCACCACCACCAACCTTGTGACCTCCCCACATCATCAGCAACCGCCATGTCATCGATCGCTTTTTCTGCCCTAATACCAATAGTGACACACCATGTTTCTTTGCCTCTTGTACTATGATTGGTCCTTTCTCCTTCCCTTCCACTAGGACAACCTCAACTTGCACCTGTAATTAAGCATCATGAACCATTAATATTAAATAACTAATCTAACTCATTTCTTTATTAATGGGTGAGCTGTGGAATGTGTTGACATTGTAACCCTAGATGTTTCAAAACTTAACTAATCCCATGTTGCAATTTAATAAAGCTTACGGGAAAAAGGAAATACAGGCGATGTACTTTCCTCTCACATACCTCTTTTCTCTCTCCTTTAAACGATCGACCACCAGTTCTCCCTGTATTTTCTTCCTCCGATATATATCATTATCTCTTTTCATATCCTAATATTTGCCTATTGGTTTCATTCAAGGAGGCTTTTAATTCTGTGGTTCATGTTTGAAAATATGTTGGTCCTGATGACATGAGAAAATTGAGAGAGAGAGAGAGAGAGAGGTGGAAAATGGGGGAGAAATAAGAACATTCTTTCCATTCTTTTTGGTTGATTTCTGCAATTTTTGGGAATGTGATGATGACTTACCTCAGGGCTTTTCATGTGACACATATTCTTCATAGAGAAAAGAATTTCATAAGCCCTTGAACTTATTGCCCTTTTAGACTCCACCCCTGTAATCAAAATAAGGAATTTCATCCTGATGATATCTTGAAATTAATTTCTCTCAATCCATTACAGAAAGGAAGAAGACCTTACCTAGTTTAGAAGCAGGTTTGCTGGTTACATGAAGAAGAACTATTGTGTCTTGACTCTGTACACTATGAGAGAGAGTCCATTGAACAGCAACCTTAGCTTCAACAGTAGAATCAACAACTATCATGATCTTTCTACCTGGTGAAGGCTTCACAGCATCACCTTCAGTCTTCTCTCCATTGCTTGAAAACACAGGATTCAGATTGTCTCTAATGGAATTAGAAATGGTTCTGGATTGATACTGCGGCGATCGAACTCGAATATGAGTTGTGACCCGATGCAAGCAGAAACTTGCTAACTTTATTCCAGTTCGACCCATCTCCACTGATTGTGGTGGAAGGGGTGAGACAACACCTTTTAAAGATGGGAATGAAGAAGAAGAAGAAGAAGAAGAAGGTGATGAGAAAATGCTTTTAGGCCAACTTCCATATATGCATTCCTCTGACTGGTCGTTATCCCAGCTTTTCTCTTCCTTCTGTTTTTTTTTTTTTTTTTTTTTTTCTCTTTGTCGCTTATGATATTTTTTTTTATAATAATTTTCTAACATTGTGGGTCTCTTTAAACGTGCTTACCATGAATTTTTTGTAGGCCAATTCTAATTCCGTTTAGACTAGTTTTTCAATCATGGGTCTTTAGTCTCAATTTTCTTTTTCCCCTCAGATGAGTAGAAAGATTCCAAACAATGTTATTGTGAAGATTTTTTTCTATAACCTCTCATATAATGCATACTTCTTGTTAGAGTTCTTGCTAATCTTATAGGTCCCATTGAAGACATCGATGATTTCTGCAAACCTATTTGTAACATTATAAAAAGTTTCTCACAATGATATTTCGGGAACCCTCTACTTTTTCTTTTCTTTTTTTTAATAAAAGAAAGAACATAACATATGAAAGGGAGGAGAATATATTGAAATACTATGTCACACAAACATGGGTCATTGATTAATTATTTTGATCTGGTTTAATAATTCATCATTAATCCTGAACTAGAGTTTGGAATAGGATCCTCTCCAACATTGGAGAGAACCTAGAATAGATCTGATGCCAAGATCACCTGGCACCCATATCAATGTATGGGTATGCATGATAAGTGACCCTCGACCATGACCATTAGATGGAGCTCAGGAAAATATCTTCTCACTAATCGAAGCTCCTTTTTTATTATTATTTTAAGGTTGTGGACTAATGCTAATCCCAAGTGGATTTGATCATCAACTCCCCTAACCCAATTGCTGTATTGCCCAATTTGAAGTCAAAACCTCAGTTATCTATTACTTAATCTCTTATTAACAAATTTGTAATGGCAAAAGATTTTGTATATCACTATGTACATTTTCAACCATCAGATGAAAAAATATAATCTTAAAACTATCCCTTCCTTATTAAATATAGGATTGATACCCTAACAGTGTACATACACGGTCTATGTACAAAAATTGTTTCTCTTTGTTATATTGTTATTAAACTAAATGAGAGGGTTACGTTCCCCACACACCGACAGTTTGAGGGTAAAGGGAATCTCCCATCTCATACTAATAACGGTGCCAAAAAAAAATATTCATTAATAATAATAAAAAATGATCAAGATGAGAAAGAGTGTCAGCATAATATTCACAAGTCAGGAATTTAAGAGAGTGGTTTGTGATACAATAAAAACGTACTATTTAATTACTTAAGTATCGGTGATGACCCCAAAAAATGTATTAATTATCTAAGCATGGTAAAACTAATTAATCAGATTAATTTAATTGATTATCGGTGCTACCTAAAATGGTTGGGGTACACATGTAATGAAACCCTTAACTTATGGAAGAAGTGGCGGTAAGATAATAATAAAAAAAAGGGTGATAATGTCAACTTACCTGACATGGGTTTTGTTAGGATACCATAAAGAAGCCATGGATTTATGTTAGCCTGCCAACTGGAAAACAGACGTGAGTGAAGACTAACTTATTCCCAAAAGAAAATCCATTTACACTAAATTCTCCTCATCTCCTGTAATGTGTCAAAGCTCTGTATGGAAAAAGGGGGCTCAACTGTGAACTGTCCGCATTTATTTTGATTTTTCAGAGTATTTGGACGGATGGGTGTTTCTTTCATTGCTTTAAATTCCATTCTCAAATCTCTATCAGCTTTGCTGTTCAGATCTAGAGGACCCCACAGTGTTGTTGAAACTGTTCTTTAGAGGAAGAATTTCTACATTCTAAATTTTAATGGACTAGTACTGATGGAAGACTTATCATATATGGACCAGTAATATTGAAATTTTAAAGAGGCTAGGATTCATAAATGTGTTCACTTCGGAGTTTCAATTTCCATGGGGAGTTTTAAGGAGCTTAGATCATCCAGGGTAAAAAGAGAATCTCAAACCCTAAATGGGTGATCTCATCATTAATTTCAAAGTCTACTAACAAAGGTTTGAGATATCTCTAGAAGCGCATCTTAATGCATGAGGCTTTTGTCACTGTAGAGTCTAGGGAGGAACAGAATCTACATAGCCTTACCCCTGTAATATAGAGAGACTGTTTTCGTTGAGATACTTCTAGAAATTAAATCTTAATCAAGATGCAGAAAAGTAAAACAAAAAAGAAAGAATCAATTATACAATGCAAAGATTAACGTGGGCTGACTAGATTTATTGATTATGTCCGTGGTGAGAGTAGAATTGTTTTACAGCGACTTGTCCTCACACCTCTCCTTACAAAGAATTCCCTCGTTATCAATTTATAGGAAAAAACTTATAGGCATATTTATTAAAATATTCATATAACTTTAAAAAAAAAAATTACCAGATCCCTGGGATTTTCGCTGTTTTGAAATCAATTGGCAATATACAAAACATCCAACTCCCAACAATACACTTTTTGATTCAATCAAAAGGTATGAAAGAATTGTAAAATGTCATACATATGTGGGCTTAAGTAATTACTGGTCCGATTGATTGGTGGGAGTTTGCATTGCTGGTTTAATCGATTTGGTCTAGTTCGTCATAAGTTAGAGATAAACCAATCATTTCCACTGTGGATGGACTAAGTTTTTAAGATAGTATTATAAATACTAAATTCAAAATACTTGCACTTCAAATTGTTATAATTCATTCCCACAAGTTTCTTTAATTCAGGTTCTATTCTCATATGCGGAAGACTGTAATCAAAACTTTTATTAGAATACAATAAAAATCAATCTTCTACGCACATTTATATATAATCTAATATTATATTCTAAGATCAATGTATAAGAAATTAAGATTATCATTAAAACCCGGGATATAAATATTCTAACAAGAGTTTCTCATTTCACAATAATTGACAATGGGTGAAAGAAAACTGTCTCCTTTTACCATTATTATAGAACAGTGCCTTTTTTATTTATGGTCAAATTTTAGAATAGTGATTGATCGAGGGTTTTGTTATTTAGGGTGGGGATGACACTAGTGGATGCTTATTCTCATCCTTTTCACTGGTCGATACAGGAGGCTGATGTAGCTCAAAAAAACGTATGTAGACAACAACCGTACGTTGTTCCTGAAAATGGGAAAACTGCTTTGCAGAAGTCGGCAGGAATGTCCAAACTCGTGAGTTTGCAATTTTTAATGATGGTTGCTTTCTTGTGCTCCATGCGTGCATACCCATGGCCCATGGGTCATGAATGATCTTCATCTCTGTCTATTAGATCTCATTGTTCTTTATTGAAATTAAGGGTGTCAACGGATCAGTCTAGGTCGGTTTCGATCAAAGTTGAATTGATGTTGGATTTTATAAATCCAGTTCAAAACATGTCCATTAAGAGTTCGGGCTAGGGTGGGTTGCGCTGGACACAATAACTAACGGGCTGGTCTGGTGTCGATTTGATATCAGACTGGGTTTATTGAGGTGATTTTAGGTTGGGAACTAACCAATTAATTACAAATAAAAAAGAGGAAATAGATCCATAGGTTCGATACCTTGTTTTGTTATAGAACTTATGCTTGATAGAAATATCAGATCGGATAGAGTCGACAAATGAGGTGGGTTCATTAACGATTCACAGATTCAAAATGCAAAAAAAAAAAAAAACATTCACTCCCCTTCCATATCTTGCCTTCGGTTCAGATCGGGTTTATCGGGCTTATCGGGCCCCTTTTATATGTAAACTATATAGCCTATTTTATTATTTCTATCTATAAAATTAGTATTATTCCTTCCATATGTATGTAATTTAATAAACTATAACAATTAACATAATCTTTTCAACTATAGATTCACATAATCTTCTAGATCATGAAGTGAACTCTAAAAATATAACACAATCTATTAAAATTTAAAATCATTAAAATTAAGAAATTGGATTCGAACGGACCTTACCGGTGTTCGGGTTGGGTTTTATCGGTTTGGGTTAATTCGGGCTTCTTAACGGACCGGTCCGATTTGGTTTCGATTTGGGCTTAAACAGTGTCGGACTTTACAAGCTCAGACCAAAACCTGTCCATTAAGGCTCAGTCCGAACTGGGTTAGGGTTATATCGACCTGGCTCGGTCCGTGCTACTGGGCTGGGCCCAGTTTTGACAAGTATACATTGTTTTTTTTTTTTTTTTTTTTTTTTTTTAGTTTCTTCTTCAAAATTATTCTTAATGGGTTCATAAATTGGACGGCGACCAGACTGATAGACCCAAATACCAGCCTCTTCCTTTTAAGTCAAATATTGTAGTCTTCTTCATTCAATTCTAGGATTTTCCGGTATGAATCCATCCATTAATGGACCTTAGATTGTTGTAACATCCATAATGTCAATGGGAATTTGACATCATGGATCAAGTTTTTCTTCATCCAATGTGAAGAGATTCTCTGTTTTTATTGTGGTAAGGAGAGTGTCAAACCATTCACCGTTGGCTTATCCACCACCATTACCATCGTTGACTAGAATGGTAAGAGATAACCTTCTCTCTCTCAAGAACAACGGCGTTAATTGTGAACCAAAGTCGACATCAATGGACGGTTTTTAATAATTGTGAAACTTAAATTAGTGACGAAATGATGGTATTGTTGTTGCTAGAATTCACATGATGATCTTTTGAGATGGGGATCTATTGTTAAAGACAAGTGGATGGAGAAAGGGAGTCAGGCTCTGAACCCAGAGACCACTTCGATGCAGCAAGCAAGGAGGTCAGTTCAATACTTCGAAAAGTCTGACTCAAGATAGGTGAAATAAGAGCAATATATAAAGTAATAAATGCACAGTAAAAGAACTTGTTGATTTGTGTAATTGAAATCTAATATTTATAGTGGTCGGTGAAGTAGTTTATGCCGGTTTTTCCTTTGATTAAAGAAGAGGGTGTGTCCACGACATGTTACTGGTTTTGGGGGTTTTGTGTAAACCAACATGATATACTCTTATTGGCTTGTATGATCGGAGCTATGGGTTTTGTGAAAACCAATGTGTCATGCTCTTGTTGGTTGTTGCTAGCATGGCGTGCTCTTATTAATTGCTATGGTCGGTCCTATTGGTTTTGCATAAACCAATGTGTCACACTCCTCTTTGTTGTTGTTGCTGATGAATCACACTCCTATTGGTCTATACTATTTGTATTGAATACATATTGGATTCAAATTGTCTCTTGCGAAGGTATCTGTAGGAGATGCGGCAGCATCCAGCCGATGTCCGACATGTGAGTGTTGGCTGAATCCAAGCCGTCCAGCCAACGCTGATGCATAAGCCGACACTTTTCTGCGTTTCACTTTATCAAATGGCTAGACGGTTCGGATTCAACCGACGCCCATGTGTCGAGCATTGGTTGTATGCAGCCGAGTTTTCTGTCGATCCGAGAGACGATTTGAATCCATACATAATCCATGTTTTCTTGTTTGAGGCCAGTTATTCTCTCACGTATGTATACTTTCTACGAAATTTCGTCACGTACATAGGATGTGGGTACGTGGAATGATCTACTGCTTTAATAGATTTTTATTGAAATATTTAGGGTAAATTACACAGACACCCATTCTACTGTAGTGAAATTACACAGAACTACCCTGTTTTTACAAAAGCTACACAGAATATCCCTCTAACAATGCTATCATACAATCTCACTCACGCCGTTACTTTTAACTTAACGGTAAATGGTTAATTTTTTTAAGACAAAAATACCCTTACTAAATGTATTTTTGAAAATGAAAAAGAAAATAAAAAAATCACAAAAAATATATAAAAATGAAATTGAAAAGTTTTGAGGGCAAAAAAATCTTTTTAGCTTTTAAAAAGAATAAACCATTTTAGGTCATTTTACACTTAATAAGGGTATTTTTGTCTTTTTTTTTTTTTTTTTGACTCTCTATCGTTAAGTTGAAAGTAATGGTGTAGGTAAGATTGTATGATAGCATTGTTAGAGAGGTATTCTGTGTAACTTTTGTAAAAATAAGGTAGTTCTATGTAGTTTCACTACAGTAGAAGGGATGTATGTGTAATTTACTCATAATAATGTGAAGTACTTCCTTCCAACATGCCTCGTGGAATAGTTAAAAAAAGTGAAAGAAGTCATCGGACGAATAAACAGTATTTTATTGGGGTTTGTTAGATTATAATCGACTGGGTTACAATTGAAGTTTGTCACCGGTTTTATAATCAATGATTTTAAAGGTTAACTTTAAAAAAAAAATCAAATTATTTCTTTTATCACACCAATTTCAGAAAACGTGCATAAAAAACTTGTATAAGAAAAGGATTGCTATGGGAAAAAATCAGGACAAAAAATCTGTTGTAATTGAATCGGTTACATTTAGACATACCGATTTTAATGTAATTAAAAGTTTTGTTAAATTGACATTGAAGAAGTTTTGGCAAATTCGTGGGAACATAACACATGGATAAATGATAACAGATAATTTGAATGACATGTAAATTAAAAAGTTGATGAAAACTCTAATGGGATTACGATTCATCACATTCTGCTATAGCTTCCACTTGGCAACTCAAATAGCATACAAATCCCGTGACAATGTTGTCTATATAATTTCATCATTTAATCATTTGTTATAATTTAAATAAAATAAAATTCTCATATGCTTTTTTTTTTTTGTGGGTATTCTCATATGCTGTTTAATATTGCTTAAAATTGTTTTCTAAAATTTTACCCAAAAAAAATTGTTTTCTAAAAGGCTAATTCCGTAATTGGGACTGTTTCAGAAACAAAGATGGGTAAAAAAAAAAAAAAAAAAAACTTCATAGATGCTACCAAAACTTATCTATTCCAAAGATTTTTCCCCCTTCCATCAAATGATGACAATAACTAGGGTTTCCAACAAAGGAATTTTCTATGCTACATCAATAGGAATTATGCAGGAAATGATTTTTTCAATGAAAATCCATAGCCAGGGAGGAGAGAGATTGATTGGAAAGAGAGAAAAAAAAAATGAATATGAAAAAGTAGGAAAGAATCCCATCCTGGCATTGTAGGAATTATTTTTCCTATAAACTTTTTACCATAACTAAAACATCAATTTATGTGGTAAAATATCAAAAATTGTTTCTTTGAGTGAAACCTAGGACCATGGTTATAAATTTATGTATTAGACACTATATCAGTCATTCAAAACCAATATGAATCGATTGATCCATCTAATTCAATATTGATACCTTGAACCATGTTTATGACAGAAGGTGAGCCATTAAAGTGCACGGACTCAAGAACATGATTGATCTGAGATCAATCCCCAAATCCCTTAAAATGGTTTAACACTTCAACAATCGACCATTGTTAATTATATTGACGCGGGTCTTACACGAATCAATCTATCTAATCGATCCCTAAAACTATGATTAGTACCTAGGCTCAAACACATATATGAACTCTATAGAAAGAGACCCTCTTCTCATCAAGAATGATGGGATAATATATTTTTAAACCACTTTCATTCCAACACATTCATGACTTAAAAAAGAATAATATCACTTGGATGATCCTAATTATAAAAACAATAGATATGGTTATTGCTATGGCTAAAGCATTTGGATAACATATGAACTCACTTAAAAAAGAAAAAAAATAAAAATTAAAGAAACCTAATCAAGACCCATTCAAAAGATTGATTGTAGTTTTACGACAACAATAAATAAGTCTAGTGGCCCACGGTGGGTAGGGTCTACATAGTCATGTCATGCCATAGTTAATTATAAACTTTTAATACATTCCAGCATATACCAAGAAAAAGAATAAATTAAAGAAGCCTTTCTATCAAAATACCTGAATAGGTTGGTGGAATGTTTGGACCACATCTTTATCATTATATCATTCAACTACTTAAGCACTTCTTAAAAACAATTGATTGCTTGAATGTACATTTGACATTTTTTGACTTTTTTTTTGTGCCAAAGTGGGCCCATCTCAATGTTTGTCTTCCTTCTCTGAACTTACACCAAACGCACTGGCAACCATCGCTGAGCTACTACAAGTGCTTCCAAATTCTTGACCTTAATGGTTTAAAATGCACTAGAAAACATGTCTGGGCCACTTTAAAAACAAGATGTTTAGACTCGATTGTTTAGGCCTCATTGGGCTTGGGCTGAAAAACAGAGCCTGGTTGGCGTGTGGTTTTGTTGACGCTTGGGCAACTTGTAATCCACAGCATGGTTTTAGGTTTTGGGATTAGATCGGCCAATATGACTGATCATTAATTGTTGATGCTGATACAATACTCGATGTCTTTATTTTTTTTAATGCCTTTTAATCTAATATTAGCCGTGTTGCACTCTGTCATTGATTCTATATCGGTTCCATATCAAATTTCAAAGTGATCGATAATAGTTTTTTTTTTTTTTTTTTTTTTTTTTTTTTTTTTCAAGGTAAGTAGATATATGATACTCCTATGGGTAGCTTATACATATAAGGATCCAAATCGTCTCATCCCTGAGATTCGGGAGGCGTGGCGGCGACCCCATTGGATGGTCGTGTAGAGGCCGGATGAATCCGACTCCTCCATTCGAGCCGACAAGCGGAGCCGACAAGAGAGTGTCGGCTCGAACGGAGGGGTCGGATTCATCCGACCCCCACATGGCGACCATCCAGTGGGGTCGCCGCCACGCCTCCCGAATCTCAGGGATGAGATGATTTGAATCCTACATATAATGTCGGATCCAAATCGTCTCCTCCCTGAAATTCGGGAAGAGGGGCGGCGACCCCATTGGATGGTCGCCATGTGGAGTTGAGCCGACAAGCCGAGCCGACAAGAGAGAGTCGACTCGAACGGAGGGGTCGGATTTATCCGACTATCCAGTGGGGTCGCCGTGTCTCCTCCCTGAAGTAGAGGGATGAGACAATTTGAATCCTATAATGTCAATGAAGGTGCAGTTTACTTCAAAGCTACCATGGAATAGATTTCTGATGTTAGTGCAATTTCATATTATCAGCTAAGCGGGTGTCTCATAATAAAATCTTCTTTTTATTTATCGACAAATTTAATTATAACTTCTAGCCCAAAAAATATTCCAATTTGACAACCCTACTTCTTGATAGATTTGGCTCATATCTAGTTTTGCAGTTGGTTCAGCGGTTGGAGTCACTCTACACACAAGTATTGATATTGCGAATATAGTGAATTCCGTTGTTGGATTATGACTGGAGAGACTGTACAACTGGAGACAAGCTCCTTCTCTTTTTGACAAGCAAATAGATACTTATTGGTTTATTAGATGGAAGTAAAATCTATATATCACCTGTGGTGGCTGTAGTTTAGTGGTGAGAATTCCACGTTGTGGCCGTGGAGACCTGGGCTCGAATCCCAGCAGCCACAATTTTTATTTTTATTTTTATTTTATATGCTTCGCCCAAGAGACTGAATAGTGGGGGAAAAACCGACATATATAATTGGTTCCTGATCGGGGATTCGGCACTAATCAGTTTTAATAGGTTTGGTTCACTTCTGGTTCTAGAAAATATATATACATAGTAATGACCAGAATTGACCCATTTAATAATCAGTTCTAATGTTTCCGGTCTAGTTTCTGATTTTGGTCCAAAATTTTCACTCCAATGGAAAAGTGGAACCACCTCGCTTTTTTATTTGGTCCAGACAAAAAAACCACCTGGCTACCTTCGATCGAAAGTCCAAATCCGGGTTGAACTGCTGGATGCTGGTTCCTTTCAAGTTTGACCCTCCAATTCAAAAACCATGACATTCCCCACAGCGGGAATGAGAATTTAGTTCCGAATTTATTAGTGAGAGGCATGAACCATAGAAGTGCTTCATAAAAAGGTAAAATTATGTTTTGGTGAAAAAAATTTGTAATCTTACTTTTTTACCCATTTAGTGTACGGTACATTTTTTTAGCAAATATAAATCTTATCATTTTCCCATGTCTATTAAAAGAATTTAAAATAGATAATATCATAAAGATAAATTATTTTTTAAATTGAAGTTGAAATTTTATGAAGTCAATTCAATTGAGATTTTTTAAGAAAGATTAAAATCGAAATCGATGAATAAAGACACGTTTAAATTTTTATTTGAACGTCAATAAACCTTGGTATCTATTATCTTGGGATGCTATACTGTCAGTTTTAGCAATGGACTTTCGAGCAGTTTAAATTTTACCGAAATGAAAGAGTTGAGACCATTTTGTTCTGTCCTTAATTTAGTTTATCAAAATCATAAAACCAAAAAAAAGAGTAGGGTTTTCTTTAGTGACATATAATCAAATTGTAGGAATAAGTTTCGGATAATTCTTTCTTTTATAGATCCATTTTTTTTTTAACTTATATTCAATTTACTAATCTTTTATAATGGAATGAGTGAAGAGTCAAATGTTTTGGTAATTCCTCATGGGGGGATGGATCAAGATAATTTTGAATTAGGGCCCTGGATTTTTGTTCATCCCTCATCGTAATAATATCTCGAGATTTGCAGCGATAAGAGCCGTATGCGGTGAGAGTCTCATGTACGGTAACGAGGGGCGTTCGCGTCTATACGTGTAGTGTGGTGGTTGGGCCTACCCACCCTATTTGTTCCATGATCTATGGGTCTATTGGAGCTCCCACTTCGATCAATTAGCCACGATTTTGACCGGATACGAAATCACTGGTACTCGATCTAGTGGTATTTTATGGGGATTCTATCTTGGGTATTCATGTAAGGCCAATGATGCCATTATAACATAATACAATAGCATGATTAGGAAACAGAATGTAAGAAAAACAAGATAAAAGGATTGAGAAGAAAATGAATGGATAGAGATCAATTTACTCCAATCCCTTTTTAGCCTTATTCTCCATTCTTAGGAGGAGCTACCCTCGAAGATAGTAAAAATAAGTAAGTCTAACAGTAAGGCTATTTTTAGTATAATTTATATTAATGTTTATGAGTTATTTATAATTAATCATTTATGAAAATAAATTATGAGTCATTAATAATAATAGTTTGATACCATTAAACATAAAGAAGTAATAATAGATTGTCAAAATAATGATTTTAGATTCATGCATAATCCCTGAGATGGTGTGTTTTCTCCCTCACTCTAGTACTCCTCCAAGGTGCCACGTCTGATGTTGTGTCATGAGGTTCCCCTGCCTCTTCAACAGTTGGCGTGGATGCCATATCATTGCCACCATCTTCCAACAGAACCTTGTCCTCAAGGTTCAAGTGAGGATATAATTGACACAGCAGAGGGACATTGACCCATGAGGCCTCTTCCAAGGGAAACACTTCCCACTGGATCAGTGCTTGAGGGATCCATTAACCTTGACGATGCAGGTGGTGATAATTCAGAATGGCAACCGGGATAGGATTAGCCCTGTAATCAAGAGCTTGCATAGGAACTGGAGGGATTGAAGAAGGAGGTTCTCCCATATGCTTTTTCAATTGTGAGATGTGAAAGACTGGATGGATGTGTGCCATTGGGGGTAATTCCAGCTTATGCAACCGGTCCAATTCGAGAGAGAACTTCAAAGGTCCAAAGAAACGACGCCCCAGTTTTGGGTGGTTCTAAAGAGCCACAGAATGCTGGCGATAGGGCTGCAGCTTGACAGATAACCAATCCCCCACTGCATACTGTTTATCTGAGCGATGTTTATCAGCCTGCGATTTCATTTGAGATTGGGAGCGCAGCAGATTCACATGAAGGAGCCGCAATAGTGCATCATGAGAAATCAAATCCTGATCGACTGCCTCAGTGGTAGAAGACCTTGGCATGTAAATGGTAAGGACTGGTAGAGGTCTACCATATAGAGCCTGGAACTGGGTCATTCCAACGGCTGTATGGTATGCCGTATTGTACCAATATTTAGCCCAAGGGAGGTAATAAACCATTGCTTCGGGTTGTCCAAGATGAAACTTTGAAGACACATTTCTAAGCACTTGTTGAGCACTTCAGACTGCCCCTTAGTTTGCGGGTGATAGGCAATGCTCATAGCCAAGGTTGTCCCTTGTAATCGGAATAATTCCTTCCAAAACCGGCTGATGAATAAGGGGTCACGATCGTCGATTATCGAGTGAGGCAAGTCGTGGAGACGAACAATGTTGGCTGTGAATACTAATGCAACCTTGTGACTGGAATACCCTTGGGGTAGTGGACAGAAGTGGGCATTTGTGTGGGGATCCACTACTACCAATATGGCAGTTTTGCCTACAGAAGGGGGAAGGCCTATTATGAAGTCCATTGCTATGTCAGTCCATACCTGAGTTGGAACCGGCAGTAGTTGCAGAAGACCCGTAGGGGAGGCTGTTGAGGACTTGATTTGCTGACAAATAGAACAACGGGCCACATAATCCGTTACACAAGAGCGCAGCTCTTTCCAATATACGTTTGCAGCAATGCAGGCGTAAGTTCGCAAGTAGTCCGCATGTCCCCCTATGGGTAAAGAATGATACTCATGCAAAAAAATCTTACAGAGGGTAGAGGTTGCAGAGAGTACTACTCTGTTATGATAGAATAAAAGACCATCCCTGTAGGTGTGATGTGGCAAAGCTGATGGGTTGGAGATGATGGCATCATGCATAGCCCGCAGTTCTAGAAATAGCACGACTTCCTTGCGTAATTGATCCAGGAATTCTAGTGTTGGACCGCTGAAAGCCAAATGGGTACGATCGATTTGATGCATCTGGGACAGTGAATCAACAATAGTATTTTCGCGTCCAGGTCTATAGATAATATCAAAGGTAAACCCAAGAAGCTCCGATAGCCACCGTTGTTGCTCCGGCGTTTGCACAGTTTGCTCTGTCAATTCCTTCTAACTTCTTTGATCAATTTTGGATGTAGAAGCGATGCCCCAACAAGTAAAGTCGCCAGCACCTTATAGCCTCTGTTATGGCATACATCTCACGCACATAGGTAGATTCTGCCTGCATTCTATGCGACAACTTCTTATTGTAAAATGCCACAAGATGTGAATCCTGTGTTAGCACTGCCCCTATTTCAGTGCCAAAAGCATTTGCTTCAACTATAAATGGTCTATCAAAACATAGAAGTTGGAGAACTGGAGCTGCAGTAATAGCCTGTTGTGGGAGTTTAAAAGCCTTCTGAGTTGGGGAATTCCATCCAAACGACCCTTTTTGCAAAAGATCTGTGAGGGGAGATGCTATGTGAGCATATATCTCCACGAAGCACCGATAGTAACCAGTGAGGCCCAGGAAACCTGGCAACTGCTGAACAGAGGTAGGAACCGGCCACTCCAATATCGCCTTAATTTTTGGGAATTAGACAGGTGCAATTAAAAGAAAATTATAACTCCTTAGGTCACCACTTTTGCGATAACTAAGTTACACAAAAACAACATAAAACAGCTAGCCTTTGTGAGTCTATCATTGAATTCATTTCTAGGAAGCTTGAAGGGTGGTAGTCCAGATTCCAGATTCCTATCCCAAGCTAGTCAGCTGCAACTCATTCTTTGTGTGTTCCAAAGAAGTTATATATTGGTCAGGTATCTTCAGAATCCCTTGTAATATCAGAAGAAAGATTGAGTCTATGATTGCAAGGTTTTTCTAGACCAATCCATCTCTAGACAGAAAAATCCACTATATTTCTTGGGATACCATTAGCAAGCCTAAAGATGAAGAAGGGCTTGGGGTTAAAAAGATCCGAGACATGTATATCTTGGGTATCCTTAAGCAAGGGTGGGCTATTGCAACTAATAAGGATAGCCTGTGGGTTCAATGGGTCTATGTTAGGCATTTGAAGAAAGACACCCTTTGGACAACTTCTGCTAGTAGGAAAAGTTCTTGAGTCAGGAGGTAGCTCATGAAATTTAAGCATCATCTTCTCAACAAAACCTCCTAATGGAATATATTCAACTACAGTCCCCTAAAGTTCCATGAGGTAAAGCAATATGGTTTGATAATCACATTCTCAGGAACTCATTTACAGCTTGGAGATGCATTCAGAATGCAATGCCAACCTCTGACCAACTAGCAAAAGAAGCATTGGAATTAAAAATTCATGTGTGTTTTTGCTGGTCTGGACAAGATTCAAGATATCACATTTTCTTCTCCTGTGAGTACTCTAGTTGGGTATGGAAAACCTTTCGGGGACTTTGCACCTTGTACAGGTTCTGTGAGAAGTTTACCACTGAGGAAGCTATCTGGATCTCCAAAAAAATTCATGGGTGAGGGGAATTTTGGTAATGTCTACAAACCAGTTTTCTGTGCCTCTATCACTCACATAGAGAAAGAGAGGAGTAACTGCATCATCTGCAACAAGTCCAAGCCTAGGAAGTAAGTTGTCAAAGGCATCTAAAGAGAGGTGATGGATAAGTGCAAAACCATCACATTCCCCTTTAGTTCCTCCTCCAAATCTGACAATCTGAAAATCCAGTGGAGCCTGAATTGTCCTCTTACTTAGTTGTTTGGTGGGTTTTATACCATATCGACGGTGATGAAATCCCATAAAGAGTATATGTACATGCAGGTGATCCTTACAAGGAGATGGAGAGTATAATATGATGATGGTGAATTCCACAACACATCAATGGTGATGGGATTTTATGAAGGATACAAGTACATACAAGTGAATTATTGTCAACAAGAAAATATATAAAATGATGGAGTGAATCAAATAGAGATTACAAAAGGAAGGAAGACAAGTGATTGAGAGAATCAATTAGAGATTACACTAGTACAAGGAAAGATGAAAGAGCACAACTGTTGGCCCTGTTATGGATTTCGTGTAAATCTGGAATGCAAATCGTCTTATCTTCATCTTATCTCTCCTTACCATCTTGAAGTCTTGGGCTAATTCAAAATCGATTCGGTTGCACTATCATCGGCAGCAGGTTTGAAATGATGGAAAGAATCAAGGAGACGTTACATTTATACAAAGAAAGATAGGAGACAAGGAGAGCATAGCTGTTATAGATTTCGTGTAAAATGGAATGCAAATCGTCTTATCTTCATTTTATTTCTCCTTGCCATTTCGGATTCTTGAACTCTTTCAAAACCGATTTCGTCCCAGTATCATTTGCTGCAGATTTGTCTCCTTTTATAAAAAGTATTGGAGATCAGTTAGATTACTTTCCTTCTCAGTCTATATCTCCTCCAGGGGTTCGGGAGGAGACTCGACTCCCACCAACTGATGCCTAACGTGGGCGTCAGTTGGATCCGAATCATCCATCCGAGCTGATGCATAAGCCAACACCCTCTGTTGACTCACTTTATCGATTCAGATCCAACCATTGCCCACGTATTGAGCATTAACTGGTGGGAGCCGCATCTCCTCCCAAACCCCTAGGAAGAGATAGGAGGAGGGGATTTGATCCATATACCTCTCTTTCTCGTGCTTTCTTTCAATTTCCATGACAACAAAAACTGATTACAATGCCCAATATAATTGATGGGTTTTGGTTTTGGTTTTGGTTTTTTTTTATTATTAAATATTTTATTTCATTTTTGAAATATTTTAATATTAAAATCATCCAATACTGAATACGATCTCATAAAATGACTGATACGTGAAGTATCGGTTTTCTTACCCAAAAAAAAAAAAAAAAAAGAAGTATCGATTTGTGTATTTTTTTTTTCAGTACTTAAGAGAGAAAATAGTATTACACCCAAAAAAAAAAAAAAAAAAAATAGAGAGAGAAAATAGTAATTACACCTTGGTAGCAAGAACCTTTTTTAAATTTTCCCTTTTAATATGGCCGTGTGAATAAATAATGTAGTGGATTTAAATAATGTATATAATGTTCATTATCTAGATTAATCACATGTCAAATTTTAAAATCTAATTTAATCAAATATCTTTTCATATATTAGCTAATTGACATGCATTCACGTATCAAATTTCAAGGTATAAATTTAATTAAATATCTTCTCATATATTATAATTAATTGACGTACATCTCTATCCACACACACACACGCACATAGACACACAAATATGTTCTTGTATTATTTCAAATCAGCACAAATAAATTTAAAACGGATTAATTACTATTTTTTCTTTATACTCAAACTCTTTTTGTGAAACTTCTTTTGTGATTTTGACCTTCTACATATCTTTCTTCCCTTATAATTAAGAATCCATGAAGTACCCCTGACTTTTCTTCTCCCATTCCCACTCCCACCCTCCCTTACTCTCCTCTCTCTCCTCTCTCCAGCTCTTCACCCGGCCAGCCCTCTACTGGCCTGCACCTCCTTCCCCACCCCATCCATAATAAGAGAATTGAAGAGGACTAGGAGGGTGGAGGGGAGATGCAGAGGGCACGGGAAGTGGACAAAGGGGAGGAGGTAAGGTAGTTTAAGAATTTGAATTATAGGGGAGAAAGAGAAATAAGGTAGTTTAAGAATTTGAATTATAGGGGAGAAAGAGAAATAGAAATTTGCATTTTTAAGAGTATAAGAAAAGGAAATTTTAATAAATAAAAGGTGAATAGTAGCCTAATATGGATATAAAAATTGGGCCCAAATCAAAACTGAACCAGCCTGATTCGGATCTAAGCGAAACTGAACCTTAAAGTTTAAAAATTTTACTTCTTTTCCATTCAATTTCCCTCGCAACCAAACAAAGTCTTAGGTGCTTGTTGCTACATTGAACTAGATAGGTCTTTAGTTCACCGGAAAATCCTGCAAGGATAAGAAGAGACACCGTGTGGTGGTTGGGTTGGATAACCCTCAAATCACTCTGATGCCTAAATTAGTCTGAGTGCGCAAGCATTATGGAACAGACACAAGTGTAGACTGTTACTTTGTCAAAGAGGATTTAGACAATTAACTCTGCAAGAATCTTGAGTGCAAAATTCAGTGTGTTTTTACCTTTGCCAACATAGGATTTATAAGACTGGAGTGATTCGATGTGGTATCCACATGTTAAGGTAAAGAGAGCAGCATTGAGGGCGTGCATCTTCCCCCAAATAGGGGAAACCAATTAGATTGGGCCATATCATGGATCACGAGATCCGTTTCTCCATATCCGTGGTCCGAGATTGTCTCTCAAATCTAGCTGGGATATAGACCTTCCTCTTTGGACCCGGTAAGTATCTTTATGGGATACTCCGAGGATAAGGCTCATAGCTGTCCTGTATCACCGAGCTCGTACTCAGCCTCTTGACATGTGGCATCGTATCATTGGTTATGAGGTATCTCCCCATAACAGTGTTCAAATACAAAAGAGTGATATGATTTAAAATGAAAGAACTAAAAGAACCAGAGACATACCTAAAATTACTCTATAAGAAATGATGTGGAAAAAAGACATGCATAGCTTAAACCTTATGTCAAATGTAATATGGAATAGAGTTGACTGGAAGGTAAGAATCTATGTAACCGACCTCGATTAGATGCAATAAAGCGTTGTTGTTATTGTACATGATAGATCAGAATCGGATGGAATAGAAACCAGACCAAATAGATCCATTATAATGATACAAATTGGTTTAATATTTGAAACTTAACATGTGGGCAAAACGAGGATCAATCTGTTCATAGAATTTTAGTCCCCTTTCTCATTTAGGTAATGTTTCATTTGTTTTGATGTAAAATTTTACGTGTAATATTTTTATATATAAAAAAAATTCAATGTTTATTTCTAAAAGATTGAAAATGTTTTGATGTAACATTTAAGGATGGAAAATGAATTTTGTTTTCCTTTTACCCACTAAGAACAAATTAAAACTTTTTTTTTATGATACTACACATAAAATTTTACATTGAAACAAACGGAGCAGTAGTAGTTGAGTTTTGAGATTTGAACCTCCTAAGGAGTTTGGATCACTTGCATGTATATGTAATCTCTATGGGATTCCATCATTGTTGATGTGGTTTCCACCTCTAGAGTGTGTGACCTACTGAATATGGACGGTGATGGAATCTCAAGAAAGATACAAGTACCAGTAGGTGAACTATTCTCCCTTCGAGTAAAGGTTCCTACCAGGGGCGTGTCTCGACTCCCGACAAAGAGTTTATTTAAAAATTGGGAAAAATAAAAAAATAAAACGCAGTACCGTAAGTTATCTAAATTATTATTATTTTTTATTTTTATAGAAACTCACTGTTAATTAATGGTCGCATTGATTTATTTGGTTGGATGGATTGAAGACAACTTTTACCCAAAAAAACAAAAAGATTGAAGACAACTTAGCAAATTCTTTATTCTAAATTTGTTAATTGGTAATCATTATTTTACAAGGAATCGAACTCTCTAAGCTACTCACCCTGAGTCGCTTTAATACCGCTCGCTCTTAGCTTTTCTCCGCTAAAAATCCGTAGTCAAGAAAGAATCGGAAATCTCGAACCCAGACCGGAAATGTTTTGGGGAATCTGATCGGTCGTCTCTGACTCTCTTCATCTCAAGGTCAGGGTACTTTTCTCCGTTCTCTCTTTTCAAGGCTGTTTATGTTTTTGTTTCTGATTTTTTTGGGGTAGACGGTTTTGATGACCTTTAAACACAGAAATCTGGAAGGGGTTTTCTTTCTTTTGTTGGATTAGGGTGTTTGTTTCTTGTTCAGATCGAGCTGGTCTTGCTGGGTTTTGTTGTGCCTTCATGTTTTATTGTTTAGAGGGACCAATCATTCTGTTCGGTAGATTATTCCTGTTGAATTATTTTTGTTGCTCTTTATTTTGCATTAAGAAAGGCATCCTAAAAGGTACAATTCTGAGAAAAAAAAAGGTAAACGTTTGCAATTCTATTTGATATTTACATATCTAAAATGTGATTGGCATTGCAGAAAATTCTCTGCTCAAATTTATGTTTGTATGTGTTAGTAGAAAAACCTTGCAAATTACAGTCGTTGATAGTTTTTCCTCTTTTTGCATAGATTGTTTGTTTGACAAGGGATGCTGATAGGTTTTTTTGATTTTAACAGTGGTATTTCAGAAGTTTTTAAATGGGTTTATATAATTAAGTTAGCTTATTTCTAGCTGAATTCTCTTTCCGTTTGAGTTGAAGCGGATCAATTTTTGTCTTCCTGATTCTTCCTGGCGTTTGTGTTACTTGACAGGTGAAGAAAAATATTGACTCTTCTTCCTGTTTGGTGCGAAGAGTTGCTGATTCTCCTAGCGATTCTGGCGAGCTTAGAAGAGAGAGGGTATTGACTCGTGGAGAAGTCATAATATCTGCGAGCCTGGACTCCTCTCTCGTTTTACATTAACATTTATCTTCTTTTTGCCAATAAAATTTGTGCTTATTGTATTGGATTCCTGTGGATGAGATTGGAGAAACACCTTAAGAGCTTCAAGTTTAAGAAGAAATTGAAGCTGCATTATGGGTTCTGTTTGTTGCTGTTTGCAAGTTGAGAATTTCGAAGAATGTGTAGATCCTAACAGCTCAGTTTACAGAAACTGTATCTGTCTCAGATGTTTTGTTCAGAACTTCTTAAATGCAGTATGTTTGGTACTTCTAGCTCTCTATTTATTTATCTTCTATTATTCTTTCTTCTTTTAACTTTAAAATCATTTTGGTTCAAGTATCTTACGTTACCACATTTACTATTTCATTCTTTCTCAGAATTCTCACACCATATGATGAACTCAGATGTTTATAATCCTATTGCACTGTCAATCTTATATATTTCTTTTTTTGTTCCTCTTTTCTTTCATAAGTCTGCATGGTAACCTAAGGGAGCTCTTCAGTAACAGTTACTGCTGCCTGAGGAATTTGTAGATTCTGCTGTCGCTTATCCTTAACTCCTAGTTCTCATGGGAATGGAGAGGCTCTAAATAGTCTTATAGATGGTGGAGGATTGGATGCATGACTAGTCTTTGTTCTGGTTAGAACTGATCCATTGCACAAAGCCCATGTGATCAATTGGAGCCTGATGCCATGTGAGATGGAGAGGGAGGGAATGTTGGAAGAATAAGGGGTGTCAGTTCTGATCATTGGATAGAATTTTCACAAAAGGGACAGAAGGGTGGGAAATTGGGTGTTATTGTCAAAAGTTTTCTTATTGTCCACACCTGCCCCCTCCCCAAGAAAAAAATATTTGTGGCTTGCAGGATGCGGAAACAACTTGCATACTCGATCAAGTGTGAGTCTCAAGTTGATTTGGATGTGGAACTAGTCAAGTTTTGAAATTCAAATGTTGTTATTGAGGTAGCTAGAAAAAGAGCACATATGAAGTACCTCCTCCGAATCCCCCATCATTGTATTTTATTGATTGGGGTTGGTATTTGATCCTTTTTTTGGGTGGGGGTGCTCGGTACAAGTCATCTTATTCACCGAATAGGTGAAAACTAGACTTCCAAAATCTGAAGCTTCAATTAAAATTATGACCAAACTCGGGCCACATGTGCTAGAGAGCCTGGTATCATGTTTTTGTGCTGTTACAAACTATGTTGCCTATAAAACATAAGTGGATGGTGGTTGGGGGCTTCGAAACAGTAATAAATAGGAACATAGTTCCAATAAAGGGAACCACCCTAAATCGCTCATGGTATCACTATGAATAGTTTGGAGAACCTCTCGGAAGTAACCTTACTGTATTTTGCAATTTGGAATTATCTGGCAGGTTTTTAGATAGCCAAGCGTTAAGTAATTTTGGTTTGTGGTTGAGATATGTATTAATCGTAACAAAGTTTTCCATTTATTTTCAAGTTAATATGTTATTGCATAGTTATGATATTTGAATTTCAGAGAGAAGTTTGGCTTACCTCTTCTCCAACTTTTCACAGTACACAACATTGTTCCATAGAGGGGAGGTGCATTCCATCCCTTCATCAATTCAGGGGGCTACTTCTTTGACTTCAGCACCTTCCATTGACAATTCTCTGTCTGACATGTACCGTTCTCCTCCAAGGCCTCTGCCTTGTGATGCTGATCCCAGACGCTTACGTTTGCAACGTGATGGGTTGGTCTCGAGACGTGAAAAGGGCTCAAGTCATTTACATGAGGAATCTGAACCACTTAGAGTAAGTGACACAGATGGAGATCAAGAATCTATAAGTGTGGGAGACAAATGGACTGAATCAGATTGTGACGGGGGACCAAAAGAACGTCGTTCTGAGTCTTCACTGAAGCAGTCATTGGCAAAAGTGATGGGTAGAGTTGGGTATGTCTATTCCTCTGCAGAAGATGAAGATTTCTGCCCTACATGTCTTGAGGGTATGGCTTCTGAATTTAACTCTTATTTTTTTAGATGTAATAATTTTGGTCATGCTTAATGCCTGCGCATTAGTTGGGGATGAAGATGCTATTTTATACAGTTTGTCCCTTAATATTGTGGATCATTGGTATGTATAACTTTAGAAATTTCATTGGTCTTGTTGGTATTAACAATTCTATAATACCAGAAAGGGTTTGCATCTTATCTTTTGTACTCTTAATTTCTTACAGATGAGAACGGTTCATGAAACTATACTGTTAAATTCTGTTGATTCTTCATTGTGATTTTCCTTGCAGAATATACTCGAGAGAACCCCAAGATAGTGACAAAATGCTCTCACCATTTCCATCTTGGTTGTATATATGAATGGATGGAGAGAAGTGACAGCTGTCCAGTCTGTGGAAAGGTAATCTGTTTAACTTAGGTTGTTGATGTTCATTCTGCAAAATGATCCTTTATTGATTGGTGTGCTAGCTGGTTTTTTAGCGTGAGGCACATTGTCTAAGCATAACTGTATAAAACTCAACTCAGCTCAGCGTTATCTCAACTAAATGGGGTCGGCTACATGGATCCTATTTCTCCAATCATTTTTATTCCAGGCCATACAAGATTCCAGTCCCAAGCTACATGTCTTTCCTCACTACTAGAGTCATTTTAGGCCTAGCTCATTTAGCTTCTTCAATTGAAATAAATCATTTCTCCGTACTAGAGCATTCAAGGCCTTCATTGCACATGTCCATGCTACCTCAGATGAGTTTCTCACTTGTCCATTCTAAGCACAGCTATATGCAATGTTCAAATTGTGGTCAAGCTACTTGACCAACTAAAACCAGGCTTTGCCAGTATCAAAGTACTAGTTATTTCTGTTCGAGGGCAGTGTGTTTCATGTGAGTATATCTGTCTCGATTTGTGTTAGCTCTGAATCAAATTAACTTCATAGGTTCATATGGCAAGAAACTTGAATGACCCTACTTAATCATAGTGGTGGTACAAGTGTGGTGCATCCTCACTTGAACTCTGGTATTGTAACTGTAAATTATGGCTAATTATATTTTTGGAACAGCTTATGAAGAGCAGTTTTTTTGCCCATTTTCTGTTTTTGTTTTTTTAATTAGTTGTTTGGAAAATGAATAAATGAATAGTTTAAAAAAAAAACACAGAAACAGATTTCAACTGCTTCTTTGTATCTGTTTTCTGCTTTTTTCTTTGTTTTTCTCTTATAAGAGCACATGACATCAGATCACAGTTGTCTTCTTCCAACATTACATCATGCTGAGATCCTGATTACTGCAGGAGGCTTCTTTTATAAAATTGCCATGCCCTCATTAGGTGATTATTATACATGAGTTCCTTTTTTTCCTGACATTTGTTGCCTAGTAAATTCCAACTATTCTGAAAGAAACATTCTTAGTAAGTTTATAGGAAAATTTCACGCACCTCCCCTGTGCTTTGCCTTCAAGGCAACCACCCCCCAACTTCGTTGTTAATGTCTCTAGCCTCCCTTTATTTGCTAGGTATGTGTCATACAGACCCTGTCCATTATGACAGGTCTGTTAGATGTTGATGTGTCTTCCAATATAATTGTCAAGAATATCCTTGGACGCCTGTAAAGTTATGCTTTTCCCCTTCTAAAATATAACAAAAGACATCAGAGGATAAAGGTTTTCCTCAATTGAAATAGAGGAAATAACTCAGTTTCACCATTTGAAGAACAGACGCCAGACCTGCATTGAAGAAGAGAGTAGAGGACTTTTGCCATTGTTATTTTTACTCGCCGTGGACCTTTGTCAGAGAAGATAGTAGGGGATCTTCACGATTGAAAGAACATTCGTTGGGAACTACAAAAATCTCACCTTGATGAAGTCATCATCATCACTAGGGGCTTCTATGCCAGGTTGTTAGAATACACGTACGACACCACTTTGCATGGGAGCATCAACATCCTCCTCAGAACTACTATTTCTCTTCGAGTTTCTCTCTCCAGAGCGCAAGATGCCATGTGAAGGTGTAACCCTCTTATTTGATGCTTCTTTCCCTTGTCCCTTTTCCGTCTTGCTTTCAGAATCAACCACATGTGAACTAATTGAACCAGAGATTACACCTTAGTTTGAATTGACTTCTTGGATGATTTGGAAAAAACAGCATCCTTCTTAGCCGCACTTCTTGAAGAGACTCCAGATACCTTTCCATTCAAATTTGGGTTTTCATCCAACACTGTTAGATGAAACTAGAGTTTCCGTTTTCCTCCTATCACCAGTCTCTCGCACTCTAAATTCAGTACAGTCAATGTTCCATCGAGACCTCCTCTGAAATCCATTGGTATCCAAATGAGCAACCTCAGGAACTACAACCGGTGATTTTGACCCAGAATTCTTGATGGTAGAAATGAATTTCTTTCCTTTTTCACCAGTCGTTGGGCCTGGAGTCTTCGACCCACTCAAAGCTCTTTCACTACCCACTCAAAGCTCTTTCACTTGAAAGAAACTGGGATGAATTCAGTTCGGATTGCAACTGCCCCTGGGACCTTCCATTATTTGATGGCCTGGAGTCTTGGACCCACTCAAAGCTCTTTCACTTGAAAGAAACTGGGATGAATTTGATTCAGATTGCAACTGCCCCTGTGACTTTCCATTATTTGATATAGATCTGTGGTTCTTCTTCACCGCTAGATCATGATTCCCTTGGTCCTGGGAAACTGGATCAGAACTAGGTTTTTCACTAAGAATGGAGCTCTCGGATTCAAGGGTATGGTGTGAACAGTGGCATTGAGCACAACCCTCTTCAACAATGGATTAAGTTGCGGTGCGTGCTTCGAGGTTAAGTGTGCCAATGACCCTAGGTGGTGCCACTCTGGAAGTCCGTCCATCTTAATCATGGAAACCAACTTCTGTCCTCCTAACTATGCATTCCCGAGCAACAATGGTGGCTGATGCAATCCTCCTCGTCCAACTTCTAGCTAGCCATGCCCATGTTTCTTAAGTTTGCCAAATACCGTGCTGGAATCATCCTGATCTCCTTCCACTAGTGACTCTTCTGACTTGTTTCGCTTTGTTTTGATGCTTGTGGGTCAGATTTAGAGGAACTTACCCCTGTTTCCGTTTCTGTTCGGAGCAGAGAGCCGCCGGAGAGGACAAGAGATCAACTGTCAGTTGGAAGGAAAGAGAAGACGGAGAATGAGTTTAAAAATGGAAGGGAATGGGGTGTTAATAATAGGAGGGTAAATATTTCATTTAATTATTTTCATTAGTCAACTTTACAGAGTGGGGTGTAGTTGTAATTAACAACGAAGTTAAGGGGTGGCTGCCTTTAAGGCAAAGTTCGGGGGAGGTCCGTGAAATTTTCCCAAAGTTTTTTGTTGGCACAACATATTTCTTAGGCTCTTTTTGGTATAGTTTATATTTATGTTTATGAGTTATTTGTGACAAATCATTTCCGAGAACAAATTATGAGTCATAAATAATAACTCTTTGGTACCATTAGACATAATGAAGCCTTCTAACTTATTTGTAGATTTTATATTATATTAATTTATTATAAATATAATTAAATACCATAAATCATACCAAACAACTACATATGTCATAATGTATTATATTTTTAATTCTATAATACATACCAAAGAGAGCCTAAGTAACTGTTTCACAAAGATTTTACAGTACAAAAAAAGTTTTCTAATAAAAAAAAGAATATTTATTTGAAAAATAGTTGGATTTGGTGATAAATGTTAATTTACTCCTTTTTTTTTGCATGAGTCGCTTGATGAGGTTACAATCAGGAAAATAATTATGCATGCGTAATTTTGTAAAAGCCTCCTATTATCGTTATCATGATGTCAGCATGATGCAATGTTGCGTATGCTATTCAACTACAGCTGAGTATGATGTTATGATTTGATTTGCTCCTAAGAGAAGAGAGGGGGGGGGGTGGGGGGAGGAAAAAAAGGAAAAAGGGAAAGCAGATACAAACTACAAGGTAACAATTGAAATATGTTTATTTTTATCAGGTTTTCTCTGTGCTTTTACTCATTTACCATACTGATATACCTGTTTTTCAGAAAACAGAAAACAGAAGAATCCCATAAAACTGTTTGACACACAGCCTAAGTGGGATCTGAACTGTTTAAGTGAGAGCATGTGATGTGAGTGACTGTAATACTTCTTGGCTCATGTTTGTATGTGCCTAAATAACCCAAGCTCAGAGAAACCCAAATCCTTTCGGAGTAATAAATCGCTATGTGCATGTGCGGGAGTCTGTGGCACCCAAAAGCATACACTTATGGTACCCAACAGCCTCTCCGCATTGCGGGGGTAAGGCTGCATACATTCTGCCCTTCCTGAGACCCTTCAGTAGTGGGAGCCTCTTGCACTGAGACGCCCTTTTTATCCATGTTTGACACTTTTTTGGATCGTACAATCTAAAAAATAAATTGGTTCGTGGAAGGATTGAATTGTTATTGGTGGAATGTAAACAAGTAGGTGTTTCTTGGTTCATGTAAATCCTAGAAGTCTATAACCGCTTCCCTAAGTTAGCAAGTATTTGGTTGGTGGAACTCATGTGAGACAATTGTACATTTTGATGGTTTGAAGTAGGTTATGTAAAACTTTTCTTTGGAATCAACTGCCATGCTACACAAGCATAAGTTTTTTTAACTTGGAATCATCTGCCATGCTATACAAGCATCCTCAGCAACGATTCATCCTCACTTTTGAGCCAAGTAACCTTACATAGCCCTGGCTACCCAAAGGATGAAGAGTATGGTATACAGTTGCTAAAATAACCAAGGGATGTGGAAGACATGGAAAATGTTGAAGCATTGTCATGAGTTACTATTTATCCGCTATATGGAGAAATACTCCTAAGAGGAGAGCACATAAGTGTGAAACATGGGACATCCATTTTTGTGGTTAATGCCCACACAGAAAAAAGAAAACAACTCTGTCTTTAAGTTTGGTGTGGTTCTATTAACGTGCAATGTTAGCAACTGTTGCTAGTCTCAGACAAGGTTAGAGGGCAAGTGAACCATGCATCATTGGAAACCCATCAAACAGCAACTTCCCTTGATAGACTAGAAGGAAAGAAACAGAAGAAGAAATGCTTCCTTTTGATTTCCATTTACTTAATATACTTTAATTAACTTTCAATTGTTTGTTGTCTAGGTGATGGTCTTTGATGAAACTACTTGATCTCTTTCGCAAGGTTCAGTTCAGACATGAAGCCAGAGAAACAAGAAATTAAAAAAGAAAGAGGAAAAATATTTTTGTAAAGTTTTTGTGTATATCCCAAGTGAAAGAAGTCATCAACAATATAGATGTTGAAGCACTACCTTATTTACGAAGTAGATGTTGAGAGAGACTACGTATACCCATTGAATGTACATGTTTAAAGATGCATGCCTCTCTTTCTTTCTATTAAATATCTCTGTGTATTGTCTCTTTAAATTACATTTACTTACAGAGGAAATGAAAATTTGGTGCTGAGGAGACTTGCACAACTTGATATGGAGATGTGCTTATTTCCCACTGGGGTTAGGGGGGGAATTATGTTTCTTGTATGTGGACCTCCCAAGTCATCTGACAGACCTTCCTTCTGGGCCTGGTTAACTAGTCTGAGCAAACAAATACATTACATCAGATACTTTTGCTTCTGGAGGAATTATGTATGTATTTACATCCAAAATCATCATTATGAACAAAATGGAATACTCAACTCGGGTTTAAGGGATAGGGATCGATCGGCCAAGGCCGATCTTGTGCAGCACCTCGATTCTACCGGTTGGAAAGGTTTTTCTGATTCCCGACTTGTGTTCTCAAACCTTGACTCTATAGCATCAATTCTACATTTTGATTTCTTAGCTGTCTTAAAGTCCTACCTATTTAAGAGGCTGCAATTGGAGTTGTGTTTACCAACGGACATAAAACAGTGGCAACAACCTCTGATAACCCCAGTCATGTCTATGAGCAGTGACCCTTGAGTCTGCAATTGTATTTAGAGCATTCAAGTTTGTTTGAACCAAAACCTCAGTGAGATCTGAGCGCCAGTTTACAAGGAACCTGAATCATAATACCAAGGGGAAATTGCTTGTAAAATATGAAATGATATTTCTATTTTTCATTTCAGATAATGAAGTAGTTTTATTCTCTCCCTCTAATATAGCCCCATTACGAATCAGCTGCTGCCTTTTTTTTTATTTTTTTATTTTTTATTATAAATTAAATTAATACTTAACCTCGATTTCAGGTTGCAAAATGCGACGAGCTTGTAAGGGTGTGTAAATGTTTAACACCATCTCATGCATAGAGAATCAGGACCCACCACTAGATCATTGTTAAAATGTTGTTATCACATGGTCTGATGGACGTCAAAAGGAGATCTTTTGAGATCTCATTGTTCAAAGGAGGTTAACACAGTAGCTGAATCCTTGTCCCTATGATCTTTCCAGAATACAAAAATTGTAGGTGTGATGATCTAAACAAGATTTGATCATTATAACAAAAATACCTTTCACGCATGTTTATGAAACTCCGACCACTATTTTATCGTCTTTCATTATCATAAAACCACATGGAAATTCTATTTGATTGGATTTTAAAATGTGATTAAAGAGCTTGGATTTACTTGTCCACAAAATTTAATTCCCAACTGAACTATCATGTGGCAAATATTTGGCCATCAGGACGACCTTCTTACGTCAGCCACGAAAGATCCATGTACTCATAAAGTAATTATAAAATAGGTTCTATTAATGAGTGTCCTAATTATTTTTTGAAAGGTGTCAACTCACTCTGTAAGGACCTATTGGCATATTGTTGCTAGTTGCCGTTATCAAGATCTGCATCACCTTGGGGGGTTGGGTTGGGAGAGAGAGCAAAGAATGGGAGTTTTCTTGTAATCTTGTAATACCACCATCACAATATTACAACCCCTCCCCCCCCACCCCACCCCCAAAAAAAAAAAAAAAAAAATTTTTTTATTGATCATAGAAAACAAAAGTCATACAATAGAAATCACAATACCTTGACAAGATGCATGTCAAATGTCATTAAAAAGATCACTATAAGGCATGCATTTGTTGTGAGTAATATACATAAAAAAACACTACATCATGTTGACATGATATTCGTTTATAAAAACTCATTGCTCTAAAGTGTTCATGATAAATCATTTTTTAGTTTTTTTTTTCTTCTCTGAAAGTTTATGCATGTTAGAATATCAGAAAAGAAATTATGATGATGAAACCTGATATAACTCGACTAAGGCATTGGAGGAAACCAATTATAGGTATTAATTGGTAAGATCACTTTCTTTAGTTATCAAAACCATGCATGCTATTCTTTCAATTTCATTGATAATCAACATTTAAATTTAATCTTCTTAGATTTGTTGCATGCAAAGGATTTAGATTATGTTAAAACGGTTGGAAACATAAATTCTTTAGTTGTTAAGAGATAATCTAATTTTTCCATAACTACTTGAGACTTAAAATTGCATGAGAAATCTAACAATTATAAATCAAACTTAGTCTTTTTATTCGTATGGTAAGATACATATAAAAGAGTTACATGCATTCTTGAATTGATGAATTGAGGATCATTGAAAATGCCCAGAGTGTGTCTCATTTGTTTGGATTTGGAATTCTCTCTCCACAATCTCCCAGGTTCCTTCTCTCTCCAAAAATTATTTCACTCCCTTGCTTCACAATCTCCCTCTCTCCCAGCCCCCAACATATGGCCGCACACGAAAAATAACTAAAACCCGAGTAATATATATATATATATATGTACCACATGGAAGTTTGATAATGGTGTATGAAGTTTAGTATTTTTTTTCCTCCTGCCTCATTTGTGTTTCGTATTCATTGGAAGTTGATTTTTTATTTTTATTTTTTTTTCAAATTAGAGGTCAATCTCGAGTTTTGATCGGAATCAAAAGCATACTCAATAATGTTTGTCATTGAAAATTTTAGTATAAGCAGTGATATTCAGGTTTTTTTTGTTTTTTGGGAAAAGAAAAAAAGGGATAAAAAATATTGCAATGAAATTGTTAGAGCTAATTTTGTTAAAATTAATTTTTCTTTTCAAAAATAAAATGTTATCAAATTTATTATTTTCAAGTAAGGAATTGAAGTGTTATATTAAAGTGAAATATTCTTCTTTTAATTTTCCTATTAGTCTTTTTCGCCAAGTCGATCTACTTCTAGTTAAAAACCCAACTGAATCTCTCCCGGAGAGTTAATGCCACACTTGGCTACTTGTTAGCAAGATTGCTTTCGGACGAAAGAGTCCAAGCACTCACGATATGTTACGATAAGGATGTATCGGCCGATATATATCGGTATCATTAGTGGTCATAACGAATCGAGATAGATTGATACAGTCCAATATGTTCGATACAAACCGATGCATGTATCTTGAAAAAACAAAAACCTTTTCAGGGTCAGCTAAGAAGAAGAAGAATAAAAACAAATAAGGAGAAGAAGAAAGAGGTGAAGGTGGAGCCACCGCCACGGCTGATTGAGAAGCTGAAAAAAAAGAAAAACGGCAGCACCAGCCACCACCACTGCCGCTGCCAATCGAGAAGAAGAAGGAAACGAAAGATCGCAGCAGCAGACATTACCGCCGCCGCCTCTGATCAAGAAGAAGAAGAAAATAAAGACAAAAACAGCCACTGTCGCCGCCACAAGAGGAGGAGGAGAAGAATAGAAGCGCCGCCACCGTTGGTGGAGGTGAAGAAGAAGAAAAAAAAGAAAGAAGAACTATCCAGCAATATTGCTCTATATGTTCCATGGATCCCATGTATGACACCCTACAATACATAAATTATGTACAATACAACTGTCACACCCCAATTCCGCACTATTCAGAACGGTGTGATGAACCGCTAATAAATCAGCGGTTCAACCAGGATCTCAAATAGACTGTGTCCGTTTGCTTAAATCATACACATCCACAACCATAATCAGAATAAATACACAATAGCGGAAGTCTTAATATTAAATGAACTGAGAATCTAAATGTGATAATCATAAATAAAATATCCAATTATGTTGTATTGATCGTGACATAAGTAAATAAAATATCAAATTACATTTCCTTTATGATCTAAATAAAAATCTAATCGAAAACGCATGCGTTGCACTCGCATAATGAGTCATGCGTCTCCACTATATCTTCAGCATCCATTGCAGCAATGTGCCCGTATGCGGGAGCATTCATATAATCTTCCACAGTCGTACCTGCATCATCAACTAAAAATATTCGAATTCAAAAGGGTGAGCACACATCACGGCTCAGTGAGCAAACAAAATAATGCAACAAACATATGCATGCATTCAATTCATATCTGTGGTCTGGTATATAAGTTTGCAATGTGCTATAGAAAGGTTTGGAGGCCGCCGCACCTCTATACACGAGTGTGTGGAATCGCTCAACGGATCAAACACCATTGCCACCCCCACATGCACCCACCATGGAATAGAGATAGAGCTAAAGTGCTTAGGACCGCACGCATCACACTTCCTCTGATGCTCTACCCATACCAACATCTAAGCCCCTATCGGCGAGGGCTTGCAAACTGGGCTCGCAACTAACCAATCCTAATGTTAAACAGTGTATCCAAGGCCTCATCCCAGCATCCCTCAATACGTCCATAGAGATAGAGCTAAGGCCCCCCGGCAGAGTCGAAGACTACACGGTCCGAGACCACCTCCCCTAATGCCCTACGACGTAATAGTTCTACTAAGGTAATGGCGATACGACGATGTCAGTGGACAAGACTTGAGTAGAGATAGGGCTAAAGTGCTTAGGACCGCACCGCATCACACTTCCCCTGATGCCCCACTCGCATCAAGTACACTAACCACACACAAACATTCACATGCCTATTCCTAGCATCATCATCAACATCATGTTGTAAATAAACAGAATTAAATATGCATGAACAGTAATAACAGGAATAGTAGATGGCATGTGATATGCACATTACAATCATACAATCATATAATCATACATGTGATTGAACTCAATAAACAAAAACGATTTATTATTAGTCAATTAGTTTAGGTCTTGTTCCCTCACCTTTGCTTGAGTGTATATCCTCTTTCAAGCTTTAAGAATCACCTTTATATCAATAGAAAAATCTAACAAGTCGATAGATTTTAATTAGAATTCATTCAGACAGTTTTAGGCTTGTTGTAAAGCTAGGGTCGCAGGATGGGTAGCAGGATGGGTCGCAGGTATCTGAGACCCCAGGGTATAAGGTCGATCATAGGGTCGGTTATCCATCAACCCTAGGTGCGACCGTAGCTTCCCTGGACTTCCCGAGAGCTAGGGGTCGATCCTGTGGTCTGATAGGGTCGATTACCAATCGACCCTAAGTGCGACCAGATGTAATTTGAGTCGACTTTTCATCCTACAGTCCACTCTTTTGTGTTTGGATCCTTTGGCTTACTTTCATGGTCCATTCTATGATTGTTCAATGGCTTAAAACTCCAAGTTACTTCCTTTACTTTGTTTACCATGATTCCCTCCATGGATTCCATTGAAATCTTCCCATGGATGTATGATTTAGGTTTCTCCTAGATCCTACCCTCTTTATATACTATTCTAGGGTCTTACACAATCTATGGAGAATGTATTCATACCTTAGTCTTGATGAATTCAGAGATTCCTCTGAAACTCTTCTCCTTAGCCTTCTTCTCCAACTTTCCTTCTTTTCCTTCTCTTCTCTTCTCTCACTTTCAATTAGGGTTTCAAAAGGAATAAAAGAGCCTAATGGACGTCCTATTTATAGAGGAAAACCTCCCAAAATACGTCCCAACGAGTTTAGGAAAGGTTCCCTTTGAATTAGAAAAATTTCCTAATTTCCAGTTTCTATTAGTTTGCTTAGGGTCGATCCTAGGGTCGCAGAATCTGTCAACCCTAGGGTCTCAAGTCATCCGAGCCTAGGACTCAAAAGTCATGGGTTGGACCCTGCTGAGGTGGGGTCGACCCTACCTATTTAGGCATGCGATCCTACCCTCTATTTTACTGTTTTTGGGTCAATTTCATACCTGATTTTGTGATTTTCTTCACGCATTTGGTCCATATGGCTCGACCATGATAGGTAGACCTGGTACAAGGTGGTAAGACCGATTAGTTTGGTACGGGTCTTACAAAGGTAACGGCGATACGATGATGTTAATGGGAAAGACTTGAGTAGAGATAGAGTTAGAGTCTGGTGACCAGGATAAACCACAATGCCACGTCTTTCCCCTGATGTCCCACTCGCATCCAACACACTAACTACACACACAATCACATGCCTATTCCTAGCATCATCACCATCATGTTATAAATAGACAATAATAAATATGCATAAGCAGAAATAACAATAATATTGAATGACATGTGAGATGCACATTATAAGCATACAAGCATAAAAGCATTCATTGAATTGGACAAATAAAATAAAACAGTTTGTTATTATCCAATTAGTTTAGGTCTTGTTCACTCACCTTTATTGATTGATGTTTGTTCCTCTCCCAAGCTTTGTAAGTCACTTTGAATCTATTGGGAACCTAAACAATTAATGTATTTAAGTTAGGGTTCAATTTTACCGAGTTATAATAGTTAAAAAACTTTGTCTAGTTTCAAAATATACTTGCTGTTATCGTATGGTTGATACCCTATGGTCAACCCTGTGGTCTCAATATATACGACCATACGATGTACGATCGATACCCTATGGTCGCACTATATACCATCGTACTTGCGACCATACGTTTCTTGAATTCTTTCCAAATGGCTATGGTTGACTCTCTTCTCATCCTATGGTCGACCATTAGCTGCGACCATACGTAGTCAGGTTAATTTTTACTTCTCATACGGATTCCTCCTCTTGGCTCATCAATGAGATTCATCCTAAAATCATTTTATGACATTTAATCATAGTTTATCCTTATCAATTATCCCCACCCTACTCTCTATGGTTTCCCATAGAAAACCTATAACCGAATCATTGTATTAGATTCCATATATCAATTTGAAAAGAACTTATTCTATCTGATCTGCCCTACAGAGTCAAGTCCATACCTTAAGCTTGCTGTAGAGAGATAAAACTCTTCTCTGCAAAACCTTCCTCTCACCCTTCTTCTCCAAATCTCTTTCTCCTTTTCTCTCTCTCTCTCTCTTTCTCTCTTAGGTTTAGAGTTTTAATTTGGGTTATAAAAGAATGAGAGAGGCTAAGGGACGTCCTTTATATAGAGAAAAATCTCTATGTAGAGTCTTCTTTCAATTAGGAAAGAGTTCTCCTCAAATTAAGAAAGTTTCCTAAACACGGAGTCGGTTATGGATTAGTATGGTCGATTATGCAGTCGCATAATCCGTCGATCATACAACCATAACATGCGACCATACGTTGTGCAGTCACAACTTAGTCGACCATACGATCGACCATACCCCTCAAAAATGCGACCATACGTCTAAAATTTACTAGTTTTTAATTTTTGACTGGTTGCTTTCATACAAACTTAAACAGTCAACCACACTAACTAAATTTGACTTGTTGCTTACTTCATCTTGTGGTTTCTTCATACAATTGGTTCACTTGAGCCGATTATGATGGAAAGATCGATCACGATACAAGAATGTAAGGTTAGACCGGGTTCTTGGCGTGCGGGTCTTATAACTCTACCACCCTTAAAAGAAATTTCATCTTTAAAATTTGCACGTACGGATCTTACAAATAATAATAAAATATTGTTAATTATTCTTATTTCTGTGGCGTAATGGTTGTGCATATTAACATGTCATATTTGCTTTCGGCTATTATTCTATTTATGCATACTCGCTATGCTAGGATGTGATTGTTAGGCATGTGATTATTTTCATTGGTGTGTGGAATGGAAAGGGCCTGGGGTCTTGGATCATTCCTCACACTAGCACCTTTTTGTATCGTTACTATCTTAGCATGCTTGGTACGGATAGAGTATCAGGGGAATGACGTGACATTGTGGTCTATGGCCTGACCATCAGACTCGAGCCCTATCTCTATGTCGTAGGGAGCTGTGCTGAGATAGGACCTTGGATACTATGATGACATATATGATTGGTTAGTGATGAACCCACTTGCAACCCTCACTAATAAGGGTGTAGGTATTGGTGCAGTGTAGGCTATCAGGGGGAGGACGTGGGACTGTGGCATCACTTGACCACCAGATTCTAACTCTATCTCTATATTAGAGTGAGTGATGTGGGACGACAGTGATGTGTGATCCATTGGGCATGCTCAAACTCTCGTGTATGGAGGTGTGGAATGCAACCTATCCTTACCATAGTACTGTGCAAGTATACTAGACCAAATGTGAATGTTTTTTTTTTTTTGGGTAAATACCAAATGTGAATGTTACTCATGCATATTGCTTGTTGCATTATTTGATTTTTATGGAGTTAAGTTGTGAGCTTACCCTTTGTATATACACCATTTTTAGATGTGGTTGCAGGTTATACGGTGGAAGACTTTGTTGTTACTCCAGCGTATGAAACCGTTACTGCTTTGGATATGCAAGCAGGGGAGGATGAACATGATGCATCATGCGAGTGCCCTTACTGCGAGTACCTCTAGAAGATTCTTGGTTATTTTATTTTACTTCGATTTAACTCATAAGACAATGTAATAGTTTATAATTTTATGTTTTGGTATTGAAAAAACTTGGATAATTTATTTTAAGTATCAATAGATTGCTTAGTTCATTTAGTAAGGCTTTTGCTGTATTATTATTATATTCTGATTTGTAGTTATGTGCATTGATTTGGCTGTTGACACGGTCTTATTGAGATCCTAGTGTGAGCCATTGGTTTAGTGGCGGTACACTCACACTTCTGGTTCAGTCAGAAGTGGAGTGTAACACTACATGCTCTGAGATGTAAACCTGATTGGTTTTTTAGATCTAAACATCTATAGCCTTTTTTATGAAAGCTATACCCTAAGAAACAACATTTGGTAGACCAAAATTGCAATTTATTGGAATTGTAAGGTCGTAGCCATGGAAAACAGAGGCATCTAAAAACTCTAAAGTGGGAGTAATTGGGTTTGTCTCCCATTAAGAGTTGATAGGGAGATACATGATTATTTTGCAAGATGGGCATTCTGTTAATAAGATAAAGAGATGTTAAAAAGGCTTCCAACCAAAACTTGGTAGGCATGTGGGCATGGGCAAGGAGAGATAAAGCTTGTTTCTACAATGTGGCGATGTTTTGGTTCCACCACACCATTTTGTTCGGGGGTGTGGGGGCATGAAAATTCATGAGTAATGCCATTTGTAATTAAAAAAATCTTTAAGGGCAATATTCACAAATTCACCACCTCCATCTGTTTGAAATTTGATGAGAGGGTTTTGAAGCAACTTTTCCACATTATTTTTGAAAGAAACAAAAATATTGAGGAAATCAAATTTCAATTTCATAGGAAACAACCAAGAAAACTTTGAATAATCATCAACAAAGAGTACATAGTAATAAAATTTAGAAATGGACGGAGTTGGAACTGGTCCCCGAACATTACAATGAACAAGTTGTAGAGGCTGATGAGAGACTGATTATGACATGGGAAAAGGAAGTTTGTGGCTTTTCCCTAGTTGACAAGAAGTACAAACATCATTTCTACATTTATTCGAAATATTCAAACTAGATAAAATAGAATGTTGAATTGTTGATGATGGATGGCCTAGACGAGCATGCCATTTTGAGTTGGAAATAGAAGAATTGAAATTAACTTGAGGAGAACGATTGATGGATTTTCCAAAGCGGTAGAAACCATTCTCAATGGGCCCTTGATAGAGTGTCATTCCTGTTTTCTTGTCCTTCACACAACAACCAAATTCGTCAAAGTAAAAGAAACAATTATTATCACGAGAAAATTTGTGAACAAATAATAAATTGGTAAATGTAGTGGGACAACAAAGAACATGTTTTAATTGAAGATTGGATAATGGGGTGGGTAAACAAGTTGAACAAACAAGTGTTATAGACAAACCTTGGCCATTACCGGTTTGAACAGAATTAGTGCCATCATATGGTGCTGCTATTTGGAGATTGTCAATATTTGGTGTGAGGTGATGTGTGGCACTTGTGTCTGAGTACCATTTGTTGGCAGTGGGCATATTTAAAGACATCATAGCTGCTAACTTCTCAGGTGGATGGCACCCTTGAAAAACGTAATCCATCCTGTGGTAGCAGTCAATTGCGAGATGACCCATTTGACGAAAAATCTGGCATTGATGACGAACAGTATTGCCAGTAGTGTTTGCAGACATATTTGGTGAAAGACCATTATCATTAGAAGTTGAAGGACAAAGTTGGGTTTGCCACCCACGGCCTTGACTGTTGTTTCTTCCTCTATAGGAGGAAAAACCACGACCTTGAGGCTTGACCAAAACTTGCTCAACCAGAATTTCCACGGCCAGAATGTAGGCTGCTGGATCGATAGGCAACAAATGCAGTGGACTGCTCATTTGGAGATTCATCTGCAAGTGCGAGTTCTTCACAAATGAGAAGAGTATGCGCGCAGCTCCTCAAGTGGGAGGGCAGTGCTCCTAGCTTGAATTCGAACAGAGGAGGAAACTGTCGATAGGTTGGTGGTAAACCATCAAGGATATGGAGGACAAGGTCATCCTCATAGACGGTGGAACCGCATGCAGTAAGTTGGTCAGCTATACTCTTAAACTGTTGGATATAATCAATCATAGATTGGGATCCATTTTTTATGCAACTAAGTTGTCTCTTTACAGACATCATATGGGCAGGAGCGGCTGAGGCATACTTTGTTTTGAGTAAATTCCAGGCTACCTTGGCAGAGGAAATACCAACAATATAGTGAAGGGCAGACTCGCTAAGAGTTGTATTAATCCATGATAATAACATTTGATCCTTCTCATAAAATAGAGAATCAGATGGTATAGGGGATGGAGTGGAGCCATCAATGAAATGCATCAACTCGTGCCCTCGCAATATAGGCTCAAACAGAGACTTCCATAACATATAATTTATGGAAGACAATTTAATTGAATAAGACTGGCTATATTAGAGATTACCAGAGGTGGAGCAGAATTCGTGATTGACCGTCGGAGTTTGGACTTGCCACACTCAAATCACCTGAATTTGTGGTCATGATGGGATCGTTGAGTTTGTTATGTAGCTCACGGCTCTGATACCATAAAGATTAAGAGACAATTGAGAGAATTCTCTTTTTATATTTGATTATGAGTAGTAAGGTCTCTTTAAATAGAGACTTACAGTTGTTACAAGAATGGATGAGATCCCTTGAAGATAGAAACAACTTAAAGTTTTCATACGTTACAACTAATTCAAAGTTCAAATACAAATTCAAAATTCAAATACAACGGCTTCCCTTAGAGTCCAATATTATCCTCCTTCGTTGTGGTTAGTTCCTTGATTCAAGGACTGTAGTCTATCAATATCTATGTAGAATTGTTTGTGAAGGTGAAGCTTTGCTAAATCTTCAAATGAAGATTGTCTTTGCTAGAGGGAAAGTGTGATTTCTTTTAAGTGTTATTAGTTATGACCCTATGTTGGATGTGGAGTCAAAGTGAAGATTTGTTCATATCGGTCAAGCACATAAAGTGAATGGAGCTGATCCTCTTGAGGGCAACAAATGCAATGTCTTTGACAACCAAGATGGTGTGAGATCAAGTTGTATGATGGCATGACCGACAGACACAGGAGAGCATTTGAGACCTTGAGGTGGCTATTTGAGACCTTGAGGAGGATGGGATGGGTATTCTTGTTTCCCTTGCTATGCCTTAAAAGGGTTGTTTCTCATATATTTTTCAATTCCTGTTTTTGTTCTCTTTCTCCTACTCTTTTGATTATATTAAAACTGTTAGAAACAAAATTCTTTAGTTGATAAGATCTAATCTAATCTTTCTGTAACTCCTTGAGAATTAGAATTGCATGAGAATCTAACAATTATAAATCAAACTAAAGTCTCATTATTAGTAGGGTAAGGCTGATTCACATCTGTGCTGGTGTCATCAAAGATAGTAACCCAAATTGTAGGACAGGCGGCAGTTCATCCTGATGTTCAAGAAGCTTGCGTTTATGACTGTAAAATTCTGATTTAAAATTTTCATCCAAGAGATTATTTTGACCATTTCAGCCTATTCTGATCACTGCAAAATGGAAATCATGGATTTATTGGAATCATATGTCAAGGTTAAACAAGTCAGGGATGTAAAAGAATAGTCGAAAATCTAGATTCAATTCGTTTATCCATTTATGCGTATTCGTATCTGGTGTGGGGTTATATGTATCTAATCATATCAGATCTATATATTTTGACCATTTCAGCCTATTCTGTAGACTCTAGGGTTTGATCATGTCAAATTTGAAGATCTAATGCAATTAAATACAATAATTTTATTGGCAATGGCTTACCAAAAATTTTTTTATTGGCAATGCCATGCATCTTTCCAATTTTCAACCATCTATATATGCCCATGCACCTTCTTGTAGTCCCTAGATATTTTATAGCTTTATTTTGCTATATTTGTTGAACTCTATTTATGACCAACTTTATAGGGATATTAGATTAATATTTAAAGGTCAGACTGCAACTAGAAGTTTCAATGGGGATAACGCATACACAATGCTACTGTAGAGACCAGTGTTCAAGTAGTTGGAATCAAGAAAGCTGATCCCGATCTGGATCAAGATCGACTTGAAATCGGTCCTCATGTCTACTCATTAGAACGTCCCGATCCAACCCCTGCCAATCCGGACCGATCCAATCTGTGCACTAGAACTCTATTAGAGACACCAAAACATAAAATATGACCACAAATGAATCGGATGCCAGGACCAACTGGATGGGCATGCATTTTATGCTTAGGTCCATATCAGATTACTACCTCTAATGCTTTGTAATTATCATGGTGTTTGCTATCATTATAATTAGGCAAATTATTACAAGGGTCGATGGGTTTTCAAATGTCACAAGTTATCTATTCTATCATATGAATAAAAGTCATCTATTTTGTCATATGAATAGATGATATGTCTAGTCTCACAGTTGTATAAAGAGAGTATGATTTAAATTAGTCACATGTCAAATTTTAAGGTCTAATTCAATTAAATATTCTTCTTTGTATTGGTATGCTTCTCAAGTATGCCTATGCATGTATATTAGTAATCTACACAATAATGTGAACTCTCACAACTCTGAAGAGAATTAGACGATACAGAATAAAAAAAAATCAAAAAAATTAATGATTCTGATTTTTCTTGTGATTTCTGAAAACATCAAATTCTATTATCACAACCCAATTAATTTAGTACTCAACAACATGGCTAGCTCTCAAACTCTATGTTTCGTGCCCAATGAGTTCTGTTCATTTTTTTTTAAACAACTCACAACACTAAAATCAGAAAAGTTAAGAACATATGATCAAATGTACTGCATGTGCAAATAAAATTTCCCACAAGCTGATCATCTCAACTATTTCATGTTTGGTGTTTCCCAAATGCTTCGTTTGTTTTGATGTACATATAACATTTTATATTTAAAAAAAATTTCAAAGTTTATTTCAAAGAGGTAAAATAGTGATATCTTTCGTCTTTCTTTTATCTACTAGAAATTAACATTGATTTTTTTTTTTTACATAAAAAATGTTATATGTTAAATTTACGGTAAAATTTTGCATCAAAATAAGCAAAGCTTAAGTTTTTCAAGATCATTGTTGTTGGAACAATACCACATTTAGAATATTATATGAAGAAATTAAATATATTTAAGATTTAATATATGAATAAATGATAATGTGAACAATTGTCTAGTTGATTTGATCACTAATCTATGCATCTAACCATGCAACAATTATTTTACTAAAAAAAAAAAAAAAAACATGCAACAATTATAGAGTGCAACAGGGGATTGTACAATGGCCATGTACCAGTCGTTATTTTATTTTAAATGATTAAATGAGCAACCTAAACCTAACTACGGTTGTCTAGGATAATGGGAAACACTGCAATGAGAATGTAGGAGTGCCTACTCCTAATTTTAATTATTAAAAAAACATTATTCAAAAAAGAAACTTATTCATTGATAGGAACAAAGCTCTAGACATCATGGTTACACTGCTCAAGAAGCCAGGGAGTGGAAGTAGACCATTGAATCCTGTTCTCGGAATTCATAGACTTTCAAACTAGAGAGTCAGGACTGCTGTTTCTCTTTCTAGAAACATAACTAAAAGAGCAGTCAATGAAATATGTGGATAAGTGGATGCAATCTTGGACTACAAGGGCAACAGACAATGGAGGGCACTTTAAATGATCACATAAATTTCGAATTGCTTCAGAACTATCAGATTTTATCTGCAGATGTAACACACAATCATTGCAGGATTGCAACATCCTTGCTCAGATTGCGAAAAGCTCCCCCAACATTAGTGAAGATAGAAGGATCCGAGACCACCAAAAGAATAAACCCCTGTGGTTATGAAGTATTTACCCAGGGGCCACACTGACACATTGAGGCCTTATAAGTAAGGCATCACAGTTCATCAAAAATAGTTTTCTGGATAGCCCAACCAAGAAGGAATTCTTAGCTGGTAAACCTATTTCTACCACATGGCAAGTCATATGGGACTAAAGTTCTCTTTGGTATAGTTTATATTTATGTTTATGAATTATTTATTATAAATCATTTATGAGAATAAATTATGAGTCATAAATAATAATTTTTTTATACCATTAGACGTAAAGAAGTAATATGATTATCACAATAATGATATACCTTTACTTTTTGTAGTTTTGATTATTTCAATTTATTGTAATTTAATAAGTACCATAAATCATACCAAACAACTACTTGTCTTATTTATATAATTAATTCCATAATACATACCTATAATTAATTCCATAATACATACCAAAAAGAGCCCAAGACTGTGTCTACTGTGTAAGGGTGTCAAAAAATGGGCCCGACCCGGTAGCACGGACCGAGCCGGCCCGAAATAACCCGAACCCAGTCCGGACCGAACCTTAATGGACATGTTTCGGTCTCGGCTTGTAAAGCCCGACATCGTTTCAGCCCAGACCCCGGGCCGAACCGGCCGGACCGCCCGTAAGAGCCCGAACTAGCCCGAACCCGTGGTTCATCCGATCCCAATTTCTTATTTTTTGGTTTTAAATTTTGATGATTATATTACCCTTGTTATAGTTCACTTCTTGATCCGAAAGATTATATGAATCTATAGTTGAAAAAGTATGTTAATTGTTCAATTTATTGAATTACATACATATAATGAATGTGCTATTTTATGATAGAAATAATAAAATGACATATTCTTACTATAAAATTGGCCCGATAAGCTTGATAAGCCCCGTCCGGACCGATCGCCCGAAATCACCTCAATAGTCCAACCCGATAACAAACCGACACCGGACCAGCCCGTTAGTTATTGTGTCCAGCGCAGCCCAACCCAGCCCGAACTCTTAATGGACATGTTTTGGGCTAGGCTTATAAAACCCGACACCAATTCAGCCCGAACCGAAACCGGCCAGGACCGGCCCGTTGACACCCTTACTACTATGTATTCTTGGAATGCATTATAAGTCAAGAACACAGTATTTTGTATTGTATTCTTGTTTTTAGATCATGGAATGCGTTTTGTAGCAGAGCTCTTCTAGAACACATCATTCAGGCCATTATGCATTCTGAGCCTAGAACAAAAAGGTCTCACTCATAAATCCGGTTTCAACCTATATTAGGAATAAATTATCAAACTTCAAAATATATTGTTTAGAATGCATGCCAAATGCAGCCTTAATTTGGTGGACAAGCAAGAACTAAGGTCCCACTCATGTTCTATTTCAATGCAAATGAAGGTTGGGATATGGTAAAATGAATCATCAAAAAATTCTGAAATATCGAAAAGAATACAGTTTACAAAAGGAATGTATATACATATATAAAAGGTAAGTGATTGAATTTGATGTTAAAATTAAAGATACAATCCATGTACACCATTTCTTGAACATCCAAGAGTTTGAATGACCACATCAATGTTAACATAAATAGATGTGCTAACTACAGAAAATCATGGTGTCCCAATCAAGAACTTTTTTGCCTTTGAATGAGTAGTTAAAACCTAAACCCAGCTGATTATAGATCAACTGAGCATGGAATAGCTAGCCTTGCCTACTTAATAATCAGGAGGTTTAAACCAAATCCACCTGTTGTTGGATCAAAACTGTCTCCCATCGTTGGAGAGGTACCAGTCGTGATCACACGGTAAGTTTTCACCCGTGCATATACCAATACATCAGTACACGCACTAAAAGAAAACCAATCATGCGAGCACAGTTGACACGACTAACACAGGAGACGATTTTGCTAGCCTTACCATTAACCATTCTAATTGAATTTTTGAAGTAAATAAAATAAAAAATAAAAATAAAAATAAAATAATAAAAAAAAACTGCTTGAAATGGTTAGTAAGATGAATGCAATATTATAGTCTATGGAGAGAATTCTTAGGATATTTTTATTATTTTATAATAACACATCATCACTTAAAAGTGGGCCCCAATGGGGAGGAGGTTTAAGGGAAACTCCGCAAACACAGATGTGGTTTCATGGATGGTTGAACTCTCAAAGTCTACAACACTGTCAACTCTTATAAGAATGCAGCAACCGTTGTTCTAAACGATATCCCGCCATGACCGAGGAACAGACTGCAAAGTTTGAATAATTCAATTCTGACAATTTTCTTGCTTTGTTTTATGCCTCATGAGAATGACATTTTGTCTTCCACCTTAAACATTATTGGTTATCATAGTCAAACTACCTTATGTTAGTTTTTAGTAATTATTTTGTGGGCCCATCCCATAGTGTAGTTAGGCAAGGAAAAATAGCCTCATGTCCCTCTTCTAGAGGTATGAAAATTTTATACTATTTTCTATTCATTTTTTATGAAAATGGTAACCTCACAAAAACTGTGATGTAACAGTATTCCAACCATGTGTCCGAAATGCCTTTTGAGGTTACCATTTTCATAAAAATAAGGTTTTTTTTTCATCTCCATCACTGTGATGTAACAGTACTCCATCACTGTTTTCTTTTTATTTTCACAAAAAGAAATTATTAAAAATAAGGTTTTTTTTTTCTCTTGAATAGATAAATTCGAAGGAAATAAAAAAATATTAATAAAAAACTCTATTAGTTGGCACTCAGTGAACCATCGGGTTATGAAAAATTTTCCTTAAATTATATTGAAAGTTATGGAAACAAAAAAATACAACTTAAAATGATTTACCCTCGCGCATTCAACTCTTTACAAATCTGAATACATAATCCCAAAAACAAAGAGACAAAAAAAAAAAAAAAACATACCACTTGACAACAGATCTGTATTGTTTCTCACATTTTAAGGTTTTGTTTGTTTTGGCGTAAAATTTTTACATGTTAAAAATTCTTCTAATATTTATCGATTGCATGTCATGGTATTTTGTATATATAGAGGTCCATTTGGGTAATTTTATCCCACTCAGTTATCAAAAGCTGTGGAATTATGAAAATTTTATCATTATTTATGACACTTCATAACTGTAAACATATTATCTTCTTAATATAGATGAGAATCCTCTTCCCATGGTTAGTTTTCTAAAAGAATCAAAATTTGATTAGACCTAATGAATAATGTAACAAAAATGTTTTTTTTTAATAAATAATGAAACACAAGGGATAATAGCAAGCAATTCATTATAATTAAAGAAAAGAAAAGGACAGTTCTCAAATTGCATGACTCATGCACCATTGTGGGATCCACGACAGTATGCACATGGGAACCAACATGGATGAGATTTTTCGTTTCACGGGAGAATTATTTCGTTTTTTTCGTATCTAGGCACAAGTTCCACGCATCTCGACAATATTTTTTTTCTCTTAAAAACATTAGAACAAAAAAGGAAGAAGGGTATATTAATAAATTGCTCACAGGATTATGATCGAGATAGAGGGTGTTCACGAAACCTCTATACCGATCGTTTAAAAATACTTTTTCAAAGGTACTGTTTTGCTTTTATATAAATTGTAGTTGACTTGTGTTTGTTTTCATATAAATGATGGGAAAAAAAAGTTTCCTTTCAAATTGGATTTTTTTGAAGGCAATAAATTTTACATTCACAAAAATTTCATATAAAATATCACGAAATTTTTTTAAAGAAAATAAACGGGCAAAAGAATAGGTTGGAAATTTGTATGCGGGTCCTACTATTCATCTGAATATCTTATCATGTCATTTTTTACCAAAAATGAAAAAAAAAAAAAAAAAAAAAAAAAATCTGATCATATCATCTACCCGCCGACACTGTTCCTCAATCCCTCCAACAGTGAAATTACTACCTCTGCGTCCTGAGAAGACGGGAAACCTGATTAAGGGGTCTCCACTCCAGTCTTCATTTTATATTTACTTCATAGGCTAGAAATGTGGATATGGGCTTGCCCAACCGGTAGCCGGTCAATATTTATCCACGTAATCATAAGAAAGAAGGTGGTTGACAGAATTACCACGAACTCTTAACCGGTGACGCTTCCTTTCTGGAATAGAAGCTCCACGTTTCACACAAACTCAATTGCTCTCTCTCCAAAACTCCCCTTCTCCTGTTCTGGGCTTCTTGTGGGAAATAAAGATCTCGTTCGGTATACGCTGGTTATTAAAATCTTCCATTCAATTTCATCTTCATGATTATCTGGCTTCATTACTGAGTTTCTCTAAATATTATCTGAGCTTCATTACCGAAAGCTGTGATGAGATGACAGCTAATATAGAACTTTAGAAGCGAAGTTCGCTCAAGAAATCCGAAGCTGCTCGGATGGTGAGGAGACCCAATTACCCAATATAGTTCTTTCTTCATTCAATCTGAGAGTTGGGTCGTTCTGAATTCTTGATTTGCGTTTGAATCGTGGAAGGGACCTGCAAACGATGCGGCGACGGGCGGCCGAGTATCGGCGCCCTGTCCGAAGGAAGCTTTCTTACTGGATCTGGGCACTCTTTGGGTTGTTCTCCGTCGCGGCTTTGGTGCTTTTTGTTGTGCATCACAATCAACAAGAATACCCCCTCAAACAGCCGACACAGGTAAGCCTAGAAAGTACCTTCTTGTGATTTCGAATTGACCAATTCATTTTCAGCTGCAGTGGGGTTTTGAAATTGGAGAAATTTTCAATTTCACTGATTTGAGCACTTTTTGATTATGTGTTTCATTCGTTGGAATGGGTTGGCTTAAGTGTCTTCAGTATAATCTGATTTGAGCTAATATGCGTTTCCCAAGAAGCTCTGATTTATGATTTCAGAAGTATCCCTGCAGTCCTTTCTTTATTGTTTGATTGGATGTTGTATGATGTCGAACTAGTTTCAACTCAAATTCTACTGTTTGAATGTTTGATTAATTTCTTATGCAACCCGTGTGCTCTTTTTATTCGATGAGCTCATTTGGACTGATATCGTAGATTTCAATTCTTACTCTGGTCTCCTCTTAGGATCCAGGATTTGTACTTTAGTTGTTGAGTCCTTCTCATTGGGTGGAAACCATGAGCAGAACACATTCACATCCTTGTATTTAACACCACTAACCATTTCAATTGTAGTCCTCCAAGAGAATTACCTTAAGTTTTAAGGGAAGCTCATTTTTCCAAATACAGATCCAGGTTATGTACTACAACTTAGGCCATTTTCCCTGGACTCTGGGGCAAGTGAGAATGATCTAATCGACAGAAACACACACACACAAGGCTTGGGCCTAAAACACAATGATTGCTTCTTCTTCTTCTTCTTTTTTTTTATTTTTTTATTTTTTATTTTAATTTGCAAAAAGCATATTAGGTTTGGTCCAATGCTGTTACGTCCAGGTGGGTTTTCACCCCCGGGGAATGCACATGACTTTGTTACATTTTTTTAGTTAAATGTCATTTGTAGCATTTTCATTGGATTGCATAAAGTACATATATGCACTGTCATGCATGGAATCATGCTTCTGCCCTAACCCCCACTCTTCTGTATAAATCTTTTTATGGAAGATGTACACTTACAACACGTTAGATCGCCTAGGTGACTTGCTTTGTCCCCTAAGCGCTCGCGGCCCTCCAACGCCTTGTGTTGCTTAGCTGCCGTGACAATCTTGGTTTGGTCAAATGGCTCTATCTAGTGTAGATTAACATCAGATATCTCACCAACCTTTAGGCATCAAGTTTAAGGAGCATACTACAAGTTAATACAATGCTTATGAATTGGATGTGATTTTAGTGTATTAGCAGCTTCCCTACCTTCTACATTTAGGAGAGGATGAATAGCAAAGCTAGGATACCCTAAATCGTTTATAAGAATTATAACATTCTTAGATTTCAAGTTCCCATTCCTTTTCTCTGGTTGTAAACAAGTAGGTTACTTCTTTGTTGGCCCTTACTTTGGGTTCATTCTTCACTGAGTGGGGGTGGGTTTGTTTAATTTCCTTTCTTGTAATCTCGTTGCCTATATCTTTGTACCTTGGTGTTTTAATGTCATTGTTCATTTTGATTAATTTAGGTGATTAGACTGCCGGTACTTGTCAACTTGTTTCTTCTCTTTTGCTCTCTTTTCATGGAAACACCATTGCCTTTTCATTTTGATTAATTTAGGTGACTGTAATTATTATCAATAAAGGATACGGATGATAACAATCATCGACAAAGGAAAATTTCATCTTACAATGCCATTGGAGTCAAATGCTTGTGAAGTAAAAGAGCTAATTTTACTTTATTCATGTTGAATTTGTGAATCAATACATGCATTTCCCAATGGAAGGGAATAATCTCCTTCATATCTTCCCATTAACCAAGAGCATATACTTGAAGGAATGAACCTATCTTTAATGATTGCCTTCTAATTAAGTCCATAACAAGCACCTCACTTCTCGAGCCATTAAAAAACTCGACACAACATGAGATAACCCTTGTGGAGCTTATCATGATGAGCTTATCTTTGTTTAGGTTTTTCTAGTGTATATAAAGCATAACTTCAATAACCAGACTGGACATCAAAAGACAAAACAGATTTAGCCATTACATGCAATATGAGTCATGCAAGTGAGACGTGCCACTATGCAAATCAAAAGGTAAGAGAACTCAAAACTAAACTCAGCATGCAATGGCCTCATACGCTAAACATAAACGTAAGGAAGGCAAGCCCTAAACATTGTTGTTAATCAATAACTGATGGCAAAAAGGGTTCACAACAACTCAAATTGACAATCTCTCTTTGCTATAGGATCTTACTCAGTCCAATCACCAAAACAGATTTAGTAAGCAATAAGAAAATCAACTTATCTGAGAATCTAGCCGTTAAACACTCTTGAAATTGATAGATCCTCTTAACTTCAATTATAAACACTAGTAGGAATTTGGAGTCGATCAAGAGAGGACTGAAACTGATGGCAAAGAGGGTTCAAAGCAAGTCAAATTAACAAGCCCTCTTTGCTACAGGATCTTAATTCAGTCCAATACAAAATCTGCAGGGAAAAGTAATGAAGAAAACCACTTATCTTGAAATCTAACCCTTGAAATCACTTGAAACTTGATGGGAAATACTCTTTGGAATGATTATGAAGACATATCCAAAGTTGGATGTCCATCACGGATGAGAGAGTGTGATTTTTGAAAACTACCTATCATCTGAAAACGGGACTGGTTTAGTTAGAGCTGGTCGATATGATTTTAATCTTTAATCCCACGAGCTTTCGTTGATCAAATCAGCATTTAATGGTATCGCAATTCAGTATGCAATAATAAGAACTTGAAGGAATTAACAGAAGAACAAGAAAACCATAAAACAGAATATTTCGGTTGAGTCTCACAACCTATGAGACTCAACCAGAAAATCAGGAGCTAAACTCTCTTCTTTTTTCTGGTCTAAATCTGCTGGCTCTCTTCTTCTTATCTTATTTTAGACTTAAGAAAGATTACAAAATAAGGAAGGTTTAGTCCTCTTAAAAAAAATATCCTAAGATAAATTAAAGGGAAACTTGCCTTTATAGTTTAGGAAGTTTCAAATCTAAAAAATATCCTAAGATAAATTAAAAGGGAAACTTGCCTCTATAAAGGCAAGTTTCCAAAAAACAACTTACAAAATATCAATCCATAACTTAACTTTAGGAAACAAAATCTAAGAATAATTTAGGAAAGAAATAACAAAGAAGGAATTTTCTGATGTTGGTACTGTTCACGTGAACAGTACCGTGAACACTGTTCACGTGAACAGTACCGTGAACACTGTTCCGTGAGTGTGGGTTGGTCTTTGGTTGGTCCAATGGACCAATACCGACTGGTTCTTTGGGCTGACCCATTATCGACTTGAGCTTGGGCCTTGGGCCTTCTTGGACTGCATCAGAAACAACCACAGATGCTGCAAGGTGGCTGTACAAGTTACCGCCAGGCCTGGAGGAGTTTCTGAAATAGTTGATCTTCTTCAGTTCCAAAACAGCAAGGATTTGATGTTATTCAGCAAGGATCAATGTCGCCAATGAAGTTTCAAGAATATCTAATAAAATTAAAAGAGAGCATATTGTCGAAAAGAACAGCAATCAGTTGAGTCTCACAACCTTGGAGACTCAACCAGAAAATAAGAGTTTGACTCTTTCTTTTTTCTAGAAAATTTGAAGCTGCCGTCAGCCCTCTCTATATTATTTATAGCTTGAAAGATTACAAATAAAATAGGAAAGTCTCAATTGAAATTGGAAACTAAACTTCTTTTATGGAATAGGAAGTTTCCAAAAGAAAAGAAAGGAAAGTTTCCAAAACTGAAATTAGGAAACTAATAGAACTTCTACTTTCTAAACAATGGAAATAACTGAACCATATTTTAGGAAACTAAAGAATGGAAATAACTGAGCTAAATTTTAGGAAACAAAGAGTCCTATCTAACTACTACTTGCGGGCGGTAGATCTGATCTGGCAGTAGATAGAGATCTCTATCTACGGCTGGGCTGATTTTAGGCCTTGGGCCCAGGCCCATTAGATGATGACTTGCGGCCCTTCCTTCTAGAGTAAACTGAAATTGCATCAGCTCCCCCCTGGCATAGAAACATTCTTCTCCAACGAATGGAAGAAAGACATGTAACGCTCATAGAGGTCCAGGTCGATTATCTTGAAATCATCTTCGTGTATCCATGTGCTGTCATTGCGTGGGTGCCCTTTCCACTTGACTAAAAATGACTGGTAACCTCCTCCATTGCCAGTCATTGTGTACTTGGAGTCAAGAACATCTTTAATTTAGTCGGTTGGGGGAACGACAAACTGTGGAAGGTGTAAAGCATGTTCCGTATCTCCTTCGTCAGAATGATGACCCGTATAGAGAGTCAAATCAGCAACATTGAAAATGTTACTGATGGCCATGTTGGGTGGGAGCTCAAGGACATAAGCGTTGGCACCAATCTTCTTGAGCACCTTGTACGGACCCATCTTCCGTGGATGTAGCTTGGTAGCTTCGTCGGGAGTAAATCTTTTAGGAGTTATTCGAACCATTACCATGTCACCGGGTTTGAACTCCACATAACAACGATGACAATCTGCCTTGGCTTTATATACTTCATTGCTAAGATCAATACATCGCAGAACGTCCGTATGTACCTCTGTAATATGACGAATAAATTCATCAGCTTCAATGTTTACACGCACTTGAGGTGGAAGCGACACAAGATCAATAGGCCTCTTGGGTTATATGCCAAGCATTATCTCAAATGGTGTACGGCCTGTGATCCGATTTACAAAGCTATTGTATGCAAACTCTGCTATATCAAGAATAGAAGGCCAAGTCTTCTCATAATCATGAACAAGGCATCGGAGAAGATTGCCCAAGCTTCGGTTCACTACTTCCGTTTGCCCATTTGTTTGCGGATGGAAGGCGTTTGAGTATAGCAACTTAGTATTGGTCTTCAACCATAATGTCTTCCAAAAATAGCTCATAAATTTCACATCCCGATCCGACACAGTAGTTTTGGGCAGCCCGTGGAGACACATCACTTCCTTGAAGAATAGGACAGCAACATGTCTTGCATCAAAAGTCTTCCGACAAGGGATGAAGTGTGCCATTTTTGAGAATTTGTCCACCACCACAAATATAGAATTATATCGCTCCCTCATGGATGGTAAACCAAGGACAAAATCCATACTCATATGCAACCATGGTGAGTTAGGCACCGGTAGAGGTGTGTATAGACTAGAATTTTGCTTGGTGCCTTTAGCTAGTTGACATACATGACACCGTTGGATCACATTTTGTACATCATGGGGTAGGTGAGACTAATAGTAAAGATCTGGAACTTGAACCATTGTCTTATCTCGATCAAAGTTTCCACCTAAACCTCTTCCATGTAACTCCCGAATTAGATATTGGCATAGGGACGTCTTTGGTATGCATAGCCGTGTCCCCATAAACAAGTAACCATCTTGAATCAAGAATTTTGACACCTTGCTGTAATTTCTGAAACATAGGAGCGAAATCTTCATCTGACATGTACTCCCCTTTGATATGCTCAATTCCTGTACCTTGGGCTGAAAAGGTACTCATTGCATTCACTTTGCGACTCAAAGCATCTGCTACTTGATTATCTTTTCCAGCTTTGTAGTTGAGTGCAAAAGTGAACTCATGTAAATTCAAAATCCATTTAGCATGCCTGTGGCTAATGGTTCATTGTGAATTAAGGAACTTGAGTGCCTCATGGTCAGAGTATAAGACAAGCTCTTTCCCTGTAAGGTAGTGCCTCCAATGTTTGATCATCTGTACTACAACATAAAGTTTCAAATCATAGGTAGAATACCTCTTCTTTGCTTCATTGAGCTTTTCATTGTAGAATGCCACTGGATGTTTTTCTTGCATAAGTACCCCTCAAATTCCTGAATGTGACGCATCAGTAGCAACCTCGAATATACGGTCAAAATCAGGAAGGTGAAGGACAGGAGCTTCAGTTACGGCTTTCTTTATAAGGTGGAATGCTTTGGTGGCCGCCGTGGTCTATTGGAACGGATCTTTCTTTTTCTTCATGCATTCTATGATGGGTGCTATAATAGAGCTAAACCCTCGTATGAATCTCCAATAAAAGGAAGCGAGGCCGTGGAAGTTACAAACCTCAGTGAGTTTTTGGGAGTGGCCAATTGGTAATGCTCTCTATCTTTGATGGATCAGCTTCTATCCCCTTTAAATAGACAATAAAACCAAGGAAGACTACCTTGGGGAGCATAAAAGAACACTTCTTCAAATTCAAGTACAATTTTTCATCTCGAAGGACCTTCGTTACCTGACGTATATGATAAAGGTGGTCTTCATTGCCTTTGTTGTATATCAGTATATCATCAAAGTAAACAACAAGAAACTTACAGATGAACGGTCGGAGTGTCTGAGTCATTATCTCATGAAGGTACTTGGGGCATTGGTTAACCTAAAGGGCATAACTTTCCATTCATATAATCCGTCCTTCGTTTTAAAGGCTGTTTTCCACTCATTGCCGGGGCGAATACCGATTTTATGGTAACCACCCTGTAAATCAAGCTTTGTGAAGATGGTAGCACCCGTCAACATGTCCAACATATCATCTAGCTGTGGAATAAGAAATCTATATTTGAGAGTGATTTTATTGATTGCTCTGCTGTCGATGCACATCCGCCATGATCTATCTTTCTTAGGTGTTAAGAGTGCTGGTACGACACATGGGCTCATGCTTTCTATGATGAAACCCTTTTGCAACAGTTCATCCACTTATCTTTTGAGTTTTGCATGCTTTGTGGGACTTAAATGGTTGGTGGGAAGGTTCGGTAACATCAAACAGGGGACTAAATCAATTGCATGTTGTATGTCCCTCATTGGTGGCAACTTGTTTGGTAACTCATCTACAACAAGATCTGCAAAATCAGACAAGAGAGATCGAATAAGTGGGGGAAAGTTAGTTTTTTTAGGGGGTACAACTTCCCTAGCCATGAGGGCTATCATTACACCATTTTCTTTACTTGTCTCTTCAAAGTCTTGTTGGTTGAGTATCAATAATGGGTGATTAGCTTGCTGTCCAGCCTTTGATGATTGTCTCATGCCCTAGTTCTTACTAATTGTTGCTGGTTGGTCCTTCTTTAGAGGTTGAAGGATTTGTTTACACTTCAGTTGTGTAGCTCGTAATCTATTTTTCTCAGTTGATACATTAAGAGGTTTCAATATCATAGGTTTTCCGTCAACATCGAAGTAATATTGGTTCTTGGTGCCTCCAACCAACACATCATGGTCATATAACCATGGCCTCTCCAATAATACATTAGTCAATATCATAAGGATAACGTCACACCAAACCGTATCATTGCAGGCCCCTGCTTGTAGTGGAATCAAACACACCTTTGGCTCACTTCCAAGGTATTGCCATTAAGAAGTGATACCTTGTAAGGTTGAGGATGAGTTTCAGCTTCTAGTTTAGCATCTATCACAAAGGCTTGTGACGCAACATTAACACTATTATTGCTGTCCACAATAATCTGAGCAAGCTTAGGACCACTAGTCATGCGGGTAGTAAAAATACAATGACGATGCCAATCTTCCCTTTCGATTCAGCCACTAATATACAACTCACAACATGTATTCCAAGGGATTCTTCATTTTCATCAAAATTATACTCTTGCTCATCACCTAGAGCAGCATTATCGTAGGAATTATCTTCTTGTGGTTCCCACACGTAAGAATCAGCATTGGCCTCTACAAAAACCATTAGGGAATTGCCTTTCATCTTTCTCGGACAATCCCTTGCATAGTGACCATAGGCATTACAATGATAACATTGAATAATGTTATTGGAAGTTGTTGGTCCTTTTCCCTTTTCACTTATTGTGGTAGTATGACGAGGGGCAGCCGCTGTACTCTTAGTCTTTGGCATGGTTTTCTTGCTATCATTATAACTTGGGTTATACCTTCTGGTGGATTTCAGAAGCTCTTCGGCTTGAAAGGCTTTATCCATACAATCATTGATGCTAATAATATCAATCACCCCCAATTTTTCTCTAATCTCAGGTTGCAACCCCAAACAAAACCGAGATATCATCTGATCATCACTGTCTCGTGATCCAGTCTGTGCACATAGTTGGTGAAACTCATACACATAATTTTCTACACTAATGGTTCCTTGTCGAAGATTATTCAATTGATCATGTAGTCCCCTTTGGAAGGATCTTGGTAAATATTTTCTTTTAATTCCTTTTTCATCTCTTCCCAAGTGGTAGGTTCTATTCGCCTCCTTATGAGGCTATAATCATAATTTCTCCACCAATCTCGGGCCCCCCCATAAGTTTGGAGCGAGCCAATTTTAGTTTTCATGGTTCAGGAAGGTCAAATCAATCGAAATAGTCATCTAGGGCATTCAGCGAGTCATTGAATGATTAGGGGTCTTGTTTTCCATGAAACTCCTTGAGGTCCATCCGTACCTTATGAGTTTGGTAACGGTGGGATTGTTGATCTCCATAATCTTCATAGGGTGGGTTTTGGTATTCTTCTTTAGGGACTCTTTGAAGAGCCCTAGCAACACGTCTTGGCACTAGGTTGGCCATAGGAGCTTCTCTTCTAGGGGCTTCTATTCTAGCCAACCTAGGGTTAATTCTTTCCTCCAAACTATCAAATTTAGCAGTCATCCTTCCTTCCATGTTATCTTTTTTTGCATCCATCTTGGCCAAACGGTGGAGAATCAAATTAATAGGGTCATTGGGGTTATTGGACTGAATAGGAGGGTTAGAACTGTCCTCAGCCATGCTCTGATACTAAATTGATGGCAAAGAGGGTTCAAAACAACTCAAATTGACAATCCCTCTTTGCTATAGGATCTTGCACAGTCCAATCACCAAAACAGATTTAGTAAGCAATAGAAAAATCAACTTATTTGAGAATCCAGCTGTTGAACACTCTTGAAATTGATAGGAGATCCTCTTAACTTCAATTATGAACACTAGTAGAAATTTGGAGTCGATTAAGAGAGGACTAAAACAACCACAGATGCTGCAAGGTAGCTGTACAGGTTACCGCCAGGCCTGGAGGAGCTTCTGAAATAGTTGATCTTCTTCAGTTCCAAAACAACAAGGATTTGATGTTATTCAGCAAGGATCAATGTCGCCCATGGAGTTTCAAGAATATCTAATAAAATTAAAAGAAAGCAAACAGTCGAAAGAACAACAGTCGGTTGAGTTTCGCAACCTTGGAGACTCAACCAAAAAATAGGAGTTTGACTCTTTCTTTTTTCTGGAAAATCTGAAGCTGCTGCCAGCCCTCTCTATATTATTTATAGCTTGAAAGATTACAAATAAAATAGAAAAGTTTCAATTGAAAGTAGAAACTAAACTTCTTTTATAGAAAGAAAGTTTCCTAAAGAAAAGAAAGGAAAGTTTCCAAAACTGAAATTAGGAAACTAATAGAACTTCTACTTTCTAAACAATGGAAATAACTGAACCATATTTTAGGAAACTAAACAATGGAAATAATTGAGCTAAATTTTAGGAAACAAAGAGTCCTATCTAACTACTACTTGCTGGCGGTAGATCTGATCTGGCGGTAGATAGAGATCTCGGCTGGGCTGATTTTAGGCCATGGGACCAGGCCCATTAGATGATGACTTGCGGCCCTTCCTTTTAGAGTAAACCGAAACTGCATCAATAACACACAAAGATAGAAAATTATAAATAACCGCATGAAAAACTACCAACACGTGCATGCATTTGAATAATTAAGAAACTTACTATAATATGGATATCTCGACAAAGTGAACAAATAAGAAGATGAATGTGAGCATAGTTGTCAAGGCGACAAGGCGATCCAAGGCGTTTGAGGCCATCTTGGGCGCCTCTTTTTAGAAGACTAAGGCGAATTAATGTTTATATATATATATTTTTATTTTTAAATATATATATATGCTATATATATATGTTTATATATATATATATATATATATATATATATGCAGCATTCTACATAAATAAACATTTAAGACATAGCTTAATTAATATAAGAAAACCAACAAAGAAACAAATAATTGAGTTAAGTAGGCAACACGTATTTATGACTAACATTTGCTTATTTCTAACAAATTTTATCGGAGCGTAACTCCTTTAATATACTTCAGATTCAAGCAATCTCAAATTCATTGCAAAGCTAGTATAATCAGCTTTCCAACAAATCCTAGATTGCTTGAATCCGAGTTATATTGAAAGAGTTACACTCCGGTCAAACCTTGTTCGAAGTACGTGAATGTTGTTAAAAGTCGTCTGAATGTAAATTATTTTTTGGGCATCAAAGCAAGAGATTATATTGGCGCGCTCTTGGTTTTTAATTATGCTTTACTATAATAAGATTTATGGAATTTTTATATTTGAAAAAAAGTCTAGCATTTTGAAATTGAAAATCACCCCCGCACCCGAAAATACGGTTTTTGTTCTTGAATTGGAGGGTTGACTTTTTATCCTTTTGGAATTTGAATTTTAAAGTATTTTTATTGGATTCAAATAGGGGGTATTTGCTTATTTATGAATAATATCTTAAGTAAATGAAACGTTTACTTAAATGATATTAGTCATAAATAAGTACTGTCTGATAAATGTTGTTCCTGTCTAGCTTAATAAATCCTGTGAAGCAAATTTAGAGATCAAAGGGAACAAAAACACATATAAGACCCAAGGCGACCGCCCAAGCATTCTGGGCGCCCAAGGCGTCCAAGGCGGCGCCTAGGCGACGCCCAAAGAGCCTGGGCAACCGCCCAGGCAACACTCATAAGGCGCCCAGGCCCTGGAATCACGCCTGGACGCCTAGGCACCTTGACAACTATGAATGTGAGCGACTTTAAATCTTAGAATATTCAATTCTGTCATGGATTTATGCTTTCTAGCATTATGGTTATCTCTATCCCTTTCTCTGAAAATTCATATAAGGGATGGGAGATCTAGAGTTTGTTAGATATATTACATAAAACTTGACAATTTTCAATTTTTGAAACTTCGAATAATAAAGGAGTAGCATCTCAAATAGAAGCATACTCGTTGGGTTTAATCATGTTGTAGCAGACCATTCAAGTTTTTTGAAAGAGTAGAGTTATTAATGTGGCCAAACAATGTTATATATGGAGAAAATGTGCAGAGATTTTGCAAAACAATCTGCAAATAGGGTTTCATTTAACTGACTCTGATTTATCCCAAAAAAACGAAAAATGTATGTAATTAGCCTTTTTCAGTGTTCCTAGTTGTATGTACACTTCTAAAGTTTGCAAATCCTTTGGTTTTACAGCGAAAGAGAGGAGTTTAACTTTTACCTCTCTGGCTGTCGCTTATTCAGCAATAAAAATGCTAGGTAACTTTAGTAATTCTTTCTTGTCAGAGGAACTTCCCAAGTGTGTATTGGGATGTAAGAATAAGTATAATTTCAAGTATTCGGTGAAGTGATAAACTGCAATATTGTATGGACCTGAATGTGGGGGTTATAAAGAAAGAAGAGTTGAGTTGAAGGATGAGTGAAAAAATTCATGGTGATTTAGGAGCAGCTCCAATAGGAGATGAGTTGAAGGAAAGTTGTGGTGCCGTGGTGATATGGGCATTTGGCATTTGGCATTTGGAACAGATCCCACTGAGTGCAGTGGTCAATAAGGTTGATATGATGCAGATTAGTGGAGTTAAAAGGCCAAGGGCGGAGAAATGACTTGAGACGAATTGGTGAGAAAAGATATGAACAAGGGACAAATTGAGATTTCTAAGATCTCAGTCGAGATCTCTGCGAGAACATGCCGAAACTGCCTAAAGGGTAAAAATGGGTGTTTCGACATGTTTAAGGCTATTTTAAGGCTTTATACTCTAGGAAAATACTATTTTAACATATAAAAAGGCATTTAAAGCATAAAATTATAAAACTAATCACACATTGTGGGAAAATCATACATTTATAAATCATAATTCTATACAATGGTACAAATACTCAAAGTCTCAAAGCGTCAGAGTTTCAAATACTCAAAATCAAATACAATGATATAAATACTCAAAATCAAATACAAGAGAGAGCAAGAGAGAGAAAATGAAGAAGATAACAGGCTAAAGAACAAGTCTCGGTCTTCGACCGGGACTTAGTCTTATATCTGTTTTTTAACCATTTTGGTTCGATACTAATCGAGACCTGGTTTCGACCAGTCTCGACCAGGATCGACCCACTGTCTTGTCTCGAGCCCCTCGAAAAATTTGAAAATTCCGAGATCTCGGTGAGATTTTAAACATGGATATGAATGACTTTAGGTTAGCAACAAACAACGGTTTTAACAGAGTTGAATGGTGAAACAAGCTGACTCCATTTAGATGGGAAAAGGCTGAGTTGAGTTGAGTTGGTGAGTGATGAGCAGATTTTTGTGGAGGAAAGAGGAGACACAAATGAACTTGACATCTGAAGAGATCTGAAATTCTAAGGACAGGTAACTATTTTCCAATGGAAAAATTACTTGTACCTCCCCTAGACTATGGCCTAAATACAACCTTACCCTAAAGTTGCTGATAATTACAGCCGCATCCTTTTACTCAATGGTATTAACCATAAAATTGAAAAGACAATTTTACCCGTGACTGGTTTACAATCAATAAATGTTGAAATGACAAATTTACCCTCCCTTACCTCTCCATCTCTATTTGGTCTAGCGAACATCACCTCTGGCATACTCCTACACGCCAAGTTCCTACTAGAAACTAGTGCGGAACTTCTCGCACCATTAGAAACCCGAGATCCGGGTCATACCGCTGACGTCTTGTTCGAATCAATAACCGTTGATTCCATAACCACAGGCCGAGATTTACTTCTCGAGGAATGCTCCACTTGCCTCGCAATAGCTATTGGCAGTGCAACAGCCAGAGCTAGAGTCTTATTCTATTTCGGAATCTGAGTAACACGACCCGAATGGCTGAAGTTTCTTGCCGGATAAGCGTAGAGGAGGTCAGCAAAGAAATCTCGGTTGAAAGAATCATCGGGAGGATAAGGGTAGTGTGTCTATGAGAGCATCTTGTCTTCCTGCATGAACAGATGACGCGATCCATCGTCCTCTACTGCCGCAGCACCTGATCTGACGTCCACGATTATATCTCTCTGTGAAGATTTTTTGGGAAATCTTTGAGTCTATAATGTGGATGGCTTTGGGGCATAAAGGGGATATTGAAAACAACGCAAAAGGGAAAGAGAAAAAAAGGGATGGGAATAAAATAGTAAACGTTGACAATGGGGTAATTGTAGGGATAATTTTAGGGAGTCAAAACGAAGAATTGAAAGATAGGGAGAAAGGGAAGGGAAAGGGATGGGATATTGGTAACCGAGAAAGAGAAAGATAGAAAATAGAGATATAGTAGGGGAAGGGATGAATCTGCCGAGATAGCAAGGGGCAGGGGAGAGATCGTTAGAGAGAATAGAGAGAAGGGAGACAAACCAAAGGGGAGGGGAGAGAACCGAGAAAGAGACGAGAAGGGAGAAGATCTTGAGAGGGAGGGAGAGGGAGCAGCCAAGGGAGCTTTCTTTCTTCAATATTCATCATCTCATTCAGTAAAATATATCTGCCTATATATAGGCTTACGTGTCTAATTTAATTGGACTGCAACTTTAACAAAAAAAAAAAAAAAAATTAGAACTTAAATACGATTCTAATATGATAAATCAGAGTCATATCTAAACTCAACTACTTACTAAAACTAAAATTAAAAGGACTAGAGTCCACGTCTAAAAGGGGGAAGGGGGGGGGGGGGCACAATAACAGAAAATAAAAGCAATCCATGTCAAAATAGGAGGGCCCACATCTAAAATAAAAGTAAATTACAAATACTACCTAAAACGTAGAGAAGTAAGACTCCTAATTAAAAACTCCTAATCTAATTAAACTCTTAAATAAAAGACTAAATAACATCCCAATTAAAATAACATCCTCTCGAGATTCTAATCCAACAAATCCCGGCCTGCATCAGTTTGGCTCTGGTTCAGCATAACAACCTAACCATTCTGCCATACCAGCTCCACCAGCTCTTCTTCCTCTGGACTGTTTAAAATCAAAATCAAAATCAAACAACGAAACGGCTCAGAAATGAAAATTTTTTAGTTGGGGAGGAAAACCATGTGAGAGAGAGCTCACAGTTTCAAGTTCTTCTGCTGGGGTAATCCTGAGGATGTTGGATTCAAATTCATTACAGTGGTAACATAAAATTTAACGCAATCAAAATCATTTACGGACTAAAACTTTTATTTTGTTCTTTTTGTCTTTGAGTTTGGTTGTCAATTGGAAACCGAAAGGATATCAACACAAATAAATAGGGTAAAAATGAAGATTGACAAATTTGGGAAGAAGGCATGTGAAGTGATTTCTCTGTGTAAAAATGAAATCGTGAAAGAACTAGCGCCAAAAATGAAGATTGACAAATTTGGGAAGAAGAAATTTTAAATGATCTATTGTCTCCATATTAAGTTGAAATTGTGAAAGAAATCAAGCATTGAAAAATTTGGAAAGAAGACACGTGAAATGATCTATTGTCTCCATCTAAAGACGAAATCGTGAAAGAAATTGAGCTAGTTGATTAAAAAAACTAATTGTTTCATCCAAAAATTCTGTTTCGAGTGCAAAAGGAGATGAATTTCTAAAACTCCTTTCTGTTTGAGAACTCCCTTCTGTTTCATACCTGAATCTTAGTTTGATCCCTTCTCTCTTCTTTCTTCTAGTTTTCCTCTGTTCTTCTTTTATGCTTGTTTTCTTCTTCTTATAAGTCTACTTGGCGGTACCTTTGTTCCTAAAACCTATTTAGATTGATAATTTTAGCATTGTCGCCTTCATTTTCTTCTGCGAACCCTGGTCCACCTCCTTTGCAACCTCTATTCCACCCCCTCCACAACATTGAATCTGACAGCCCCTCCTCTTCGAGACCTGGCTGCCCGTAGCCTCCTCTCCCCTAGTGACCCCTCCTCCTGCAGCCCCTTTCCCCCGGTGACCCTTCTTCCCGCAAGATCCAAAACCAGCAAAGAGAAGAAGAAGAAGATAGGGTTATTAGGGCAAATATGACATTTCATGTTTTAAAAGGGCAACATCGACATTTTAGTATCCCATTAAGGGTATTTTTTAACCTTAAAAGTTTGAGGACAAGATGACATCAGCAACTAATAGAAATCGGCTAATAGAGTGGGGTTGTCTGTAACAAGTGTAACAAATAGAAAACGAAGGCTACCTAAAGACAAAAAGCCATGTGAAAGAGAAAACGGTAAAAGAAAGGACGGAGACAGTGTGTGTAAATAACACCTCCTCCTACTGTTGTATATATAGAATTAGAAAGGAAGCAAAAACAGGACCTATGACTCTCTCCTAGTTACAATCCAACTAGGTAGAAAGACCTAGTCAACAAGGCCAATTCCTAGTCTACTTAAGATACCACCGGTAATGGGCCTCTATAATTAGGCCCACTACAAACATAATAAATTAAAGCCATTAGCAGGCCCATTATTTACATTATTTATTATAACCAAGGGGGAGGGGGAGGGGGAGGGGGAGGGAGGGGGAGGGACAAAATGGGCCTAAGTTAAGTGGATCCATTCACTTATAATAACCAAGGAATCAAGTATCGACACGATACGCATTGTATCGGCCGATACGTATCGGTATCTACACTAGTCGATACAATACACCTCGATTCGTCTCTCCATTTAAAAAAAAAAAAAAAAAAAGAGTATCGAGCGTATTGAGGTGTATCAAGCGTATCGGCTCGATACGCTTGATACGCCTCGATACACTTTAAATATAGTTTAAAAAAAAAAAACATAAAAACTAACATGTATCGACTAGTATCCGTTCGATACTAGTCGATACACCCTTTTAGTATCGAGCAGTATTAATTTTACTCTGAACAACATCTTTTTCTAAAAGCCGACAACCATTTCAGCTTGAATACTCTTCTGCAACTTGATTTTATTCCAAAAAACCTTAGAGCTTTGATTCTTAGCTCTAAAAAAACTGGGAAGGTTGCATCAAACTTGGTTTTTGTGAAGATTAAAGCACGAAATCATCTCTTCAAGCTCTAAGGGTGGAAAACAGCGAAGGTAATGAGTTTTAACTTTATTTTTTTTCAAAATAAATCGATTTTTGTGTTGTTTCTTCTCATGAATCAATGAATAATGGTCCTATTTGATGAATGCATGCTACATATATGGATTTGAACACTGATTTGAGAAATTTTTGAAGAACACGAGAAATTTCAAAAAAAAAAAAAAATATTTTCAAAAAATTTTCCTTTTTCTCTTCTACTAATTATATAAGATGTGTAGACCACTGATCTACCATCTTTGCTTCTCAGTTATAATTTTTTATTTTATTTTTATTTTCTGGTTTAAAAATAGAAATATAATTTAGATAATATTATTTTTTTTATTTCCTTTTCTTCCATCCTTGTTATTTCCTTTTCTGATTTTTTTTTTTCTGTTTCTCTTAAACAGAATATGGCTAGGAACTTGTCTGTCTTTTTTTTTTCAAAGATCTTTGTTTGAACCCATGTCTATTTCTCTGTTTTTGGGCCTGATGTCTATTTTTGTGTTCTGGAAGTTCTCTATTTATTGTAGATTGTACGCTTTTTTTCTATGTGGATGAGGGTGTCAAAATTGTTGGTCAATGAAAAAGATAGGGTTCATAAGGAGACCATCTTAAAATATAATGTTTGAGGATATGAAGGATAGAGCAAGAACTCTTGTAATGCATTCAGTGGAACTCTGCAGAAATGCAATGCTTGTGATGAGACTGTTTATGTAGAAATGAAAATGGAAGACTGTATTTTTCATTTTCTCATAAGAGTCTTATTCCATCTATCTCATTTTTCTGCAATTGGTTTGATTCAGTTTTTATTCTCAAGTGGTTTAACTAGTAAACATGTTTGACATTTTTTATTAACCCGTGTCTAATTCTTAATGTTGTTCATTATAGATTTATTGTGTTTTTATGCTTTAAAAATGTGTTATGTATGATCCTTAATCATTTCTGTGCGTATCCTGCCCCATAATCATATGTATCCATGATGGAAGAAACATTTTCTTTCTCAATGTTGCTAATTATAGTGTTTTTATGCTTTAAAATTGTGTTTTTATGTTCATTAATCATTTTTGTGCGTATCTTGCCCCGTATCCATGCGTATCCACCGTATCCACAATACGATATGATATGTCTCTTAATTTCAGCTGACCGATACGGTACCGATACACGATACTTGATTCCTTGATAATAACAGCCCTTATATCTTAACAAGGTTTTTGCAATTAAGGGTAGCATGTGTAATTGTCAGCAACTTTAGGGTAGGGGTTGTATTTAGGCCATAGTCTAGGGGAGGTACGAGTAGTTTTCCCTTTTTCCAATTGTCAGTAGAAAATGACCAAAGGGAAAAAAAAAGTAATAGAAGGATGGGAGGGAAATGCTGTTTGTCCTAATGGTGCCTTCATTATCATGCTAATATGACATGCTTTTGATATGGTATACTTGTGGGCCAACTTATTTAATTATGCAATTAGCCAAGTTGTTATTGTTGCTTCTCCTGAAAATATGCTCAACTTCTTGTTGCAGTGTTGAAATTATAGCAATAAAGCATTATGCCCCCATCAATCAAGATGACCTTATTATGTAAATATAATGTCTCAGTGCTAGACGACACTTTGTTTTTTCAAATGAAATGTGGAGCAGTTAATTTTGTTTCCCTGCTGTGCAACTTTAGTTTTTTTTTTTTTTTTTTTTTTTGCTGCCATTGTTTTACAGAGGTGCGAGAAATGATACGTGCTTTATTCTTCCTATTACCTATTATCTTTTTTGTTCTGAAAATTCTATGGTTTCTTAGGTTCTTTTCTTTTAACCTGGGGGAGGGAGAGGGTAAGAGGTTGCTTATACCATACCTTTTCTCACTGGTGTATCAAAGCTACACTAAAACTGATTCTTTCTCTCTTGTACTGTAATACATGCCTATCTATGTTCCAAATGTATGACCTGAAAAAATTTATACCAAAAAGGATGCGTTACCAAGGCTTATGATCATGTTAAGATACTGCACGTGTTCAAGGATTGTAATTTGTAAAATTATTGATTTTTATTGAGGAATAATTGATTGAAATATGAATCCGTCAAAGTATTTTCTTATCTAATTTCTAAAAACAATCTATTTTGTACCATCACTGACAGTTGGGTTTGTCCCTTTCTCAGGAGAATGAACGGATTGGACTCGTTCAACATGAGAACTTAAATTTTACTGAAGAAATATTAAGTGTTACGTCATTAGCAAGGCAATTAGGTGAACAAATGATACTTGCCAAGGCTTATTTGATTATCGCGAAAGAACACAATAACCTTCACCTTGCTTGGGAGCTTAGCTCAAAAATCAGGCGTTGCCAGCTCCTGCTCTCTGAAGCTGCCTTGAGAGGGAGACCCATCACATTGGAAGAAGCACATCCAATAGTTAGTGGTTTATCTTCACTAATCTACAAGGCACAAGATGCGCATTATGACATTGCTACCACGATCATAACAATGAAGTCCCACATCCAGGCCCTTGAAGAGCGTTCAAATGCTGCTACAGTGCAGGGCACAATTTTTGGGCAATTCGCTGCAGAGTCCCTACCCAAGAGCCTCCACTGTCTGCATGTCAGACTCACGGCTGATTGGCTTGAAAATTCTGCACTACGCGAACTTGCAGATGAGAAGAGTAACTCCCCTCGCTTCATGGATAACAACCTCTATCACTTCTGCGTGTTCTCTGATAATGTGCTGGCTACCTCCGTAGTGGTTAACTCAACTGTCTCCAATGCCGAACATCCTAAGCAGCTTGTCTTCCACATTGTCACAAATAAGATCAGCTATGGAGCAATGCAGGCGTGGTTCCTTGGTAACGATTTCAAAGGCTGTGCCATTGAAGTGCAGAACATTGAAGAGCTCTCTTGGTTGAATGTTTCTTACTCTCCAGTTTTGAGGCAGCTCCATGATGCAGAGGCAAGGAGTTACTATTTCGGGGACCCTCAAGATTCAAAAGGTGAAGTGAAGTTCCGGAACCCTAAGTACATATCTTTGTTGAATCACCTCCGCTTTTACATTCCAGAAATATATCCCTCACTGGAGAAGGTGGTTTTTCTGGATGATGATGTTGTTGTCCAGAAGGATCTGATCCCGCTTTTCTCATTGGATTTGCATGGAAATGTAAATGGAGCAGTGGAGACTTGCCTCGAGGCATTCCATCGTTATTACAAATACCTCAATTTCTCCAATCCAATCATCAGCTCAAAATTTGATCCACAGGCCTGTGGATGGGCGTTTGGAATGAATGTTTTTGACCTGATTGCTTGGAAGAAAGCAAACGTAACCACTAGGTATCACTACTGGCAAGAACAGAATGCTGACCGGACTCTCTGGAAGCTGGGAACCCTTCCCCCAGGCCTTTTGACATTTTATGGACTGACTGAGCCACTTGATCGGAGATGGCATGTGTTAGGCTTAGGTTATGAGTTGAACATTGACAATCGTTTAATTGAGAGTGCAGCTGTTATTCACTTCAATGGGAACATGAAGCCATGGCTGAAGTTGGCTATCGGCAGTTATAAGCATCTGTGGGAACGGTATGTAAATCATACACACCCATTTCTCCAAGATTGCATCACAAGTTCAAATTGAGTTGGCTTCTCTTCATCTTCAGTAAAATCAACTTCCAATTTTCATTATGCTCAGCCTCTCAATCAATTGTCAGATTCTTGTAGAGTCGAGTGAAAGTCTAGCTTTGTAAGAAGCATTTCCTTTTCTTTTTGTTTCAAAGGAAAACAAAAATGAAATTTTTTATATACATCCAGAGGAATGAGTGTGGTCTGGGGATTGTAGAGGATTCATTTTTGGATGATGGGCATTCTAAATGGTAGACTATTTGTTGTGTAGCAATATTGTAATAATCTCCCTGTTTGGATAGATAACGGTGTATTTGAATCAGAATTTTGTAATTTAATATGATTATCAGGTGAGAATTATCAAACAAATTCTACAAGGCCCTACTTTTGGAGTACTCTCTAAAAATATTCTGCAGTTTTGCGTAAGCTCAGTTGTTTCTAATCCATGCTTAAGATTCTGGTAGGAACGAGGAATCCATGCACCTTCATTCTGGTAGGAACGAGGAATCCATGCACCTTCATTCTGGTAGGAACAAGGAATCCATGGACCTTTGTTGGGTACATAAACTTGTTCAACTCCACTGCAGCAGGGACATTGGCAGACAAATGTGCAATCCAACTTCCTGGTTTAACTTACAAGCAACATAAGACTTGGATGGCTGAGAACCGAGTCTTCTTATAGATTTATAGGTTGCTGACTGCACAGGTAACTTTCGTTAGCAGCCATCCAGTTCACTGTTTTGACTACATCCTGCATGAATACAAACAGATTATGCTCATAATTAGAGAATGGGAAGCATAGAAGAAATGGTCTTTTGGATGTGATTTTATTTTTTATTGTACTGAAAACTATTTAAAAACATTGGCAATCAGTCCTTTGGACTACTCTCCTCAGAACTAGTCTGTTGATGTAACAAATCAAGTATATGCTCCAGAGTTGAGATCTTCAATTTTTGAAGTCAAGGTATAATTAAAACTTCCCAACCTCCACACTGCAAATAAAGTGTTGAGCCAAAAGACAGGTAAATTGAATACATGTTTCTTCATAATTCATGATACTTTGCATAGCGGGATCTTATTCAGAACTGTTGGGACCTTGAATTTCTCGGAAACAGAGGGATCCCTAATAACTCTATCACAATACATTGTATTCATCCTATTGATGGTTGCACCAGGCTACAGAGAACCAGAAATTAAATTCATGAATAGCCTCTTCTCTAGAAATGGGTTTGACAGAGGGAAATGCCCTTTAAAATCGAACTGTTATCCATGCATGTCACTTGTGATGGCTAAGATGAAGCTTCCTTACCTTTAACAAAACATAAAAACCAGCTGTTGTCTCAGGTGATGATGTTCTCATAGTTACTATGTGAAAGTCTTAGGAGGTAGAACTCATGCTGAGCACTTTTTCTTCTAGATACAGGCACAGAACATCTCAGTGGTCAACACGATAATTCTGAAAACTCGACATGCGAATATATCTTCATTCCCACTACATTTGATGTACTTTTTTACTATGATTAATGGAGGAGGGTTCTGTAAAGCCACTGGCACACCATGTATCTAGGCATATAAAATTAAAAAAATTTCTCCTAAAATTAAAAATTTTCATTTTTGGAGAGAGAAAATATTAATAAAATATTATGCGTCAGCTCACAGAAACTTTTCCTGTGATTAATAACTTCCCTTCATTCATTTGTTTACTTTACTTTTTGCTTGTTTAAAAAAAGATTTTTTTTTCTTTGGGGGGGGGGGGCTGGGCGAGGGGAGGAAGAGAGGGGGAGGGGGGAGTGCTTGGCACGAAAGGCTATGATCCTGTGCAGTACCCAAGCCGGCAAGGATTGTTTCAAGCGTGTTGAGAGATTCTTGGAAATTTTGGTGCTGATTCAACCTGATTTAGGCCGATCCAGGTCGGGATCGACTAGGGCCGATTCCATGCTCTTAAACCCTGGTTTCAACCAACATATATGCAGGAATCCAGGAAGCATTGTGGTTAATGTTAATTGGTGAACCTGCTCTTAGAGGGAGCTTTTTGATGCTATCAGTAGCTTTAGACATGTATGAGAGGATTGTAGTTACTTGGACCACCCTAGTTTGAGGAATGGATGACTCATTAATTGCATGTCTTTTCATTTGATGATGGAGGCCATGAAGCCAAAATGTGTTACCATTGTTCTTTCTGCCTGTCTTCACTGGGTTCTTCAAAAGGGTTTGAATCACTTAATTACACAATTGTAATATAGATATTCACATGTCAAAACATTGTATTGCTTGGTGACATACATTAACCAATCTGTCTTGTTGGAGGAACCAATAAGGTTTTTAGTGAAGATTTGTGATTTTAGTCTGAGGGTAGATGATCACAGAGATGCTTACTGATTCTTTAGAGTTCAGGTTTGTTGCAGTGTAGTGATAGCTGGGTTTGCAAATTATCTTTCTCAAGCTAGAAACAAAGTTTTATTTATTTATTTGTTTTTGATAGTACAACAATCAGGCTGGAATTGGGGGGCAGCAATAGTTCTTCCCCTCTACGAGATCAATGACAATGGGCACGAGACTTTTGGTCATGTCTCTGAAATGGATGGATCCTATACTGGTCCATCTCCACCATCACTCTCGAGTTCCGATCCTTCTGTTCGAAATTTCTTCGTTCGTACCGAACCGTTTGCAGAATCAAATCCTGTTCCACAAGATCCTATATCAGCTATACATCCTCCTCGCATTTATGCAGGAGACGTCGCCAGTGCTATGGGCTGCGCTGATCTACGGCCACTCTCTCCCGGTGGTCGAGCTGATTAATTACAAGACCTTCACTTGGCCTTGCTTTGACAAGACAGGGCACTACCACCTGACCAAGCGGTCTTCCGCAATACAACCGTAGAAAGTTTTCAGTAAGCATACCTCCCATAACATCCGTGACAAGATGACCTGTAATGTGTGATGTACTTATGAAAATAAACCTTAACAATGTGTGATATGTCACCTGGGACAAAACGATTTCATTTTGAGTTCCCATGGTAGTTGTATTCATTAAGTCAGACTTCAAAGATGGACTCGTCATCAATCAACCATTTTTGTTTTCCAATTTATAATTTGTGATGAATGGAAGTGAAACCACATCTGTGAATAACATATGCATTGAGATGTTAAGATAACCCAAATCAAACCAATCCATTGAAGATGATGACCAAAGAGACTAAATTTTTTTGATTTCCATACCAATGAAGATGCCTTCTTCCTGGCAGAATAAAGAATATGAGTGCTCTATTTCATTACGTGGGATCATAACTACTGACCTCAGAAACTAGAAAGGGAGATGTTGATGAGTTTAAGGAGTCTTAAAGAACCAACCAAATTTTAGTGAAGCAACCAATTTGGCGGCTCAACTGGCCATCAAACTCGTGACTTAATCAATATGTCTCGTGAAATCAATGGACCCAACTGATATTTTTGGCCCTTTCCACTTTCAAAACACCAACAAAGAATCAAATTTCAACCATTAAAGGGAAGGCCCTCTTTCATCTTTCTTCAGTTTTTTCTTATTTGTAAAAGGTAATAACCTGTCTGATCTAGCCAGTAGACCACCCACTTAATTAACCAGGAACCAGACCATGGTGCTTGAAAAATGATTATTGAAATTCCCATGGGGGCATCATCTAATCCAGATTGACCCTAAAACCAAATGGCCCAGAGCTCTCTCTCTCTCTCCTGGGGTGGGGGTGTTTAACATCTGTTGATTGGGTTCTGATAAAATATGATTGTCATCTCTTGGTAACCATAATACCACACATTCACTGCTTCTAGTTTACAGTCCCCTCCCCCCCCCCCCCCCCCCCACCAAAAAAAAAAAAAAAAAAGGACAAAGAATCTGGGTAGGTCATGTTCTTCTATGCAAGAAAAGTTTCAGCTACATTTAATTTTTCCATCTTTTTTCAGAGTGCTTTTGTATCAATAAAGAATATATTGATGACAAACTAAATAAATAGTACAAGAAATCTCATCAAGTGATTCATATACCAAGGCACAACCATAGTAGAGTCTTGAGTATCCCACAGAATGGGAAGCAGCATCAGAATGTCTTGGTTGCTGATTTTCACTCTTGTCAGTATTCTCTTCAATAATCTCTCAGAGGCCCAACATGAGAAGAAGCTTCCATCTGCAGTCGTAGTGGGCACTGTTTACTGTGACACATGTTTCCAGCAAGACTTCTCTAAAACCAGTTACTTCATATCAGGTTCACTTCACATCAGATACTAGAAACAAATATTTAGATATTTTTCATTTTCTTCTTTTTAGATATATAATTTTTTTCTCTTCCACCTGAATCTGATGTACTAAAATTTCAGCCGATTGCTGTTCCAGATGCTTCAGTTGCAGTTGAATGTGGAGATGGAAGCCCAAAACCCAGTTTTAGCAGGGAAGTGAAGACTAATAAACATGGAGACTTCAGAGTTCATCTACCTTTCACAGTCAGCAAACATGTCAAAAGAATAAAGGAATGCTCAGTGAAGTTAATTAGCAGCAGTGAACCTTTCTGTTCAGTGGCCTCAAGAGCTACTTCCACATCACTCCATCTGAAATCAAGGAAACAAGGTGCTCATATTTTCTCAGCTGGGTTTTTCACCTTCAAACCCTTGAAACAACCAGACTTGTGTAACCAGAGACCAAGCCTTGATGCCTCACAGGAACCCATATCCAAGGAGTCATTCTCTCTCAATCTTGGCACCCTAACAATCATAACACCTGTCACTCAAGATCCAATACCACCACCTTTCACACCCACAACTCCAATTCCAACCACGCCAAATGTACCCTCTTTCACACCCACTACATATTTGTCTCCTCTTCCTATACTCCCCACACTTCCACCATTGCCATTACTACCATGTCTCCCTCCCCTGCCGCCAATTCCAGGGCAATCTCCACCGCTACCTCCCTCAACATCACCTCCTTGCGGGATTCCATATCTACCTCCCTCAACACCACCTCCTTGTGGGATTCCAAATCAATTTCAACCTCCTCCTCCACCACTTCTGCCCCCAATCCCATTTCAGTCATCACCACCACCACAGTTCAACTGTACACCAATTCCAGGGCAATCTCCACCGCTACCTCCCTCAACACAACCTCCTTGTGGGATTCCAAATCAATTTCAACCTCCTCCTCCACCACTTCTGCCCCCAATCCCATTTCAGTCACCACCACCACCACAGTTCAACTGTACACCAATTCCAGGGCAATCTCCACCGCTACCTCCCTCAACACCACCTCCTTGTGGGATTCCAAATCAATTTCAACCTCCTCCTCCACCACTTCTACCCCCAATCCCATTTCAGTCACCACCACCACCACAGTTCAACTGTACACCAATTCCAGGGCAATCTCCACCGCTACCTCCCTCAACACCACCTCCTTGTGGGATTCCAAATCAATTTCAACCTCCTCCTCCACCACTTCTGCCCCCAATCCCATTTCAGTCACCACCACCACCACAGTTCAACTGTACACCAATTCCAGGGCAATGTCCACCGCTACCTCCCTCAACACCACCTCCTTCCGGGATTCCAAATCAATTTCAACCTCCTCCACCTCTACTGCCCCCAATCCCATCTCAGTCACCACCACCACGGTTCAACTTTCCACCAATTGCAGGGAAATCTCCACCGCTACCTCCAGGATTGCCCTTTCCTTTCCCTCCATTCCCATTTCCACTTTCAAGGGGCTTCCCTGGCATTACTCCAGCTCCTCCTTCACCAACCAAAATCACCACTCCCTAAGGGTTGATTGAACTACAATCTACAATGATAATTTGATGTATTATTGTTTAATAAATAACTACCACATGTGGGTCAACTGCTTTCTTCTTTTCTACTTGTATTGCGACTAATATAATATCAACGTATTAGTGACCAGATGGCCAAAAAAAACAAATGTTCAAACCTCTAGCAAGGCTTCATTCAATGCATGAACATCGTACATTTATTTCATTTTATTTTTTCTTTGCTGCTCAAATAGTCAACCAGGACGGGAATCGCACGAAGGAATTGGGTTCCTGAAGTAACAAAGCAGCGTTGGGAGATCCTGACTTCCAAGGATGTAACCAGAGAAATGCAATCCATGCTAAGAAGAGAACCCTAAAAGATCAACCAAAACTTAACCAGTTATAATTGTATCAAGTATCCTTCTGTGGCACAGAGATCCAGAATGAATCTCTGAACGCGAAACTCCACAAAAAATTATTATCCTATATGAATGGAGGAGATCTTCCACTGTCGTCTAAATTGAAGATAATATGCGACGACCAACCAGATTCTGGACTCCATCAGGCCCTCCCATTGCATGCATAACCTGGACCGCCTAAAGAGCACCCGTAACAAAGGCATGGTCCACCCACTGTGTATTCCTGAATCCATTGCTGTCACCAAACCCTTCGCTGTATGCATAATTTGGGAAATCCAATTGAAAGTTCTTTAACATATATGTGGCTGCTGAATGGTTTGTCTGAGATCAAAATCATGGGAAGAAAGGTTGCTACAATAGTCTAATATCAAAAAAATAAAATAAAACAAGCAATTTTATACATAATAACGAGATAGCCTACAAAATTAATGTCAAAAAACGTGGCTAACAGCAGGTTGCCTTTCCTACTTAGCCTAACAAAATGGTTGAGCTGAAAAAGGACCGATATGGTCTCCTTTCATTCTGGATCAAGGGAGGGCATTTTTCATAGTCGAATGTTTACAGGGTACTCTCCTCATCAAGAGGAAAATTGGCCAAGAAAGCTGCCCACCAATTTTCATTCTATTTACTACCCCACCAAAACAAATCGTTTTATCTATATAATAGTTACAGATCTCCAAGTCAGAGAGTCGGCAGAAATTTCTCCTTCAAGCGGGATATAAGCTTAAATTTCTCCTCTGCTTCAACCTGTTGCCGGTTGTCAGTTCTTGATGCTCTATCAGGATGGAATTTTAGCAAGGCTCGTCTATAAGCCGCATGTACCTGCATAATATAAAGAGAGTATGGTAGTGCACCAAAAATAATATAAAAAAATTAATAAAGCAGCCACATTTTAAAACAGCTAATCGACGCTCTATATAACATAGGTAAGTAGCATTTTCTCTAAATTACAGTGGTTGTTAGCTGACGTCAGAAAACAGTGTTCATCCCTATCAGTAAGAAGGTATTTGTTGCTTCATGTTATCACTCCTATAGATAATGGCTTGTACTCGGTTAACCAAGGAGGTTATCACTAGGACTATCAATAAAACACTACAGATAGTGAAATATACATTTTCAAGAAATTTTCTGGTACATTCGAACAAATCAATTCAGTAAACCTTAACTGATCTCAACAAGTTGGGCTGGAACACATGCAACTCACCTCATGGGGCATTGGAGAGTGACCACCTCCTACATGGATGCCCAAGGCACGGAGTAGTGAAGCCATATCACTGTACATAGATTCTAATCTATCAAGTTCCTTTCTTATTTCCATACGAAGCTGCTCTTTCAAGTTTATAGTTTCCTCATCCTGGATTGGAATCATATAAAGAAAAGACAGTCACCAATAAGCCTCAAGAGGGGTAGAGAATATGTATATCTGTTCCAAAGGGTGAAACACAAACTAGATGAAGAAGCTACTGAAGCATACTGAAGCATACCTTCTTTTGTGATTCTCGCATTTCTTCTACACGTCGTTTCTGTCTTCTCTCCATGTCTAACAGACGTAGCATTTCAGCCTTTTTTCTCTTCTTTAAGCGTCTTGCTTCTTCTGCCTGCAAGGGACCAAGAACAATTGATCAGATAAAATGCCCATCTTCAGAGGCATTCATATCATTAAATTGTGTGCATAGCATCTAAACAGAACCTTTTTTTTTTTTTTACTTCTTGTTGGGGATGTGGGCCCCAAGCCCTTTCTTCTTTGCCCCCCCCCCCTTTTTTTTTTTTTTATTGAAGAGTTTTTAACTTGTCCTACTTCTATATTAATTTTTAAGGGAAAAGGATTTATGGAAGAACACCTACTCCTGCCATGTGGCAGGTTGGATGGTGCTGATTTTTATGTGCATGTAGACCCCAACGTCCCCTTCTCACATGTCAAGTTTAAGCCTGAATGAAGTAGCCATGTGGCAAAACAAATCATTATCAAATTCAGGACTATGAAGAGTGTCCATGGGACTATGGAAAGCGTTCGCGAACATACATGAGAGGGTAAGAGGGTAAAAGATTGAATTCGTGAGTTAAATTTGGCAGGTGGGCAATCCAGACCACTTTCTATATATCCAAACAATCAAAATTGCTACATCAGACTTCTGCATGGTACGGCCACACAAGTATGCCCACTCATACATTCTCTCCGAGTGTGCTCATGCATAAAACCTAATTGCCTTTTTAAGATAAACCACTCATTTATTAAATAGAAGGAAAGCCAAACCATCCACGAAGGGATACAATCATCTAATAAATGAAACAAAATCAATTATTGCACCACTTTTTACACTTCTACCTGGCTAGTTCCTGCCTTTGCTATTTCAGCTGTTAGCATCATAACGGGGCCTCTCGTTTACCACTTGAATCAGATGTTCTGATGCAGAACAAAGCACTACTCTGAATTTTCATATGAGACAGCAGGCTTTATGGAGCATTGAGTCCAACGGGCCCACATAGGGAACTTTTTGGTGTTGGAGTTCACATGATTTGATAGACATCAATATAAATCACGTTCGTTTGAGGTCAAGTACATTAGAAGTTATGGTCAGTTAAAGCTAAAATTGAGTTGCAGTGGAAGGTTCATATATCTAAGAATTTTTGTGATATTAAGTCTTTTGGGGTTTATTCGTAGTTTTGATAATTAGTAAGAAGTCAATATAAATCATGTTCGTTTGAGGTCAAGTACATTAGAAGTTATGATCAGTTCAAGCTAAAATTGAGTTGCAGTGGAAGGTTCATATATCTAAGAATTTTCATGATTTTAAGCCTTTTAGGTTTATTCGTAGTTTTGATAATTAGTAGGTCTTTTCAACTTTTAGGTTGACTTCTATTCAGAGGGTCTGGGTCATGAGTTGCACAAAAAACTAAGATGCCTCAGTTGTCGTAGAACTTGGGTTGGTCAACCACTATAGTTGATTCTCTTGCAACTAATTATCATAGAAGACAAAAAATTTGTTTATCATCATACGCAATTGGTCACAATTAATTTTATAAATGGCAAAATAAACTTAGCTTCCTAAAATATCACATACTGAAATTGATTATAAGATGGCCTATTTTAAAATGTACCCATGTCCGCAAAAACTAATGAGGAAATGATTTTTTTCTGACAAACCTTCTGCTATTGCTATATGAATCCCTAAGCCCCTACTTGAAAATGGATCCCTTCAAAACCTAGGCAGATACCTAGGTACCATCTCCTCTTCTCTTCTTCTACTTCCTACTTTCTATTTTTATGTCTGCTACAAAAACTAATCCCAACCTCACATCTATGCACATCTACTGTAGTATCCTACCTTTCCCCCATGATCAAACCTAGCTGCTTGGGAATATACAACTCACTTTTTCAAAACAAAATAACGCTTCTCTATTATTCCAAATCTTCCTAAAACAAAAGGAGAACTGAAATTAGAAAGTATATAAAATCTAAAACCCAAAATAGATACTAAGCTATAACTTTTAAAAATTTGCTAGACAAGAAAATAGAAACAAGACATAGTAGCCTGTGGCTAGAATACTTGGGTCACACTCAAACCAGTATAGAACCTACTGGGAACCACATGTAACTAGCTTGAATTGGAGCACTCCGATGGATAGCTTCCAAGATCTTCTCCATGCGAGCTGTGAGCTGTCCCATGGGGGCCATGAACAATATTCACGTGAACAGTATTGTGTGAACATAACACACAAATACTTTTCTCGCACCTATCCAAAAAAAAAATTACTTTTCTTGCATGACAGTAAGCTAGTTCAATAATGAACTAGATTCATAGTTCAAAATCTCGAGATATCTGTTTTTTTGGAAATCTCGAAGTAGTCGAGATGATACCTGGTTTGAGACCAAGTTTCGACCAAATCTCGGTCAAAACCTCGGTGATCTCAACCGTTTCAACAGAGTCTTGGTCCATCTCGAGTTTCTCAGTTGGACCAAGACCTTTTTTTGCTTATAAATACCAAATACTCTCCTGCTTTGGTTTTTCTTTCATTTTTCTCCCATTTCAAACAAAATACCACCGAATCAGCGGTATTTTTGGCAAATCAATCCTTGAAATTGCTGAGGGAGCTTGGTATGAGTGCAGAGATCGTTGCTTCATCACTGTTTCAACTGTTTAAGGTAAGAACTTTTTCCAAAATTTAAATTTTTTTACATAAACGAGATCAATAATTGGTAGTTGAGCATGAAAATTTTATATGTTAAACATGTGAGCCCTATCTATGAGCCCACAGTTTCGGAAATTTTTTAAAAATTTTCTGGTTAAAAAAGCATTTTCCAGCAATTAAAAATTGAAAGAAAAATATGATAAATATTAATCAGTTGTTGATCAAAATTTTATATTTTGAAGACCATTGGCCGATCTACAGTTCCATGGTGTTGGATTTTTAATTATTTTTTGCCAAAAAAAAATATTTTTACATAAAATCCAAAATTAAGAATAATATCTAAATAATTCTGGAAAATAGGGGAAAATATTCTATTTTCATTTGAAAAATGAAGAAAATTTTAAAATTTAATTTCAATGTGTTTTGAGTTGTATTTGGTGCTTTTATGTTATTATACCATTTTCAGTTTTGTTGTCTTATTATTCAAAAAAAAAAATCCTAGAAAATTAATTTTAGTCTCTAACTCTCTTGATGTGTGTAAGGTAATGTAAGGTTGTTTATTTTATGTAACAGCGCTAGCGAAAGATAATGGTTGTTTCGGGCTCGGGCAATGGAGGAGATGGTGGACGTACAGATATGGCATGGCAATATGGGGTGGCTATTGGAGGTGATAGATGGAAAACCCAATATAATTTTTGTGGGAAGAAACTTATGCCAGATGGAATCACAAGACTTAAACAACACTTGAGTACGACAAGTACTAATGTGGCAAAATGTCATATTGTTCCTATGGAGATTTCTAGGGCCGTAGGTAAACATACGAGGAGGGCAACAGAAAAAGGCAGATAAAGAGAAGGCTAAGGTGCAGTTTGAGGAGGCAGTTCGAGGCATCACTAGAGGAGATATTGATAGTCTGATTCTGATGACTACATTGGGGGTGATACTACTGATATGACTGATGCAGAGGCTAGACATATGCGACCGGAGAGAGTAGCTAATGGGGTCACTTATGATATGGAACTAGAGAGGATGAAGGAGTTCAGGGGAGGAGCAGGTCCATTTGGAGCAGGTAGCAGTGGTAGTATATCAGCTCAGCCATAATCACGGGGTAGGGGGTTGGCATGTATTTTTAGAAGACCACAGAGTACAAGAGCACAACCCGAGCCACAACCAAGTGATGAAGATCAAGTTGAGATCTTATGCCAAGATCTTGGAATTTTCAAGAAGTTGGGCAACAAGCCAAAAAAAAAAGAAGCAAATGTGGGGGAGAACAAAAGAGGCGGCTAGGGATGCTAGGGCTAAGTGGATATTCTACCATAGCATCCCAACAAACACCACCATAGGCCCCTACTATCAGACTATGCTTGATGCAGTTGTTGAGGCTGGTCCTGGGTTGAAGATCAAATGCATATGAAGTCATTAAATGTATATTTGCCTAAACACAAGAAAGAACTAGAAAATTGGATAGGCAGATTGAAGAGGATATGGAAGACATTTAGAGTGACTAATATGTGTGATGGTTGGACTGGCCTCACCAGAAAGTCCATCATCAACTTCATGGTTTACTATGATAGAGGATAGTATTCCTCAGGCATATGGATGCATCGGCTGAGAGGAAAGAGATGCAAATTATATTTACGGCCTTTTGAAGAATGTGGAAGCTGATGATGGGGCTGAAAATGTTGTCAAGGTTGTGATGGACAACGAAAGTAATTATAAGAAGGCAGGGGAGATGATGATGAACAACCATAGGTACAATATCTTTTGAACTCCATGTGAAGGCGTGAAGACCATTGCATTGACCTGATGTCGAAGAACATGAGCAAGCTTACGAGAGTACGAAAAGTGGATGAGCAAGTTAGACAAGGGACAACATTTATATACAACCACGGCTATTCGTGCAGTTGCTTAAGGAGAAATGTGGAGGGGACTTGGTCAGACCTGGCATCACCAGATTCGCTACAAACTATATAACATTGAAGAGCTTTAAGGCGAAGATGGTAAGCCTCAGATAGATGTTTGTATCTAAAAACTGGTTTCGTTGGAGGGAGTCAAGTTCCTTAGTAGAGTGTAAGCACAGACTACCATAGCTTCAAAGGATTGTTCGCAAAACTTGAAGGTGGTAGTCAAAGTTTTTGAGCTAGTAGTGAAGGTGCTTAAAATGGTAGATACGTCATTCAAGCCTACCATGCCAATTCTATATGCTGCAGTGGTTATGTTAAAAGAACATGTTTATGCTGTGCTACCACGTGGTAGCAAAAAATTCATTAAGATTATCAAACAACGATGGGAGAGCCAACTCATGCATCCATTGCATAAGGCAGGTAAATAATTTGATAATAATATATTTAATTTAGATCATCTTATATACAAATCAATTGCTAGTTAATATCTGATTTTAATCATGTGTCTATTGTCACAATTTGCAGCATACTATTTAGGCAAAATTTCACGTACTCCCCAAAAAGTATGCGAATCATCAACTACCACCCACAAATTTTTGACAACATCAATTGCACCCATTTAACTGACGGAAGAAACTTAAAATAGTGAAAGACATTTATACCTTTCTTATTTTAAATTGATTTTTTTTTAAAATTATTACTTTGACCTTCTTTGTCTCCACTAAAATGGAGTATTGACCAACGGTGAGTTAGACCAGCATTGAGGATGGGAGGCTCTGCCATCACCCATCAACCACCTCTTATTTCTCGTTAGCTCAGTCCCTTGATCACATTGGTTTTTCTCCAATTGCAGAAATCTAGGGTTTCTCTTTGACAATGGACGGTGCCCTTACCGGCTTGTCCATACCAAAGCAACTCGCCTCCTGCGACAAAAAATCCAAAGACAAAGCTCTCCGAACCCTTAAAAAATGGCTTCCTTCGCAACACCAAGTACCCGAAGAAGAAATGAAGAAGATCTGGAAAGGCTTCTTCCACTGTGTCTGGCACACAGACAAGCAGCCCGTACAGGTCAAGATCATCAATCTCATCGCTTCCTTGCTCGTAAATCTCGAACTCGTTGTCTCTTTGCATTACATTGAGGTTTTCTTGTCCACAATGGGTTGTGAGTGGGATAGTATCGATTTTCTAAGGTTGGACAAGTTTTATCTTTTGTTTTGGAGGTTTACGCACAATGTCTTCTTTATGTTAAAGAAGAATTCATGGGATCTCCACCTTTTGAATCACCTTGTGGGTGTTTTGGAGGAGAAGACTTTTCTGGCTAATGAAAAGTATCTAGCCCAAGGTGTTAATTACCATACAATAAGAAGAATCACCTCAACAGCATTGATTGCAGAGTGCAGATTGATGAGACAATCCGTCTCTTTCTTCTTGGGATTTCCTTTCTCTGTTTCTTCCTGGGATTTCCGTTTCTGTTTCTATCTTCCAGTCAAAATCGATTGCAGAGTGCAGATTGCCCCACAAATCACCTCAACAGCATCTTCTTGAGGATATTTTTTTTATCTACAATTGTTCACAGGTTCCCTTTATTTCTTGTTTTTGAAGAAGATTATATGTCTGATTGTTCACTGTAAGTTCGCAAGTCTGAACATCAAACTGGTCAAAGAATTGAGGATTGATGCTTTCAAGGCGGTGCTAACACCGGTGTTCCGGTGTTAACTTCTTCTTGGAAGCATAGTTGGTGGCCATTGGTGACTCTCCCTTCTTCCTCCTTCTCAGTCAATGTTTTTTAGATTTAAGGCTAGAGTATAAGGTGCATGGTAAAATGGTCTTTTACCCTTACATTAAGGGTAGTATTGTCCATCGAAAAATCGATTTGAGTTGACATCATCATCATCTAACGGAAGTCTCTTAACGGACTGGGTCTCTATGTTAAATGTTGTCAATATTTGGGTGGAAGTTGATGATGTCAGAACTTTGTGAGTGGTAGTTGATGATTCGCATACTTTTTGGGTAGTACGTGAAATTTTGCCTACTATTTAAACTCCAAGTACCAATATTCGCATGTACTTTGGTTGAATTTTGACCTTATCTATGCTATAAAGAATGTTGTGGCAAAGTTGGAGTTAAATTCGACATTACAGTCAATTGTGAACTTAAAGGTGAGTTGTATGGTTTAATTGCTGGAAAGTTGGAAAGTCCATGTCCTCTATTGGCTAATGTTATAAGTTTTCGAATGGGTGTAAATTAAAACATTCAGAGATGGCCTCGGGAGTTTTGGAAGTCGCATTGCAGTGGCTGGCCAAGATACTATTGATAAATTGCAAGTAACATATCTAATTTTATATGTATAATGTATTAGAATTTAGGAGTAAATGAGATATGTAATTAAAATGTGTTCACCTTCTGATGCAGCTGAATGGTGGGTGTCATATGGCGGAGATGCATCTGAGTTGAGGAAAATAGCAATTAAAGTACTATATCCGACATGTTCCACATCTGGCTATGAGCGAAACTGGAGTACATTTTACCTCATCCATTCCAAGAGGCAGAATCAGTTGGGTTCTAAACGGCTCAATGGCTTGGTGTATATGCACTACAACATAAAGCTGAGGATGCAGTCCATACATCAATCACTAAGAAAATGATTATAGTCTGATCGAGCTCGCTGACATCTTCTAGATAGAGTCAGATGAGGAAGATCCCTTAATGGAGTGGGCGCGGGATAGAGTGGTACCAATGATGGATGAATCTGGGGGGAGGTCCGACCCCAGTTTGGCTAGTCAATTGGGTGATGATGTCAACAAGATACCGTCCTTGGACGAGGGTAGCATACATACACAATCGCCTCAACCGTTTGACCCCCTGCTAACAGTGGCACTAGCACTGATGATGCGAATGATGATCATGATCGATCTGCTAGTGATTGTGATGATGACGGGGATGATCATGGTGGTGGTGTCGTGGTGATGGAGATGGAGCCACATTTGAGCCGTACGATCTCCCTGAGGGAAGACAGCCGAAGCCCCTAGCACCACTTGTTAGATTCACAGGGGAGATTCAATATACTCATGTCACATAGGATACAAAACCACGGTGAACATCCATCCTCATCACATAGAAGGTATACGCGGGGACCTCGCCGCCGTTTCAACCAAATAAGGATGTTGATTATATTGACTTTGAGGTTCATAGCATGTCTATTGGAATTAGAGGAATGAGTATTGAGGATAGCATTGGACATGGGCAGTGGGGTGCCCCATCTTTTCCCACTCCCGGACATATGGTTCTTCTATTGATGCCATGCACAAACTGAATCCAACTTTGTGGACAACCTTTTTTCTTTCCCAACTGGCTAGACATTCACACCGCAACTGACCATCTACTCATATGGGATCTATATCTAGTCCTTTACACTACGGCTATAGTTCAGACGATAGTTTACAGTTTGGTGAAATAAACCAAGGATAGGTGTCCTTACAAACACTAATGATGCCATAATTAGGAAACACGTAGAAGACTACGAGTGCTTCTTCCGCTCTATAATGTCATGGTATGAATTTGTTGCTCAATCTGAGGAAAATTGGCGTCGACAAGTTTAAAAGCATAGTTGTCAAGGTGACAAGGCAATCCAAGGAGTTCGGGGCCATCCTGGGCGCCTAGGCGACCAAAGCGTTCCTAGTGTATTTTTTTTATTTTTAATATATTAATGTTTATATATATGCAGCATTCTACAAAAATAATCAACATTTAAAACATGACTTAATTAATATGAGAAAACCAACAAGGCAACAAATAATGAGTTAAGTATACAAAACGCATTTATAACTAACATTTGCATACTTCTAACAAATTTGACTGGAGTGTAACTCCTTTAATATAGATTGAATTCAAGCAATCTCGAATTCGTTGCAAAGCTAGCATAATCAGCTTTCTAATAAATCCCAAATTGCTTGAATCCGAGTTATAATGAAGGAGTTACACTCCGGTCAAACCTTGTTCAGAGTACGTGAATGCTGTTTAAAGTCGTCTGAATGTAAATTATTTTTTGGGCATCAAAGCAAAAGATTATTTTGGCGCGCTTTTGATTTTAATGATGCTTTACTATAATAAGATTTATGGAATTTTTATATTTGGAAAAAAAACTTAACATTTGGAAGTTGAAAATCGCCCCTGCACATAAAAATACGGTTTTTGTTCTTGAACTTGGAGGGTTGACTTTTTATCCTTCTGGAATTTGAATTTTAGACTATTCTTATTGGATTCAAATGGGAGTATTTACTTATTTATGAATAATATCTTAAGTAAATGAATTTACTTAAATGATATTAGTCATTAATAAGTATTGCCTAATAAATGTTATTCATGTTTAACCTAATAAATCTTCTAAAGAACATTCAAAATGACATATTGAAAACAAGGCGGTCGCCCAAGCACTCTGGGCGTCAAGGCGCCCCAGACAACCTTAGGCGACGCCCGGAATGCCAGGGCGACCGCCTTTCTCACAGTCACAAAGCGCCCAAGGCCCAGGCTCCAAAAAGACCCGGACGCCTAGGCACTCGCCTAAGCGACGCCTTGACAACAATGTTTAAGAGATAGATCCTCCACGACACTACGTGGAATTAGACATTGGGATGGAGTCATTGGGATGGAACTTGGGAGCATCAGTATAGTTCTTATTTCTTAGTTTCAATTTTCATGTTTGAAGTATGATTGTATTTGCATGAATTATGATTGTATGGTTTACTTGACTATTTATTGGGGTTGTTTGACTATGACAATTAAATGCTATTATGTTTCTTCTTATCCTAAAATATAATTTTGGCCTTTTTTGATCTTCTACTAGGGTAACATTATGTAGAATAGTTAGGACCAACACCTAACAATTAAAAAATCAAGAGTTCAACTCCCCTTGGGGCCTATCTATCAAAAAAAAAATGTAAAATAGTCAATATCACCCTAGATTTACAACAAGATTTAGACCGACACTACCAAACATGGGTGTCAACTCAAACAACCACCATGTGTGATTGTTTTTACAATTTTATGGTTCAAATCAAGGCGACAAGGCGATCCAAGGCGTTTGAGGCCATTCTGGGCGCCTAGGCGCCGCCTAGGCATCGCCTAGGCGACCAAGGCGTTGCCAGTGTATTTTTTTATATTTTTAATATATTAATGCTATATTAATGTTTATATATATATATGCAGCATTCTACATAAATAAACATTTAAGACATAGCTTAAATATAAGAAAAACAACAAAGAAACAAATAATTGAGTTAAGTAGGCAACACGTATTTATGACTAACATTTACTTATTTCTAACAAATTTTACCGGAGTGTAACTCCTTTAATATATTTCGGATTCAAGCAATCTCAAATTCATTGCAAAGCTAGTATAATCAGCTTTCCAACAAATCCTAGATTGCTTGAATCCGAGTTATAATGAAGGAGTTACACTCCGGTCAAACCTTGTTCGAAGTACGCGAATGCTATTAAAAGTCGTCTAAATGTAAATTATTTTTTGGGCATCAAAGCAAGATATTATTTTGGCGCACTATAATAAGATTTATGGAATTTTTATATTTGGAAAAAAGCCTAGCATTTTGAAGTTGAAAATCGCCCCCGCACCCGAAAATACGATTTTTGTTCTTGAACTGAAGGGTTGACTTTTTATCCTTCTGGAATTTGAATTTTAAATTATTTTTATTGGATTCAAAGAGGGGGTATTTGCTTATTGGATTCAAATAGGGTTGACTTAAATGATATTAGTCATAAATAAGTACTGTCTGGTAAATGTTGTTCCTGTCTAGCCTAATAAATCCTGTGAAGCAAATTCAGAGATCAAAAGGGAAAAAAAAACACACATAAGGCCCAAGGCGATCGCCCAGGCATTCTGGGCGCCCAAGGCGTCCAAGGCGGCGCCTAGGCGACGCCCAGAGAGCCTGGGCGACCGCCCAAGCAACATTCATAAGGCGCCCAGGCGCCCAGGCCCTGGAATCACGCCTGGACGCCTTGACAACTATGGTTCAAATGTATTTATGTATGCTAAAATTAGGTTTCCGAAGAGTATTAGGCCTTAAAATGGCCATTTGAGCCCCAAGACACACTGTTTTAGTCTTCGCGGGAAAAATACAATGTCTCGCCGAGATCTTGAAAATCTCGGTTTTCGACTGGGTTGAGACACAATCAAGAACTGAGTTTTCAAACCTTGACTAGAACAAACCAAAAAAATTCAAACATGGACCAAGCCAAATCCTACATTATTCCCTCCTTGTTTAGATGAGTTTTGAAAGTGCGAGAGGATTAAGAACACTTCAACTGGTGCTTGTGGTTTCTTGTTTGCAACTCAGAAAATTTAGAATGAAGCTTTGATGTTGCATCTGTCTTGAAACTTGTAAGGAAGAACGAACTCATAATGTGGAACAACTTTCGCTGCAATACCATCTTTCACAAGCTTGGTTTCTCTTGAAGGGATTGAACATCCTTTGATAGGCTCCGTAGAAACAATTAAGTTCATCTTGTTTGGCCTCTTTCAACTCATTTTGTGGCTGCACTACTGATGTCATTTAACTGACTTTTAAGTCCTATAACAATTCAACCCACCGCTATTAGATTCAGCAATGATCTCACCTGTCTTAGATAACATCTCCACCATTGACTGTGAGACTTAGATTCTCATTACGCCCTCTATGAATGAATAAGATGTTTTTCCATTAGGTAGACGAACTCTATTCCTGAAAACATAGGTATCTATAGCCAGGTTAGGCTCAAAAACAAGCTGATGCACATCAAGGGATAGGATCTGCGCTGGTGGTGGATTAAAGAGAGAACAAAGGAAGAAATAAGAGAATGTGGGGAGCTGTTCCAAGACTGTGAACAGTAACCGGGAATAATAACTGAAGAAAAGAGGATAGAGAGAGAGAGAAGAGCACAAAACTCACTCTTCAAAACAAAATAACTCTATTCCATTATTCTAATTCATGGAGTACAATGTTAGCCCCTCACAACCTTTATAGCATTCAAAAATAAAGTCTTATAGCAACAAATAAACTGAAAATAGAAGCTCCTAAAAACTAGACCAAATCTTCCTAAAACAAAAGTAAAACTGAAATTAGAAACTAAATAAAATCTAAATCCAAAATAGAAACTAAGCTATAACTTCTAAAAACTTGCTACACAAGAAAATAGAAACAAGACAAAGTAGCTTGTGGCTAGAATACTTGGGTCAAACTCAAACCAATATAGAACCTACTGGGCCCCACATGCGGCTGGATTGACTTGGAGCACACTTCAATATAGCTTCCAAGATCTCCACGCAAGATGTCCCATGAGGCCCATGACCACTGTTCACGTGAACAATAGCACATGAACAGTATCGAACGAATAGTAACACATGAATACTTTTCTTACGTGAACAGTAAACTAGTTCACTGTTTACATGAACAGTGACACGTGAACAATAACAAATGAATACTTTTCTTACGTGAAAAGTAAACTAATTCAATAATGAACCAGATCGAACCAAAAAAATTCAGATATGGACCAAACCAGTACTGCATTACTGTAAGCTGTCATTCAACCCATTCAAAAACTCTACCTTCATCATCCATGCCTATTCCTCTCTGTGAGAGAGAGTTTAGAGGAAGTGGGAATCAATCCCAGGAATGGCAACAAGAAACCATACACTTTTCCAGCAAACTATTTGTTTCACTTTGTGATTGCATAGGTTTACTCCTTTTAGGCTACTACTGTTGTGGAACCCTACATCTACCTCAAGTTTGGAATATCCTATGGCTGTTCTACATCATTCAGTGTGGTTCAAAGGTCTTTTTCTCCTCCTTGTCATCTTAACCAAGTACCAGTGCCCTTTTTTGTTGAAGCTTCTACTGTGTTTGCTACAAAGGACTGGCCTCAGCACAACGGTAAGGTTGCTCTACAAAGTGAGGTTAAGGCTGCTTACATCTGCGTCTCCCCAGACCCAGAATGGCAGAAGCCTCGTGCACTGGGTACACCCTCTATTGCGTTTGCAGAATCTTTTTACATGACAATTGAATTTAAACCTAACTGATCAACAACCTGTAACCCAAAGGCCACATCTATAAATTCTGTTTCATTTGAATTAGCCAAGTCAATAGAGCCAAAGAAGAAAACCAACACCATCTCTGCATTGATCTCTAATAAAACACCTATCCCTGCAGGACCTGCTTTGAGGCAAATGAGGTGCCACACTCTTCTTATTGAATGAGTATCTCTGGTTCTGCAGACAGTTCACCACCAAACTCTTCAACATCTCATGATATTCAAATCTGGAAGCCATTAAACTTGGTTTCCATAAATTAAGGGATCTGATTTCTCATTGTCCAAACAACATCGAATTATGTGAGAAGAAGAAGTGTTAATTTTCTAATTCAGTAGTATTACCTCTCATTTCTATTGTTCAGCTGCAACTAGATTAAAATTCCCATATAGTGAGAGTTGAATTACTGAACAAAACAAGAGTTGTACCTCTTTAACTAGATGATAAAAGTAGCAATGCCAAAAATAGGGAAGGGAATTTGATTTCCAGGGAATAATAGCACAAGTAATCATTATCACACTAATAATCATAATTGCATAACCTTTTGCTCAGATAAATAATGACAGATTATTCAGCATGCAGATTTCAAGGAGTAACCAAAAAAATAAAACAAAAAATTAAAGCAAGCATATTTAAGGTCTTTAGAGAACATTCAAACACATAGACTGCCTCTATCTATTAAACATTTTACCACCTCTACAAATGCTTAAAAAAAAAATAACATCATTATCATGAAAATGGGTCATTTTTTCAAAAACCACACACATGTGGACCAAAGCTCTAAAATTTTGGAGGGATTCAAAGATGGATTTCAATCCCCATCTTTAAAGAAGATTTAGGCTCTAGGGCAGTGCTTGGCTGCAAATTTAAAAGAGACTTTCCATGGATGGAGATCTTTTCATCTATGCAGTGGTGCACTTTTTCCACAAAGATTCCATTTGTTTCCATGTAAAAAGGTAGAAAATGCAGTGGTGCACTTTTTCCACAAAGATTCCATTTGTTTCCATGTAAAAAGGTAGAAAATGAAAATTTCCCCGTAGAACTGAATTTTCCAATGCTTGTTTTAATGTAAAATGCAAAAAGAGACATTGAAAATATAGAAAGTTTTAAAATGGAAGAGAATTTTCATGTAAAATGTCATTTGCACGGAAAGGGAATTTTCATGTAAAATATCATTTGCACGGAAAAATTTACAACAAAACAAACAGGGCCAAAAGAACACAAGTTCGGGCATGGCATTTCCTTTCTTCCTTGTTCACTCTTACTCATGATGAGGTTGTGTAATGCACATTGACTGATGGATATGCAAGTTGATGCAATAGCAGTGTCATGGATGGATCGACACGAACCAATTTGGCTACCCAAGCCAAACCTGAACCGGCTCAAACCCAAACCAACTTTTTGGTCTGGAAAGGGTTGGTAGATGATTAATTAGAATAGGAAGTTTCAGTATTAGATTTCCTTATTTATTATTTCTGTTTTATGCCATAGACTTTAGATTTATTTCATAAAGATGTTATTTACTTTCTAAGTTTACTTCAAATTAGTTTAGGAATGTTATTTCCTTTATAAAGAGGCATGTAATAGAGTAATGGGTAGTGAAGATGTGAAGAAAGAAAAGAATGAAGTGAATATAGTAATCGTGAGTATACGGGCATAATTGGTGTGTGCTTTCTCTCTCTCCCCCCTTCATCTCTCGATCAGGACAGACCCTCTTCCTTGGGCTGTTACCCTCCTTCTTCCATCTTCCTACTTCTCCTTCTTTCTTCTTATTTCTCCCCTGTTCTGGCGGTAAACCCAGTCCCAATAAAATCTCTTCGATTCCTTCCATCTCTTCTCTGTTCTTCTCCATATTCTGGTTGTAAGGAGTCTACCCTCAGGGGAATCAAACCCTGGAATCTCACATCCTAAATCCCTTCCTGTTGTGAGATACAAACCAAGAACTAACCTGGTTTTTAAGCCTTCCGCCAGAATCTGTTTCAGTCATCAAATAATATTTTTTGGTTTGTTGATCGTTCTGTTTCTTTGTGGTATTCAAGAGGCATATTAGTTGCGATCATCCTCCCCAAATCTCCCCTTGAAAGACCTTCTTATGGGTGAGATCTATCACTCGAAAGTTCTCTGGTTTAACGTTTCTTTTTTGCTGGAGGTTGAAGACAACTTTTCTCCTTATACGCGTCATATTCTATTTAGGGCTGAATTTCCCACAATACCCTTGACTTCTAAGACTATTCTGATTTGTCCTATTTTGTCCCCTCTTTCCTAGTTTACCCGTTCCCTTTAAAATAGAATACCTCTTGAACCTTAGGACTTGTTTGGCTCTATAGAGATATTGCAACTTCTGAATAATTACGAAACTGCCATCACTGGTTAAGTTTTGGATTTATTTAAGATTCTGCCACTGTTATCTGAATCAAGCTTGCTTATTATTTGGGTGGGCCTACTAGCAGATCTAATTAGGGTTTTCAACCCAGGATCCCGCATCAATTGGTATCAGAGTGAATATCCTGCAGTCATGGTGAGTAACAATGAGCTCCTAGCACGTGTTAACGCCGACAAAGAGGAAACTAACACGGTCATTGGTGGTATATCAAACCGACTTGATGGGATAGATGCTTCTATTTTAATTTTTCAAGATATGATGGCAAAAATGCAAACGTCCATTGACTTGTTGTCACAAGCTATAAAAGATAAGAGTCCCATACTTGGGGATTTTTCCAACGCCGTCTCACATGTTCCACCTCCCCATGCATCCCCACCACCATCACCATCACGACACGTACCACCACCACTACCATATGGAGTTGGTCGACATGGAGAAATTTTTGGTGCTGACAAAGGAGCACAACTGGATGGGCTTGATTTTAATGGAGACCAAAATCCTGAGGAATATATTGACTGGATCCATAGCTTGGAGATATTTTCCAAATGGTACGGATTGTCAGAGCCTCGAAAATTGATGTTTGCCGAAGCTAAATTGAAGGGCATGGCACGAGTTTGGTGGATTAAATATCAGAAACAAAATCAAACTCGCGGCATTGGTGAAATAAATACTTGGGCTGAGATGTATGCGACAATGAACCGACGATTCCTACCTCTTGATTACAAGCAATGGACGCATCTCAAGTTTACTCAATTACGGAAAGACAATATGACTGTTGAAGAATATGTGGCCCGATTCTATTATTTGGCTACCCGATCTGATTTTGATTGGGATGAAGATGTTTTGGTCGCACAATTCCGTAATGGTTTGCACCCACAGATTAGTGCTTCCTTGTCTTCCAATCGGTTGCATACAATGGAGGATGTTGTACAAGTGGCATATCAGGCAGAGGAAAATTTAAAACGGCCATACAACCGGAGAAGCTTTCCAGAGACGTTCTCTAAAGGTAACAATTTTGTCAACCAAACTCCACTACCAGAGAAGTCTTTTAGCAAGCCCCAGGAACGTGGTTCTAGTATGGCATCTTCACGGCCAACCCGGCCATATTCTCCGCCTCGGCGTGGTTATGATAGACCTCTTTCAACACCGAGGGCTAAGATCCAATGTTACACCTGTAAGGGTTTCGGTCACTTTGCTTCCCATTGCCCAAATCGCTCCATTGCTTTTGCCGATAAAGAAGAACTCATGGCTACTGCCACAGAGGAGCAACGTAAGAATGAGATCGTATACTTGGCAGCCAAGCATGAGAGTGATGATAGCGACAGTGATGTTGATCAGTTACACCAGCCTTTTATGGTCCTTCGCCCTCTCTTGGCTACACAGATACCTGAAGAGGATGATTGACGACGTGGCAATATTTTCCAGACACGGGTACGATGCAACGGTTCCCTATGCACCATGATTAATGACGGCGGCAGTTGCACCAATGCAGTCTCTGAAGATATGGTTAACAAGTTTGGTTTGAAGACAGAGTCATATCCGCATCACTACAAAGTTGGATGGATAAATAACAATAATCTTAAGATTCATGAGCGATGCTTGGTCACGTATTCCATCGGCGGATTGATCGACACTGTTCAATGTGATGTGTTACCCCTCAAGATCTGTCACCTTCTCCTTGGTCATCCTTGGATGTTTGACAAGAAGGTTCAGCATGATGGGTACGAGAATACTTACACCTTCAAATTCGGTGGGCTCGATATGCAACTTCTTCCAGCGAAACACCTTCCTGCCATCAAGCTTAAGAAGAATGCTAACTCGCTTCTCCTCCAAAGCATTCCATCTGATGGTATTCTTGGTCCTTATCCAGACTCGACGGAGTTCAGTTCTTTTGAGAAGCGGAGAGTTGATGCAGTAGCCGTGTCATGGATGGATCAACACGAGCCAATTTGGCTACCCAAGCCAAACCTGAACCGACTCAAACCCAAACCAACTTTTTGGTCTTGAAAGGGTTGGTAGATGATTAATTAGAATAGGAAGTTTCAGTATTAGGTTTCCTTATTTATTATTTCTGTTTTATGCCATAGACATTAGATTTTATTTCATAAAGATGTTATTTACTTTCTAAGTTTACTTCAAATTAGTTTAGGAATGTTATTTCCTTTATAAAAGGCATGTAATAGAGTAATGGGTAGTGAAGATGTGAAGAAAGAAAAGAATGAAGTGAATATAGTAGTCGTGAGTATACGGGCAGAATTGGAGTGTGCTTTCTCTCTCTCCCCCCTTCATCTCTGCGATCAGGACAGACCCTCTTCCTTGGGCTGTTACCCTCCTTCTTCCATCTTCCTACTTCTCCTTTCTTCTTATTTCTCCCCTGTTCTGGCGGTAAACCCAGTCCCAATAAAATCTCTTCGATTCCTTCCATCTCTTCTCTGTTCTTCTCCATATTCTGGTTGTAAGGAGTCTACCCTCAGGGGAATCAAACCTTGGAATCTCACATCCTAAATCCCTTCCTGTTGTGAGATACAAACCAAGAACTAACCTGGTTTTTAAGGCTTCCGCCAGAATCTGTTTCAGTCATCAAATAACGAGCTGATCTACGACCACCCTCTCCTGGCCCAGTAGTTCCGCAACTACTACCGTGGTTGTTGCCAACGGGGTCCCCCATTCCGAAAGGTTTTTCTGGTTTGTTGATCGTTGTGTTTCTTTGTTTCAAGAGGCATATTAGTTGCGATCATCCTCCCCAAATCTCCCCTTGAAAGACCTTCTTATAGGTGAGATCTATCACTCGAAAGTTCTCTGGTTTAACGTTTCTGTTTTGCTGGAGGTTGAAGACAACTTTTCTCCTTATACGCATCATATTCTATTTAGGGCTGAATTTCCCACAATACCCTTGACTTCTAAGACTATTCTGATTTGTCCTATTTTGTCCCCTCTTTCCTAGTTTACCTGTTCCCTTTAAAATAGAATACCTCTTGAACCTTAGGACTTGTTTGGCTCTATAGAGATATTGCAACTTCTGAATAATTACGAAACTGCCATCACTGGTTAAGTTTTGGATTTATTTACGATTCTGCCACTGTAATCTGAATCAAGCTTGCTTATTATTTGGGTGGGCCTACTAGCGGATCTAATTAGGGTTTTCAACCCAGGATCCCGCATCACAAGTGATGGGCACGAGAGAGAGAGAGAGAGAGAGAGAGAGAAAACAATCCTGCTGGTCCAGATGCCACGATGGAAAAGAAAAACAGGGAGAAATATGGAGAAACTGAAAGTGAGGTCGCATGGATTGGAAAGAAGGGATAAACTCCAAATCATTGGGGGGGAAGGAGAGAGGAGAGATAGAGGCAACAACCCCAATTTCAAAACAAAGTTAATCTTTTCCAATAATCAGATCGTATGGGCTATTTAAGCCTTACATATATTTAAAAAAAAACGAAAATAAAACAATCTCAAATAAACTATAACTCTATCACATTGACCATCAATCTAGGAGATGTCCTAATCTAATTAATACTATAATAATAATAAAGAAAACAACCTAAACCAAAAAGAATTTCTCCTTCCAGCTGCAGGCTGTGTTGAAGAGTTCTGACTGATTCAAACTCCAATAAAAGAAAACCAAAATGGTGAAGGAAACTTCCTCCTTACGCAGACTAAGGCTGTGTTTAGTATGATTCTTGTAATGCATTCTTAGAAATGCATTCTCAAAATAAAGAATGCATTCCTAAAATAGGATGAGAACAGGCTAAAAGGGCAAGGCATTTCTGTTCTGGCTCAAATGTAGAATAGGCTAAAGAGCGGGTTCCAGAATGAGCCCCCTTCTCTAATGCATTCCAGGATTCAAGAAAGGGAATGCATACCAAACATTGTTTTTGTAATCTCAAAATGTGTTCTTGACCTAATGGAATTCAAGTATGCATATCAAACGCAGCCTAAGTTTGGGTGTTCTAAGTAAACTAAATAACTGAATAAAATAACTTTAAAATGTCTGGACTTACAGAATCCCTAATCCAGCCAACTACTAGTCTACTACCACTGTAATAACAATAAACAAAAATAAGACATCAAACAGACCCCACAACCTGACTGTTCTCCAGTTTTCTGAAATGACCAGCAAACCAGGAGATTTCTGGAACCACAAACTGTAGAAGACTTTCAAACTGGCCCCACAATTAGACTGGAACAGTAATTGAACCACAGAGGCTGGTCCGAATCAGACACTGGTTCACAGCTAAACCAGACCAGATCCAAACCAAACCAATCCATATGAGCTCTTCTTCCTCCTCTTTATGCTGGAATTCTGCATCACTTAACCAGTCCTGCATTATCGTGCCTCAATGTGGTGTTTGAGTAACTTCAACAAGATGTTAACACATTGATGCAGTGGCATTAGAGTGGCTGGACAGACATGATAGACTCTGGCCCAAGACATCCAATCCATTCTCCAAGGCATAAGACTCAAGTTTGGGTGCACATAAGGCCCGGAGGTGGTAATTAGATAGTAATTTTACTTATTTGGAGGCATCCTTGTAATCATTTTCAAGTTTCAGTGACATTATTGTAATTTTTTTTAGTTTGGGCCCAATGATAGGTCGTGGGGTCTCATAAACCTTAATAGTTAGTGTTAGTAGTTGATTATAATAGGTTACTTATTATTCATTTAAATATGCTGGACTTCTAGGTGTTGAAGTGTTTAAAGTTTACTAGGTTTCTACTTTTGAGGTTTTTATAAAAGGATGTAACCCCCTATCAGATTACATAGCTGAATAGAATTTTTTTCTGTGAAAGTGAGTTAACTCTCTCTCTCTCTCTCTCTCTCTCTCTGAAGTTACTATTCACCTTCACAGTACTATTCGCAGTCCAATACAACCATTATCTCCTCTCTTTCTTCTATTTTACTCTTTCTTTATTCCTTTCTTTCTGTCTTCTGGATACATGTGCTGCCCAGACTGTTTTCTCTGTCACAGGCTTGAAGAAGATCTACTCCGTCATCACTTATCAGAATTCTCCAAACAGGTCAGTCTATATTCTGTTATTAGGAGTCAATATTAGAGTCTGAATGAATATAATAATTTATGTTTCTGGTTGTAATCTCTTTTCTGCAGCTGATCTTTAGTTCTATCTCCTGATATATTTCAAATCTATTTCTGAACATATTGATCAACGCTCTTCCTACTCTGTTTCTAGTTTCATTCCTTCTCCCTTTCCCCAATCTGACATTAATATCTATTATGTGTTCTGTTCTGAAACCAGAATTGTTTCTCTCTATTAATTTCCAGTCAATAGAGTTTGGATAACAGACGGCATAACACATATTACAAGGCAAATATAAAATCAGATACCAAATTCAACACTCCAAATAACCCATTGATAAGTCAAAGAAAATTATATACGCCAAACCTGAATTTGTAACTCCCGTTGCCTGGATGCCCATTCTTCTTCTACTGCACGCTTGTATTCATCAGTCTCCTTGATCTTTTCTCTTTCACTAATTATCTCATTCCGAACATCAGACATACAATAGCCATCTAATGCATGTAACACAGGATTCTTCTCATCTTGCAGTTTAGTTTCAGCAAGAGATTCAGTATTAGGTTCAGCACCATTTCTAAAACATCTCCTGTCCTCATCCAAGGTTCCATCTTGTTGAGTATTGCGTAAAGTTGCTTTATCAGAAACAGATTTTGCTTTGTTCGGACATATAAACCTGTCATGATTGATTCCAGGGTCATCCCATAATCGAGAATTGAATAGAGCTTCCACAGGGGTATGTACTTTACTGTCCTCTGAGCCATGACTGGTGGGTTTCCCTAAGCATGGTTGAGAATCACAAAAAGATTGTTCTCCGGAATCTGGTTCCTCCTCGTCCTCAAAACTAGGAATTTCATTTTTGGTGTCATTTGGTAGCTGAGCGTCGCAGCAAGATGTTTCTTGATGAATCCTTTCATTTTTTCCTAAATAAAATTCTCTATCTTGGTCCGCTTGTGTTTGAACTGATGGATGGGTGTCACACGAAGAATCCTCTTTACCCTGGAAACTACACTTTCTATGATTTGACTGTGGATCATACCCTGATTGATTTTTTAACCAAGAGGGTTCTGCAGAAACATTTTCCACTTTATCATGAAAAAAGGCACTTTCATAATTAAACTGTTCATCAACCTCTTCCTGAGAGAAGGAAAAAGGTCCTCTCCCCCTAAGATCATACTTTCTTTCAGAATAGGAAGATACATTCTCTTTTGCATCATTCAAGTCACTTGAACCAGAACGAACAGGTGTTTCATTCTGTTGTTCAGACTCATTTTCCACTTCAACATTCTTCTGATTGTCAGAAATGGATCCAGATCCACAACCCTGCTCGTCTACAACAGATTGAGAGCTACGGGCATTGTCTGATGTTTTTTTCTTTGAAAATGCTTTTTCCCACTGATCACGGATTTTTCCAAAAGAACCGTCCATAAGCTCACAGTCAGAACTGTCACTTTCAGATGACTCATCCTCAGAATCAGAACTAAAAGCATATCGATTTCTGGGGATTGTTTTCCCAGAGTAAGTTCTCTTGCACTTTGATAATTTCACAGAAAATTTTCTTTCTTGAATTAACTGACAATCCTCACCATCCAACTCTTCAGAGTTCTGCGATCGGCGAGGTTCAAATCGAGATGCCCTGCTTGAAGTGGCATCACTGTCCAGATCACCACTGCTTTTTCTATCGGTTCCAGGACTCTCATCATCATCATCAATGCTAATAATATTCCCAGAAGGGTAGCTTTTCTCATTTCTGGATACATTGGAACCATGTCCTCTCTGCTGAGAGGAGCTGGGAGCATCAATAACAACAACATCCGATAGATCCTCAGTGTCAATATCAATGTAGACAACAGCATTAGTCTTCACCTTCTCCTTGCACCTTTCAAGGGTTCTCCCTGTGGTATGTGTTCCTGGTTGAGATTGACCCTTGGACATTCTTTGTTCCACCCCAGTGATTCTGGAAGGCAATAATATCTCTATAAGGAATAGAATTATTATTGAGACCTACCATCAGCAGAAGAAAACTTTTGCTTCAGTCCCAGCATCTCCCAGCAATTAAATTGTCTGAAATTTAGCACAACAAAATTCCAAACTTGGCTGGAATATTTATCCTCTCCACTTGAACCCAAACTTCAAGAAAATTTAGATAACTCATACTTAACATGGTAAATCACCTGCCAAAGTACATCAAAACAGAATGAACAATTAGTAGCATGAATAGGAACTTTAAGCATAAACTAATGGGCAAACCTAAGTAACCAGAACATGGAATGGGAGTGTGAAGCAGTTATGGTGTGTTAGAGCGCCAAATTTGAAAAGCTCCAAACTCGTTGTGTGCATTGTGAGCTTAGCGAAAGTAGCTGTATAGACATTTAAAAAAATGTATGAAATATAGAAATATTTTCGTTATTTATAGAAAGGAAACGAGTAGGGCGTACTCTTTATTAGTTAATATGCTATTCTCATTTTTATACGATGAGGGTGTGAGTTTTATTTTAAAATTTACTGAAGGAAAGACATTAGCCGTATAGACATTTAGAAAAATGTATAAAATATAGAAATATTTTCGTTATTTATAGAAAGGCAACGAGTAGGGTGTACTCTTTATTAGTTAATATGCTATTCCTCATTTACATAGAATGAGGGTGTGAGTTTTATTTTAAAATTTATTGAAGGAAAGACATTTAAACTTCAAACAAGAGAGATAAATTGTTAGTGATGTCTTTTTTTATCAAATTCATTGGGCAAAGATGTAGGGGGGTAAAGTTTTAAAAGGTATATAAAGATGCCAAGCAAAAATTCAATAAGTATAAGAAATTGAAGGAGTTATAGAAGGAAAAATTGAGGGTTGTTTTTGTTTGAATTGATGATTGATACATTTGATGAAAGCAGGATTACGTTAAAATATAGGAGAAAGTGGCAGGGAGGAAAAAGTAAAATTTACAAATAGTCTAAAGTTGATCTCCAACAGAGGTTTGCTAACATCCTGTTCAACAATTAGCAATGCCACTTATCTTCTGTATCAAACCATACACGTGTAAATAGTCTATGTAATCCAATACTCTATAAATCAATACAATCAATCTACGCACAAGATATGGAAGACAAAATATTCAAATTCAAAAGTCTTTCAACAGGAACAGACTAAACTAACTTTTCATGAAATGGGCTTCTCGGTTTTATCTTCGGATAACTTTCTATTACCTTCACTCAAGCTGTTTAGAGAGAGAGAGAGAAAGAGGGGGGGGGGGATCCAGAATTAAATTCCTGTTTTAATACGACATAATAAATCAACTGAGAAAGCAAAGCATGAAGGTCGCTAATTCATGCAATAAACGAAAACAAAACATAATAATCCAAGCGAATGGAAAGGGAAGTGCGGGAGGAATTTGGGAAGTTGAAATCAATAATAAACTGAAAACCTGGATAACAACACCAATAACACCATAATAGTAATTACCGAGAGGAGTTTTATTTTTCGTACGGATTTATTCTTCTAAAACCCTAAAAGTCCTTAAATAAGCAATTATCGCAACCACAAAAGCATCATAACCAGAAAACATGAACGCTCAAAGAATTAGGAAAAGAGCAGAACCAAAGAAATGAAATGAACAAGAATGGAGAGAGAAAGAGAGTGAGAGAGAGAAGGATACCCTCACACCATCAAATTCGAAAGAATTCTAGGTCAGGCAAAAGAGGATTGACAAGGGTACTTGATGCACTCCAAGATTCTGAAGTTCAAAGACACTAATAAGAACTCCAAAACAAAAGCAAAGGCTCTTTACCTGCAGTAATTGGCTTGCCTCTCGTCGTCTAACCTTCGGGAGTTGGGGAAGACTGAAATGATTCAACAGAGAGAAGAACGAAACGAGTTCCTAACCATCAAATTCGAAAGAATTCTAGGTCAAGCAAAGGAGGATTGAAAAGGGTATTTCATGCAATCCAAAATTCTGAAGTTCAAAGGCACTAATAAAAATTCCAAAACAAAAGCAAAAGCTCTTTACCTGCAGTAATTTGATTGCCTCTCGTCATCTAACCTTCAAGCGTTGGTGAAGAACCAAAATATTTCAACAAAGAGAAGAACGACGAAACAAGTTCCGAGCAATACCGCAGAAGTTTCCACATAGACAGATTTGGGGAACGAAACGCAATTGAACGGGCAGATTCGCACAAATGAACGGTTTGGCGTACGATTGGGACAAAATTGGAAACTGGAAAGAGCAGTGATGGGCGGCAGAGGTGGAAGAAAGATTCCTTTTTTACGTTACTGACTTTGACCAGTACCAAAACTATCCATAGTCGGTAATTTCTCAGTCTCGTCTTCTTATGTTAATGGACCAAAACACCCTTTTCGGTAAATTCTAAAGATAAAATGTTCCCAAGGACGAGGATGGAATCACGTGGAGATTAAGCCACGTAGACAAGGTTTTGTATGTGGGAAATGCATTGCGTGCAACGTGGAGATCTGATCTGGTCTCATCAACCATTTCCATTTTGATGGATTTTATTTTTGTTTTTTCTCATATGTTTTATTTTTATAGGTGTTTTGTTTTTTAGGTGTTATTTTTTAAATAAAAATAATTCAAAAAACAAAGTGACAATTTGATTTGACCAATTTACCCTTCGGCCTGACGTCGCCTTATTATCCCTTAAGGATCCTCTTATCTCCAACCGTTTTGTTATGGATCACATCTCCAACAGCTCTATTTCATTTGAATTCAAATATTTGAATTTAAATGATCGCAAAAACCTACAGTTGAAGACTGCATTCTGTAACCGAATCCACTTTGTAACATTTGTATTTATTGTTAAATCTTATTTCTCATTTAAAGCAGAGAAATTGGGCAATCATAAATTTTTTTGGCAGATGAAGTTTTTTGAATTACAATCACCGAGATGAACGAGCTTGAACAACAAACCAGATGGCTTGGAATTCATTCTCAGATTTATTAGCTCTACATTGTGATCTTATTTCAATAATGAAAACGATGGAAGGGGCTCTATGGGGTCTCTTGGGGCTGAAAGAGGAGTGAAGCAGTACAGACCCTATAGAACGAAGAGGAATAAAGGAATACAGAGAGGGAGCAGATGAAGGAGTCTGAGGGAATGGTTTGGATTTAGGTGTAAGATTTTATAATCCTAATAAATTATTTCAATTGATCCTAAACAGTGTATAAAATACATTTGAGTAATACCATAATCAAATAATAATAAAATATATATACTTTTTCGTTGAAGATTGATTTTCGATCCTTTTCTTCAATTGATTCCCAACAAAGATCTTATATACCCTCATCTTCACACAGAGAAATAGGCTAGAGGACATGCCACATATTTATATTAATGCATACACTAAATCTATTACAATTTCTTAATGGAATAGATTGGTGTATATTGGGTAGGGGATAATTCCCACTAAAAATAAAAGGCAAGTGGAATAATATTGCCTACAATAAAATATTTAACAAAAAATTTTTATAATAAGGGGATTGGGATACTATAGGGCTTGAAGCCATTGGACATGGTAGTGATAGAGAGCAATGACGAGGAGGAAGAGGAAGACCAAAATCGATGGTAGTATGGAAATGGAGTAACTGGAGGTGGAGCTGATTGGGATGGAGGGAACTCTGGATTTGGATTGAGTGGATCAAGATCAAATCTCTTAAGGGTAAACGGGTAAGTTCACACCAACCTTAAGATAGTTTTGTCAATTAGAAGGTTAAGTATAACTGATGTCAGCAATTGACGGTTCAAGGCTAACATAGTAGATTTAATTGTAACAAATTTTGAGCAGAGTTCCATTTCATTTATCACAAGTGAAGGAAGTGCATTGTATTTAATGCATTTTAGAGGGAGGTTCATGTAATAACCCATTTCCCCTATTTTGTTGTACATGTTCTATGTGCGTTTACTATATATGGGTGATGATCCTTAATTAAACATGTGAATTACGTGTTCAATATTTTATCTTATTATTATTTATTTTTTCGAAGAAAGAGAAATAAAATAGCATGTAAAAAGATGTACCTTATAGTCTAGGGGTGTCAATCGGTCTCAATAGGGCTTAATTGGTTTCCACCATTTTAACACCCCACACCGTGACTACTGTTAGCTAATCAGTCTGATGCAATCATAAATCCACAAATGCTTCGTCCTTCCAAAGCACTCTCCAACAATCTTTTTCTAATGGCTATATTCTGATAGCCATATTCCAATGACTATATTGTAATGGGCCTTTTACCCTCCCCTCTATATATTTGTATTTTGGTCTAGATGAAATAGAGATTGAATTCGAATTTTTGGCATTGTGGGTGTGCCAAACTACCAATGTGAGCCCAGATGAGTTGGGGTCCTGCAATGGTGAGTGAGTCCCCAAGAGTTTGTACTACGGAATTTCTACCAATGGAACGACTACGGAAATCAAAATGTAGGTGATTATTTTTTGCCAACGGATATTTATTTTCAGCAACGGAACTTTACCGTAGCCAAAAATAAGGATTGTTATAATGAGACCCCAAAGTTAAATGATCATTTATTACCCTTGGGTTAAGTGGTCTCCTATGATTCCTGTTATCCTATAGTTGATTCCTATTTTTGCAATAAAATTTTCTTTATTTCTTTGTAATTTTGCATTTTGGTTTTTGCCTACATCACGGTCCCTCATTGGTGAATTATGGACATGTTTATATTCAGTCCAGTCGATCTTATGCTAATCAGTCTGTGAATGGACTGTAATGGACTCATGCCCAAGTGTAAATAAAAATAAAGAGAGAGACAGAGATCAAAGCGGAAGTTTAAGTTCAAATAATATTACATAAGGTCATTACCATGCCAATGCTTACATTCTTTGTGATTCCCAGGTTGACACTGAGAGGGGGGGTGAATCAGTGGCCACTAAAATTCCTTTCCACTATTCAGATGTGGCCTGATGCTATGCAAGTGGTCGCCAAGAGCCGATGATCACTTTGTCGCGGGCCGCCTGAGTCGACTACTTGAGATTCTCACGACAATCTGTCAAACACATTTCGGCACACACCAACCACACACCCACGTATCCATACCGGGGGCTTGTCGCCAAGTGTGTACACCCGCACGGCAAGACACGCCTTCTAATGCACACACAATAACATCCACATGACACACGATATAACGTGGTTCACCAATCACACACCGTGATGGCTACTCCACCGGGCAATCCCTAACCGGGTTTTGTATATACCCAATACACAACGATACTATGGTTGCACCCACAACCCCGATGCTACAACATCATCCGCATTCACGCCACAACCGTATCCCAGGCACCAACCCAAATTCCACAAACACCCACTTGACAGGCTACACATTTTTATTCAAATTTCATACAAACCCTTCCCATATAACACCGACTACAAGAAATAGGATTTGCGTGCGAGTATACCTTCCGTGTTGCTCACTACCGATGCAAGCCTCTCTCGAGCTAGCATTTCGGCCTCCTCTTGGGCTCCACGCTTATTCCTCAACACACCAACTCCATAGGACGCTCACACGGTCCTCACTTCTCTTCAAGCTTCAACGAAGCTTTAATGGCCTCACACCGCCGCAGGAGTCTCTCTCTCTGGAGAAGCTTCAATGGAGGGTTTCCTTCAAAATCGCCATTAGAGGCCTTCAAATCAAGCTCAAACCGCCCAAGGTGTTCTACTCGGAGAGAAGCTCGTGGGCTTTGAATCACCTCGATCGGAGCTCGGACGGCCAAGATATGGCCATTTGAAGTTCGGCCGATCGATTATTCCAAATGGAATCTTCGATGTTCCGCGCGCCGCGACGCACACAATCGATGCCGCCCCGACGTAAAGGTACGCCGCTGTCGCCTTCTCGCTTGGCGGAGAGAGTATCTTCGCCTTTTAGCCGTTGGATCAAAGAGAAAAGGGCGGATCTCCTCTAGGCCCTCCGACGGCCTCATCGCGCAGCGCGACGGAGTCTACGAGATCCATCGGATGCGCATCTTTGTGCATGTGCATCATGCGCGCTTCACCGATTCACGGATCTCGCTTACGTGCTTCACATTCACCGTTTTAAATTGCTCCCTACCAATGGAGTCGGCGATAGAATCCTAGCGCAAATCCGACGCTTACACCGAATCCCGCCTTTTGCAAGCCCTCCATTTGGATCCTGCCGTGGCTTGATCCAAGCCTCCCATATGGAATATGCTCTTTTCAAATGACCAAAATACCCCGGAATGAGCGGTATGCCCCGTAGTCGGTTTTTTCCCAGAGGTTCGGACATTTTCTTCATTGCGGCATTTCGTCACGCCGTGTGCATGCCTCGCCCGCCGCATGCGCGCAGCCCTGGCTTGTCGCGCGCGCGCGGGCGCCGCTTGCCGCGGCGCGCGCGCGCCGGCTTGCCGCGGCGTGCGGCGCCGCTTGCTTCGCGCGCTGCGCGGGCTCCGCCGCGGCGCCGCCGAGAGCGCCTTGCGCGCGGCATGCCTTGCGCCGCGGGCGCCGCTTGCCGCGCGGCATGGCCTTGCGCGCGGCCGCCGCCGCCGCGGGCCCCTGGCGTGGCGTGGCTCGCGCGCATGCCCCGCCGGGCGCCCCCGGCTTGCTTGTGGCATGGCCCCGCATACCCGGCAAGGCCTCGCCGGCCCGGTGCCGCGGGCTTCGCCCCGCCCGGGCCGGGCCGCCGCCATCTGGGGCCCGGCCACCCCAAGGTGGGACCCACCCCGTCCCCACCCACTCTCTCTCCTCTTTCTCTCCCTCCTTTTCTCTCTCTTCTTTCTCTCTCGATAAGAGCCGCCCACCTGTCGACCATGTTTGCCCCGCTGGTCCTCGCTATGCCCGCCGAGCCGCCCACCGTGCAATCCACTCGGCCTCCGTGCTTGCCGACATTCTCTCCCTCCATGTCATCCCCGCCTAATCGCCTAGAGGCTGCCAACAATGACAACACATCAATACAGTGCCGGCATCACAACTTGGCCAAGGTTCCAACATTCTTCGTAAAAATCACCACTTAATATGAGTTAAAATAAGGATGATGTCTGCTCAACCTATTTTCAAGCATGAGTAAGTAAACATCCTTATGTATGTTAGCATTAGTGGTGATTGTTGTGAAGGCATCGTGAATGCCCATTCAATAATCGGTCCGGGCTTCAGCCCGACAAGTTTAATAATTGGGCTGGTTCGGTCTCAGGGTACTTAGTGCAGCCTGAAATTGACACCCCTGCCTTATACTATCAGCTCAAAGTTATTTTTTCCTCGCCATATAATCTCTTTTTGAAACATGAAAGATATATTATATATATCAGAAGGGGTTTGTTACATGACTAGGTGGCCCCTACGCCAGCATAGAGCCAATAGGTGTGTGTACTCAGGCATTTAAGAACAGGGACATGATGGGACAGCTATTTCTTTTCCCATGTGAGAGGGTGCAAGGGGGACGTTGCCGGCTAACGTTCTTTTTCTCATATTATATTCAGGAAAGAGCTGAGAAATCAAATAATGGGATTATGATATGGAGTATTATTGGAACTTCATAAATAGGAGATAAGATTTTGTGCAGGCATCAAGGGTGCTGGCCGGCGGACCATGGCATTAGATACCTAGTCCGCCTACTAAAAAATATTTTTCCTTATATTTAACCCTATGGTCCCCAACCCCTTCCCTAGTGAATAATTGCAATGCATTGGCAAGAGCACTGCCAATTGTGATAGGTATTGTATATATGGGAAAACTTTTCGAGGCTTGCCTCTATATTCTACATCTTCTTATATGAGTTTTTTAATTATTTTCTCTATCCTCTCTTGACCATATGGGCCCATATGAATGATATCATTCTCATGCCACTATTGGGATGGCGTGGAACATTTCCCCTACCCTTGCAACGTGGGAAAACAAAATAGTGGGTAGGCCCCCAAATAAGAGATTCACCACCCTTGGGTTGGTTTTTTTTTTTTTTTTTTTTTTTTTTTTTTTATGTGGGAAAAAATTCCCCTAACTCCATTCCTTCCTACAACCTCTCACAATTTGGCATTTTCTCTCTCTGTTATGATATTTTTGTTCCTCTTTGACCATGTAGGCCTCTTATTGATAAATACCATTTTCCACATTCAATTGACGTGACGCGAAAGATTCTCTCCACAGTGGCATTGGAAAACCCTCTCTGCCTTTTTTTTTTTTTAATATATTTATATATACTTAATTTCGTGTGCAATGGATGATGGACTTGGATTTCCTGCAGTCGAAGTGCAGCCCCTGCAGTCAATGGCTGGGATGCGACTGCAAGGGCTGGATGATTGCACACGATTCAGGCCCATGGATGACCCCCTAAACCCCAATCTTAGGGGTGTCAATGGGTTGGTCCTTGCCACACAGTGTCGGATTTTATAGGGCTCTACCAAAACATGTCCATTAAGAGGTTTGGGCTGGTGGACTACTCACATTAATTAACGGGCAGGTCCAGTTTCGGATTGCTATCTGGCTTAGCTTATCCATTGGTTATCAGGCTGGTTCGGGCGAGTTCGAGTAGAAAGTTCAGTAGGAAACCCATTAAGGCCATCCAAAAGACTGAAAGTAGTAAAGCTAGGGTTCAATATTCGGTCTAAATTGGTCAGGTCCAAACCATTATTTGGTTCAAGTTCTTCGGTCTAAATTTTTGGGCCGGTTTTGGGCTAGCCCGAACCTGGTAGCAGGGACCGGTAGGATATACCATACCTCAACCCGAAACATGTCTAATAACAGTTCGGTCCAATTCGGTTTTGGGTTAATTCAAGCCGACTTAGTCTAAGCTATCAATTCAGTCCCAAAATCGACACCCCTACCTAATCCCTCTTGCCCACTTCATGGTTTTTCCTTTTCTTCCTTTCATTTCACATACTTTCGCCTCCACCCTATCTTGTCCCATAACCCTTCTTAGAAAAGAATAAATACATATACAGATCACAACTTGGCAAGCTGCTTTAACACTGTAATTTCATATTGCAAAACTTTATAGATATCATAAAAATTGCTAGAGAATTTATCCTTATTGCCATATAGTATTTTCAACTACAATATTATCACAAATATATGAAGTTTCAGCTTCAAGAAGGTCGAGTATTTGATTCTCCTCCCCTCATTAGGTGCTATGCACCCACGTTCTTCATTCCACCTCCCCCGAATCCAATTGAATGCCTAATCTCCCTCCAACCATTATTGTGGGGGAACTATCTAGACCCAAGAGAAAGAAGGGGTTGAGTTTGATATCAAAGCAGGTGGAGGTGTTTAGTGCAAAACTACGCCAAAGTGTAACCCCATCATCTCTTCCTTTTATTTTTATGCCATCAATTCACTGCCCAAAAAACAAAAAAAAAATTAGATCCGCAATCTATTTACTCATATGTCCAATTTGATTCATTTTTTGTTTTACATTAATATCTGTAGTTAGGACTTAAGAGCATAGTTAGTAAATACGCATATAATATGCGTACTGTTTTATTAAATGAGTTTTTTTGAATATACGTAGAGATTTTCGTAATATTTTTTTTTAAATAATGAAACATATTATACACGTTTAATATGCATATGGAGTATTTAATGGGTATAATACGTTGACAGTTATTAAAAAATAATAAATTAAAAAAAATTGTAAGAAAGAACCCTAAAGTCTATTGTCGAGGGTTCTGTTCCCCAAAGTAAAACAAAACCCTTTGTCCCTTCTACGGTCATCGGCGACTTCAGCGGCTAAGTCCTGAACTCAAGATTTGTTCCCCAAATCCCTTCCCCGTCGACTTGTTCCCCAAATCCCTTCCATGGCTATCGGCGTGCAAGGATCCTTCAAGCATATAAGCAGTTTACGGCACTGCCAATTTGAGATTTGGTCTTCTGCATATAATACGTTTCATTTTTTTTTAAAAAAAGCTACAAAACTCTCTATGTATATTCGGAAAAATACTAAAAAAATCGTTTAAAAAAAAGATACGCGTATAATACACGTATTATATGCATATTTATTAACCATGAACTGGAGATTTAAAAGCTCTATAGTGTTTTTTTTTTCTTTTTGGTAAAAGAAAACTCTGCAGTGTTGAACCCATAGTTAGTAAATACTTACTGTGAAAATTTTGCACATTTTATATGTGAAAATTTTTCAGAACTGTAAAATTTTAATTTTTATGTTTGATAGGATGATGGTTTTTCATTTTATATATTTGATGGGATAATAATTTTGTATGAGATTTCATGGATTGAAAGTTTTTTATTTATAAATATGTTAATATTTTATTTGTTGAATGCTATTAGTGTTTATTACATAGTGAATATATGTCTGTATTTTCGGTCTTGATTTTTCTATAGATTACCGTATAAAATACGTATTAAACACGTACCGTATTAATGCTATACAAGTTTTTTTTAAACGGATTATTGATCCCGGTATCAAAGTTTGACTCCGTTTAATATCCGTACGTATTCCATATCCGATTTTTTATCGTATCCGAACTTACTAACTATGCTTAGGAGTGCAAAAGGGCTGGATTGGGTCCGATTATGTAAAACTCATATCCAACCCTGGATCTCTCAACCCTGAACTAGCCCGACCCTACTAGGGTTTAAAAATAATTAACCTAAGCCTTGACCTTGATAGGACTGGGTCTGTCCAGGTTTAACATAACAAGGGTCTGTTATTTTTCGAAACATAACAAGATACCAACTATCATCATAATTTACATGTAAAGATGCAATCGGAATTAAATATATAAGGATAATTTTGTAAAATCATAAATTGCTAAAAATAAATTGAAAATAGATTATAAATTAAAATTTCAATTGAATTTCATCTAGAAAGGTTAAATTGTAAGGGTACACAACCCAACTTCTCTCTCTCCTTTGATCATGAAGGCCCTGCAACTATGCAAGGAGACCCGAATGACAAACCAAACTCAACCCATTAATACCTGTCAAACCATACTCAACCCACTAATTCCCACTACCACCGATCACTTGGATGCCTCACGCTGCGCTGAAGTCACAAAACAAATAGTAGCATATTCAGAAGCTGAATCAACCTGCAGCGGGTAATCCCGCAATGGCCAACGAAGGGAAAGTAGATGCTCAGCTCTTTCAACTCCTCTCTCATTTTCTTCCAGAGGTACCACAGACACTTTTGTCCTTGTCATTTGTTGATCTTTCTTTTCCGGGTTGACCTTTATGTGTCTTCGAGTTTATACCAGGTTCTTCATTTCTTTCATATTTTTCTTCCGTGAATTTCAACTTGTCAGGGGTTCTGAGAGTAGGAAAGTTTCAAGCCATATTTTATCAATTTGCTTTAATAGCTATATATTGAGGATGATGTATGATTGACAGGGGATTGGTGGATTCAAAGTCGCAGTTAAAGCATGGCTGAAGATATTTAAACCCACCCACGAAGTAAACTATTAATGCAATTATTAAGAATAATGCAGATTGTTTTTCTCGGTTTTTGTAATTCAACCAGGTGGACGGTGGACGATTAGATTGTTCAGTGACATGTAGCTGTAATTGGGCTCCTTTGCCTGATTTTTAACTTTAACTGAGTTGTTGATCGGAGAGGGGCTAAGCAGTTGTACAGAACTGTAGGAGCACCCATAGAAAGAAAGAGAAAGCTGAGTTGATTAGTTTAAATCTCAGAGTACACAAAGTTGGGAAGAAGTGGATTTTTCTGGGACAGAATGGAATATCTTTTTAGTTCTTCGTGTTACAAGATTCCAGTCTACTGCACTTTAGTCTTTAAAAAAAATGAACATTGAATTCCAGTCTACTGCACTTCCTGTCCACATTCCACAACCAAATGCATAGGCATGAGTAAACTGGTGGTGGTGTATCGTGTACCAATAACCTGTAGGTTTTTTTTTAGCTCTTCCCACATTTAATAGTGGAATTCCACTCTTCTATTAACTCCATTTTCATAAGATTTCAAGCTTGTTGATGTTCTCCTGTGTACAATAACTACCATCGACATGAGGAAGTTGAACTCATGTAGCAAACAATAACTACCATCGACATGAGGAAGTTGAACTCATGTAGTTGCTGTACTTTAGTCCTTGATTTCCATGAGACTTGAAACGATGGTTCCATCAACAAAAATCGATTCTGCTTTAGTTGAGACCCCGCGACAATTGTTTTTTTCTCCTCAATTTATAAACCTGTCATTCCACAAAAATTGTGAGTTTTATAATGTTATCTACATGACAATTGTCATTAATTTGCACTCATATCATAATAATTTTTAACATAAGAAAATTCAATGAGTCTTGATGGATTCAAACCACCATCTCTTGCGGAATTCACAAATGCTTTACCTGTTTGACCTAAAGACTCTCACAAACTTTTACAAGCTAATCGACAATCACTTAAAGACAAAATGAAAAGGTTCATTATTCATAAAATATTGATTCAATAGTTCAAATCTGAATTTGCTATCAATATCTTTCAAATTTGAATTTTAGTTATCAATATGTATGATCCAATGTCATTTGAACTAAAAAAAAAATTATGCCACATCAATACCAAAAATGCATGTCATAGTTTCAACCAATGACAATAGATTGATTTTCCAGTATGAGGAGAAACAGAGTGAACAATGGCTAGAAGTCCATGATCAATCAAGGACAAAGAAGACAATAAAAGAAACGCCCTGTTAAGATTCCCATAAGCCCTTCACTGAAACCCCAGTTGATCCATTCCATTACTTTAACAATCTATACCATAAGCATTTCTTTAGACCAATTTCCAGGATGACCCAATTTTGATGGTTCTCATATGCATTTGTGTGTCATATAGCTCTATTTTATTTGCAATATCTCCTGGTTTATTCAACACCAACAAAATAGATACCTTATCCTGGATGCTTCCAACCCCTTCTTCCAATAACCCATCAATCTAGAAACAAATGAGAACAATTTAGAAAAAGCAAACAGTGTTCCAAAAATACCTCATCAACCCAAGAAGCGTAGCTTTTGAGGCATCATCAGATCGTCCAATTACTTGTATGCATCTTCTTTTCTATAATACCAAGTGTGTCCCAGAGTATCTCTGCAAGTTAACCATAACTTGGATGAATAAATTTTTTTACCCTCTAGCATTATGCCAATGAAAACTAATGTTAATTGACATACCAAGGTGTTTGAAAGGTAAGAGGGGAATGACACTTTGGGTCTCATCAAGGCAACAGATTCAACAAGAGAGTAGTTATTGTAGAAAGCAATGTTTTCATCGAAATTAAGAACTTCGAGGAGACACCCAAGTTTTACAGAAGTTAAGCGTGAGCTTCTAATATTTGCAAATGGAGCCCACAGTGATAAAGAAAAACAGATGTAATAAACAACATCTTGGCTCAAATTAGATTTGCTAGTATGTCAGCTGCTCTCTTGATAATACTAAAAGTACTGGTGCTGGCAAAATATTCAATTTCATAATTCCATGCACCCTGGTGGAACGCCAAGGTTTTAAGAAAATCACCACCACCTACTGTACTGCTGGAAACCTCAAAGAAACCCACTTTCCCAAGTTGCATCCTTGGTAAGGGTGTCAAAATTGGGCCCGGCCCGGTAGCACGGACCGAGCCAGCCCGATATAACCCGAACCCAGTCCGGACCGAGTCTTAATGGACAGGTTTTGGTTTGAGCTTGTAAAGCTCGACACCGTTTCAACCCAAACCGAAATCAAATCGGACCGGTCCGCTAAGAAGCCCGAATTAGCCCAAACCGATAAAACCCAACCCGAACACCGGTAAGGTCCGTTCGGGCCCAAGTTCTTAATTTTAATGGTTTTAAATTTTAATAGATTGTGTTACATTATTAGAGTTCACTTCATGATCTAGAAGATTATGTGAATCTACAGTTGAAAAGATTATGTTAATTGTTATAGTTTATTAAATTACATACATATGGAAAGAATAATGCTAATTTTATAGATAGAAATAATAAAATAGGCTATATAGTTTACATATAAAAGGGACCCGATAAGTCCGATCCGGACCGAACCAACCCGAAATCACCTCAATAAACCCAGCCCGATAACAAACCGACACCGGACCAACCCGTTAGTTATTGTGTCCAGCGCAACCCACCCCAGCCTGAATTCTTAATGGACATGTTTTGGGCTGGGCTTATAAAACCCAACACCGGTTTAGCCCGGACCGAAACCGGCCCAGACCGGCCCGTTGACACCCTTAATCCTTGGTATCAACCTCCTATTTCATCCTTTTCAGATTCATGAAATTCTCACCAGATTGGCTGACCCCGCACTAAAGTTTAATTTTAGTTCTCAACAATGGAAACATTTTAGGGAATCAAGAGTAGGTAATTTCATGGGTTTGTCTGTATAGGTGGATTAAACTAGAGGATCAATCAACCAAGAAGGTATCATCAGATGACGGTTGGTTAGGGAGACCCAGGTGTGGTGTACCTAGGCAACCAATTCCCCACAAAGATTTCTGATCTTGAGGCAGCTCAAGGATTTTGTTGAAGGATAAATACAAGAAACTTGATTTGGAGAATGAGAAGTACAGTACTGTTGTTGGGAGGGAGAGAGAGGCTCGGATTTTCAATCCCAGTTGCAACATTCGATGATGACTGTCACATGGTTCTAGGCCACCGTCTAAGTTGTAGAGTTTGATAACGACCGTCGCACGGAGTAGAGGACTGGAAGCCGTGGGGAATTGGGTAGGGGTGTTCACTGCTTCTTCGAAGTGAGCAGACCAAAACCCTAACCTCTCACCTCAAACTTCAATGAGAACCCAAATCTGGAAGGGAAAAAGAAAAAAAAAAGCCTAAAGAAGAGAATATATTGTGAATTGACTGAAATATCATTTTGAATGCCAATTAACAACATATTCGAAAGATTTTAATAAAAGAAAATGAAATGTCTAATTTATCCCATCAGGTTGATTCATCTTCATTGTCTCTTTAATCTTTTCATCATTTTGTTAAGTTTCCAAACATAACAAACCCTTGTTATAATAACAACATCCCTATATATATATATATATCTATATATATATATAAAATGAGTTTTGTTTTTTGTATTTATTATATATGTATTATTATATTATGTAATACATTATAACATATAAAACTAAATATATAATACAAGTCCATAATACAATTATAGATATAACGTTGGACTGGGCTGGGTCTATCCAGGCCCACTGAGTCTGGCTTAGCCCGAAGCTTCAAAGCAAAATCTCGACCCTATCAAGGTTTAACAAAACATGGAGCTAAACCCAACCCTGTCCTCGTTCGGACACGTATGTGGAGCTAGAAATACTTAAGCTCATAACGTGACTAAGTGGGCCTTGAGTTTTGGGTCTCCTCTTTTCGTGAGGATTTATTGGCACTATTTAATTTTTTGTTCTTCTTATTAGGTTAATAGAGGTTCTAATTTTCTTGCTCATGGGCCTGCTAGGTGGGCCTTGGGGTGTATACAGCTTGCTTAATTTCTTGTGGTGACTTTGGTATGGTGATGGTGGTAGATTGGAGAAGTCAGGGCCGAAGGTAAAAGTTTCTCTTGATGGGCCTGCAATTGTATCCATACCAATCTTGCATCAAACCCAATTTATACAGTATTAAAAAAAAAGTTGAGGTTCTACCCACAAAAAAAAGAAAAAGAAAAAAAGAAAAAAAAGTAAACGTTCTCTGCCATGAAGACCAAATTGGGTGGCGTAATTGTGATGCTTAGATGGGATTGAGAGTAATTCAGAGACTTCAAACAATGGGGAAGTTATAATACCTTGTCTGGCGTGTATTTTTTTCTCACATCCCGTCCTCTCTCTCTTTCTTAAAATCTAAGCCTTCTCTAATTGATCGGTTACTGGTTCTCCCTGTATTTTCATTCCCCTCGCTGGTATGTAGGTCTTCATATAGTAGATCCTTCTCTCATAATTTAGAGTCGAAAGGTAGATTTTTTTTTTTTTGTAAAATCATTATACAAAAAATCATATAAAAAGAATCCCTTTGTAGCTCCAACTCCCGTTCTTCTCCCTTAAGTTTTATTTGGTATAGTTTATATTTATATTTATGAATTATTTATAATAAAATTAAAAAATAAAAATTATTTATGAATCATAAATAATAATCATTTAATATCATTAGAAATAAAGAAATAATAATAGATTTTTTATTTGGTAAAAATAATAATAGATTATCATAATAATGATAAACACCTTTTAATTTATTTGTAGATTTTAGATTATATCAATTTATTTTGAATATAAATAAATACTATAAATCAAACAAATAACTATATATATTATAATGTATTATATAATTAATTCTATATTACATCGGATTGATCACCGTGATTCCAAGTCTGATTAGTCCATATCAGGCTAACTCGGCCAAAAAAGAAAAAGAAAACCGGAATTGCCTTTCACATGTGATTGTTTCTGACCCTACGGGTTGACTCACGGACCGACTGTCCCGATCAACTAGAATCGGCAGATCCAATCCATGCTCTTGAACCATACCGTCTCCGGCTCTCCCGTCCCACCTCTCTTCCTCACACGGATTATCTCCAAAGGCCTTTAGGTCCCTCTCCCCTCCATCTCACATGGATTATCTCCAAAATCATTTAGATCCTGAGAATGGGCAGACACTGCAATTGTTGGCAGCAAGGTTTTAGCGGTTACTCGTCAGAACCAGCAAGCTCTCAGAATCCCAATGATGTGATGTCAGTAACTCCATTTACCCACGAAGCTCTGCTTGCGTTGTTGATGCTGACGCAGATGGATTGATGGAGAAAATCAAATCTAAATACAAGTCAACAAGACCTCATTTCCGGCGCCATTTATTTGTATGTTTCAACTTTCAAGAATTGAGATGGGAAAAAAAATCTCTGGCCATCTTGGCCTTTTGCATCTGGGAATTTGGAATCCCATTCATTCGAATAAAGAAATTCAAAGGACAGAATTCTAAAAGTTCTCCAAAGACTTCATGAAAATCTGCAAATATTTTAGAGGATGAAAGTCCTAAAATCTGTCTGAACTCATTAGGGAAGAACACAAAATCTGATCCTGTTCAGTCCTGGACAGTCTAAAAAAAAACTAAAAGAACAAATATTGCAGTCTACAAAATCTCAAAAAAGTTCAAGTACCATTACATACACTCTACTTATCTTCTCTCCTTAAATTATTGGTCTTCCTTCAAGTAATTACACATAGCTAGAGAGCCTGGACCTTGGAAAAGAGCTCAGTGAAATTAAGCTGCACCTCTCTTGTAAGATGACTCCTCCGGGGTTAGTACGAGGGGCGAAAGCAAAGGGATCGGAGTTTTATCCTGATGATGAAATGGAGACAAAGACGAAGACGAAGAAGACGACGATGACGATGACGATGATGATGAACCCATAGTGTTCTTCATATACCCATGGGACACAACAGGCTTTAGCTGAAGAGGAGTAGGAGCATGCTGTTGTAACCGCCAACGAGGAGGCTTCGACACAAACTCATCCCTGGCTCTGGGGATTAAAGTTTGGAAACCTGGGAATTCAGGAGGTGATGAGTCCTCCATCTGTTGCCTGCAACTATTCATCATCTCCATGGATTCCTTAAGTACTTCTTCTTAGACTAAGCCAACCCTTAAAAGTCTAAAGAGAGAAAGGGAGAGGGAGGAAGATGATAAAGCTAGAATTTGTAAAGTGTCAATGGGATAGATGTGGATTAGCTCATATTAATAAGTTAAGTAGGGTTTACCTTTTTTAGATTTTTTTTAAAGTCATTCTATTCAAAATTCTAATTCCGGACACGGTATTTTCCATAAACGAATCCAATAGAAAATTAACAATATCATCTATAATAATATTAAAATAAAATTAAATTAGGAATAACTTCACGTGAGATGTGAGGAAGTGCCCATAAAATAATATTTTTTTTTTTTGGGATAAATCCATAAAATAATATGGTTGCGTTTGTAAGTTTTGAAGAAGTTTAGATATGCACATGACGTAGCAGTATATCACCAAAAAATTTAATCAATAGGCCATCTTGTTGATCAATCATGATTGTCCAATTATTCAACAAAACAACACCAACCATTGGATTTCAGGACCACTGACATGGCTCACGTGCAACTAGAATTCTTGATTCCTGGGGTTTTAGCTATTATTAATAAGGCTCCTCAAGTTTCAAAAATATCAGACAATTAACCAGAGGAGATAGTTGACTTGACTAGTCAAAGAGATAGTATGACTTTGTAACAGTTCTTCTCAACCGTTTGCATGAATCATAAGATGGGCTGGTTGGAGAAGAAGGGGAGAATCATTTATCAGAGATTAAGCTTTAAGCATATAAAAAACATGTTTAAAAAAGCAAAGATCAAAGTGAATTGATTGTTAATAGATTTTCTTTCACTTTGTTTGATTGTAAAGAAAATTAAAAAGAAGAAAATGAAATTTCAAAACTTAAAAGAATATGTTTATAATCATTATCTTACCTAATATGATACAAATGATTTAACTTTTTTTTTTTATCATATATAGTAATAATATTTTAGATGTAATTTTAATTTTACTCTTAAAGGCAGAAGGAAGCATGGGGGATACTCTTCTTAACTCGTTAAACAGATATTCGACTGAAGAAAACACTCATCAGAGAGAGAGAGAGAGAGAGAGAGAGAGAGAGAGAGAGAGAGAGACATAGATCTCCACTAACCATGAAAAATTGCATTCTTCGTGGTTTAAAATTTCCTCCATTAACCTCAACGTATCAGATGTGATGGACAGGTGAGAATCTCCAGAGAAGTTGCTTTCATGTCTTCGGTCTCAAAATCTCTAAAAAATCTCTAAAAACCCTAATTCCTAATGAATGATAAAACCCTTATAGATGTTCTAGATGACTGGTGTGGCGTAGTAACTGTGACAGTGACGAGAATTGAGATCTCCACAAAGCTCTAAAAACCTACAATTAAAGTGTCGAACACCAAAACCCTAACCCTCTCTCTCTCGATGACTGGTGTGGCGTAGTGACTGTGACAGTAACGAGAATCGAGATCTCCACAAAGCTCTAAAAACCTACAGTTAAAAGTGTCGAACATCAAAACCCTAATCCTCTCTCTCTCTTGTTGCCTCGCCACGTTTACTCGAGTCCATCTAAAAACCCTTAACCGAGTTTACCCGTTCCCCCACCTAAGTGTTCGTTTTCACTGTCGTGTAAAATTGTCTGCAACTCCCTCTCTTTCTCCTTTGTTAGTCATGGACTACTTGAGATTTCTCTTTGCCGTCTTTCTGTAGTCAGTTACTCTCTAGTTCTCCTTGTATCTGCTCTTAGGTATTTCTGTCTCTCTGTCTTCTGTTCTTTCATCTACTTTTCTTTCTTATTTCTGTACTTTTGGTACATACATAATTTTCCTTGCAATGGAGCTGGAGAGTTTTTGCCCAGAGGTTGTTGTTTTGGAGAGGATGGTCTCTTTTGTTTTGGAAACTGTGGTACTTGAAACGGCTTTAAGTGTTGGGAAATCTATAGCCTTGCTTTTCTTGGTGGTATGAGTTTCTCTCTCTCTCTTTTTTTTTTTTAATGACAAAGCTATAAACGTCCACACACAATTTCAACTTTTTCCTACCAGTAAATGGATTAACATTCGTCTAATTTGGGTGGTAGATGACTTGATCACTTCTTTTTGGATGGTAACTAATATATATATTACAAACCCACGGTGGGGGGCAATTTTAGTAAACCTTTATGGTAGAAAAGGTTTTACAATATTGCCGAGATTCTTAGAAAACGAGGTCTCCTATTGGCCATTGACCCTGGAGAGGGTAATTCATTGTGTACTCCCTTTTTCAATAGGGTGGGTGGACATAGGCATTTTCTGATCTATGAACAAAAAAGAAAAGAAAAGACATGACTCAAAAATTGCATAAATGATAAATGTAAGGGTTTAAGAGTTTTATGTTTTAGGTTGTTCAAAGAAAAGTGAAATTTAATAAACAAATATGTAATGATTTAGAGTTAAACGATAAATCCTGAGTCAGTGGAGATGACAAAAAATTATTTCTTATATTAAATTTTTTTTATTTCTATTTAATTTTTCTTGCAACCAAATGGAGTTTCCAATTATTTTATTAAGTCCAATCATGTCAATGACGTACGTGGTGACAAATGTAACTTCTTATAATAATAATAATAATAATAATAATAATAATAATAATAATAATAATTTATCTGACATAATAGTATATGCATGTGGTGATGCATACAAGACGTGAGATTAGTACCTTAATTTTTCTAATCAATAAATCGCTCATGGATGTCCCAAGGATGGTCTAATCATAGATTTTGACTGATACTTATCAAGATATGCAGATAGTAATCAATAATTAAATCTCATAGGTTGCACTAGCCGACTCATTATTACAGATTTGGGAAAAATTTCTTTGAACCGCGGAGTGATAGCTATATACTAGCATCTCATTCTCTTTCATATCCCTTCCTTACTATCGAATTTTCCCTTCTCATTTTACCAAAAAAAATAAAAAAAAAAAAAAAAAAAAATAAAAAAAAATCCCTTCCCATTGGTGAGCGCAAAAATTCCCTATCACTCAGGGAACCTTTGCCCTCAACATTTAGAGGTTTTGAAATTTGATGGGAAGTCACTATTTACTTCTTTTATTCATCTTTTATTCTCACACAGAGAGATGATCAAGTAAGATTGTCCAGCCCTTGAAAGCTACGCATGTAGAAAACATTTGTTTTCTCTGTGATATAATTTTTCAACCATAGGTTTTAATCTATATTGGATTGATTGTATTGATCAGTTTTATATTGGATTTGGCCATGTTGATTTGATTCGATACCAATTATTTTTTAATCAGTATACGTGTCAATCAGCCACTAGGTCCCTACCCAATCTGTATGGGTAGTGAATCATTTTTCAGTGTGGGACTGACATTGAGTCGGATACGGATTACTAAAACCTTGCTTGAAAAGGGATGAAACACAATGAGATATGTAAAAGAAAATGGTGAAGAAACACATTGAGATTGTAAAAGAAAAAGGTCAATTTTATGTAGATTGAGACGAAATAAATTCTTATATATAAACAATAACAAAGTTTTATCCCAATCAGTTCTATTCGATATCATACTTGACTAACGTTATCTTAGGTTTGTCCTTAGCTTTTTTAGATCATTCAATTTGAATCAAATCACTTTTTCGTACTAGAACATTTAACGACCTCTGTTGACCATGGTCATAATGTCTCAAATAACTTTTTTTAGCTTATCATGCATTAGTGCTACTCCAAACCAGTTCTCTTACAATCATTTATTATCTTATCCTTCTTAATTTTGTCACATATCTATCTCAACATTTTCATTTTAGCTACACTAAATTGATCAAATTCTCATATGATTCGATCAAAATCCACTTGAAAAATCTGAAAAACAAAATAGCAATATTTTTAGGCTACGAATTATATGTGAATAATTCAGGAAATGAATAGTTCAGAGCCAAAATATTCGCACTTTGAAAATGTGACCTTCTGAATGATTTAATTCAAATTAATAATTTGGCCTGAAAATGCAAGAATCTTTACAAAACTGCAGTAGATTTAAAAATTAAAATAATCCAAATTCAATTTTTATACCCAGAGTACACATGAATTTCACTTTTTATACCGATTTTAAAAATTAAAAAATGAATTGAACACGAATTTTACTCTTAAATTATTCTTGAATCCAAAAATTGTCAACCCTGGGCTGGTTAAACCAAAATGAAAAATTCAAGAATCATAGTTTTATGTATTTGTATTTTTTATTGTCATGATTTATGAAAAGGGTGTATAGTTCGATCCCGCTATTGCATCCCGCTATTGCAGGGTCTGAGAAGGAGTTAATGCATACAGTCTTACCCCGTCTCACGAAGAAATTATTTACAGATTCGAACTGATAATACTGTAAAAATTAATCTTACGCATACAAACAGCTGCTAATACGAGATTATATGTTTGATGATCATAAAAGTTTCAAGAAGACTATTGACATTGGATGGTACGTCTAAATATTGGAAGTAATTTATTCTATAATTATTGAAACATTTTAGTATTTAACTTATTTTCTGATAGCCCAAATCCAAACTTCTACATCTCTTCCTCTCCTGCCACTATCTCCGGTAGAATTCTGGCTGCACACCTTCGGCGCAATCTTCCTGATCGACTACTCTCTGTGTTGCAGCAGCTTCTTTTCCCCTCCATGCATCTCTCTGATTCTCCCTCGGCCTTTACCCCTCCCCCTCCTGTTTTTTTGTTCTTATTTTTTAGGTAAATTATAGCTAAGGTACCGATATTATTTGTAAAAACTATGTTTTGAGTACCTCATATTTGAAATATTACGTTTGAGATTCCAAAACAAAGACACCCTTAACATATTCTAAACACATGATGAGTTCTAATAACTCATATATCCTAAATCATGGGGGATGATTACATCCCATTCTGGAGGAGTTTTTGTATTGTGCAGAGTCACTTCGCTTCGTTTCCGAATAGATTTTTCGCTCCCTTTCATTTTTGTTTAATCAGCTGCCATTGTCACTGTGCTACACTTCAGATGGAAAGGCTGGTATTTGAGTTGTTTTACCTGAACTTGTGATTGAGAAGCATATATCTTAGCGAGATTCGTCAAAGCAGCCTGAAAAAAATGTAAGACCAACTATTTGAGTTAGAGCATTTTCAATCAGGGAAGATATACTCCAATGAAGATTATCTGATCCTGCTTTTTCCATGCAAGATAAGAAGGATATATTAGGGGCAGTGGTTTAGGTACTATAGGGAGTGGGTGACAGCGTCGGTGGTGGACTGGGATTGCTGCCATCAATATACCCATATAAATTAGGATTTCCATAGTAGATAGTTTGTATGATCAAGGTTCACTAAGAGAAGTGGGACAATGTTGGTAGGAGATAGGGCTGGTGAGATGGTGGTATGCTTTCAATCAACAAAAATTGATCTTCTCGGCAGCTCATTGTGCACAATTAATCGTATCCAGATGATTTTTTTCAGATACAGAAAGGAAAATATTTTCAATAAAATACTAATTTCTGTTTGGCAGATGTGACCAATACTTTTTCAGAATTAGCAAGTAGTATCCTGATTTTATTTTTTTCAAGATTTGTCTACTATATATATCTTCAGTGGCTAGTATACACAAATTTGATAAAACATTTATCAATCTTGGCCCGTAATGACAAAAGTTGATAAATTGATAAATGAGATGATTTAAAAAATCCATTGGTGTTAGTGAGTCACTGAATATTCTAAACGTTGCTATTAGAATTCGTGTCTGTTTGAGTCTGTTATGGGGGAGCATGGCTATAAAAAGACTACTCGATCACTGAATCGATTTTATTATCTTGTTGCTTTAGGATGACAGCTTATATTGGCCGGATGCCAGTTGACTTGAAAGATGATTTGAGCAAATCTTTTTCTAGAAAGATTTGGCCCGCCAGAGAAGTATATTGAAAAGGTACTTAAAAGATTCAATATGAATAATGCTAAAGTGGTGAGTACTCCTCTTCCTCCACACTTTAGTTAAGTAAAGAAATCATGAGAATAGTGATTGTGTCGACTACGCTTTCTTCTATCTTGTCATTGTTTGTGATGAGAATTTTATCAACTTAGCATGCCATGAGACAAGTTGGATCCCCCCCCCCGCCCCCCCCCCCCGTGGTTTCGGGTCAAAGGTTGTTGGTTTTGGAGATGTTTCTTTGATGACTAACAATGGAACAACTTTGTTATTAAAAGATCAGCCCCCCCCCCCCTACGCCCGCAACCACCGAGGGGGAAGCTGGGGGGGGGGGGTTAAACCAACACCTTTGGTAATGGAAAATGGAAGCTCACAAAAGGCTCTATGATGTAAAAAAACCCCAACCCTTAATTAAAGGAAACTAAACTTTCTAATGATGCAATTTGTGGGTTATGGCACAAGAGGCTTAGTCACATAAGTGAGAAAGGGCTTAATCTTTTTGGCCAAAAAGAATTTGCTTTGTGGATTAAAGAATGCAAAGTTGAAAAGGTGTTCTCATTGTTTGGCTGGAAAACAACATAGAGTTTCTTTCAAGAGTCATCCCCCTTCAAGGAAATCGATCTATTAGAGTTGGTGCATTCGATGTTTGTGGCCCCTTGAAGGTACATTCTCATAGTGGTGCTATCTATTTTGTGACCTTTATTGATGATCATTCTAGAAAACTCGGGTTTATACTTTGAAGACCAAAGATCAAGTACTTGGTGTGTTCAAAGAGTTTCATGCATTAGTAGAAAGACAACCGGGAAAAAAGTGTATTTGATGTGGGGGGAGGGCGTGGACCATTTGATGAGTATTGCGAGACATCGACAACTCCTCCAAAGACTCCTCGCTGAATGGTGTTGCCGAGGATGAACGGAACTTTGATTGAGAGAGTGGCATGTTTGCTTTCGCACTTACCTAAATCATTTTGGGGTGAGGCTTTGCCGCAACACATGTTATTAACATATCTCCCGCCGTTATTTTGGATGGTGATGTTCCCGAGCAGAATGTATCATATGATCACTTGAAGATTTTTGGTCGTAAGGCATTTGTGCCCCGGGGGGGGGGGGGGGGGAACCCCAAATCCAAACCCGATTTTTCCTCCTTTCTGGTCCCCGGTCGAAATTACCCGGTTGTGGGTTTTAGATCCCAAATGGGAGGAAACCTTAAAAGAAGCCGTGATGTGGTGTTCGTGAGGATCAAACAATTAATGATATTGAAAAGGCCAAGAAGACTATGTCTACCGATAGTGGTGACTTGACTGATGATACAATTTCCTTGGGTAGGCCAAATCCAGTTCATGATGATACGTAGATTGATACTCATGGTGATCAACTTGCTAGTGATGATGTAGGTGATGTAGATGTTCCTCCGTTGATAATGTTGATGATCAACAGGATCCCACCCCCCCCGGGGGGTTCCACAAAGAAGGTCCGAAAGAGTTCATCAACGTTTCCACAGAGTTTTCCCCAAAGAGTATGTACTTAATTATGTACTCTTGACCGATGGGGAGAGCCCGAAAGTGCTATGAACAAGCTATGAAAATTGAAGACAAGACTAAATGGGTTGATGCTATGGAAGATGAAATGAAATCTTTGCATGACAACCACACCTTTGAGTTGGTAGAGTTACCGAGGAAAAAGGGCTTTAAAGAATCGATGGGTTTATAGGTTGAAGCAAGATGATAGTTCTTCACACCCACGATATAAAGCTAGGTTGGTTGTTAAGGGCTTCAAGAAAAGGGGATAGACTTTGAGGAAATTTTTCTCCGGTTGTGAAGATGTCTTCTATCCGAGTTATTCTTGGCTTAGCCGCTAGTCTTGATTTGGAAGTTGAGCGGATGGATGTGAAAACTACTTTTCTTCATGGTGATTTAGAAGAAGAAATCTACATGGGTAGCGGAGGGGAAGAAAAAAGGGGAACGTGAAAAAAAAAAAAAAAAAATAAAAAAAAAAAAAAAAAAAAAAAAACCGAGAAAAAGCTTTTAAAAAAAGAAAAAAAAAAAAAAAAAAAAAAAAAAAAAAAAAAAAAAAAAAAAAAGAAAACAAGGGGGAGAGAAGCCTCTCAAAAACCCCCCCCAAAAAAAATAAGGGTTTTTTGAAAAAAAACCCAAACCCCCTTGTGTTTTACCCCTCTTTTTGTCTTGTATTTAATCTTTTAAATAGGACAAAAACGGATTAGGGTTAGGGTTTAGCATCATAAGAAGAAGAAAAGAGAGTAGCAGCGCGTAGGTGATTTGCGCAGCGTGATCAAGCAGACGATCGGGAGGTCATCCGTGGTCCGATTGGGTTGATTTTTGGACAACAGGTAGAGGACACATAGTTCGTCAATCTGTACGGTCAGATTTTTTATTGGAGTTTTTTAAGTCAAGTTATTCGCTCCGTACAGCAGCCTCTGTTTCTTTGGGTGAAATTTATGCATCTCTTTGTTTCTTCAAATAGTAGTTTTGTGCCGACAAGAAGAGATGGAGGGGAATCTCAGGTTGGGAAGATGATTCTTCTTATCATCGCATGTGCAGGGATCATGGAGTCAAGACTTGCGAGTTTGACTCGTGTGTGGCGCCGATGGTTTTCAATGGCTTGGCGGATCTAGTTGGATCGGGTGTCGGATCCGACGGCGGGATTGAATCCCTGCACGATGCACATAATGGCCAGTTTATGTTGCACCGTGGGGTAAATGAGTACCGGCGGGTTGGGACAAGAAGTTGATTCTAAGTCCGCATTGGAGATGCAGGTGAGAGGCTTGAGTTCCGTGTGCAATTGGAGTTGCAAAGGGTCGGGATAAGGAGTCGGTTCTCAAGGGCTACAATGGAGGTGCGGTGGTGAGAGACTCGGTTCCGATGCAACCGGAGTTGCAGGAGGCCGTGGTTTTGTTTCGGTTAATTGGGGGGGGGGATTCTCCTCGTATGGATGGTCGCGTGAGATAGGCCCGTGCGGGTAGAGAATTTTGGCTTGGGGAGAAGGAAGTCATTCTTTTCTCTCGTGGAGGGCATCCCACGATGCTGGGCAACAACCAAATAAGACAAAGGAATTCGGACTTATAGTCATGGGTCGTTCTGATGTTTAAGTCAAGATTCTAAGCAACAAACAAATAGTGAAGTCGATCTTTTCGAGAAAGCCGAACAAAAGTATATTGAAAACAGAGGTAAAAAGTGAAGTTGATAGAGGCATCAGAGCAGTTTTGTGAAATAGTAAAAATATTAGCAAAGTTGTAAAGTGATTTGACTTTAAGGATTGAATTATTTACAGGGTCTTTGGTGCTTACATTAGCAATGGGTCCCGTGCCCGCCTTTGGAGTACAATGTAGAATTTTGATGGATAGTCATGTTTCTGACTTAAACTGATAATGATGGATGTACCCCTGAGGATGTCCTTGGGTGAAAAGACGATTTTGCCCCCAATTGCTTGGGGGCTCAAAAGATGTTCACGTGTTGCAATTCATCAATGGTATTTATATCCAACACTAAGATTGTTTCCTTTCCTTCTTCTTTTTTTTTTTATTTTTATTTATTTATTTGGATGAATCATTGTGACTTGCCTCCTTCAAGAATGGGACGGAATCATCCCCCAAATTTCCCTTCCGTTAAAAAAAATATATGAGCAAAACTGGAGGGGAAAGAAAAGACAGAGGGAGAATCACAGATGAAGGGAAAGACATAGAGATGCATAGAGGGGGATAGAAGCTGCGATGCATAGGGTAGTCAATCAGAAAGATTGCATCGAAGGGATGGTGCTGGAAATCTGCTCGAGATAGCAGCAGGGGGAGAAAGATGCAATGGGGTGAGACAGGGATAAGGGATGATATAAGAATTTGAAAATATGAGGGCAGAAAGAGAAAAAAAATTTGGATTTCTAGATTACCAGAAAAAGAAATTAAAGATAAGAGCATTTGAATAAATATTGAGCAAATGTAGTAGAATGATATTAATTATATGAAAAAAATTCATCTTACCCTAAAAATTATGTCGAAATCCATCTAATTCTACATCTTTTTAGATCCGTCATCTACCACCTAAACTTTTGACACCATTAATCAAAGAGACCCAACCTGTTAGTAGAGTCCCATTAGTTGATAACGTAATCACTATTTGAAATTTTTTGGAACAATAATGCCCTTATTGTACTGTTGAAAGACCATAATACTCTTATTGTAATGTAGAAAGACCATAATGTCCTTATTTATATTTATTCTACCCCTAATTCGTGTAACCCTTCTTCCCCGACCAGTAAGAATAAAAAACTGTGAAACCCTTTTTCATTGCAAGCATCGATCTTGCGAGAGAAAGGGGTGTTGCGAGAAGCAACACAAACTCTGCACCATTTATCGATCAGCGTCGAAATTGCCATCTCTGAAGTGAATTAGCCTGTTCCCACTTCAGGTTTTATTGGTTTTTTTTTTTTCGGGCCAAAAAATCAGATATCTCTTCTTCTTCCCTCAACTCCAAGCTATGAGAGCCAACAAACCCCTACAGGACAAGTATATTATGTTGGATTTGAATCCTCTCCTCCCATTGATTCGGGAGGAGTGGGAGGAGGGAGACGTCTCGTTGGATGACCGACATGTGGGGCTTGGGTGAATCTGAGTCCTCTATTCGAGCTGACACCAAGTTGACAAAGTGAGCCGACAGAAGTGTCGGCTAGGATGGAGAACTCGAATTCACCCAAGCCCTACGTGTCAACCATCCAACAGGGGTGTTCCCTCTCCTCCCAGATCACTGGGAGGAGATGATGTGAATCCATATCATGTTCAAAGAATGCTGAATGAATAAGAGAATAAGACAATAAGCAACAGAATGATTATGAGGGAAAAAACAAACCGGAGCTGAATGTATCAAGAGCGGCTGACTGTAGATTTTCAAGGAAGGAGATCAGTGGGGCAGCGGGTACAACCGGACCTGAATCGGATAGGTCGCTGATAGGTGGAGCTTCTCTGATAATCTTCTCATCTTTCTTCTGTAACTCCTTCTGCTCGTCCCAATCCGATGGCCCCCAAATCGATACATACTCGTATCTAAGTAATAACTCTTTCCATATTGGATTATAACGTTTTGTTTAACCATTATAGCCTTCTTATTTTTGAAGGATCAAAATCAAAATCAAAATCAAAATCGAAATCGAAATCGAAGTCGGTTACAGTACAGTCTCACTGCGTCACACGCATACGCAGCAAAAAAAATAAAATAAAAAAAACCATCTGAATTCTGATAATCAAAAAGATCAAACCAGAGATCCGAATGAGCGAGGAGCACGACCCTTCGATCTCCTCAAAAACCTACTTTGGACCGTCTTTACTGCTTTGAACTGTGGTGTTCAATCTTTCTCAAAATCCCTTTCTTCGTTAAGACTTTTCAACCTTTTTTCTGGTGTGAATTAGTTTTTATTAGGTTCCCTGAGTTGAGTTCTATTCAGGGTTTTGGGCGTTCCCTGTTCTGATTCTGTTGAATCATAAGATTCTTTTTGTTCGATTTTACTGGCAGCTGCAACTCCATAAACCAGACAAGGAATTCGGATGACCAAAAGCAGCCAGGGAGGGGTGACCTCGTTGATGAGACAGAGAGGACGCGGGCGAACTCAAGCAGATCCGACGAATTCCAGGACTAAAACCCCAGAAACTATATCCAAATCGTCTCTTGCCCACATGTCGTCTGTCAAAAGGTTGGATTTTAATCAGTCCATCTTCCCATGTATTGACAGACAAGCAGACTGATCAGCTGCAGGAACTTCCCCGGCTGCTGGACATCACAACTTCAATTGACATGTCATCGTTTTAAAGATATCGTTTTAAACTTAAATTAGAATTTTATCTCATTTTAATGTCTTATAATTAAAAAAAAAAAAATAGAAATGTGCAATCATGTTATAAATCTATTCCATCAATTTAATGGGGGCGATTAATGTTTTTGGAAACCACAATGTACTTAATGGATTTTGATATACTTTATGGGTTAGATGAAATTTTTTCTAATTATATTCTACCATTTGTACATTTGTAGAGAGAAGAAGAAGCCAAGTGTTGATGGCCCACCAGACCTGCTTAATCTTTCATACACGCCAACCAATAATGATGTAGTTGATGATACCGGTGAAGATTCTTACCAAAAAAAAAAAAATGATACAGGTGAAGATTGATGATATGATGGTGGGGTTAATGAAAAGGCAAAGCAGTTCTGTTGTTTTACTTCTTTTTGAGTCTTCTCCAACTCTACTATGTCACTTGTTTTGCTTTCAACGGCAATCTTTCCGTCTTTAAAAGTCAAAAAGATGGTGGGTTCGCTTTCCAAATGGAAGGGGGAATCCAGTCTTTCCAAATCTTGAGAAATCTTAAATACACTGGAATTTGGACAAATTCAAGATTAGGTAACATAACATCAATCAGTGGTGAAGTGGCTTTCAAATTCTCAAATTTTGTTTGGTTCCCACATCTCTTCCCTACCCCCTGGCTGATCTTTACTCGTCAGGGATTTGGGAAAGGATCGAATCGGATCAGCCTGGATCTACTGATCTCAATCCGTATTAGCCAAGACTGATCTCATGCAGCATGCCAGTTGGAACAGTTTGCAAAGAGCAATTCCAGGAAGATAAAGGCAATTTTGAGGGCAAACAGGACTGGTCTCAATCCGGATCAGCCTATCCATAACCCGAGACCGAGTTCTTCAACACTGATACTCATTATCAGAGCTGTTCAAGTTCTGGACTTTGCCACTATTTTAGTTTTCATGGATCAGCTTTCAGAGCTTCATCTCAGTCGAGCCTCATCAACAGTAGTTTAAGCCAATCAGGTCTGTATCAGAGATTGTGAACAATCAATCACTCATGGTTCCAAGGAATCGGTATATGTCTGATTCCAATTCTACAGGAAGCAGCCTGAACCATAAAAAAAAAACCAATAACAGACTGTTAAAGACAAGAGTACAGACAGAGTACAGAAAAATGAGAATCAATTATGTACAAAGTTTGCTTTTGAAAGCTGATTAAATGTTTTACATTACACATACATACATTGCAGACCCTCCCCAGTATTCATCTAAATCATTCAATTTACAACTAATGATTTCCTCTACTTTCTACCTCCATTATTTTCTTCTGCTTTTTTCCTCCAGAGGGGATTGGATCCTTTAACTAAAACAGAGCAAATGGTGAATTTACAGGCGCAGGCTTCAACTTTTTCATACTTTTGACTGTACAGGCTTCAACTTTTTTGCATACTTTTGATTGTATTTACATGGTTGCACCTGAAGCAACTGGAATCAATTCTAGGAACTATCAATCACCATCTTTAGGATCTAACCGGACCAAAATTACAGAAAGACCTAGACCTTGACTTGAAGAGACCACCAAAGAGGAACCTGGTTGGGGATTCCTGAGGTGGTGATTTCAAATTCTCAGAGTTGCCTTTCACTTGGAGGATTGTCTGGCCAATTGCTTGGCGGATGGAATCAATTGTCTTAGCATCAACAGGATTTCCAGCTGCATCACGGACATAAAAGGTGTTGATGGCTTTGCCTGATCTGGTCGTCACTTCTGCCCTTGTTACCGATAAGCTGTTCTCACGGAAGATGCGAGTGACATCAGATAGCAATCCAACTCTATCAGTAGTGCACAATTCTAGCTTCAACCCCTGTGTAAAGATAACCCAAGAATGAGAAATCTATAATCACAACTGGAATGAAGTAAGGCATCAGAATAAGCTCATGTGATATAATAGCTGTAGGTTGTTTTCATCAAATCAATTGTAGTTCACATGATTTACACACTTACCCACACAAAAAGCAGCAACTCAGGTGATCATATAAACTGGGTTTCTCTTAATACAGAGTGTAATCTCGTAAGGAGAGGTATTGAGGGTTTGTAATATCTTCATTGGAATAATGGGTTTTTTTATTTTTTTTGGACAAAGCTCATACATCTTGTGTGGTGAATCATGTAAATCGTTCTGTTTGTCTTTCTTTTGTTTTTCCTTTTGCTACCGTTCTTCTACTGCGTTGTAAACTCCTAACAGTGACATACTTATGGATATGGCATAAGACTATTTCTGTGATATTAGTCCTGAAAAAATGAGTAAGTGAAAGATGAACACACCTCTGATACTCTCCTCTCTATAGCTGCTTCAAGACATTGGATCACTCTTTGACGTTCTGCTTCTGAATTCACAGGAGACCCATCTATATGCCGGATATAATACTCCTTCAATAGGAATGAAAAGGAATTTGCTTCAAACACAACTCAAAAATCCTTAATCCCAAGTAATTGAGGAATAAATGTGAATCACACACAAACACACACAACTTGTGACATACCTGATACGCTTCAGGACTTTCTGCATCAATATTTGCATGGAAAACCACATATTGCATGTCTGTCAAAGTGCAAACTGTGTCGAAGAGGAGCTTAGGCCTATCCTTACATCGAATGGTGACCACCGAATAATCTTTATCATACCAATTAACAACAGTCACATTGGGTCTACCAGTTTCATCTGGGGGATCATCATGTGATCTTTCATAATCCCTATCAGCAAACATCATCTGGTGAAGCCTTCTCTCAGTATGAGTACTCCCAAGAGAAACAACTGTCTTAGCTCCTCTGGTTTTGTTGTTACCCTTGAGTACATTATAGAGAAGTTGCTTAATCTTAGACAACCTCTGTGGATCTGTGATCGCGGACCCAGTTACCTCATCGGTCACATGCATCACAGCCGCAGCTCGGGTGTTGTGGGTCCATACCTCAGCATTAACCACACTACATTTCAGATCAGTGAGGACAGCAGAGACCTCAGAGAGTAGCCCAGGCCTATCAGTGCCAGTAAGCTCAATAGATGTGTAGTCCGTGGATGCTTCAACCCCTACAGATCTTCTCGATGTGGGTAGGAAACAGGAATCTGCTCCAAGAGACTGTAGAAGAATTTTAAACAAGAGTTGGGTATAATTCAAACAAAGAAAAGGAAAAATAAAGCATCAGTAGGGAATCACTAACCTTACGAATATAATCCAGAATCCCTTCATCTGTAAGCTTGTTTCCTTCCTGATCTGTAACATTAAAAACTGGTGGAAGTAGAACCCCAAAAGATTAATTTACAGTATAAAGAGGAAAGGCAGAAGGAATTTCACAGTAGCATAATGTAGTAATCAAGCAGCAAAAAGGAGGGTGGTGGGAAATCTTACCGTCCATGAACCAATCTCCATCAGAGGAGATATAAGCTTTAGTTATGATAAGGTTCAGATCTGTAAGAACCTGTACAACTTCCAAAAGAATTCCATGTTTGTTTGCACTGTCCACCTTCATAATCAAATGGGAAAAAGAAAATACAGGAAAAATCAGCAACGAACAAAAAAGCCCAGGAAGCATAAAAGGCCAAGAATTAAGATTTTTTATTTTTTTAAAAAAAGCATACCCGTATAACCGTTGCATTCTTGCATGATTCATTATCAATTACAACCCTGAACCAAGAAATAGAAAAAAAATAGAGGAGTAAATACCCAACTTGCTTCCCATCACTGCTGAGGCTGAAGCGGTTCTCTGGTAGATCATGAATTGAACAAATTACATACCTGGGTGGATTCATCCTTCGAATAAACTTCTCATATTCGTCATCCATGTCCCATGAAGAACTCCAATCGGTCTCTGAACAAAGGGGAAAAAAAAATTGAAAAGGCACTTTAGACAGATTAACAGATTTATTGATTCAAGCCCGCCAATCTGGAAGTCATAATTCGTAAAGGGTCGAAGCCACTTAAAACTCTAATTTGTAGCGTCAGGATGACCACTGAATGCCCACCACCGCAGTAGAGTAAAATTACTGTGAAAACCCAAATTTTGAATTCCAGGAAACCACGGAAAGAAAACCATGAACCACGGTATAATGAAGAGCCAATGAAAAAAAAAAAAAAAGCAAGAGAATCCCACAAGCATAGCAGCAAATCCACCAATTACGAACAGAGAGACATACCATACAAAGCGACGATTGAAAGAAGTTTAACTAAAAAAACCAGAATTCCATGAGCGAGTCATGAATTCAGCAGAGAAGTGAAAGAAAAATAAAAAAATCAAAGAAAACAGTCACTCAGATCCCATAACCATATCAATAAATTAAAACCAAGGAATGATATTTAAAAGGACACCCAAAACATAAATAGAAGAACAGAAACGAAAAAGGAGGAAATGAATAAGAAAAGGCACGTACCCATGATATAAATCTCTGAGAATGCGTGCTACGAAATGAACAAATACCTTGATCTTCAAGACCCAAACTCTAATCTACTAACAAAATAAAGATAAAATACTTCCCCATCTCCGACGTCCCTCTTTAAGCCGAAAAGGAAATCTCAAAACCCCTCCAAACACTTCTCTGCAAATCACACACCCCCAACACGAAAATCCAAAACTTGCAACCCAAACAGTACAATAACAGAGACATACACCCTCTCTAGTCAATGACACATTGACACCCCCTGACCCCTCTCTCTCTCTCTCTCTCACTCTCTGTCTCTCTCTCTCGCTCGCTAGCTCTCTCTCTCTCTGTACTCTGCTTTTATGAACTCTCACTTTCTAATTGAGGAATCAGATTTTTTCAAAACTATAATAAAATTGGGAATTCGCAGTACCCAGTTCCCAAAAAAATCTCCGCAAAAGCCAGGAACCACACCTACCTACCCAAGCAGACCACTGTAACACCAACCCTGACTTGAAGAGTAACCAGTTATCACCCTCCGGTCACGCTGAACTATATCCCAATTTTTCTGGAGTCGGTGGTAACCGCCGTGACTCTTACAACTGGATTTATAGAGAAAATATTTCTGATTTCTCCTCCTTTTCTCTCAATTATCTGAAAATCAAAATCCCACATCCTAAGAGTCCGAGACGCAATCACGTAATCCGTCAATGAGTGGGCCCTACCCATAGTTGAAAAGTTACGGACAGTGGTCATCGGACGGTCAAAAAATTCCAACTCAAATAATTTTCTCATCAGTTTCCAGGAACCTTCCCAAACATCACTTTTTAGGTTGGAAACTGTTTAACCCACTTGTGTTGGGCCTAAATATTGTCTTCCCCCGAAAGGCCCATTAGATTACATAATGTATCAATTCAATTATAGTTGTGAAGGTGCTAAGGCGAACCAAGACATTAGACCTAACAGGGCGCCTAGGAAACTAAATTGCCCACCTAGACGATCAAAGGTCCAATTTTTCAAGGAGTCAGAAGGCCACCAACTGTTCAGAAAAACAAACCAATGAGAAAGGTTCTTTGGCCGGTAGTTTGGAGAATTTTCTTTTCTTTTTTTTTCGGTAAGACGTAGACGACCAGAGAAATCGAGGGTGGGAAGATGGAAAAGAAGGCAGAAAAACTATTAAGTTTTTATGTACTGAGTGCTTCAATTATCAGATGGGAGTAGATAGAGACGTAAACAGATAAAGGAAAATTTGAATTCGATTTGTATATGTATCTATTTAAGGTTTACATCCTCAACTTGTATTCGATCAGTTTACATCCTTAGACGTGAGAGGGGAAAAATATGAAATACCATTTTTGACCCTTTATTGGGTATTTAGATAATTAGATCCTCTATTGCTTAGTGGCACGACAGGGAGGGTTAGAAATGCATCAAAACACGTGTCCAATGATGTCTCCATCGGATCCCGTTGCGCAGCATAGGATCCTTATCCTCCCCTATTGGATGGATGGTTGGCATTCCTCGGACTTTTATCCCATAAAAAAATGACAGATTTGGTATTACACATATTCCCGTCTTTTCCATAGGATGGCAAAAGTCATGTGATGCAAAAAACTTTTACCATGAAAAACAAAGTGACGCACAAAACCTTTTGCATATTAAAGGGGGGGGGAAAGTTATTTGATGATTCCATTTCAATGGTCTCGGCAGACATAGGAATCTTGTGGAATGGAAAGACTTTTAAATATTCAGGTATCTGATTTCTGAAACGGTACCGGAAAACATAACGTATCGGCGATATGTTACATTATACATATAGTCGGATATTTCGGGAACGATAAACTGGTGCTGTATGTGACAGTAAAGGGCCGCCGCCTACATTTCCTTTCTTTTTGTTCCATGGTATCCAGAATTAGGAATGGAATCAGTTTCATCAATTTGGAATTGGAAAGAAAGATAAAGTTTTTCCTTTAAAAGAAGGTTGCAACAATGGATTAGAATTAGGATCTGATTCCGAAAATTCCCAAATGAATCAGACCATTCACCTGATCGGATTCTGATTCCTTAAATCACACCTAATTTATTGGGTGATAATGAATGAAACTCAAAAGAACCTAACTATTTCAAGGGAAAGTGTTTCCCATGCTGCCGGTCTTGGGGGAATCTCCCACATCATACTAAATTGGATGGGGTATATAGGTAGAGTTAGGGGTGTCAATCTAAGGACTGCACCATGTAACTCAACTTGAACCGAACCGATGAATACTGACGTAGTTTTGGATTAAGCCCAATTGAGCCCAACCAACGGAATTCAGTTCATTCTTTCAATTCTCTATTCACTTCATTCTTTTTTTCTTTTTTTTTTTAAATTACTCCATCAACAATTACCATTCTTTTCTCTCACCACGCGCACACCCACACTCAACAAGACACCTTCTACCAGGAAATCAAATATGATATGATCGATCAGCATAAGACCGATTATGGACTGATAATCGATCGTACGGAATATAAACATGCCCATGTCTAGCATATGGGAAATGTTTTTTTATTAATCAATAACAGCTAGCATCATTATCAGTATTTTCCATTAGGGCAGAAGCATTGAAATTGGCCAAGCAAGGGGATGAAATTGGGAAAGGGTGGAAGCATCTCTCCTAAGTGGGGAAAGCATATAATCTTGGAGATTCCCAAACAATTCTCACATCCAAAAAATAACTCCACCAGGAATTGCTTGGATTTCTTTTTCTTCTTTTCTCTTGATAACATGATCAACAACTCTTTTTACCAACCCCTAACACAAAACAATCACAAATTTCTTATGAAATCTTTACTCCTCAGCACTTCTTAAACGGGATCAAATTTTGATTAGAAGATGAGGAGACTAGCTCTAGCTCTGTGCTTGGTATGCATTTTTGGAATGTATTCTTGGAAATGTATTCTCAAAATAGAAGATGTATTTTTTAAATATGATGATAATGGGTTAACAAGAGAGATATTTCCATTATGGGCTTTAAATGCATAATAAATTAAAGAATACGTTCTAAAATGAGTTGCATTCTCTAATACATTCCATCATTCAAGAAAGAGGATACGTACTAAACATTGTTTTTGTCATCTCAGAATGTGTTCTTAACATTGAATGCATTCTAAGAATGCATCTCAAACACAACTTAAAATTCTAGAATAAACTACATTCTCTGACACATTCTCTAATGAGGTTGCATTTGGTGTATGCCTTCTAGCTGATCCAGAGTACAATATGAGAAGACAAAAACTGTGTTTGGTATGCATTCTCTTTCTTGAATCACAGAATACGTTTGAGAATGCAATTCATTTTGGAACGTGCTCTTTAAGTTTGGTTTGCATTCTTGGAATGCATTTTAAGTCAAGATTACATTTTTAGATGACAAAAATAGTGTTTGACATGTATTCTCATTATTGGATCATAAAATGCATTAAAAAATTCATCCCATTCTAGAATATACTCTTTAACTCATTCAACATTCTTTTTATCATGTGGAGATATTCAAATTTGAGCAATAATGTACAAGTACCATAAAAGCTGACACAGAGGTAAAGGTAACCGAACCATGCTCTGTCCTAATCAAGAGATCTTCTAGGTGACATATCTGCTGTTGATGGATGACAATCTCAGCCATCGCATGTAATTCCTCTATTTGTTGTGGGACAATTAATTCTAGGGTAAATTACACAGATACCCCTTTTACTGTAGTGAAATTATACAAAACTACCCTACTTTTACAAAAGCTACACTGAATACTCCTCTAACAATGCTGTCATACAATCTCACCCATACTGTTACTTTAACTTAACAGCAGAGGGTTAATTTTTTTTAAGACAAAAATACCCTTACTAAGTGTATTTTTGAAAATGAAAAAGAAATAAAAAAAATCACAAAAAAAAATATAAAAATGAAATTGAAAAGTTTTGAGGGTAAAAAATTATTTTTAACATCTAAAAAGAATAAACCCTTTTAGGTCATTTTACACTTAGTAAGGGTATTTTTGTCTAAAAAAAAAATTTGACCCTCTGCCGTTAAGTTGAAAATAACGGTGTGGGTAAGATTGTATGATAATTGTTAAATGAGTATTCTGTATAACTTTTATAAAAGTAGGATAGTTCTGTATAGTTTCAGTACAGTAGTTACCCTTAATTCTATTATCTCTAATTTTGTCTGGTTCTATTTACCTTAACCCACTTTACATATGCATCCCTACAGGACTTGGATCATCTCCTGTCAGCCTTTCTTTTTCAGTTGTAACTTAGCAACTGAAAATCAGTCAGTATACACATCAAGTGATCTCTAGCAACTAGATCATGGCTGAAAAGGAAGAACGGCAGAAGAGGATCTTTTTCCAATCCTACAACATCTCACCATTTTTCAAATTGTATAAACATTCATCATAAACATGCTTCAATATAGGCAAACACAATGATCATTTGGCATTTGTTGTCGATGGAATCCGTCCAGCTTCTCAGATCAAGCCACGTAACTGAAATACAAACACAATAAGTAAGTGGGCGGGATATACCCCGGGGCCACTCCGATGCCAAAGTTAGAGAATTCCAAAGACAAGTAGAATGGAACTCTTAGTAATACACTAGAACTCCTTAGAAATGGGGTTCCCTGAGATACAGGAGTTCCAAAAGACTTTTCTCCTTCCTAGTAAAAAAGATGAACAGTAGGTAAGCAGGGATATTTTTGAAGGAAATTTAGCAGAGTAATAATACCTCAGGATAGATGTTTTTGGAGTGACCTCCCAGATTGAATCTCCCTTTCTCTTCATCATTTCTTCTGTATTTATAGAACGATTGTGAAACTTCTTGGACAAGTTTTTTTCCACCTACCACCATCTCCATCATGTCAGAGAAGGAAGATTAGGACTAGGCAGCTAAGACCCCTTAGAGTGGCGCGTATAGGTCTTGTCTATCTTTTTTGACCCCTGTTCGACCCCTATTCGACCCCCTTATGTCCACGTCAGCTACTTTCTTTGTCAGCTATGACTGTCATTTCCCACTTATCAAGTAAAAATTTTACTTTTTGTTGATTCGATCCATGATATGGTAACATGGCTAGTCAAGTCAGCATACCTTGCATTTATGATTGTTGTCAACATTTATGTGCATTAATGACGAATCATTAATTGCCCAACTACTCCTATCAATCTGTCACATCATGTCTGGATCAGCATGGGGGGGTCGAACACGAGTTCAGTCATCTCTTTCTTCTCATACCTTGTGCCTTAGATATACGCCATGTGTAATATCTTGCATACGTCCTACTGACCCGTTATCAATGGTCTGATTTAAAACAAACTTATTTTCCCCCAACAGCATTCATTATCATTAGAGTACACCAAGAAATTATTATGGGCACCCAAATTAATACCTACTCCAATGTTCCCTAGTTAAAAAACCCAAAATTGGACATAAAATCGATCTCCATCCATTTTGATTTGAATCAAATAGGATTCAGCTGGAATCAGCAAGAAATGTGGAAACCTTAGAAATTTGAGTTGGAATATGAAGCAAAGGTTTTTGTTGATGTCAAACGATGCCCACATCTTCTGAATCGCTTAGGTGCTACACTGGAAGAAAGAAAAGAGATTGTGTAGTTGGGTAGATAACCTTGAAACCACTCCGACCCTCAAGTCAGTACGAGAACAAACAGTCAAAAACTCAAGAAGGAGAAGCTGAGCTCAAGATTTAGGTGGGTTTTGCTTCTTATAAAAGCGAGAGAAAGAGAAGGTTCTTAAGACCAAAAAGTGTTCAATCATTTATCTTCGATTTGAGGGGTTTTTATAGTTACTGGAGTGGTTTTGATGTGAAAGTACGCATGGGGCGTTGTCGGAGGTAGCATTTTCAATGAATAATTTTTTTTTTTACTCCATTCGTTTTCATATAAAATGGCAAAAAAAAATTTCTCATAAAATAAACTTTTTTCACTATTTGTTTTAATTATAAATGGCAAAAAAGGAAATTGAGAAAATTAAAAATTCTACCTTGAAGAAAATTCATAAATAATTTCTTTGCAACAAATATAAATTAAATAGGAGTGTCGGTTGTTTTTTTTAAAAATAAAATAGGAGGGTTCGTTTACACTTACACCCCATGTGAATGGTGTAAGATACACAACCGGAAACTTTTTATCTATCAATGAAAGTGCCAAGAAAAGCAATGTAGAGCAGCAGATCTGACAAAGTTCATGGGCCGCCACGTGCATGGTAAAATATAACCATCACATGGTTTGAGTCAGGTTTAAAGTTTGAAAATGGGCTTCCTCGGTTGAGCTCCATTTAGCTTTATTATATTACTCAACTAAGAACAGACATAGCATCTGATTCTTGTTTTTTTTTTTTTTTTTTTTTTTTTTTTTTTCTGTGTGTGTGTGTTTTGTGTTTGTGTGTGTGGGGGGGGGGGGGGTGGGACCATATATGACAGAATACATATGTATTTGGGCAGACCACATGATGGGCCCATTTTCATGATGATAATGGTGATGCTACATTTAACTCATCGTTTATCCAAGGATGGTTGAAGTAGTTGGTATTGGATCATTCGATTTGTATTGCCATTTTGAATTTGATGGATTTTTAATCTGATTTTATTTTAATAATTTTATATAAGATGTTGGTCACGTAGTAGTTTTTCATTGGATCTATAAACAATTTTACTGATATCGTGTCTTGGACTTAGAACCTTGTCTCCAAATGCTTCAATAATACCTCTTTTCCAAAGGTTTTCAGTTGCTGATATATGGATGTCTAGGAATAATATGGGATATAATCAAGATTTGACTTCATTAGTAGGTATAGGGACATTAAATGATCTTATCCTTTGGTTTCCTTTGCCCATGATCCACTTTGAAGGAAAATTTTCACCTAAAGAACACTGTCTGAGATTACAAAAACAGAGTTTGGAATGCATTCTTGTTCTTGGATTGCATTAGAGAACACAATTTGTTCTGGTATATATGCACTCTTTGACTCATTTTGCATTCTAAGCCCAGAACGAAATTTCTCGTTCTTTAGTCTATTCTCCTTCTATGCTAGAAATGCGTTTCTAAGAATGCATGCTATTACTGCTAAAATGCACAGGTAGTCTCCTGGGATGATATAATTTGTAGGAAACATGTTAATTTGTAGGAAACATGAACAAGATGAGTAAAAGGGGGTTGAGCTTGAGGTCTCGAGACCACTCTGATGCCTAAGTCAGAATTCAAACATCAAGCAGCAAATAAATTTATATGTAGTGAGGGTATTAGAAAAGGTCACAACATCATTAGGGTAAGAGAGCTCTTGGATTGGTGTCTCAAGTGAGATATTAAGTTTGAATTTGGTTTTTGGGATCGGATCCTTTTGAATGAGGGTATGAGTACATTTTATAGAGATGAGTATGTCCCTGACTTTTAGGCATGGTGGAAATTTATGCGTATTAAGTACGCACGTATATGGTTTTTTGTTAAGGGCGAGTTTGAGTTGCTTTTGTCGGGATCTTTCCGCATGTCTTGAGTTGACTTGTCAAACCTTGATAAAGTAGCACGATCAGGAACATAGGGTTCGTTCAATAACTAAATGAGGATGTTATTAATACGAATCGCTTGAGTATGCATCGACATAATTAATGCAGGGAGGCAATAAATGCTTTGCTCAACCATAAAAGCATTAATTAATTGCGCTTTGACAGCACTCCATCTATAGTGAGGTGAAGCTTTCCATTGTATACTCCAAACCCACGCGGTTGATATGTCGGGTTTTTCCCGCTCCTGGCTCTGCTGTAAAAGAATTGACGTATCGCTTTTCCATTGTCCCTTATAATGTTAATGTAGCACACTCTCATTGATTTGATTGATGTTATTTATACCCAATACATAGCAAACACAATCTTGGCCCTTAGTTGACTAGCCAACCGTCCTTGTGTATGTGGCAGAGCACCGCACCAATTTAGTGCAACAGTACATTAATGGACCTCATTGGTTGTCAAATTTACAGATTATACATGTACCTTGCCAGGAGGGCACTATCTATACATGTACCTTGCCAGGAGGGCACTATCTATTCCATGTCTGTTGGTTTGTAATCTCTCTAGGGCTTCGGAAACAAGCCTTGGCTTACAACATGTTCTATTAAAGAATAAATCCTCATTCCAACCCCCCCCACCCCCTCCAAAAAAAAAAAAAAAAAAAAAAAAAAAAAAAGGGGGAAGAAGACAGTATATGGTGTGGATATGTGGGTCCATTGGATCAGGTGAACAAGTTCACATCTGGGACTCGGTAGATCCATGGGTTCCCCTTGGACAATTTCAAAATCTTATCATCAGTAAGTAAGGAAACAGATTTCCAACGAGTGGCAGATCTTATAGCAACTGATCAATGTTGGAATCTAAATCTCAATCAATTCCTCTTTTCACAAGATCAGGTTTTCTCATGTATTATCAATATTAATCCTCCTATTTCTCCTCTTCCAAACGGACTCCCTTGTTGCCTCACAAAAACAGGGCAACTCTCACGCGAAGGAATACTTAATGATACGTATGCAAGGGCCCACAAGATTAGATAGGAAAGAAAATATCACAGATTATGAGAGGATATATATTACGAATATATAGTGTGTCAATCATTTCTCCTTTTTTAATTTCTATGTTTTGTATTTCCTTTAGGGGAGGGAGTTCTCTAAGCGACAGAGTTACATACCCTCACCAATAGAAGGAGCTATCGACGGATTCGTCAGTAGGGAACAGAGAAGGAGAGAGAGTGTTAGAGAAGAGAGAGACATAGGGGGCTCGACGTACTTAACTCCCACTCTGACGTTCAGAGAACCTTTACCTTTGCTTTAATTATCTCCCCTCGCCTCATTCAATAGCTTAGCTGCTTAGGCTATCCGCTTCGTAGAGGTCACAGAGTACCCAGAATGGCTGGATGGTTCCCTCTAAAGTCAATCATATAAACTCGCAATAATTGGCGAGCGCCTTCTCAGTGATCCATATCCAAGCATTGATATTTGGCTTTTGATGGTTCTTGATTCTTAATGTTTTATTTTGTCACTTGGCCATCTTTGTTTGGACTGAAACTTAACAATAAATACAAGAAAACACGTAACTAGAAATATTTTGATAATTAAACTTGGTTCCTTTCCATAGAATCCAAACAATCAGTATGCTAGTATCGATCTTAACCGTAAATTGCACCGGTGGGAGATGAGGAACTTACCTGTAAATGTCAAAGCAGAGTCTTGATCTTTAGATGAGAGAGCAAACCAAGTCCAGAAAGTATGAGATATCAAAACAATCAAATCATCCAATATTCAATTCAATCTAAATAACCATACTCCATACCAACATTATATTATTCTTGCACACTCTAGTTGAAGCTTACATGCAATTTTTCAGGCAAGTTCCATTTGTTTTTGTATAAGATAGTGAATTTTTTTTTTTAAAGGAATTTTATTATTTGTTTTAACATAAAATATCAAGATAATTAATCATTAAAATGGATAGAAAATTTTTCATATAAAATATCTTTTGCACAAAAATATTACAACAAAACAATCAAGGCATTAGGTATTACTAGGGGTGTCAATCGGTCGGTTTAAGTCGAAGTCGGTCTCGGTCAGGCTTAATTGGTTCTACCAATTTAACTCCTTGGACCATAATCGACATGTTTAACTAATTGGTCTTGATTTGCAAGACATTGATTCGTTTATTTTCGGTTTGGTCGGTCTGAGTCCCTGATCGGTCTTATGTTAATCAGTTCAATCGTTTTATTAACGTCCATAGTCGGTTATTTTATTCGGTCTTATGTTCGGTTATACTATTCGGTCTATCAAAAGGCCCATTGGTTATGCTATTCGGTCTATCAAATTGCCCATTGCAATATGATTTAATAAGGTTGTAGCCTAGAGCAATGGAGCCCTAAGTCACGTACAAGACACGGTTTGCATTCTAAGTCTCTGACTGACGTTACTGTTTAGCTTTTTGCAAGAGTAAAAGTTAGACTATTAGAGAGAGAAAAATATATTATGAAAAAGATAAACTCAAAAAAAATGGGTGGGAAAAAAAATAAAAACAAACTTATATCAGTCTAATCAGTCCTTAGTTGGTCTATAATCATTCGGGCTTTAATCGGTTGGTCCGGTCGAAGAACCATCGGTTTGCACCCCTGCACCGTGAATGATTTATTAGTAATCGGTCTGATCTTAAAATTGACACGTCTATTAATCGGTCCGATTCGATGCAGTTTTAACCGATTGATCCGGCTCAGTGGACACAATGCAGTCCCAGGATTGACACTCCTAGGTATTACAGATATGGAAACGATGTGTTTCACTAGCTAGTAGGACCTGAAACCATTGCACCGCTTGGGGATCGATACTGATATGCCTATATGATGATCAAAATGAGCCGAAATTGCCACCAGAACCTATGCCAATATAACTTACTTACCTTGAGTTTAAACTTTAAAGAATACGAAAGCCAACATCTCTCTCTCTCTCTCTAGCAACATGCCAATTGTTAAGGTAACCAAACCATTATTTTTTAATTTTAATGAAAAATAATTATTTTACCAAATAAAATAGCCAAAAATATCCGTAATAATTACATATTTTAATTATATAATAATGGGTAACTTTGGATTGTAATTTAGAATTAATTTAACTAGTTTTTATATTCCAAGAAACAACCAACGTCCCCACACTTAGATTCAAAATAAGCAAGATGCACAACTCGAAAATGAGATCATCGACATCATCAAACAATTGGACCTTAGGTAGAACATAACCAAGAGGATAAAGTTCACTATCAATGGAGTATCAATGGAGGGAGGAGGAAAAGGACATTAGTAAACAAGATATATTCTTTCTGAAACTACTCTTATTTTTGTTATAAAAAAAAGGGTTGTTTGAATAATAATGGGTAGCTTTGGCTTGTAAGTTTAGAATTAATTTAGTTAGTTTTTGTACTCTGAGTGTAATTAATATGTTTAAGATTTAAATATTAGAAAAAATATTTGGTAAAAAAAAAATAAATTCGTTCATTCATCCATAAAAAAAAAAGGAAAAAGAAAAAAATACATTTGGTGTTAATTAAAGGAAAGTTTTAACTTCTAACAACAATCACAATATAATCCAAAAGTTACTGATTGAAATCTGAATCATACAAAATAGTTCACTTGTATGTATTTATATTTTTTTTGTGATCACATTCATATCTAGTGGGTCTCACATTCTAGAAGTGAATCCCATACCACATCAATAGTGAGTCAGTGATAGAATCTCTAAGAAGATACAAGTACATGCAGGTGATCTAAACTCGTTTTAGTATTGTTTTGGTGGGACACAATACACCAAAGCAATTGCTTTTTTTTTTTTTTTTTTTAATACAGATATTACTTTTGCTTATGATACCCACCCTATTATCCCATTAATAACTTAAAAGAATAAATTTCAGCTACCCCCCATAATAGTTTCGAAACATCACCTACCCCCACACTTTTCAAAAAAACATCAGTTACCACCCAAACTTTTACCACTGTTAATCAAATAGATCCACTCCGTTTAACCAATTCCGTTAGACAATTTTACCCTTTATGTTATTAATTTGAAAATTTTAAAAACTAATAAAATTACTAATATAACCCTTCTTTCTTCTTCTTCTTTTCCTGTCTCTTTCTTCTTCTTTTGACTTGCAGATTGAATGGTCGGTGAAAAATCTGCAACTCTAATGCCTCCGCCTCTCCAAACCGACTTCCTTCCAACGAGAATGAAGGTTGTCGCTTGAAGTTGAGCAGGAAGATGAACAAGAATATTCCGGTTAAATTGTATCATAATCGGTTGGATCTAATAGACGATTCTAACCGTTCCCCAGTCAGATAGCAGAATAGATCTTGAATCAAATACGAAATTAGCATAGCATCATTTCAGATTAATGGCGATATTTGGGATTAAAATAGAGAAACTAGGTTTTGATTCGTCGGGGGAGAAGTTCTGATTCATCTCTGTTTGGAGCAGCTTCAGTTGCTGGACTGTTGCTTCTTCGCCGTTGGAATCGTGGCCTTCTAGCCGACCATGATGGTTCAAAAAGTGTGTGTGTGTGTGTGTTTGTGTGTGTGTGAGAGAGAGAGAGAGAGAGAGAGAGAGAGAGAGAGAGAGAGAGAGAGAGGCAGTGCAGGAGGGTGGAAAGAGGTCTTTCAATTTATCTGTTAGGGTATTATTGTCCAATTAAAATTCATTTTTGGATGACATCAGCAACTAACAGAATTGGTTAAACGGAGTGGATCTATTTGATTAACGATGGTAAAAGTTTGGGTGATAGCTGATGTTTTTGAAAGGTGTGGGTGGTAACTGATGTTTCGAAAGTATTATGGGGGGTAGCTGAAATTTATTCTAACTTAAAAACATTAAGGAGTGAAGTGAAAGGAACATGAACTTAAAGATTGATTGAATAATAACAATAGGCAAGAATATATGGACTGCGCATCACTAGTATGGAGGAATCTCTCACGCCAAATTAAATACGGTACAAGAAATTGTTTTGTAAATAAGGGGCTTGCATGGTTAGAGAAGAGAAAAAATCACTATGAAACTCACATGAATAGGATATGAAAGAACTTGAAAAAGCATCCCTACACTGGTGGCATAGATCTTTTCTCTTCCTATAAAACAATAAAAAAAAAAAAAATACCATAAGCATATTTCTAAGAGGTGAGATTTGTTTGTGGTATAAAAGGTATAACATGGCTCATTGAGACAGAAATATCTAAACCTAATCTTTTGTAATGATAAATGATCCTTGGTGATACTTCTGTCCTTTTCATAAATTGCAGCAGTTAGAATTATTTAATATGAGATTAAAATATATAAATTGAAATATTTTAAAGCAAGATTCTGTTTATATTGAAAGGGGATTCTTATGCCTCTTAAGAGTTGTATGGAATCATTGTCGCTTTTTGGGTGGAAATATTGTCCCATATGATTGGTTTGAAGTCCGAACCGTTGGCCAGTGGCTACAAGAAAGCGACGCAAAAAGGAAATATATATATATATATATATATATATATATATATATATATATATATATATATATATTTTTTTTCCCTTTGAAATGTTATGATTTTCATAATGATTTGATGATTGATAAGTCATCACGTCCAAAATCAGAGAAAGAATTTTTTTTTTTTTTTTGGTAACCAAAAGTCAGAGAAAGATTCTCTTCTTTCTCTTCATCGGGCATTAATCGGAGAATATAGCATCAAAAAATTATCAAGGAAGAAAGAATGTGTCAATATATAAGATTCAAGATTCACAAGATCAGATTGTATGAGGAGTGTAATCTACATTGACAATGTGAGATCTTTTCTTTTTTCCTTTACAAAACTCCCAACTCTTGTGATCACGCAATAATTGGTGTGGCGTGGAAGATTTCCCCCCAGTTAACAGCATGGAACATGCAGTTCATCTCACTAACTTAGCCAAGTTAGCAACTTTTCTCAAGAGTTGAAAAAACCAGTTCGGCACATACTCTTCTGAAACCGTGAGATTTCTGTACTTTTGATCAACTATATGAGGGTGGGAATTCATGAAATCTAATAGCATTAAAGACATTAGTCTATAATTGTTGATTTTGTAGCTCCATAACAACTCCTCTCTCAGCTCTTTGCAGATTTTGTAAGTCATAACCTCTCTTTTTTTATTTTTTTAATACTGTTTTTTACTTCTCTCTTCTTGTTGTTATTAGTCTTGTAATGGTCAGGTTGATACTCAGCTATCAGTCTTACAACTTTCTTCTCTGAAATTTGATCAGTAGTTATGGACTTTCTTCTTCTTCTTTTTTCCTCTCTGTTCTTTCTCTCTGTCTAGTATATAGAAATAATATTAGTCTTTAGTCCTTCTACATTGAGGCATTAGATACTGCTTGTCCCGGAAAGGTAGAACAATTAAACCACAGTGAGAGAGAGAGAGAGAACAGTGGGTATTGAGAACTTTCAGTTAGTTCACATTGAGTAAATTAATTTGTTTTCTTGTTCTGTTCAACAGAGATTCATTAGCTTTGCTTCATCCAAGAGATTCTCTTCTTGGTTCTTTTATGATGGCTGTAATAGATGATATTCTCACGAACAACAGTGAAAGTCATCTTCCCGGAGAAGCAAAGAAGATTTTGAAGTCTTTGGTGTCCAGTTGGAGTGATGTTGATTCAAATGCCTTGCAAGTAATCCCAATAAATGGTGCAATGACGAATGAGGTTTTCCAGATAAATTTGCTGACAAAAACAGGGGAACTCCAACATAAGGTTCTTGTTCGCCTTTATGGACAAGGTGTGGATATCTTCTTCAATCGTGACGATGAGATCCAAACTTTTGAGTGCATGTCAAAACATGGGCAGGGGCCTCGTCTTCTTGCCGGGTTTTCAAAGGGACGAATTGAAGAGTTCATTCCTGCACGGGTATGCAACACTAAAAGCAGAAGCAGACCTATGACTCTTGGGCAAAAATCCATGTGACCAACCCCCTTTAATTGGCATAAGACTCTATTGTTGTTGTAGTCTGTTCTGATAAAATTAATTCAAATGGCTGTTTACATAATACATAACCTTCATCAATTCCACTTTGAAATTTCAGACACTATCCGCTGGTGACCTAAAGGACCCTGAAATATCTGCTTTAATAGCAGCTAAGCTGAGGGAGTTCAATGATCTTGATATGCCAAGTCCAAAGAAAGTCCACCTCTGGAACAAATTGAGGTACTGACACACTACCCCCCCTTTTTATATTGGTAATTGATGACTTCTAGTTCTCATTTGCATTCATGATTCTGAACTGAACATGTCCTCATGTTTTCAGAAATTGGGTTAAAGAGGCTGAAAGTTTGTGTTCGCCTGAAGAAACCAAGGTATTTCGTTTGGATGCTTTAAAGGAGGAAATCCTTGAACTGGAAAGAGAATTGTCCAGGGACCATCAGCTTGTTGGATTTTGCCACAATGACTTGCATTATGCCAATATAATGATCAACGAAGAGACAAGATCAATAACTATAATTGTAAGTTTCTAATTTCAAATAATATATACATATAGTGTCTAAGCGATACCTCCATATATATATATATATATATATATATATATATATATATATATATATATATATATATATATATGACATATTTTTCGAGATATCCGTTGTCTTATTCCCAAAAACTTTTAAAATCCGAAATAAAAGGGTTTTTTCAAAAAAAAAAAATTGAAAATGGCCCATCATTATGTCATTGTCAATGAATATCATTATTTTGCATGATTTCAAATAGACATAAAATGACAAACAAAAACAAAAAAAAAAGACAAAAAAGGAAAAAAGAAAAAAAAAAGAAAAAAGAAAAAAAAAGAGGTGCACCCGATACCTTGTGAGGTGTCAATAAGAAAATCTCTACATAGCTAATTATGTTTATGCCTACAATAACAACTAGCTTTCCCTAACTAGCATTTGATAAGGATAGAATGCATGATTCATGATTGTGTCTAGAAAAGATGATGTGCTCCTCTGATGTAGATTGACATAATTCTACCATCAGTATGTAAGGTTCGCTGTGTCAAAAACTTGAGTTGAGATTAAAAAACGCCTAATCAGAACCCTTTTTCTCCTCTATTTTCATGACTTAGTATGCTAAGTCTGGGTCTCAAAGGAAGCTCAAGTGTCAAGTTCTTTTGTTTGGGTAATGAAGCAACCGATGATTCTCCTTCTTTTTCTGTTTTCCAATTTGGTTGAATTAATAGATCACCCATTTAACACACCTGAGTTGACCGCATATTTCCATTTATTTCCTTCCACACATTCAACTACATTAATCATGCATATTACTATTATTCCTGCCTTTTATTCTGGAAGCAAATATAGCATGATGAATTTCATGAACTGTCCTTGTTTTAGCATTCTTCTGGTTTATTCAAATCCTCTCCTCCCAGTGATTCTGGGAGGACAGGGACGCCCCCATCGGATGGCCGACACGTGGGTCTCGGGTGAATCCGAGCCCCACGTCCGAGCCGACAAGCTGAGCCGACAGGGCTGTCGGCTTGGACGTGGGGCTCGGATTCACCCGAGACCCATGTGTCGGCCATCCGAAGGGGGCGTCCCCGTCCTCCCAGAGAGGATGTGGATCGTCTTCTGGTCCTTTCCCTAGATATGCAGGTCATTCTGTGAAACCATGAAAACTTTCAATTGGATCCTCTTAACATGGTCCACTGAAGTCTCACACCATGTCACCAACTTACTTTGATTACCCATTTTGCAGGATTATGAGTATGCAAGTTACAACCCTGTTGCTTATGATCTTGCTAATCACTTCTGTGAGATGGCTTCAAATTATCATTCCAAAGAACCTCATATTTTAGACTATAGTCGATATCCAGGTAGGTGACAGTTATTAAAAGTGAAGCATGCTACTCGAGTTTATGACTCCACTAGAGGCTGTACTAATGTTGCATTCTCTACCTGCCCATTCAACAGATTTGGAGGAGCGTCAAAGATTTGTCCATATATATCTTAGTTCTTCAGGTAAGACTATTTTTCTTACATTGAATGGAAATGGGAAACAAGAATATCGTTTCAAATCATGGTTAGCCATAACATTTCTAAAACTGATTAGAAGGATTAAAGTGTTCTCAGTTTATTATGCAGATAATTGCTAAAAATTGTCTTAAGATTGATCTCAAATTAAACAATAAACCACATATGCTGAATACTTATTTACATGGCTTTGAAAAATATGAAGTCAGAGAGGGAATATCAATTCCCTCAGTTCCATTCAAAACCCTTGTCATGTGGTTATCAGTCTACTTCACTCAATAGTAAGAATAAGTTCTATGAGAGTAGAGTTTTTCCTGCTCTTTCATCCCCTATGAAGAACATCAAATTCTTAAATAGAATCCGTTAGCTTTTATTTAAAAAATCATGCTTTGAGGCATAGAAATAGTGATTGTCTGAGATGATTGATTCTCTAATCAAACTTAATCTTTTGATCATATAGGTAATGAACCCAGCGACCTTGAGGTGGAGCACTTACTCAAAGACATTGAGAAGTATACTCTTGCGTGCCATCTGTTCTGGGGCTTATGGGGAATGATTTCGGTATCTACTTCTGATCTATGCTTTTCATCATTACTATATGCACACGAGCACATACACAGACACACACAATCACCCCCCCTTCTTTTTTTTACGTCACAGTGTGCAGCATAAATGTAGGGTTGACTGGGCAGCATGATCCTTTCAGTGATCAAAGGATTTAATTTAATTTAATTTAATTTATTTTTTTTGCACACTGGGAAGAGTTCTAAAAGTAACATTGAAAATAAGCAAACATAAGCAAAGCGGGATGGCTGTAGTAGGAGGTCTCCTTCCCGCAACTTGTGGAGGATGAAACCTATGTATTGTTCATGAACCATATTTAAATCTAATTGTGTTAAAACTTAAAAATTTACTCTAATGATTGCAGGAACATGTCAATAAAATTGACTTTAAGTACATGGAGTTTTCAAGACAGAGGTTTCAGCAGTACTGGCTACAGAAATCCACTCTCTTGGAAAATTCAGGGGCCTCTCCCCCTGTCTGAATGTACAAATAATACAGTTGTTGCTTCTTCTTACTTTATGGATCATGTAAATATATTCAATAACCACAATATTCTATAAAAATGTATTCATTACACTAAATGCTGAAAACAGTCCCTAGAATTTTACTTAACGAAAAGTGTTAAGAATAGTATTGTAGAGCAATGTCACAGATGTAAGATTTTAATTTGCATTCAATGGAGGGTTTTTTTTTTCACATTTTCAACAACCAAAGTTCTCTTTCATCTTCAAGGCTTATTGACTTGGATTAAAATCCTTCACCCTGTTGCTAACCAGGTTTAGATGAGATTATATACAGCTTGGTCTGAGTGAATTTATCCATAAGTGATGAACTGTGCAGCATGGCCACCGCCACAATAAACATACAAACACAAACATATACAAAAGCAGTCAGTCTAGGGACTGATGATGTTCGGTGCTAATGAGAAGTACTTGACCAAACTTTGCGTATCAGAACTACATTTCCTTAGTTGCTATTCTACTCTAAATGAGGTTATGTTATGTGAGTAAAAAAAAAAAACCCTACCTAAAATGAGTTTGGGTAAGTCAAAACTACTTAAAATTGAGTTTAGGTTTTATTTTTACAGTCTTCTAATTTCTCTTCCCTGTACAACCAATAAGAAAAACGAAGTAGGAGTTTCTCTTCAAGCATGAAAACTCATCAAGAACATAAAAATTCAATAGTGCAGACATATAATACCCTAAATCCATTGACAACTAAAAAAATTTATACACTAATTTGATTTTTGGGGAAAAGGAGACGGTTTCTGGCAGAAAATGCTAATCGAAAACCCAGTGAAGCAAATGGGTACAACAGTACAAAATACCTTCCATCATTTGATCCCCGAAATAGGAATCTGGGAGAACCAGAGAGATGAAATAAAAAGAACAAAGAGGGAGGTAGAGGGGAGAGAGGCACCTAAGAAGGACTTACCGACGATACGGAAGATACGATTGCTGTAGTCATCGGTGCCTTCCAAACCACGGCAGGCTTGCAAGGTGTCCAGGTCGGAGAAATCTTCGTCGGAATGTAAGCAGAGCAGTCTATGCCATTCTCCTCCGTCTTTACATCTGATTCTAATGAACACCACCACCGAGAAATCCTCCGATTGAAAGAACGGGGAGGAAAGAGATGTCAATAGGTTTTGGGATGAAGTGAAACTGGTTTGAATTTTTTTTTTTTTTTTTTTTTTTTAATGGTAACAGAGTACAGACTGGTTTGATTTAGTTGAACCAATTCAAAAGGGCTAGAGGAGGGGAACATCGGTTGCCTTGTTTAGTTGAAGGGTAATTTAGGAATTTAGAAATGATAAGGTGAGAAAGACATGTGAAAATTTATTTTTATAAAATAAAAATTACGTATACCACCCCTGTGTTTTGCTCCAAACACAATATACTACCCTAAAATTGAAACATGTTATAACCGCACTACTAAACTAAATCTAACGATGTTAAAATTGTGAAGACAAATATACCTTTATCAAATTTACTTTTTTAACCTTCTACAAATGAGAAGATGACAAAAGGATGAAAATACCCCCATACCCTTTTATAACAAAACCTAGGGGTGCAAGTTTTACTCTGACAATTTGAACCCGTCCAAACCCGCCTTAAACCCTAGCAGGGTTGAACCTGACCTGAACCCTGACAAAGTTGGGTTAGGATCCAAATTTTGATCAACCCTGGCAGGATTGGGTTGGGTTAGAGTTGACCCCCTAGGTTGAGTCCGGTCCAGCCCGGCCTAACCCTATATATATATATATTTCACAAACCCTAAATAAACATAATCTGTTAATGCTATCTGTGTCTTTCGACTCTTACAGTCTCACTCTTAGTCTCCACTCTCAGTTGCGACTCACCTACCTCACGCCTCACTGTCGTCGATTCACAAACCCCCAAACCTAATCTCTCTCCTTAATCTCTCATTATCTCTCTGTCTCTCACAGTTACCGATTCACCTACCTCATGGCCACTGCTCACGAACTCATCGGCCTCATCGTCTCTCATAAGCTCTTCAAAGGTAAGTGCTTGACGGAGATTCTCTCATAATCTCTCCAATAAGCACTTCTTACTACCTCACTAACCTCAAACTCAAACCCTATTTCTCAAGTTCTCTCTTTTATATCTTCGATCGATTGTTCCATTCTGTTTCGAAGGAAAGCACTGTTTGGCTCTAGCTTTTAGGTGAAAACATCATCCGTTGGTTAGCTTCCTGCTTTAGGTTGAGGTATGATTCTCTCTCACTCACACACACACACACACACACACACACACACTCTCTCTCTCTCTCTCTCTCTCTCTCTCTCTCTCTATGATGAATGTCGTGGGATATCTCCCTCTATTTCTCTTTCTATGCTTTGAGCTCATCGATTGAGATTTTTTTTTTTTTGAGATAGTAGATTGATTGGTCTAATATTTTGTTCTTTTTCTCTGTTGTTTTCAATGTTGTTTCAACATTTGCATCCCGATATTGATCAATTTGTCTTTTCAATCTGTGATCTCCTTATTGTTGTTTTCTAATTTTTCAATTCTGAAATTACATAATTATATGGTGAATAATCATGGTCGGACAAGTTTTTATTTAGTTCACTTTTGCAACTCATGTTGATTTGGTTGGGAAAGAAAAATTATATTATTCTCGTTGCTTCTCTTTTGAAGATGGCTTCGGTGGTAGAGGTGAGTTTTTCTCTTCTTTTTTTTATATTATCTGTTATCACTGATTTATTGGTTTGATTTGTATTTGTTATTTGATATTTTAAACTTTAAATTATTTGGGGATTTATCAGATCTGTACTATTATATGTATTTGTAATATCTTATTATGTTTAAGAATTTTGATTTATTTTATCTGTTATATGTTTTAGGGTCAATCAAGGTCAATCTTACCCTGAATCAGAGTTAATTAGGGTTAACCCGGCCCTGTCAGGATCAGTTAGAGTAGATTAGGGTTAGGCCCAAACCTGCCAAGGTCAGCGACGCCGTCTCCTCCTGTAAGTCTTCACTTCATTCTCCTCTCTCTTGTTTTATTTCTATTTCACTATTTTCTCTTTTCTTTTTTCTCTTTAACATTGGGGTTTCATTACATCCGACTCAACATTTGGGATCTAGGGTTTAATGGTTTCCACGTTGTAGCTTCTTCGGTTTCTATTATTAAATTTCGTTTGATAATTTTAGGGATATGCTAATGGTGTGGATATCTTCCCTTCACAGTTATTATTTACAATGGGTTCTATTATCAAATTTTGTCTGATGATTCCTCCGTCTCTACATCTAATTATTGGCATTATGTGAAGGAGGTTTTACTCTTGTTGTGTTTCTTTTTTTAATGGCAAAATAAATGGGTTGCCTCCTATATATCGGAATCTAGGTTTTGGTTTTCTCATTTGGTGTTTTTTCTCTGCTTTCGGTTTTCGGTTTCTGCATGTTATAAAAAAAAAGAAAAATTACACAGACACTCCTTCTACAGTTGAGAAACTACACAGAACTATCATATTTTTACAAAAACTACACAAACTATCCTTCTAAGTCTTAACAATGATTTTATACACTCTCAGTCTCTCATTAGCATCATTACTTACAACTTAATAAGACAAAAATACCCTTAAAAAAACAAACAAAAATCTATGTTTTTTTTTCTTCCAACGAAGCTCTGGTCGTGTTCTTTCTCTCTTTCACTTCCATTGTCAATGTTCCCTTAGAAACCTCATCTCTGGCCGTTAACCCAATGTTTAGCGGAAGCCGATGGAGAATCGTAGAAGTGGTGCTCATTGTGGTTTTGTATTTGGATGCGACAAGAAAAAGATGATGTCAAGAAGGCCCGTTACTGTTTTTGCTGGTCGTTACAGACTTGCAAGCTTTACGAGTTTGTTGCGAGAGGAAAGGCTTTAACCATCCCGCTAATTCTCTCTCTTCTCTGGTGTTTCCGCAGCTACGAATGTATATATTCACTGAAGAAGTTTCCACTCGCGTGAGCATTTTTCATTGTTTCAGATTTCGATTTTGATTTCTTCATTTTAATCCCTTTGGTGGAAATCTTTAATCATTAAAGTTGATTCCTTGTTTTCTTCTTCAGGCTGTTGGTGGCGAGGGAAGGAAATTGAATCTGCTTCCTCAGTTAATCTTCTGTTTCTAACCATCCAAATTTCTTGGGAGACGGGTAATGGAATTAAAGTTTAGATTTATTTTTCCAGCCGTCCATCCATCCACCGTCGAGGCTTCGAATTAAGTTGGGAGTCATTCTAAGGAGGAATCATCATAAGAGATGGTAGTTTGGGGCAACCAGTCCTAGCTTCTGATGAAGGAAGCGACGGTGAATTTGGAGGCCTATTCGTCTGTGATGTTGGGCTTCTAGCCCTCCCATTTGACCCTCTTGTCCAGGTTCAAACCAGGCCCCTATTGTACTACTCGACGTAGAAGATAGTGGAAGGAGGAATGGTGTTGGGTATCCAAGGAATCCGGTGGGGTCTAAATACTGCCAGAGATGAGGTTTCTAAGGAAGCATTGGCAATGGAACTGAAAGAGATAAGAACACGAATAGAACTTCATTGGAAGAGAAAACATAGATCTCTGTTTGCTTTTTAAGCGTATTTTTGTCTTAAAAAAAATTTGATATTCTCCCGTTAAGTTATAAGTAACGATGTAGGTGACAGTGTATGAAAACATTGTTAGAAGGGTAGTTTGTGTAGCTTTTGTAAAAACAAGGTAGTTTTCTATAATTTCTCAACTGTAGAGAGGGTGTCTGTACAATTTTTCTTAAAAAAAATAGTATAAAGAAGTTATTTTATAACCAATCTAAGATGTGGATTCATTTTGATGTAGGGGGTGGTCCTCGATTACAAAAGGTAATGATTTATGGATTTAGTGTGCTAGCAGTCCTCAAAACTCTACTACTTTTCTATGTTTGGATGCCATGAAATGAAACTTCTTCAATTGAAAAAGATATCCATATAAAATAATCATCATTATTTTTGTTTTATACTATCTATTCCTTTTTTTTATTTTTTTATTTTATTGATATCCAAACATGACTTTAGAGAAAAATATCAAAAAAATAAAAATAAAAAATGGAAAGGTAGAAGTAAAAGTAAGGGCGTTAAACCGTATAATGTTGAGTGGAAACTATGCCCATATACATGAATGGTGAAATAACGATCACACCCTTATGAAATGAAAAATCCACCCCTGTTGAACTCCCTCTGCATTATCTCATTGATCCATACACTGTTGCAGGGCCAATACAGATAGGCAACGATGCCACCTGATGTTTTATTACCGATTCTATTCTTTCTTTCTTATTTTTTCAAAGAAAGTCATCACTCCCTCCAAATACACACACCAAATATATATATGCATGTACTTAACGGAAAATGCTAACTAACCTCAATGGGCATCTCTTTGGTGAGCAGGCTGTCAATGGACTAGTTTAGTTGAGTTACTGTTTGGGCCAATTTGGTTTCTTATGCACACGAGCCCAATTATGGCCCAATAAAAGAAATTTTTTTTTTATCTCCAACTTCGTAGATATATTTCTCTCATAATCATTGGAAAATTAGCCTATAATGTGATTCTGACACTAATTATGAGAGCAATATATCTAAAAATGACTCTCTTTTCTCTTTACACTACCTAACATTCTCATTCTTCACTTTGTATGTGGGTCTTTTTTATGCTTAATCATGAAAATAAATGCCTCCCCTTAAAAAAATATATGACCATATAAGGTTGCATTCTTTCAATTACAGTAAGAGTAAATTGTATTAGGATTTCATGGAACTTCATGCCACCATCCTCAATAACATTTATCTTTCTCTCCTTCTATGTCTGTTATAAAAAAATATATATATTACTTTTTTACCAACAAATAATGCTAGAACAAAACCACCATACCCTTGGTCATTTTATAACCCCATGTGAAGACGCAAAGGGATGTTGTCTATCGATCTAAATTCTCTCTTTATATTTCTATTATCAGTATTGAAATGATATTTTTTTAGACCCAGTTTTTTTACATAGATGGTTTTTTATGCTTGAATGAAAGTCTTGAAATAGTAAAAAAGGTATTTTGAAAATTCATATTGTCAGATGCCTTTTGGTTTAATTAGGTTAGACCAATTTTGATCGTTATTTAAAAATTATCTTAAATATAATACTGAGACTAAAACATTTAATTTTTTGTTAGACCAGTCTCATATTATATCGCTCGGACCTAATCGGTTAACCGGGTCGGCCCTAAGATTGACAACCCTCAATTGGCAACCCTTAGTTGACTACGGTCTATGAAGGACACACTTACGAATCCTCGGAGTAAATCTGTACAAACTTCAAAAGGTTTATTTAATTTAAAAAAAAGGGGATAAATTATACATGAGGTACTTACTTCAAATTTCAAAAGTGATATTTCGAACAACTTGTGAATTATTTTTGTTCACAAATTAAACATATTGTCTATTTCACCTTTCTATCTCATTCTCTACCCACATGGTTCATTTCCTTTCATCCTCCATTTCCACTCCCATTTGCAACCACAACCACCGTTCAACCGGTGCCCATCCTTATGCATCTCCCCTTTAGTGAATGAACGAAAAGGGGATAACTTTTTGAGACATGTTTTCCATGGTGACATGATGGAAGAGGGTTGGGAATTGCAAAGGTGTGAGCGTGGATTGCATGGCAACGGTGACAACAAATGGGGATGGGAACAAACTACGAGAGAAAATGGAGCATGTAGATAGAGAATATGATAGGAGAGTGAAATAGAAAATAGAGAAAATTTCACCCCTCCTAAACTTTCCCTTTAAAACACTCAACCCCCAATCTTACCATTAATATCACCTACTCCCCTCATATGTTAAATATATATTATTAAGTCATGATTTAATAGATCTATTTGTTAAATGATGATGTGACAAAATAATTTATTTGAGAAAGATAAATAAAATAATTGAACTTTTTTTGTTTGTCAAACTGACAGCAAAAAGGTATGGCTGATTTCAATGGTAAAATTGGAGGTTGGTTGATTTAAAGGAAAAATTCAAAAAGGGGGGAAGGGGGTATATTTAAAAAATTTATAATATAAATAAAAACTATTCACAAACATTCTCAAATGTGACTTTTAACTCAAACATTGGATACTTCAACAGAGCTCCAAAAGGATAAAATTAATACAATGAGCAATAGCCCAAAAGACGGACAGCACACACAATTTCATATATTGGATACACTTTTATGAGACTATCACACTTTTACAAAAAAAAAAAAGACTAACACACGTGCTATTCAAGGTCAACAATACAAAATAATAATTAAGAATGTGTCCTGCAATATGTCACTGATCAGTGACCATCATCAGAGATCACAATATCTAAGGATAGTTTTAGTATTTTAAAATGAAATGTCGGTGAAGATGCTAGACAACACTGAAGAGGATAATTGTCACCTATCTGGATCACAACTAGCTTTTCTTTGGATTCTGAATCAGATACAAGCGAGCAGAGGAGCTACTAAAAAGACTAAAACTGTAAACCAGAACCATGGAACTTCTCCTCTGTGATCCGTTCAAACTTCTTTATCATCTCAGGCGTAAGATGATTAGGCCAATCTCCCACTTCACCCCTCCTGAAAAAAGCGCTGTTTTCTTCTCCAGAAGCCAACCTCCCAGTCTTATTCACATCCAAGTTACTCAAATGATCGAAACTGCAAAGCTTCAAGATCTCCTCTACAACCCCTTTTTTCTCCTCCTCTTTTGAAAATGGACATCCAAAGAACTCAGCTAACCTTTTCAACTGAACACTTGGCTGAGCTTTCATCTCCTCAAACTTCAAGAAAAACACATTTTCAGGTCTCTCCAAGCTTTTTTTCCAGTAATCCATGATGTGATCCCAAGCAGGCCCATAGAGAGAGACACCCCTACAGAACCTCTCAAATGCTTCTTCCAGTGAAAGGGTTCCCAGTGTTTGGGTTCTCAGCTTGTTTGTGAAATGCCAAAGTGAGATAAATGCATCTCTTGGGTCTCTACAGAGATAAACCATTTTGCAACCCAGTTGCTCAACAGATTTAGGTAGGGACACATATGGTAGATGGGTGGAGAAGAGCCTAGGAGAGGTGAAGGACGTGAGGTCAGGGTTTTGGTTGTCAATGAAGAGCCTGCGTTCTAAGAAGGGAACAAGATCATGTGGGTTGGTTGTGAGAAGTGGGTGATCTGATGAGGAGTAACGGTTGCGGTTGACAGTGGCGAAGGCGATGGCCTTGAGCCAATACACTTACTATCCTAAAGTTGACAACAATTACACTTACTATATACCCTTAAATACTAATCATGCATGGTTACACAGAGGCCCAATCTGTTAGTTTTTTTTTCTATTAATTGCTGAAGTCAGTAAGATTTTATTTTTTAAGGTCCAAAATATCCTTATGGGTACTGTGAAAAGACCATAATAGTGTAAAATGAGAGAACAAGAGTGTTTTTTTTATATAAAGGTTTGGGAGGATACTTCGGTCATTTCATCATTTCATATTCATAGAGGGTTAAAAAAGTCATTTCACCTATTTTGTTTGTAAAAGCAATAAGGGTAAAATTGTGTTTAATTTTTTTTTATTTAACACTGTTAAAATTTGAGGTGCGGTTGTAATTTTTGTCAACTTTAGGATAGTAAGTGTATTTGGACCAAAGTCCAAGGGTGGTATGAGTAATTTTCTTTAAAAATAAATATCTGATTTTTTTTGTCCGAATTGTTTTCAGCAAATGAATCGAAACAAAATGAATCAGGATTTTATTTGAAGTCCGTTTTTTAACTGGATTTTTAAATTACTAAAATGATTCATTTCAAATTATTCTCGTTCTCAACAATTCTTGAATTGGAATTTGCTAACTATGGACGAGAGTCATAGGTCAAATTTGTTAAGATTAAGAGACACAAACAAGAAGAAAACACAAAGAATTAACGTGGTTCAGCACCCCATCGTGGGATGTCTACGTCCACTAAGGAAAAGAGAAATTCTTTATTCCCAAGAAACTTCTACAGCTCGGTGTTCGTCTTTATTTGATCTGTATGAGATAATATCTTCATCTTTTCGATTACCTTGGATTTTGTTGTAGGATTTACGTCCAGTTCAAGGAGGAAGATCAAGCGGCTGTAGTTTCGCAGGCACTGCGGGGCTGTTTCTGTGAAGCTACAATCGAAGGCGATACTATAATTTCAAGGATTCACATCCTCTCCCGTCCGAGGTTCTGCAGGAGAGTCGGCGGCCAGGATGGATGGCCGACACCTAGCTCTCGGGTGAATCTGAGCCATCCATCTGAGCTGACACCCCTGTAGGTTCAGCTTGTCGGCTAGGATGTCGGCTTGGACGGAGGGCTCTGATTCACCCGAGAGCCAGGTGTCAGCCATCCATCCGGGCCACCGACCCTCTTGCCAAATCTCAAGCGGGAGAGGATTTCTTTCCTAATTTCAATATGCAAGTGAAGTAGATCCCAATCAGATCGTGTAAGGCCCTGTGCAAGATGGGTTACTTTAATTCATGGGTTTATGATCCAACCGATAAACCCAACCAGAAACCTTGGTACTGGAAGAGATTAGTGGCAACCCATCCTTTGTCTATGGGGAGAGAGGAGAGGAGGGTTTTGCATTCTTGAGTCAGTCCCTCTTTTAGATCTTCTAGTAAATAATTGGAGGAAGTGACTAGGGGGATTGACATTTGGGTGTTTGATCAGGGGAAATGTGGAGTTGGAAATCCCTAAGTTGGTGGATTGGATCATATGACAAGAAGGGTTGAATACATCTATCTATATAGACGAAGATTTAAGGTAGGAAAATGTATGAAACATATGCATGGACCACCAACCCAAATTCTTGTGGGATATTGTTATTGACATCAGCATTTGGTGTCCACCTGATCGGTACAAAAGTCATTCAACTCTTTCGATCCAAATGTCAAATATTCCCCTTGTATATTATGGTAACATGAGGACCCAATGAATACGCGTAAAAGAGAATCAATGTCAAGAGGGCCTTGACACGGGCAGCTGGTGTTAATTAGAAGGACCGAATCCTTACGAGGGTAACCAGAGATATTACAACATGTAGTTGTAATCGATTCCCTTTAATGGACATTCATTAGGTATAATGTTTTATTGCAATTTTAATGTTTTGAATTTTATTAGATTCAAATATTAATTTTTCATTTGTATAAGTGGTTGTTGGAGAGGTTTGTCTCTTCTTAACGGGCACCTAATTGAGCAATGTGTGTGACTATTGGAGATATCTCTAATGGTCAATAAACAGGTCTTGTGGTAGAGATGCGGTGATTGGGCATATGCTCTTTGGAGACAACCATTGGTGGTGTCTTTTTTTTTTCTTTTTCTTTTTTTATAAATTAAGAGAAGGTTTAACCTATTTAAATAAACAACAAGAACAGCAATTTGGATTGACAGTCCCACTACTATTAATATTGATTTTTACTTATTGAACATAGCCTTGTAAAATCTCTTAGTGAACCCAAGAGAGTAAGTACAACACTTTCTGGTTTTAAGGGTTGTTTTCTTTTAGAAATTGATTCGCAAGACACCCGTTTGCACCATTATTTTAAGGAAAGTAATCCTAAGTACGACTTAACCCTACTCTTCATTTGCCACGTGTAGTACATCAGTTTAATGATATATTTAATGCTTACTTGGGTGGAATTCATAGATACATGACTATTTGAATAAATAATTCTATATAAATTACATTTCTATATTTCATATTTATCTTAGAAGTTTGTGATACAGATATTACAACATGTCCAATCTCTTCAAAGCTCAATCACTAAGTCACTGATCACCGTGGTGGGATCAGAATTATGTATAAATCAAAAGCTTGGTTGAAACATTCATGTCTAGATGACTCATCAAATCTTTCAGTAGATATTTCTTATGGTAATTGAACAATTAATTACTATATTAAAGTGTTTTTATTTGGAAAACCTCAAGCAAAAGTTTTTTTGGGGTAAAAACCACAAGTTAAAGATTGATTTTATAATATTAAAAGGTTTGAAGTATAGACTAAGAAAACAAATTTTGATAAAATAAGAAATTTAGAATAAAGTATATATTTTTTTTTGGGTAATAGAATAAAGTAATAATATGGTACCTCAAAATGATCAAACATTAATGCAGATTTTCTCAAAGAAAATTGAACAATAACTCTTTTTATGTTTCACTGACTCACTGTTAATAAATAATGGTGAATAATTATTGATCAAGTGGTCCCGATATCTAAACTCATAAATAATCTTTGGGGGCTTTGTAGTGTGAAATTATTTTACAAAAAAAAAAAAAAAAAAAAGAGTGAAATTATTTTTTCTAGACCTTAAAATCATTAATGAACAGAACATGAGGACAACAAGCTGGGTGCAGGTTGGATAATCTTTCAGAGATATTGATTGCGACTCTTAAGGTCAGCTGGTTCACATGTAATCTGTAGATATTAGTGTTAAAAGTAATCGTTACGAGAGATACAGAAGTTGAAATTCTGTGTCTTTATCATTGCATGTGTATGCTATATGCGAAGGAGTTACAACGAAACAATGTGGGATATATCCCTACAAAGAAGGAGAAGAATATGGTAATCAATTACAACAATATTTTGCATTTAAATTTACACTATTTGCGCTGGATTGGTTGGAGAATATTCTTGGATTCTTCACGGTTGTTGAGTTGCAGAGGATCTTCACAGTTGTTGAGTTGTAGAGGATTCTGGAGTTCTCCACTATGATCGGATGTATGGTTATCATCCCCCTTCAAGCATTGCGGCACGAACTGTAAGCAAAGCTTGGGCTGCATATACAAACGATCCGATGTGAACCCCTTAGTAAAATTATCCGCTACCTGATCCTTGCTAGATACAAATTTAATCTCAATAGCTTTATTGCAAACTCACTCCCCAATATAGTGGTAATCAATGAGGACATGTTTAGTGTGGGAGTGAAACACAGGATTGAAGGCCAGAGATATTGCTGAAATGTTATCACACCGTAGAGCTGGAGGTGATTTAATGGGACAGTGAAGCTCATGAAAAAGAGAACACAGTCAGACCTGCAGATGTTTGAGCAAGGCACCGATATTCTGCTTCGGATGATGAATAGGCAACTGTAGGCTGTTTTTTGATAGTCCAAGAAATTGGATTGGGTCTCAAAAATAGGAAAGAGATCGTCTCCTGCCGCAGGAGACTTCTGTGACTGACCCAAGGGTTTGGGGATCAGTCTGGCCGCCTGCCAATACATTAGGAGGTGGGCCGGCTTTCTTGGGGATCAGTCTGGCCGCCTGCCAATACATTAGGAGGTGGGCCGGCTGAAATCCGGCCCTTGGCAGGCGGCGGGATCATAGGAGACAATTTCTATGCCCAAAAATACACATTAACCACTGGTAGATCGTCTATTGATTGGACACCCGACCCAATCAGCATCCCAATAAACAGTCAATATCATTGGGCCAGGTTTTAAATGTAGACCAACTGAAATGGACCCTTTCAGGAACTCAATAATGTGTTTTGATTGCTTGAAAATGTGCCTCTGTGGGTGCTTGCACAAACTGAGATACCTGATTGACAGTATAGGCAATGTCAGGATGAATGAGGGTGGCATATTGGAGAGCGCCAACCAAACTATGGTATAGGGTGATATTGGCCATGGCAGGGCTGTCATCTCGGTCCAATTTCTGAGCAGTAGCGGGTGTAGGAATTGGTTTGCAGCCTACCATTTTTGCCCTCTGAAGTATGTCTAGTATGTATTTCGATTGGTCCAAGTCAAGTCCCGTGGAATCCCTAGTAAAATGGATTCCCAAGAAATGGTAAAGTGGGCCAATCTCTTTCATCCTGAAATAATGATCAAGGAAATCCATGAGATGCCGAATAGATGGTGGAGAGTTACCCATGAATATAATATCATCCACATATAGTAAAATGATAGTTTGATCTTTGTAGATGAATAGAGACGGATCAATGTATCTGACCGGTTGTTCCATGAAGACCTTTTCTTTCAAATCCCCATGAAGAAAGGCACATTCGACATCCAGTTGTTGAAGTGATCAATTGTTGGATACATCAATGGACAATATGGTCGGAATGGTGGTGGCCTTTACAACAGGACTAAAAATTTCTATGAAGTAGGGTCTTTATGGAACAGGGCTAAAAGTTTCTACAACAGGGCTTTTACATTTTGACCCGAGTAGGGTTATCCATATTTTGATCCAGAAAGGGTTATCCATTCTTAGATCCACTAGGACTATCTATCAGTTCGCATAGACTATCCAGATACCTAACCCATAGGATTTCTCATCCTTTCAAGCATAAACTTCAACTTGAACCATGAACTTAATCATGTACAAGCATAAATTACAGCCATAAACTTTAATCACACCTGAACTACGATGGTGAACCTGATTTTCGAAATAATTCCATAATACGTAGGCAATTTAATGGATCCAGATTCGGTTCAATGATATCAAACCACTTGGTTTGGTTCGGTTTAATAGATAAAGTCTAGCATAGGAAAGGCATAGGAGATCGATTTCGATCGAACGGTTTGGGTGCCTAACCTCTTCCCATAATCGTAACTTGACGCTTACCCAATCTCTAATGGACCAGAAATCCAATCTAAGGGTCATGAGTCAATCGAAGTCTTACCTTGGGGTGAGATTTCACATTTCTAAAGTCCTAGACCTTAATCTAAGTGGCGACTTCAAAGATTTCCATCTTTGTCCTCACATTGTCAAAGAGGATGTTCGAGATCATCATCGTGTTTCTATAGAACATATTGGTACCTCAGAGATGATAGCTAACCCTTTTACTGAGGGGCTCCCACCTAATGTCTTTGTAAAATATGTGGGGTGTATGGGCTTACATCGTTTCAGTATCTAATGTTTATTTGAAATGTTGCAACCTTAAGTTGATGTTTTTCGAACCTTAATTGTTTTTTGTTATTTATAATGTAAGGCACTATTAAATTCTTGAAAATGACTGAAGCCCATTGAGTACAAAGGGCATTAAGAATTGTACCCTGGAATTGACCTTGGGGTTGATTCTGAATTGATCGTGGAATTGATTAACTGAAGTTTTGGGATTACCCACATAAGGATTTATCATGAAAATGACAGTACATTGTAATACATGGACGGAAGTGACCGACATACTAGACATGTACCACCATGATTCATGAATTCAAGTTTTCATCTTGAATGTTTAAGGAACTTAAGTTCATGTACGACTGTACAACGAAATCAACACATTACACTCACTTGACTTGTGGCAATATGGACCAAGTGGGAGAATGTTGGACTGATGTGACCCTATTGTCATGTCAGTCTAACATGTCCTATTGCCATGTCAGTCTAACACATGTGCAAAGTGGGACCCACCATCACTTGTAACTGTCTTGATGGGAGACAGTTACAAGGAGGCATATAAGAGAGGGACTCTGGTTTCCAAAAAGGTTACGTGATCCATCCATTCGTATCATTCTGAAGAGAGACTGAGAAACCAGAAGGCAGTCACTAGACACAGTGACAAAGGCATTAGAAAAAACTTGATGGCAATTGCATCGAATACCTCGAGCGCTTCCGCAGTGGTTGATTCGATATTCGTTGGACCATGACCAGTAAGAGATATGTTAATCTCCTTTTATGGCTTTCAACCAGGCCTCCGTACTTTAACAGCTAGAAGCTCCCCCGAATGAAAATGTGCTGCAAGACTTTAAGCATTAAAAAAAAAATGTATTAACATGGAGGCATCAAAAAATTGTATGGAAAATCCCCTTTCAGAATATAACAAAATAGAAACTAACAATATACTAAATAAAGATTCATTTCCCCAACCTTTATACATTTATCCTAAGGATGCTACTGCAACAGGCTCCGGGCTGATATCGACAAATATTTGTGAAACAGGAACATCCAACTGAGATTCAATAGATTTGAACGCAACACGAGTTGAAAATGGGGGTATTTGATCCTAGAGAATAGAAAATATCCAACTGTAAGATAGGAAGTGAACTTGATTGTGTATCCAGGTCAGTCCACAAAGCCTAGCTAACATGGCTAAGAAAGTTAACGAACCTGTAACTTAGTAAGCTCTTGGCAGTATACAGTCAGCATTATATCTGGCCTGGTGCTCAGGGCATGACCAAGCTGTAAATGCAAAGAAGAAAAATAAAATCAGAACAACAGAAGCTATCTATAAAACCAACAAAAGAATTATCTATTTCAGTAAAGCACATGTCATATCCATATTACCTTCAGCAATAGGAATTAAGAAAATAATTCACATTGCCCATAACTCCTAACTATATACTCAAAAGAAAAAAAAATGAAAAAGAAGACATGAAAAGCATAAAACAGCATGATTTTAGATTTTAGTTTTCAGAGTATATCTCCTTACATTTTTTTTATACATCAAAGCATCCCCGGTTAGAAACACAGTTCTAAATTTTAGCGAAGAAATATTTTGTTTTCAACAGAAACCGAAACAAAATGCAACTAGACATACGAGGAATTCCAAATTTTGGTGAAATTTCAATTCATTCTGGATTTTTGAACATTGCACCATATATAAAGCAAGAATAAAAATTCCACTCATTTCATTCATTTTGTCCAAATTTCGAGCCTTTTTTCCCTTTAATCAAGAGCTCCAAAACTGCTAGAAAACCTTCATTTATTTGCCAAAAATCCTTTATTTTGTTACTAAATCAAGGCATTGGTGGTCAATATGAAGCATCCACTTCAACATTTGGATGGATTTGAAGCACCATTTGGCTAAATTTTCCAAAATTTTAAACATTCCACCTATAGAGCAGTTGTGATGGACTTTGGGAGCTTCTTATGAGACTGAACTTGTCTGACTCTCAAACAAATGACATGAAAATGCACCACATAGTATTGGATAATTTGCTAACTGTAAAAATGGTTATGGGCATCTTCTTCCACACAAAATGTACAATTATAAACCATTCAGATCCAATTAGTTCACAGGTAGTTTGTTGTTAAAAGTCTAAAAAAATAAAAATAAATAAACAGCTAACAAATCCTTCATCGTAAAGGCTTTCCCAACTTTTGTAGTCATGCTTTTACAGAATAATCTAGCAAAGAAAGAACAATTTGCACCCTACAGCCATAATCTCGTTGCTTCCATGAGGATGTACATTGGCTTCATTTAGCAGGTCAAATTATTACAAGCTTCCTTTGAACTTCCTCTCCAGTTGGATGCTTGAATTGTTTAGGTACCCCTTGGCCAAACAGGCTTTAAGCCCTGAATTTTGAAAGAGGCATATCTGTTACATCGAAAGCTCTTTTTCCTATCTTTGGACACTTCAATACAACTTATCAAAAACCTTCAAAATTTTCAGATAGAAGACAATATTCTGCTGAGGATAAAAAAGAAACATTTTTGAATGTGAGAATGGGGAAAATTTAAGCCCAGAATTTTTTTTATAAAGAGAAAATTACGCATACTATCTCGATGTTTTGCTCCAAACACACATACTAAAGTTGAGTTGTGTTGCAACCTCACCCCTAAGTCTAACGGGGTTAAATTTAAAATTATGAAGACAAATATACCCTTATTAAATTTACTTTTTTAACTTTCTACAAATGAGAAGATAACAAAAGGACCAAAATACCCTCCCATACCCTTTTATAACAAAACCCTCTTTTTACCATTCTCCTCCATGTTTGAAGGTTTGTAGAGAAAACTACTTCCATCGGCTACTCACTCTGTTAACCTCTGTTCAACTACTCAGGTGAACTCCAAGATCGGCGGCCGCGGCGTCTCCTCCTTTAAGTCTTCACTTCATTCTTCTCTCTCTTGTTTTATTTCTATTTCATTATCTTCTCTTTTCTCTTCAACATTAGGGTTTCATTACATCCAACTCAACATTTGGGATTTAGGGTTTAATGGTTTCCACATTGTAGCCTCTTCGTTTCTATTATTAAATTTCGTCTTATAATTTTAGGGATATGCTAATGGTGTAGATATCTTCCCTTCATAGTTATTATTTGCAATGGGTTATATTATTAAATTTCGTCTGATAATTTCATCTGTATACATTTTCCCGTTGATGTCCTTATCTTGATTTGTGGAATGAATAAATTTGTGGTTATTGGAATTGGGTGAAAGGTGGTTTACTATCGTTGTGTTTTTTTATTTTTTCTAGTGGCAAATTAAATGGGTTACCTCCTATATATCAGCATCTAGGTTTCGGTTTTCTGCATAGCATTTTTATCTCATTTTTAGGTTTTGGTTTTCTGATTTGGTGTTTTCTCTCTGTTTTCGGTTTCTACATGTTACAAAAAAATAAAAAAATAAATAAATAAATGATATAAAAAAGTTATTTTATACCCAATCTAAGATGTGGATTCATTTTGATGTGGGGGGTGGTCCTCAATTACAAAAGGCGATGATTTATGGATTTAGTGTGCTAGCAGTCCTCAAAACTCTGCTACTTTTCTATGTTTGGATGCCATGAAAACAAACTTCTTCAAATGAAAAAGATATCACATATAATAATCATCATTATTTTTGTTTTATACTGTTTGTTCCTTTTTTTTTTTATTGATATCCAAACATGACTTTAGGAAAAAAAAAAAAAAAAAGGCAAGGTAGAAGTTAAAGTAAGGGTGTTATGTTGCGTGGGATCCAAATCGTCTCCTCCCTGTACTTCAGGGAGGAGGGAGATGCCCTCGTTGGATGGCAGATACATGACTCTCGGAAAAATCTGAGCCCCACATTCGTAGGCTCAACTTGTTGACTGGGTGTCGACTCGGATGTGGGGTTCAGATTTTTCCGAGAACCACGTGTCGGCCATCCAATAGAGGCATCTCCCTCCTCCCTAAAGTACAGGGAGGAGACGATTCGAATCCTGTTGCGTGGAGCTTATGCCCAGATACATGAATGGTGAAATAACTATCACGCCCTTCTGAAATGAAAAATCCACCCATGTTGAATTTCCTCTGCATGATCTCAGTGATCCCTACACTGTTGCAGGGCCAATACAGATAGGCAACGATGCCACCTGATGTTTTATTACCGATTCAATTCTTTCTTTTTTTTTCTTTTTTTTCTTTTTTTTTATAAAGAAAGTCATCACTCCCTCCAAATACACACACCAAATATATATATATATTCATGTACTTAACGGAAAATGCTAACTAACCTCAATGGGCATCTCTTTGGTGAGCAGGCTGTCAACGGACTAGTTTGGTTGAGTTTCTGTTTGGGCCAATTTGGTTTCTTATGCACACGAGCCCAATTATGGCTTTTTTTTTTAATCTCCAACTTTGTAGATATATTGCTCTCATAATCATTGGAAAATTAGCCTATATTGTGATTATGACACTAATTATGAGAGCAATATATCTGCAAAGTTGGGCTACTAAAAATAACTCTCTTTTCTCTTTACACTACCTAACATTCTCATTCTTCACTTTGTATGTGCGCCTTTTATATGCTTAATCATGAAAGTAAATCCCTCCCCTTAAAAAAATATATGACCATATAAGGTTGCATTCTTTCAATTACAATAAGAGTAAATTGTATTAGGATTACATGGAACTTTATGCCACTGTCCTCAATAACATTTATCTTTCTCTACTTCTATATCTGTTATAAAAAAAATATAGATTATTTTTTTACCAACAAATAATGCCAGAATACAACCACCCTACCCTTGATCATTTTATAACCCCATGTTTTGACGCAAAGGGATGTTGTCTACCAATCTAAATTCTCTCTTTATATTTGTATTTTCAGTATTGAACTTGTATTTGTTGGACCCATGCAGTTTTTCTACATAGATGGTTTTTTATGCTTGAATGAGAGTCCTGAAATAGTGAAAAAGGCATTTTGAAAATTCATATTGTCAGATGCCCTTTGGTCTAACTGGGTTAGACCAATTTTGATTGTTATTTAAAACTTATCTTAAATATAGTACTGAGACTAAAACATTTAATTTTTTGTTAGACTAGTCTAATATTTTATCGCTCGAACCCAATTGGTTAACCGGGTTGGCCTTAAGATTGACAACCCTCTATTGGCAACCCTTGTTGACTACGGTCTACAAAGGGCACACTCACGAATCCTTGGAGTAAATCTATAGAAACTCCGAAGGTTTTATTTAATATATATATATATATATATATATATATATGAGAGGTACCTCAAGTTTCAAAAGTGATATTTTGAACACCTTGTGAATTATTTTTGTTCACAAATTAATCATATTGTCTATTTTACCTTTCTATCTCATTCTCTACCCACAGACTCCACTTCCTTTGATCCTCCCTTCTCATTCCCATTTGCAACCATGGGTACTGTGCAACCGGTGCCCACCCCTAAGCAACTTCCTTTTTGTGAACCAGAAGGGGATAACTTTTTGAGACATGTTTTCCATGGTGATAGGATGGAGCGGATGTGTGGTGGGAGTTGCAAAGGGATGGGAATTGCAAAAGGGTGGCCGTGGATTGCATGGCAGCGGTGACAACAAATGGGGACGGGAGCAAACTGTGAGAGGAAATGGAGCATGTATATAGAGAATGAGAAAAGAGAGTAAAATAGAAAATAAGAAAAATTTCACCCCCATGAACTTTTCCTTTAAATCACTAACCCCAATTAATCTTACCATTAATATCACCTACCCCCTCAAATGTTAAATATATAATTCTTGATTTGATTTATTAAGTGATGATGTGGTAAAATAATTTATTGTCATAATTTTTTGAGAAGAATAAAAAAAAAAAAAAAGTAAGGGTAAATTACACAGACACCCCCTCTACTGTAGTGAAATTACACAAATTATCCAGTTTTTACAAAAGCTACACAGAATACCCTTATAACAATGCTATCATACAATCTCACCCACACCGTTACTTTCAACTTAACGGCAGAGGCTCATATTTTTTTTAAGACGAAATACCCAGTAAAGGGGCTTTTCTGGTTTTTTTTATTTTATTTTATTTTATTTAAATTAATCTGTTTCATTGATTGATTGGAATGAAGTAATGGATCAGATTCCTGAGACGCTCCCGGAGCGAATATTGGAGAAGATGAAAGCCCCACCAAAAGCAGACGATGTGCCGATTATAAACCCCGAACAACTTGTGGAAGCCAATGGTTTTCTCTTTGAATTTCCATCTCGTTTTGGGATGATGGCAGCTCAGTGCCAAGCTTTCTTTGATTCCAGCCATGAGCTTGGGGATTCTCACGCCCTCGCCGGCAAACCTACTGGCATCTTCTGGAGCACCGGTTTCCATGGAGGGGGCCAGGAGAATATCGCGTGAGTTTCGTTTCGGAACGAAGAAGTTGGAACCTCTACTTCATTTTTTGCTGGAAAATCTCCCTTTAGAGCTATGAATCCCTCTAGATTATCCAAGGAGGTCTAATCAAAGTTATAAATGGTCTTTGATTCTAAGGTACACTCAGAAGGCCCCAAAAAATTAGAAGAGTCGTTAGTAGCTCCTATTCCTGACGCTTTGACGAGCACTACAAACCCAGGTGCCATCCTCAATTCTGAGGTACCTAGAGAAACCCCTGACCTCTCACTGTTTTCACCAAAGCCAAGAACTGTGGACTCCAGCAGTGATGTAGATCTTGGTTCTAAAAGACTTCTCTTTCACAGTCTCCAGTTGTAGCTCCTCTGGGTATGGGTCCATGTCGTCCTCCCTACAATGACAACAAAAATATACAAGATGTTGAAACAATGGAGAATTTGGAAGAAAATATTGTAGATATCCAAACCAATGTGGACTCTCTCTAATGTTTGGCATCAGCTTAAGCTCTCAGGGATTCTACTTTGGAGAAAGTTGGAGAAGTGAATAAGCTTAAAGAGATGACCCAAATTGCAGAAATTCTTAGGAATTTTGCTTGTAACTCTGTTCGTCGAAAGCTCCACTGCGGTGAGATTGTTCCATCTTCTGAGGTTCTGGGATCTCGCCCAAATTAGAGAATGATAGTTTCCCTGGAGAAGAAAGAGAAAAACGGAAGGTAAGAGATGTAATTTTGTGGTAACAAAATTGTTGCTGTTATTTTGCCTATAAAACCCTAGAACGAGAATTACAGCTTGGATCCTCATCCATTCTCCACAAAATTTAAGTTCTGAGTTTTTACTTCACTTGGATCTCAATTGAGAATCTCAGAAGGAGAATTTTTTCTAGAATTCAATCAATTCATAAACATGCAATAGTCCTAACAGAAAGGCCCAAAGATCTGCTCTCTCCTATTCCTTGAACTTCTTGTATGTTCTTGAGAACACAATGAATTTATAGATAAAAAACATATTTAGCAATAAAAAAAAGGGTATTTTTGTCTTAAAAAAATTGACCCTCTGCCGTTAAGGTAAAAGTAACGGTGGGGGTGAAATTGTATGATAGCATTGTTATAGGGGTATACTGTGTAACTTTCAAAAAAATAGAATAATTTTGTGTATTTTCACTACAGTACAAGGGTGTCTATGTAATTTACCCAAAAAATAATTTAACTTTTTCTATTTGCCTAAGTGACAGCAAAAGGTACAGCTGATATTAGAGAGAGGGAGATGGATGAAATTTTAATTTATAAATAAAAACTATTCACTAACATTCTGTCACTTTTAAAACTTGATGTATTTCAAATGTTTTCTTTTTAAACATTGAATACTTTAACAGAGCTCCAAAACGACAAAATTAATACAATAAGCAATAGCCCAAAAGACAAAGACAGCACACAATATTGGATACACTTTTATTGGACCCAAGGAGACTAACACGCATGCGACTCAAGGTCAACAATACAAACTAATAATTAAAAATATGTCCAGCAATATGTAACCGATAAGTAACCATCACTCAGAAACCACAATATATAAGGATAGCTTTGGTATTTTAAAATGAAGTGTCGGTGGAGACACTAGACAAGACTTAAGGATAGTTGTCACCCATCTGGATGACAACTAGGTTTTCCTGGGGATTGTACAAGATTAAAAAGATATGAATCAGATACAAAGGAGCAGGAGATCGATCCTAAAAGACTAGAACTGTAAACCAGAACCATGGAACTTCTCCTCTGTGATCTGTTCAAACTTCTTTATCATCTGAGGCGTAAGATGATTAATCCAATCTCCCACTTCACCCTTCCTGAAAAACGTACTGTTTTCTTCTCCAGAAGACAACTTCCCAGTTTTATTCACATTCAAGTTACTCAAATGATCGAAACTGCAAAGCTTCAAGATCTCCTCTACAACCCCTTTTTTCTCCTCCTCTTTTGAAAATGGACATCCAAAGAACTCAGCTAACCTTTTCAACTGAACACTTGGCTGAGCTTTCATCTCCTCAAACTTCAAGAAAAACACATTTTCAGGTCTCTCCAAGCTTTTTTTCCAGTAATCCATGATGTGATCCCAAGCAGGCCCATAGAGACAGACACCCCTACAGAACCTCTCAAATGCTTCTTCCAGTGAAAGGGTTCCCAGTGTTTGGGTTCTCAGCTTGTTTGTGAAATGCCAAAGTGAGATAAATGCATCTCTTGGGTCCCTACAGAGATAAACCATTTTGCAACCCAGTTGCTCAACAGATTTAGGTAGGGACACATATGGTAGATGGGTGGAGAAGAGCCTAGGATAGGTGAAGGAAGTGAGGTCAGGGTTTTGGTTGTCAATGAAGAGCTTGCGTTCTAAGAAGGGAACAAGATCATGTGGGTTGGTTGTGAGAAGTGGGTGATCTGATGAGGAGTAACGGTTGCGGTTGACAGTGGCGAAGGCGACGGCCTTGAGCCAAGTGGTGCCGGATTTGGGAGTGGTGATGAGGAGTAAATCATCTGGTTTAGCTTGAAAGTGTTGTTGGCAAGTGAGAACTCCTTGGAGTTGGGTTGCAGTGTGCCAGAAGCCTTGGTACTGGAAGAGATTAGTGGCAACCCATCCTTTGTCTATGGGGACAGTGGAGAGGAGGGTTTTGCATTCTTGGGTCAGTCCCTCCTTTAGATCTTGTCGTAAATAATTGGAGGAAGTGACTAGGGGGATTGGCATTTGGGTGTTTGATCAGAGGAACTACGGAGCTGGAAATCCCTAAGTTGGTGGACTGGATCATGTGACAAGAAGGGTTGAATGCATCTACCTATATAGAGGGAGATATAAGGTAGGAAAGGGGATGAAACATATGCATGGACCACCAACCCCATTTCTTATGGGATATTTTTATTGACACGGGCATTTGGTGTCCGTTTGATCGGTATAAAAGTTGTTCACCCCTCCTGACCCAAATACCAAACATTCCCCTTGTATATTATGGTAATGTGATGACCGGCTTAATGAGTACGTGTAAAAGGGAATCAATGTCAAGAGAGCCTTGACACTGGCAGCAAGTGTTAATTAGAAAGACCGGATCTTTATCAGGATCCTTCCAAATGTAACCAGGGTAATTACAACATGTAGTTGAAATTGATTCCCTTTAATGGACATTCATTAGGCCATCACGGAATCCTCATTTCATTTTGAGATGATGCAAATCTAAGAACTAATTCAAGTAGAAAACCCTTCTGTTGGAATTTTAATGTTTTGAATATTATTAGATTTAAATATTAATTTATCATTTGTATAACTGGTTGTTGGATAGGTTTGTCTCTTCCTAATAGACACTTAAATGAGCAATGGGTGATTATTGGTGACATCTCTAGCTAAATGCTCAATATATAAATGTCTTGTGGCAGAGACATGGTGATTGGACATATGCTATTTGGAGACAACCATTGGTGGTGTCTCTTTGTTTTCTATAAATTAAGAGAAGGTTTAACCCATTTAAATAAACAACAAGAACAGCAACTTGGTTTGACAGTCCCATTACTATTAATATTGATTTTTATTTATTGAGCATAGTCTTCTGAATCATCGTGAACCCAAGAGAGTAAGTACAACACTTTCTAGTTTTAAGGGTTGTTTTCTTTCAGAAATTGATTTCCAAGAAGCTCGTTTGCACCACCATTTTAACGAGAGTAGTCATGAGTATGACTCAACCTTACTGCTTATTTGCCACTTGTAGTTCATCAGTTTAATAGTATATTTGATGCCTACTTTGGTGGAGTTCATGGATACATACATCGATTATTTCAATAAATCGATTCTATATAAATTTACAGTTCTATATTTCATATTCATCTTATATCTATGATGATGTTTGTGATATAATATTACAACATGTCCAATCTCTTCAAAGCTCAGTCACTAAGTCATTGATCACTGTTGTGGGATTAGAATTATACAAGTTGAAAGCTTGGTTGAAATATTCATGTCTAGATGACTCATCAAATCTTTCAGTAGATATTTCTTAATGGTAATTGAAGAATTAATCATTAGATTAAAGTGTTTTTATTTATTTATTTATTTTTTTGATAAACGATAAATTCATTGAATAAAAGATCAGGATACAACCAAAGGATTAGGAGTACACAGATCCTGAATCCAAGGAGCAGATAGCGGCCAAGATACTGACCCAGAAACAGTAGTGGCCTTCCTGGCTAGGGAATGGGCAATTTAATTACCATCCCTAGGAATATAAGTAAAAATACATTCTTTGCATTAAACTACCAAATGGATATCTCTAACAATGGAAACAAAAGAATTGTAGGCTCTTTTCCCATCAGAGTTTAGCATGTCTATGAGCTTCTTATACGATTTGATCACAAGGAATTCAAATCCTGATTCCACAGCCGAAATAAGAGCTATACGCACTGCAAGAGTTTCCTTTTCAATAGCCGACTGAAATGCATAATCATGAAAAACTGCCTTGCTTAACTAATCTCAAGACCAAAAACCAATACCGTTTTTATGAATATCTTCTAATAAAAATGCATCAATATAAATAATAATAAATCCATCAACGGATTTTAGATCACTAAAACCTGAAGAGGAAGACTCATTCAACACAACGGAAACAACGGAAGAAGGAGAAACAGAAAAATGAGCATCTTTAACCCCCAGTCAAAGATTGATTTTATAATATTAAAAGGTTTGAAATACAGAGGAAGAAAACAAATTTTGATAAAATAATTAAGCAACTAAGAATAAAATAATGATATGGGACCTCAAAATGATTAAACATTAATGGAAACTTTCTCAAAAAAAAATTGAACAATAACACTTTTTGTCTTTCACTGACTCACTGTTAATAAATAATGGGTGAATAATTATTGATCAAGTGATCCCCGATATCTACACTCATAAATAATCTTTGGAGGAATTGGAGTGTGAAATTATTTATTTAATATTTTTTTTCTAAACCCTAAAATCATTAATGAACAGAACATGAAGACATTAATAAGGTGGGTGCACTTGGAGGTTGGAGAGTTTTTCACAGATATTGATTGCGACTCGTAAGGTCAGGCGGTTCACATGTAGCTGTATATAATTAGTGTGGCAGGTGCGACGGACGATGTTATCATTTCTTTGTTGTACTCAATGTACGAAGCTTTTACCAATATGGGGGTGTGGGGAAGCGATAGTTTCGGCTGTCAAAGATTGGATTTCAATCTGAGTTGGTTTAGGGTTAATTCGGGATGGCTCAATCTGGGCTACTGGTTCAGTCTCAAAATTAACACCCCTAGACAAATATACGAACTCTTCGCTTTGGTATATAGAGAAACTGTTTTCAAATTCAGACACATGACCACCAGGTCACAATGAAATAACTTTACCGTTATACTAAGGCCCACTCGACCACGTTATCATTTCTTCATGGGTAAATGACACCCTAGATACCTAACGTTTCAAGAAACTTCACCAAAGGTACCTAACGTTTCAAAATTTGTGTTTAGAGTACCTAAATCAAAATAAGTCTACCCAAGCTGAATATAATTCCAATTTTACCCAGTCCTCTATCCCTCCACCCCTTCCCTTTCCTTCTACTCCCCTCCCTCTCATAACTTCTCCACCACTGCCGGCCGCCCCGTCCTCCATTGCCACTCCCCTCTCTCACTTACCCCTCCACTTTCGGCCACCCCCTCTCCCTTCCCCTACCTCTCTCGCCACTCCCCTCTCTCTCTAACCCCTCCACCGTCAATCGCCCCCTCTCCCTGCCTCTACCTCCTTTTCCACTCCGCTCTCTCCCATAAGCCCTCCTCAACTGGTAATTCTGATAACTGGTTGCAACCAAGGTAGCATTGATCACGACCTTTACTAGAAACAAAAGAAACAGTTCTTGAGAGATATATCGGTCACGCCCTTTTCTAGAGACTAAATCCGGCTCTGTTCTTTCAAAAGGCTCTTCAAACTCTTTATATCGAAATCCCTATATCCTTCATCCCCGTCTTCTCCACCACTGTCGTCTCCTTCCGTTCCTTCATCCCTCCTCCCCCTTGTCTCGCCACCCTCTCTCCTCGCCTTTGAATCCTTACCTTCCGGTTCCCAAAAGCCAATGAACCCAAATGATATGTTCTTATCTTCGCCTTTTAGGGTTTCATGGTAATCTCCACCATTCACCAAGTTGGTCAGCGACAAGTCTTGGAAGCTTTGGTGATGGCACCGTTGTCCTTCAGAAAGGTGCCAATACTTGTGCTCATTGTTTTTGGTGGGGAGTTTCCACTGTTTGGTTCGTCGAACGTAAAAATCGTAAGAGAGAGTGGCTCAGTCCCTGGAAACTTTTGTGATATTCTCTGTGGAGCAACACAAAGGCAAGGACAACAAGAAGCCCAACATCCCTATAAACGCAACTAGATCCGTGGTTGATGGAGATCGAAAAGTCGGAGCTTGCATGGTTCTACAAATCTGAACGTTGAAAGAGGCTGACTGTGAGCCCCATTGGTGATATGGGAGAAATACTGGTGTTGTGGGCCTGACCAGCGTTGCGGCATCTTAAAGCATTAAATATGAAGAAAGAAAACCAGTGTTGCGGCATCTTGAAGCATTAAATATGAAGAAAAAAGATGTAGAGAGAGAATGAGGAGAGAGAAAGAGGAGAGAGAAAATGTGGGTGGGACCCACTGTGCCTAGGTGGCATGCCACCATGGCAGCCAGCCTGGCCGAGGGCCACGACACCACAGTGGCAGCCCCACATGGCCAGTCAGCCACATGGCCAGCCGCAAGGCACACTGCCAAGGCTTGCAGCAAGGCAGCCCAACAAAGCAACAACCTCAAGCCCTGTGCCATGCACAAGTGCAGCAACATGCTTCGCATGGCATGGGCGTGCATGGCCCCTAGTCGCTCCCCCAGCAAGTGCCCACCAAGTGCTCAATAATTTTCCTAGAGAAAGAGAGAGTCAATCAGTCTAGAGAGAGGACCTCTCGGTAAGAAATGCTTCTACAGGTTTTCTTAATGAACTTAACGGTTACAGAGGTGATTTCATAAGAAGATAGGGGCAATTTGGTCTAGTTACAAAGGAGTAAATACGAGATCGACGGCCAAAATAGAGCCACAAAGCTTAGACTCTAATCTGATGGACCGGATAAAGGCGGGATTATGTGTTATGCGGTGATCGCGCCTTGATGCTCCCGCGAGCCTTCTGGTTGGACGGAGGCAACTTAATATAATGGATCGCGGTTTATGGAGGTGACGCTGTGATTCGGTGTGGCGCATTCATCGTGTGGCAGCGTTCAAGATCTAGATCTAACGGCGATAAATTGCACCGACTTAAACTAACGCGATATATGCAAATCCAACGGTAGTGCTTCAATCCCGCCTTTTTACCTTTGATCCAACGGACGATTGTGCAGATCCCTTGAGCGCCAATCAGAACACGACAACACGTAAGGCGACAACGCTCCAGTGCGGTGCGGGTACATGGTAACAGTCAAAAAGATTCTATTTTCCTATGTTTTATTGGCCGAACTTCAAACCGACGTAACTTTGTCATCCGAGCTCCAAATCGGTCCATTCAAGTTGTAGCTACCTTATTTTCGAGCCCTCTTTCTATAAAGCAGTGTTGGGAGTTGTAAAAAGGCAGAGAAAAACTGAAAAGAGCTTTTTGAAGGTAGACATAAGGTTTTCTAGGGTTTGGTGCCCTGTGGGAGTGATCAATCACCATCTACCTCTTCTCTGTGCATCAATAGAGTGTTAAATCCCTTTAAGAGATTAGTAGAGCTTTTATGTTTATATTCATGGTGATTATGGATTGTGTGGAAGAGATTGAAAGCCTGTGAGTGAGGTATGCTCTGTGAATCGATCTCTATCATTATTAAAGGTTGTTGAAGAGTTCCTAAGATCAGTGTGAAGCTTCAAAGAGATTGTTGGTCATTCGAAAGCATTGTTTGTGAAATTTTTAATTCCCCATCTATTTATACATTCAATATATTATATGATAGCATAGGTGAAAATTGTTGAATGCCTAGCTAGTGGGGGAAAAATTGTAAGTCATTGTTATAAGCCTAAAAATTATTATTTGCTTTCTGTGGGTGCGGGTTAAGCATAGTGTGTTCAGTGGGTACTGGACACTGGCTATTAAGCCTGAATCTTGGTGTTGTTACTGTCACACCCTAATTCTACACCAACCAGAATGGTGTGATGAACCATCAATAAACCAACGGTTCAACTAAGATTTCGAATAGGCTGTGTCGATTTGCTTAAACCATACACATCCACAACCATAATCAGAGTAAATAAACAATAGCGGAAGTCTTTATTAGGGGTGCAAATTTTACCCTGACGACCCGAACCCGCCCAAGCCCGCCCTGAACCCTGGCAGGGTTGAACATATATATATATGTATATATATATGTATATATTTATTATTATATATAAAATTATAAACCTAAAGCCTTATCATTTTCTCTCGATCTCTCTCTCTCAAGAAGATGAAACCCTAAGAAGACGGCGGCACCTTCATCTCTTCTCTTCTTCATCTCTTCTTTTCTTCATCTCTCTCTCTCAAAGACTCAAACAAAGCCCTAAGAGTTTACGAAACCCTAAGAGTAGACAGCGGTAGACTACAGCGCCTTCATCTCTTCTCTTCTTCACCTCTTCTCTCAATCTCCCTCTCTCAAACGAAACCCTAAGAGGGAACGGTGCCTCGTAGACTCTCAATCACTCAATCTCTCTGATTCTTTCGACTCTCGACTCTCTCTCTCGAGTCTCTCATGATTTCTCTGATTTTCTCAGGTACTGTAGTTTTAACTTTTAATGTTCTCCTTCATTCCGAATCGGATAATTGCAGACTTGCAGTTGGTTATTTGGTCATTCCGACTCTCTCTCTCAATCTCTCTGGTGGATACCAGGTAAGTTACTTTGGAAAAGTTTAAGATTGCAGTTGGTTGTTCGATTTTTGCTTGGCTATTTTTTTTTTTTACTCAACTACAGAGGTTAGGTGCCTTGGATTGAGTTTATGTTTATTTCTTTATTTATTTGGCTTGACTTCGAATTTTTTACACAGCAGAAGAGAACATAAATGTTATCAATGGAGTTTTATTTGATGTTTTGGTTTAGAATATGAAATCAGAATAATATTCGTGGTTACTTCAAGATTTAATCTTTCCCTTGTTGCATATTTTCTGTTTCTGTTCTAATTAGAGATTTGTTGTTAAGATGGTTGGGTATACTGCCAATTCAGAATAATAGCTCATTGTTTCTGCTTCTATGAGAACAAATATCCTCAAGATCTTGGATGATGAGCTATATCTTATGTTGGTTTGATCTGGTTAAGCTTCATTTTATCCAAATGCCCAAGTCCAAAATCTTCAGTATCCTCTTGTTTAGAGCATTTCTCTGCTGTTTCAAGAGATGCAATGGATGCTGTTTCAAGAGATGCAATGGATGCAACCTGATAAAAAAAAAAATGATTGAAACCCATTTGGAAAGCACTGAATATTTAGGTATTAAAGCTAAGAAGATAAAAAGTCAATCTTGGACTTCCCTCTCTCTCCATCCGCCTAGTGTTAGGATTCAGGCAATTCCTGTCAATTTGATTGACTACTGTTTTCACTGACCCTGAATCAGGGTTAATCAGGGTTAACCCGGCCCTGTCAAGGTCAATCAGGGCAGGTTAGGGTTAGGCCCAACCCTGTCAGGGTCAGGGTTAGGGTTGTATTTTTTTTAACCCTGACAGGGTTGGACAGGGTTAGGGTTCAGCTTAAATAGTCAGGGTTGGGGTTAGGGTTTTGAATAACTCGGCCCAATCCGGCACAGTTGCAGCCCTAGTCTTTATAGTAATGAACTGAGAGTCTAATAATGGTAACATAAATAAATTATCCAATTATCTTCAAACGACTTAGACATAAAATAAAATAAATTAATCAATTACATGTCCTTAAAATCCAATATAAATCTAATCGAAGACGCATGAGTTGCACTCGCACGACGAATCATGCGACTCCATCATAACTTCTACATCTATCGCCGCAGCATGTTCGTACATCGGAGCATTCATATAGTCTTCTACAGCAGTACCTGCATCATCAACTAAAAATATTCGACGTCGAAAGGGTGAGCACACATCAAGGCTCAGTGAGCAAACAAAACAATGCAACAAATATATGCATGCATTCAATTCATATCTTTGGTCTGGTTCATAAGTTTACAATGTGCAATAGAAAGGTTTGGTGGCCGTCGCACCTCTATACACGGGTGTGTAAGCCCACCCAATGGATCAAACACCATTGTCGTCCACATCCACCCCATCATGGAATAGGGATAGAGCTAAAGTGCTTAGGACCGCACCGCATCACACTTTCGCTGATGCCCTAACTGTCATACCCCAATTCCGGCTGAACCAGATGTGTGAATGAACCGTTACTGAACCAACGGTTCACACCAGGATCTCAATAAGACCGTGTCCACTCATACAAACCATTGCACATAACCACAATCAGAATATAATAAAATACATCGGAAGTCTTTAAAATAGAATGAACTAAGTAATCTATTGATAAATTTAAATAAATAGCAAGTTATTCAAATTCTCAAAACGTAAGTAAGTATCTTTACATTAATTGTACCTTCAACCAAAAATAAATAGAATAAATAAAATCAAATCCTAAAGGTACATGCAAAAAGGGCACTCGCATGAAACGTCATGCTCGTCCTCTCCTGCTTGCACATCCTGGGCAGCCACGCCTCCATACACTGGAGCGTCCACGTAATCCTCCACAGTGTAACCTGCATCAATATCCAAAAATAGTGTGTACATAAGGGTGAGCTCACAACTTAGCTCAGTAAGACAATCAGACAATGCAACAAACATATGCATGAGTAACATTCACTTCATGGTCTGATTTTAAGTTTGCAATGTGCTATAGAAAGGATTGGCGGCCACCGCACCTCTATACATGAGTGTGTGAAGCCGTTCAGTGGATCAAACACCATTGCCGTCCCACATGCACCCAATCATGGAATAGAGATAGCGCTAAGGCGTCCGGATCAAACACCGCCAACACCTCCCCTGATACTCTACCCATACCAACACGTAAGCCCCTATTGGCGAGGGCTTGCAAACTGGGCTCGCAACTAACCAATCCTATATGTCATCACAGTAGGCCCTATCCCAGCATAGCTCCCTACGGCATAGAGATAGAGCTAGAGTCTGGTGGCCAGGCCGGAGACCACAGTGCCACGTCCTCCCCCTGATACCCTACCCGCACCAAGCATACTAAGACAGAACGATACAAAAGGTGCTAATATGAGGAATGATCCCAGACCCCAGGCCCTTCCCATTCCACACACCAACGAAAATAATCACATGCCTAACAGTCACAACCTAGCATAGCAAGTATGCATGAACAATAATAATAACTGGAAATAAAAGATGACATGCGAGTATGCACAAACATCACACCACTGAATCAGGATTATTAACAACATTTTCCTGTTCATTAATTATTAAGGTTTAGGTCCGATTCCCTTATCTGACGCTCGTTTGATAGCTTGCTCCGGGTCGCAAGGTCCAAACGTGCTATCACAAAATTCTATACGATATTAAGGTTTAGTTAGAATAGTTTTTCTTAGGTTTTACGCTGGTTGAAAAACCAACAAGATTACAAAACTTCTCACAAGGCTGACCGGTTACAGGTACCGGTCGCAGCACTGTGGGGAAACCTACGACCGGTATGGTCAGCTGGTCCCCACAAACCAGCCCCCGGAAGGTACCGATCGCAGTACCGATTGCATAGGGTGCAACCGGTATAGTCGACCGGTATGTCTCCGGAAGACCATACGTCCGGTTCTCGACTGTCGTCGATCATCCCCTATTGATCCTAGGGTTTCTCCTACACATTCTAGGTCTGAATACTGAGTTAGAGTTGTTTCCAACTCCATTCAAGTCCTAGTTTCGATGATCTCAACCTAGAACTCGAATATAGGATTTACCGACTAGATTAGGGTTTGTCCGTAAAATAATAGGATTTTAGATCGATACCTGGTTTGCATGGTATTGATCAAAACAAACTAACCATCTTAGAGTCATAATGTAAAAGAAGGGTTAAGCACTCACCGTCGACTGGCGGTAAGGTGTTCTTCGTCGAACGACAATATCGGCTCTTCCCTTTCCTTCCTAGCTTCTCCTCCTTCAGCCTCTTTCTCCTTTCTAGGGTTTGTGAGGATCAATGGAAGGGATTCTAGGAGGTTTAGAGGGATTTATATAGGCTAGGTTTAGGTTTAGGAAGCCTCCTTGGATTAGGAAAGTCCTAGGGTTCGAAATTTGGAAAGTGGGACCCACAAAGATTCGGTTCCGGGTCTTTATAGTCTGCCGCACAGGCTATACCGGTCGACCGGTACCAAAACCGGTACCATCGATCGGTATGAATAAAATTCATACTTAAATGGTCCATTTCGTACCTGTTTGTCATCTGCTCGTCCCGTCTGACTCGATGATGATTGGAAGACCTGTTACGACATTAATTCAAGGTTTAGATCGGATTCATGGAGTGCGGGTCTTACACTAACCATACCAACACGTAAGCCCCTATTGGCGAGGGCTTACAAACTGGGCTCGCAACTAACCAATCTTAATGTCAAACAGTGTATCCAAGGTCTCACCCCAGCAACCCTCAATACGTCCATAGAGATAGAGCTAAGGTCCCCTGGCAAAGTCAGAGATTACACGGTCCGAGATCACCTCCCCTGATGCCCTATGACGTAATAGTTCTGCTAAAGTAATGGCAATACGACGATGTCAGTGGACAAGACTTGAGTAGAGATAGAGATAGTGTTTAGGACCGCACCACATCACACTTCCCCTAATGCCCTACTCGCATCAAGTACACTAACCACACACAAACATTCATATGCCTATTCCTAGCATCATCATCATCATCATGTTATAAATAAACGAAATTAAATATGCATGAACATTAATAGCAGGAATATTGGATGACATGTTAAATGCACATTACACGTATACAAACATAGAAGCATTCATGGCAGGACTTAATAAATAAAAACAGTTTATTATTAGTCAATTAGTTTAGGTCTTGTTCCCTCACATTTGATCGATAATAGATCCTTGTTCAAGCTCTGTAATTCACTCTTAGACCACTTGGAAACCTATCAAAATTATAGATTTTATATTAGAATTAATTTCCATTAATTTAAACCAACAGAAACTGAGGGGTCGCAAGTGGGGTAGCACCTGGGGTCTCAGTTTCTGCGACCACAGGGTATAGGGTCGCAAGTGGGGTCGAACATACTTCGACTCTACGTACGACCACACCCTCCCTGAAAACTTCTCGAGGGCATGTGATCGAACATGTGGGACTCGTGGGGTCGGATATCATGCGACCATACGTGCGACCACACATGTCATGGTCGACCTTTCACTCTTAAGTCTATTCCTTCATGTTTGAATCATTTGGCTTATCTTCATGGTCCTTCCTATGATTGTTCTATGGCTCAAAACTATAATTTTATACACTATCCATTGTCTACAATGATTTCTTCAATGAATTCTCTTGGAATTTGTCAATGGATGGATGATTTGGGTTTCTCCTAATCCTATCTTCCTCATGAACTATTTAAGGCTCTTATTTCGTGTAGAAAATTAGGTTCATACTTTAGGTTTGTTGAGATTTAGAGTTTTCTCTGAACTTTCCCCTTCCTTGGTCTTCTTCTTAAATTCTCTTTATCTTCCTTCTTTTCCCTTTATCTCACTTTCAATTGGAGTTCTAAAAGGATGAAAGAGGCTAAGGGACGTCCTATTTATAGAGGAAAACCCTCCATAATAAGTCCCAATGAGTTTAGAAAAGAACCCCCTTTGGATTAGGAAGGTTTTCTAAATTCGATTTCTAACTGGGTTCCGTGGGGTCGCAGGTGGGGTCGCAGAATCTGTCGACCCTACCATTTTAAAACATCCGACTCCACGACCAGAAGTCATGGGTTGGACTCTTTTGAGGTGGGGTCGGTCATACCTGTTTAGGCATGCGATCACACACACATTTGACTGTTTTTGAGTTAAATTTCATACCTGGTCTTGTGGTTTCTTCACGTACTTGGTCCACTTGGCTCGACCATGATAGGTAGATCTGGTACAAGGTAGTAAGACCGGTTAGTTCGATACGGGTCTTACAGTTACGCCCTCTCAGTTTTATGCTGAAAAAATCTAAGGTTAGTATCCTTGTCTTGTTAGAGACTAAAAGCTAAGTGTTGAGTAAATACGGAGCCCGTTTGGCACTACTCCGTGGACTAACCATCATATACTGTGGTGGTGAACCACGTAATATCTCTGTGTTCATTGTTTTATGTTTCTGTTTATTTTGGAGTACGTGAAATTGCTTGTAGGGTGGGTGTGCAAAATCTAGTAAACCTGGCCACTGAATGGTAACGAGGTAAATTTGCATGCGCTTGTGTGTGTGTCAGAAATTAGATATCCATCAACTCTAGACAGCAGTGAATTTATCATGAAAAATTTTAGACACTGATTTACCCCCCCCCCTCCCCCTTCTCAGTGTCATTTCAAGTTCATCAATAACATGGTCTGTCTTCTTATTCTGGGGTTTTTGCTATTTGGTTTCGAAAAGAAATCTGAGGAAATTTGGATAGCAACGTTCATCTTATTTGGGGTTTCCTTCACTGCAACCAGTTATAAAACCACCGATTGAGGAGGGGTTATGGGACAGAGTGGAGTGGAAAGGGAGGTGGGGGTAGGGAGAGGGGGCAGCCGATGGTGGAAGGGCTAGAGAGAGTTGGGAGTGGCGAGAGAGGTAGGGTAAAGGAGAGGGGAGGTCGAAAATGGAGGGGTACAGGAGGGGGGGATTGGCAAGGGAGGGGGAGGCATGGAGAGGGGGTGGCCAGCGGCAAGGGAGTTGAAGGGAAGAGTGGAGGGAGAGAGGATTAGATAAAATTGAAATTTTATCTAATTTGAATAGACTTATTTTAATTTAGATATTTCAAACACAATTTTTGAAACGTTAGATACTTTTAGTGAAATTTCTTAAAACGTTAAGTATCTATTAAGTATCTAGAGCATCTTTTACTCTTTCTTCATTGACAATTGTTTAAACTTCACATTAAGAGGTGAGTGGGGGCTCCTTGCAAATTTTAATTGGTGGCAAAGGAAACCATTTGGATTTAGATTGGGTCGATCATTGATGGTAATTGGAAATTGCCAACCCGAATTCGACCCATAAAACTACAAATTTTATGTATATACGAAGATCAAATTGACCAGATTGACCTAGTTTGATTCACCAAATTAATGTTGGGATCTCCCTCCACCAGATAACATGTCATCCTATTATTCTCCCCTCCCTCTGGAGTAGTTTGGTAGGATTGACCTTAATAAATAGAACAATTATTTTAAAAAAAAAGGGACCTTAATAAATATATAGTAAATTAATTAATTAATTAATTAATAAAACCCATAACTTTGGACGATTGATATGTAGTTGACATGAAAGAAGACAAAGCAGTACCTATAAATAGATAGATAAATAAATTAATTAATTAATTAATAAAACCCATAAATTTCGAAGACTGATAGGTAGTTGACATGAGACAAAGCATTACGTGTAATGCCACGCTCCTCACATGAGGCCGGAGTGCTAGATATGATATAGATTTTCTCTATTTTTCATATTAATTTTGAGAGAAATTTGCATGATATTGTTGGTGGCAATTTACACAATAATACAATATTGCCTACCTCAGCATATGGTGGATTAATGATTCCGCCAATAACTTGCATGTCAAAAGATTTATTCTATGTCAATTATATGACTTACAATGAATAGATTTTTTATTCTTGTTTTTCAATGATTTTTAATCTTCAAATAAAAATTAAAATTTTATAATAAAGTTTGCGTCTATATATATATAAATGATCTAAGAATCACATTACCAGAATCCGACACTGGCCGTGCATGTGGGGATTTTTATTTTTATATTTTTTTTGACAGGAAACTTTTTATTTTATTATTATTAGAGATGTAGTTATTGTAACAAGGGTTTGTTATGTTTGAAAACATAACAAAATAAATTTAGATCATTCAATTTTATTATTTTTTTAATCTAATCCATTCAAATTTGGTGAATGGTATAGTAATATTTAGAGTATTTGTACACATGCATACATTTGCATGGACATACACGGGATGTATATCAATACATAAGGGGTATTTGATTGAATTAGAGTTTGAAATTCGACATGTAAGTAATCTACACCATGTTCTTTCTATCCAACGATTGGAATGGACACATCAGCTGCCCATATGACAGAATAGATTTCTTGTCACATTTGAAAAAATGACAAACTCTTGCTACAATAACATTTCTCCTTATTATTATTATTATTATTTTTTGTTTTAACCATTTGTTTTTTGTGATTCTTAAACAGGGGCATTGATTGGCTGGCAAATGATGATGCAATGGGAAAATGAGAAGGTGAGCTATCATTGTAATAAATGTTGTCTCCTATGTTTTTTTGGGAAAATATCTACCACACCATCCCCTTTGTACTTTAACATAATTTTATCCATCCATCATCGTTTGTAATGATATCTCTAACACCCTATATACTTTTGAAAAACTGTATCTATCAAACTCTCTCCTTTAACATATGTCCTAATCGGTGACGTGACATCATTTTAATTTAATAAATGACAGAACTATCCTTCTCTTTTAATTTTATGAAATTTATTTATTATTATTATTTTTTTTGTCATATTGCTTACCTTCTCAATAGAAAATCTTGCATATGATGTCTCTTCATTTTTATCCTTAGGCCAAACCCGCCGAGCACAATTTTCCAATTTTCCTTTTATACCAGTCGACAGTGACGCCTCTCAAAGGTTAGTAGCAGGCTGTGCGAGGAAAAGAACATCGATTGTCACTCAATCACTGTTGGATTTCTCAGCCTTTCTAAGGAAGTAGAACAGAAGGCCACCAATCTGGCCCATCGATTTTCACTCAATCGGTGTCGGATTTCTCAGCCTTTCTGAGGAAGTAGAACAGAAGGCCACCAATCTGGTCCATCTTCTTCTTCTTCTACATCTCTCTACTACAACACATATAGCAGCTAGAGCTTAGCGAGGCCACAGAGACTGAATGAAATTAAGTTCAGTCGTCACACCACTCACAATGGCTATTGTTGATTGCAGCCTTCTTCTAATTTTATAAAACTCAAAAATTTATTTTCTTTATCAATCTTATTGTTGATGAACAATTAAAAACCAAATTTTGTTTCACAAACTGATCTGAAATGAGGAGGAGTTTCTTCCACGAGAAACATCTCTGACACTGATAATCTTGAATTGGTCCAAATCATCATTTGATATTCGGCTGATATCTTCAAGACCGAAGTTTTCGCTTTGACTCTCTCCTGAACTAAAACCTTCTCCGGTCTCCAACGCCGGTGATTCGTACAGGTAACTGGAGAACCAATTCAGTATATCAGGAGGCTTTGATAGATCAAATAAAAAGATATGTAACCGTGGGCTGTTAATGCAAAGGAAAAAAATTGGCTTTTCAGGGAAAAATAAAACAATGACTTAGATCGAAGACAGGGTACCCCGTACGTCGTTATCTTTTTCTGTTATTATTATTATTATTATTATTTTAGATAGTCTTTTTCATTATCACTTGCAACAAAGGAAGATCTGAATGAATTGGAAAAACTGGGGCTCCGCTCCTATGTTTTTTTTTTTCCCTCTAAATCTACTTCCTTCTTTTCTTTTTTAGTTTTTTTTCTTTCTTTTTTTCTTTTGTTTCTTCATTCTTACTTCTCTGGGTCTACGATCAGAAGAATTGCCTGCTGGCAATGCCGGAACAGAGGTCAGTTGCTCCACCACCACCTGTGAGTTCGCCACCCCTCCACTGCCAGTCTTCTCTCCTCCGCCACCGCCACCTGTGAATTTCCTGTAAGCATTTTTAAATAGATCTTCTTTGGGTTTTTTCATGGGATTTCCCATGAACCCCGACAAACACACTACACAGATTACTATAATACAATGGGTATTGAAAAGAGATGATTAGAGACATACCTCTTGCTGTAGATTTATTTCCGACCGTTTACCTTCTTTGATTTGAATGCTTGAAATGTTGGAATGCTCGGATCAAAGTCTTCCACAGCCTGTCAGGATCCCTTGACCTTCTCTCTGCGTATGGGAGCAGGAGAAGAAAATAACATCATGGCTGTAGGGACTCTAACCATTAGTATTTATAATACCACCCCCAATCCTGGACCAGTCCCACAGTGGATCAGGTTGGTCCATCTCCAATCATACTTAAATCGGTTTACTCATAACTAGACTCCCACTGAATCAACTAATCTTATAATTAATTAAGCCCATAAAAATATCTTACAATCTCCCACTTGGGCTATATTAATTATAAATTCACCATTGATTCAATGTGGCCATGGAATCTAATTACACCAAAACCATCATTTACTTTGATTCAGTTATCAAGTCTACCAATGTCGAACAACAGCGGAAAGTACTCATCCACATCCGGTGTACCCCCTACTGTCAGTCACATACAGAGGTCTACTTAATGACATAAATCACTTTGAGATGAATACTTGAGTCCAATGATCGAATTACCACGATCCCGTTACCTTAAAATCCTTATAGGTCAACGCACTTTGATATTATCCAACTTTACATAGGCAAACCGCCTCCAATTTGGACTAATATCTTACTTTGTTTACCGTCTTCTTTGACTAAATACCGCCTTCTTTGGCTAAATGCCGCCTTCTTTGACTAAATACTGCCTTGCAATTTTGACAAGTCTTAAATAATCAAAAATACATACAAGAAATAAATGCTCACCAATAATCCTGCCCATTAAACCACAGACAGAACAATCAATTACAGATAAACCATCAATTACCAGATCTCCCACTAACCAAGCAAATCTAAACACTCCCACTGACTAAGAGAATCTAAAGACTCCCACAGATAAAACATTTTCAACTATTCCAAGAAAACCTTTTCAACCTGTCTCTACATTGCCCTAGAGATCAACTATGACTGGTACAACTAGTCAAACCTAAGATTGCACAGTCAAACATGAAAAATTATTCACCACATCACATAACAAATACAATCAACATTATATGCAATCATTTACCTTACAACATCATAGGCATAATTTCTTTCAATTTAATTGAAAAGAAAAACTTTACATTCCGATATTTCAAATAATATCATTACATTTTAATATGGGAACAATATGCTAAGTCAAACAATAAACATAAAACAAAGTAAAATCAAAAGCAGAAAAAATATTTGAATGTAAAAGAAACTTTACAATATTCAAGCCAACAAGCTTCAAGACCCTCCTACCCCAAAAACCTAGGGAGTCCTAGAACCATTATCTCTTTCTAGATATACTTATCTGGCTTAATAGTACTTGGTCAAACCACCTATCTTTTGTCAATCTACCCATCTATGACTAATCCACCTTAGAGTTACCCAACAACAATCTTATCACAAGCTATTTCTCTCCTTTGGTAATGTAAGCCACCTAGATCAGAATATATATATATATATATATATATATATATATATATATATATATATATATATATATATATATATATATATATATATATATATATATATATATATATATATATATATATATATATATATATATATATATATATATATACTAGCAAGTAATGGAATATATTTAATATATCAATTACATTGGTCTCATTGTACTTTAGCTTTTCAATGATAATTAATAGCTCCCAAAAATACTTTCTCACATTACCATTTCCAGCATAACTGGTACTAGAGAAATAAGTTAATAAACTATCTTCCGACCCCCTCTAAAATATTATTCTTATCCTTTGGGTTTTTCTTAGATAATCCCTTTGTAATATTTCTCATCTTAATACTGCTACATATAACCTCAATAGTAGAATACCTCACAACTTATGTAAACCACTATGAAAGATACATCTAGGTTAAACGATCCTAGACTAGTCTCCAACCTTTTCATAATAAATTTTATTCTTTATCCCAGGAAGAGAAAAAAATAGATATCAAAACATTCTTTGGGACAGTCATACTTGGATGAACACATCAGTGTATGAGTTTAAATACAGTATCAAACAACTGAAGACTCATACATATACCCTTTACTTGCATTAACCATATAAAACTTTTATGTAAATAAATATCATTTTTCAAGAGTTAACCAACTACACATTCTCCTTTGGGATAAATATACAGTGGTCTTCTCAGTTTCTGTGCAATAACTGCGAAAGAAAAATGACTCTCGAAAATCCCACCACCTTTGGGTTAATGAAACTTCCTAAAGTCAAAACCCTTTCATGCAAATAAATATCATTTTTCAAGAGTTAACCAACTACACATTCTCCTTTGGGATAAACATGCAGTGGTCTTCTCAATTTCTGTGCAATAATTGCGAAAGAATAATGACTCTCGAAAATCTCACCACATTTGGGTTAATGAGACTCCCTAAAGTCAAAATCCTTTCAATTCATGTGCATGAACATACCTTTAACTTTGACAATGTCACCTTTGGGTTAACACTGACTTTCTTAGCTGCTTTTCACACCATAAAGAATAGTGTATTCAAATATATCATTTATTGTATATGTAAATGTATAAATTTAGGATTTGAGGACTACCATGATGGAACTGAGTGTATCACTTTGGCGGATTCCACCCAATCTTCACATAACACCCACAAACCTTAATTTGATTAAAACTTGACAATGCCACATTTGGGTGTACATCGCCCTTACACAAGCATTTACAAATACATGAACTTTGAATTTGAAGACATCATGATGAAACTAGATGTACCACTTTGGTGGGTTCCACCCAATTCCACAATGATATCTTCAAACCCTACTTTGCAGTATATTGTGGGTCAATAAATAAAATTTTTTGCACACATAACCTTCTACATGCATCTGGTACAAAAATAACTGATAAATAAACAGAAAACTGTAAACCGGATTAATTTGGGACACCTTTTAATCAAAAATAAATTTACCAAATCACCAAACTATATCAAACTATGTACCAAACTGTAGAGCATCAAAATACGAAACCAACGCAAAAAACCGCATCAAAATTTGACGCTCCAAGCTCTCACAATCGCCGTTCAAAGTAGGCTTGAGCATTATTGAAACCTGAACCGACCAGAACCGGTTCATCCGGGTTCGGTTCGGTCTGTCTGGGTTCGGTTATGGGCGGACCGAACCCACAAAACCTTTTTTTTTTTTAAAGCTTTGGACCAGGCCAAACCAAACGGTCTGGACCATGAACCGAATCGTACATTGGCGGTTCAACCTCCGGAACATCCAACCCACCAATTCGGGTTCCGGGTCAAGTTTTCGGGTCACCTAAACAGATTCCCGGGTCAAAAATTTGGGTCATATATCCGGGTTATGTTTTCGGGTAACCGGACCAGTTATCGGGTCAATTATTCGATTAACCGGGTCGGTTATCGGGCCAATTATCCGGGTAACCGGGTCGTTGCCGGGTCACCTATCCGGGTAACCGGGTCGGGGTCTGAATCCTTATGGCTGGGCTGGGTTTTGCCCAGTCTGGGCTGGGCCAGCCCTGGCGCGACTGGTCTAGGCCAGGCGCGCCTGGGCTGGGTAGACTCAGTCCGAGTCAACCCAGCGAACCTGTTAAGGTTACCGATTCGGCGCCGAGTCGACCCGACGATGACTCGGCGCCGTCAGTTTTTTTTTTTTTTTACTTTTCCAACTGCCGACGCGTGGATCTCACGCGCCTTTTCAGGCGGCGCGTGAGAGCGCGTCCAGTAGTTTTCGACGACCAACTTTATGTCGCCGGCTCCATCTCTCCGAGGTCTACAGTCCTGTATAACTTATTTTACTTTTTAATAGTCCGAAAAAAAAAATTTCAAGGGTCTAAACCCTAGACAGGTTCGAAGAGAATTTTGGGAGAAAAGTCTCTCCATTTTTCAATCCAATCAAACATAAAGATTTAAGAATACTTTTCCATTGATTCTAGATCTGTAAGCATTTTTAAATAGATCATCTTTGGGTTTTTCCATGGGATTTTTCATGAATCCTGACAAACACACTACACAGATTACTAGAATACAATGGGTATTGAAAAGAGATGATTAGAGACATACCTCTTGCTGTAGATTGATTTCTCACCGTTTATCTTCTTTGATTTGAATGCTTGGAATGTTGAAATGCTTGGATCAAAGTCTTCCACAGCCTGTCGGGATCCCTTGACCTTCTCTCTGCATATGGGAACAGGAGAAGAAAATAACACCGTGGCTGTGGGGACTCTAACCATTGGTATTTATAATACCACCCCCAACCCTGGACCAGTCCCACAGTGGACCAGGTTGGTCCATCCCCAATCATACTTAAACCGATTTATCCGTAACTAGACTCTCACTGAATCAACTAACCTTATAATTAATTAAGCCCATGAAAATATCTTACATTTCCTACAGGGAACGATTGGTGGCAGAGGGATGAGGATATCTCAAGTGGTAGAAATCCGGGTGAAATTGTTTCACCAATTGTGTCATGGACTTTCAATCCTCAATTGCCGTTGGGAAAAAAAATGGTCAACAGTGATTTGCAATCTCACTGTTCATTTCGGATATTCTCGGCAGAGCTGGCTTGGGAATGCTTGCAAAATCGATGGATATTCTTCTGGGGCAACTCTAACCATGTGAAATTTTGATCATCTTCTCAGGCCACGTCTACCACCGACGATTGTAAACAGTGAAAGCATGCAATGCACCAATAAACAAGGGAAAATTGAAAAAGGAAAAAAAATTCAAAAAGAAAATATAAAAATAAAATTAAAAAAATTTGAAAATAAGAAAGTCTTTTTAATATTTAAACAAAATTTAGGTGTCTTAGGGGGATATTAGGGCGGTAGGTGAATAAGATACAATAAACTACAAAGGGTATGATAGATATTTTTTCTTTTTCTTTTTTCTTGTCATACCTCCTAGTATGAAGGATTTATTTTTTTCTTTTGATATTGTTAGTCGTTAGATTCTTGGGTAAGGTTTTAACTCAAAAGAAAGATTTGATCTATGCTGAATAGCTTTTTTTTAAAATAATGAAAGGGACAAATGGTCTCTATTTTGACGGACGTGCAATTGTTGAAACTTAAGTTGATGGATCCAAATCGTCTCATCCCTGAGATTCGGGAGGTGTGGCGGCGGCCCCATTGGATGGTCGTCATGTGGAGGTCGGATGAATCCGACCCCTCCGTTCGAGCCGACAAGCCGAGCTGACAAGAGAGTGTCGGCTCGAATGGAGAGGTCGGATTCATCCGACCCCCACATGGCGATCATCCAGTGAGGTCGCCGTCACGCCTCCCGAATCTCAGGGATGAGACGATTTGAATCCTAAGTTTATTATGTCCTTCATGTGGGTTTTGGTCTTTAGTTGATGCCTTTTATGTTAAAGACAAGATTCCTTAGGTGTGTAGATGTGTAATGTTACACATATAGACAGACAGAAGAAACTATCAGACAGATAAACTAGATATATAAATAAGTAAATAAATAAATTAATAAAACCCATGACTTTGGAGGATTGATAGGTAGTTGACATGAAAGAAGACAAATCAGTCCGTATAATTCCATAGGGGTTACACTCCTCACGTGAAGGCCAGAGTGTTAGGTATTATATAGATCTACCAATCAATCTAACACCTTAATTTATTTTCTCTATTTTCATATTAATTTTGAGAGAAAATTTCATGATATTGTTGGTGGCAATTTACACAATAACACAATCTTGCCTACATCTGCATGGGGTGGATTAATGATTTTGCCATTAGATTGCTTGTCAAATGTATTATTCTATGTAAACTATATGAGTCACAATGAATGGTTTTTTTTCCTTTATTTTTCAATCCTATATTCCTACGCCAGCATTGTATGTGGGGATTTTTTATTTTATTTTTTTTTTGTTTTTTTAATAGGAAAAACTTTTTATTTTCTGTTTTGACCATTTGTTTTTTTTCTGATTCTTAAGAGGAAGCATTGATTGGCAAATGATGATGCAATGAGAAAATTTTTATACCTACTAATCCCTTTCTCTATATTTTTGTTTAGTGCATGGAGGATTTTTTTTTTTTCTTTTTTTGATAATGAAAGAGACAAATGGTCTCTATTTTGATTGACAAGCAATTGTTGTAACTTTTTTTTTTTTTTTATAATGGAAAAGACAAATGGTTTCTATTTTGATTGACAAGCAATTGTTGTAACTTTTAAGTTGATTTATGTCCTTCAAATGGGTTTTGGTTTTTAGTTGATGCCTTTTATGTCCATACCAGATTCCTTGGGTGTGCACATGTGTAATGTTGCACACAGAGACAAAAGAAATTATCAAGAACAGGAAGATACTATACCTAGAGTTCTTAATCACATGTAAGTTTTTATTGTTAGATATTATCTTAGTGAGTTTATTTAAGAAATTATCACACCCATTGAGTAGTAGGAGTCTATGTCACTAAATTGATCAGTCTAGTCCGATTCGTCATAAAATAAGGACAGGCAATCCTAATCATTAGGGGGATTGTACTAAGGTTGTGGGACTGTACTAGGGTTGTGAAACTGTATTAGGATTGTGGCAGTATTATAAATACTAGGTAATGGGGCCTTGCAGTTTCAGTTGCTTTAATTCTCTCTCTGCTCCCATACGCATAGAGAAGTAATAGAATTCCTCTAAAGGCTATGGAAGATTGTGGTCAAAACTATTATATACGATGGAAATCAATCTTCTACACACAAGATATGTGTTTATGATTATTATGTTTATTTCATTATTTCCATTATGTTCCAAGATGACTATATATAGACAATTAATCTAACATTCATTGCTTTAGCTAGGTTTGGACTTCTAAGGAAGAAGATCTCTCCCGGCTTATAAGGAAGAAGATCTCTCCCATAATAGGTGCATCTTTTTTTAATTGGCAGTGACACGTGATATCGAAACTAGATCTAGAGACATTGGGGATGTGTGTTGAGGGCACTATGATTGGGCGGAGGAGTGTCATTAATCAAAACACTTTCCTCTATTCTACATTGGCCAGCTTTGGGCATGGGTTTAGTAATCAGTATCAATATGACTAATTCATATCGATTTCGTTCGTGATTGATCTTATACCAAATTTTTATAATTTTTTTAAAAAAATTAATCATATCAGCCAAAAATGTCAATATCAAGATTGAGACCACTACAGTATAGTCTAGCCATTACAAGTGACAAGGTTTCCTCCCCATGATAGGTGCCTCTTTTGGGGTGGTTGGACTGGACTATGATACAACACTAAAGATTTTGTGAGTTATTTAATCATTTTTTTGCTAACGGTGGGTATCCAAATCTTTGACCTGACTAATCCCTTGAACCCATACTAACCCCACAACTGCATGGACTAGATCATTACACGGTTGAAGTCATTAATCAAAACACTTTCCTCTATTCTACATTGGCCAGCTTTGGGCATGGGTTTAGTAATCAATATCAATATGACTAATTCATATCGGTTTCGTTCGTGATTGATCTTATACCAAATTTTTATAATTTTTTAAAAAAATTAATCATATTGGCCAAAAATGTCAATATCAAGGTTGAGGCCACTACAGTATAGTCTAACCATTACAAGTGACAAGGTTTCCTCCCCATGATAGGTGTCTCTTTTGGGATGGTTGGACTGGACTATGACACAAGACTAAAGATTTTGTGAGTTATTTAATCATTTTTTTACTAATGACGGGTATTCAGACCTTTGACTTGACAAATTCTTTAGACCCATACTGACTCCACAACTGCATGGACCGGGTCATTTCAGAATTGAATGAAAATCATTCAACTTGCACCTATAGCAATAAAGAAAGAGCACTTAATACTCCCGTGTGAATGACCCCAAGATAATAAAAAGAGTTGAACTCAGTATATTTCACTTTTTGAGGCGTAGGCTCTTTACCGATTCGACTACCGCTTGAGTTAAGATTGATCAAGAATATGATACCTCATTATCTTATAAATCTAATTCCATTTGTGATCAAAGAGAGAAAAAGGCATGTGGAAAATGTCCCTAAACTTGTTTCTCCAATTATGAGATCTAGGGTGTACCGTGTCCGACACTGTTTTATGCTTTTTTAAAGGTAAAATGAAACAAGAAAAAGCTACAAAGAAACAAGATAAAGGATTAAAAGCTTTTTTAAAAGTTATAAAGAAACAAACAAAAAAGGGAAAGATAGCTCTAAAGAGCTACCAGAAGCTGACAAAATCTATTGTCACACATGCTAACTAAGGATGGTAATTATGGATCCGAATCGTCTCCACAGGAGGAAGGAGATGCCCCGTCGGATGATCAATATATAGTTCTCGAGAAAATTTTCGAGTCCTATGATCGAATCGACACCTAATCTATAAGCCGAGTCGATAAGAGACATCGACTCGAACGTGGGGTTTAGATTTTATCAAAAACCACGTGTCGATCATCTAATAGAGATAGTAATAATACTGGACAAGTATGATTGAGAATCAGCATTCCAGATTTATGAGCATGAGCTGCCCCATTTGGAGCAATAGCATCAAACCAAAAGATTGAACAGATTCCCTTCAGCTCAAAAGGTTCTTTTCCTTAAGTTCAGCTACATTTCGGGAAAGTGCTCATGCGGTGTAGTGGTTGGCCTCGTGCCTTGGTGAATGTTAGGTGTCCTTCGGGCCTTTCCTGAGCCCACTTGACATTATAAAAAAATATATATATATCATGAGCTTTAGGTGTGAATCCGAGAGGTCCTTGGTTCAAATTTCCTATCTCTCCTTCGGGTCTTTCCTGCACTCATTTGACAATATAGTTATTTAATTCGGTTCAGGAATTATTCGGAGGGAGAATAGTTTGGAATGAATCGTTACGATAATTTAAAAATTCGATAAAAAAAAACGGAGTCAAAATAAAATTTGAATTCGGATCGGTTCAGGAATTATTCTTCTGTATAAAAAAAATTCAGATGTTAATTTTTAATATTTAGTGCTCATATTTTACAATATCAATCAAATATCACACTTGTATTATCCACTAGAAAAAATCATCACACTTGCATAATATACAAATGGCATTAGAATAATATTTAATTTATAAATAACATTATAATACATAATATATGGGAATGTCTTTATAAATGTGGATTTGTTAGATTTTATTACAATATGTAAGGTGGATCGTTAGATATTTATAATGATTACAATACCAATTTAGTGGAATTAATATTCATAAAATCAAAACATATTCATAAAGTCATCCAATCATCTTCATGAAATTCATCTCTTTTTCATGTTCGTTAATTACTTTCTCATGGTTTGTATTATAATATATATTTTTAGACTCATATTAAATCTCAATTAAAATAACATAGGAAAGTAATGACTTGCTTTGTATTATGGCATAATTTTTATACTTGTATTTAATTCCACAATTATCAAACAAAGTTAATGATTTGATTTGTATTATGATTTAATTTTCATGCTCATATTTAATCTCACATAAGAAAAAAAAAATGAAATTAATGATCTACTTTATATTATGAAATGATTTTTAGACTTATAATTAGTTTTAAATTGAAAAATATGCAAATAGTTAAAGTATTAAGGTTTTTTTTTTCGAAAACTTTGTTTGAGAATGGTAGTTAAGGCATTAATGTTAGACTTATAAGTGGGTTTAATTAATTATCTAAACCAATTATTCAATGAGAGTCTGATTGACACGATAAAATCGATTTGATTTGGTTCATCATATAGTATAAGATAGGTTTAGTAATCGTAATTCTATTGTGGGAAGAGAATAAGGGTTACAACAGTATTTTATAAGTTAGAGTCCCCACAATCATAGTTAATAAAGTTCTCTCTGCACCCATTAGCAAGAGACATAATGATATCCTCTGGAGGATGTGAAAGACTGTAATCGAAGGATTTCGATCAAAGCTTGGAACGTTTTGGAGTGTACGAGAATCGATCTCTTCAAACAGGCATGTCTTTATTATTCACAGTTTATGGCTTCTCCATTGTATTCTAGGGTTCTTATATGGATTTGGATGGATGTGATTGAAACCCTAAATACAATAATGTCTAACAGTTGGTATCAGAACCAATCATACAGATCTATGATCAATGAGGATTGATTGTAAAGACTTATAGTGAATGGTTAAATTGAAAGAGATGAATTTCTCGAATTTGAATCAAATTTGTCAGAGGTTTTTCACCGAGAAAATTTTTTCGACCGACAAAATAGTTCAACCCATATACCATTGAAAAGAGGAGAACAAGAAGGTTGTGGCGATATCAAAATCATCTGCATCTGCCGCAGCGAGTGGATTTCACTTGTGAGAGTGAATTTAAAGAAAAAGTTTTTTTATTTGACGACAATGATTCGAAGCAGGGTCAACTCGGCAGCACTCGAAAACCCTAACGGGTCAACTCAGAATGAACCCAAATCAAGATCGAATCGATCTGGGTTGATCCCGAACAGAGCCCTGATCTACGAGCCGACCCTAGACCAGGATCGCGGGGCACACGTGTGACCCAATGGACTAAGGGTGTCAAAACTGGGCCCGGCCCGGTAGCACGGACCGAGCCAGCCCGATATAACCCGAACCCAGCCCGGACCGAACCTTAATGGGCAGGTTTTGGTCTGAGCTTGTAAAGTCCGACACCGTTTCAGCCCAAATCGAAACCAAACCGGACCGGTCCGTTAAGAAGTCTGAATTAACTCAAACCGATAAAACCCAACCCGAACACCGGTAAGGTCCGTTCAGGCCCAATTTTTTAATTTTAATGGTTTTAAATTTTAATGGATTGTGTTACATTATTAGAGTTTACTTCATGATCTAGAAGATTATGTGAATCTATAGTTGAAAAGATAATGTTAATTGTTATAGTTTATTAAATTACATACATATGGAAGGAATAATGCTAATTTTATAGATAGAAATAATAAAATAGGCTATATAGTTTACATATAAAAGGGGTCCGATAAGTCCGATCCGGACCGAACCAACCCGAAATCACCTCAATAAACACAGCCCGATAACAAATCGACATCGGATCAGCCCATTAGTTATTGTGTCCAGCGCAGCCCATCCCAGTCCGAATTCTTAATGGACATGTTTTGGGCTGGGCTTATAAAACCCGACACCGATTTAGCCCGGACCCAAACCGGCCCAGACCGGCCTGTTGACACCCTTACAATGGACCCATTAAAAGATCTACTGATCAACTTGATGACCCGCCCGTTTACTCAAGATTCTGACTCGATAACCTAGAACAATGACCAGAGTACCCATTTATATAAACCGGATTGGAGCTGTTAGTGTACCAGTGAACCACCCTAGTGGTTCACCCCAAACAAACCAGTGGTTCTGTCTAAAACCATTTTACAAATAAAAAAAGAAGAAGATATATTTGGTTCAATTTGAACCAAGCCAAAATCGAGCCGAACCTGGCCAAATCAGCGCAGACCTAATCGAACCGACCCTGACGGGCTTCTAAGGGTCTGTTTGGCCTCTGTTTTTAATAAAATGACATTAAACTTCAATTGTGGGAGCTAGAAAGGTCGGATTGACTTGCGATTTGTTCCATTGGAGTTCATTTTTTATGTTTTTCAATCTGATATATATTTTGGTATATTTTGATACATTAAAAAATATATTTTTCTCAATTAATACCCTTTTGGAACCCAATTTATAGTGTTTCTGTCGATTTTTCTTAAAGTATTTATATTAAATTGATTGTTGAGCTATTGTGTATGATTATTTGAATGTTTAAGCTTATAAAGTGATATTTTAAAATATTTATAGTTAAATAAATATCCCACATTAGCTACAGGTTGGGATTTGTTCATATCAATGTAGAATTTTGTGTGACCACCAAAGTGACAATCTTATTTCATTATGATGTGTTCAAATTCAAGACTATGTGCTTTGTAAATGTTTTAATTTGACAGTATTCGTCCAAACATGACATTATCCAAGTTTATTCAAATTATGATTTCTGACTGTTGTATAGAGATTTTGGTGTGACCACCAAAGTGACAATCTTGTTTCTATCATTTAAATCTAATATTTGTGCATTTACAAGCTACAACAAGAAAGTACAGTGCTTACCTAAAAGTGACACTGACATAAATTGTCACTTTTATGGACGCAGTAAAGAGCGACAATGTTCACCCAAAGGTGACGTAGTCAAAATTTATATGAAACTCATGCACATGATTGAAGGATCTTGGTTATAGGGGTTTCATTTACCTAAAGGTGATGAGATTTTTTAAAGTCATTATATATTTACAATTATTACACAATTATCGAGAGGACCGGAGGACCCATACACATATTGTCTCAATGGATGTGTATGTAGTTCGATTAACTCTCACATAAATATTTTACATGCATATGTTTAAATTGTGAGAGTTTTACTTTATGTGAATTAATCATGTGTGTCTCATTGTTAAGTTGTATTATTTTAAAATGTTATCATGACTATTAATTTACAAAAAATGATATGAAAAGATTAAGAACTATCCAAGATTACTTGACCTAAATGTATTCTTTTGAGAAATGTTCTTTGCCTATATAATATTTTTTCTTTAATATCTTGTGTAATAGTATTCAGATGTAATTTATTGTAAAGGGATTGTTTGAAAAATGTCCGAAGAAAAATTTTAAGATTTCTAAAAAGAGAAGGAAAAGTAGTTTGATGACTTAGCTCTCTAAATATCAGTTTTGATAGGTAATGGCAAAGTGATAGAGAAGTGAAACTTAAATGGGTTTAATTTAATTTTCTTAGAATAATAACTTAAATATTATTGAATAATCCTAGGACTTGGTAAATAGTGAGTTGTTGTCTATGGACAACAAAGTGTGAAGACTGGTAGATTTTCTAAAGGACTTGAGCAGTCCTATAGGTTCAAACTAGTGATACAACACATAATTTAACCCATACAACAGAGTATGAGCAATTAAATAAAACTACACATGTAACAAAGAATTAACTACGAAGATGATTAATAATGAATTAATCTATAATTGTAAAATCAGACAACGTTGGAAAAAGAAAAGGTTCTGGACTGAGTAAAAATTATTCATGGTTGAAAAATAATAAATTTTATCAGAGACGGGAGTGACCAAAGATCTGAAAATCAGTAGGAATCTCTAGATATGCTTAATCAGTGGGAAACTCTTTATGTTTATACTTGTGTTTTCACATTGCTTACTGTGTTTGATTATATTGTTTATAGTTTAATGGGCACAGTTATGTAACCATAGTTTTATTTAATTTAACATTTGTATTATTGTTATTTTACTTACATAATTATGCGTTTGACATGTCGAAGAATTTAGGTGATCAGTTATTATAAAAAGATAGTATTTAGTCAGGATTACTGAGGTAATATTTAGCCAAAAAATATAAGGCGATATTTAACCAAAGAGTACTAAGCGGTATTTAACTAGAAAGTATAAGACAGTATTTAGTCAAAGAAGACAGTATTTAATCAAAGGATAAAGGCGGTGTCTAACCAAAGTATAGTATTATACTTTCGAATTATTTAAATATCATATTTTATTACCCATAAAGATTTTGTGATATTTTGATTAAGGTTCTTTAATCAAGTTATGGACTCGCATGAGAATTTATTTTCATGCATTATCTCAAGTGATTCATGTATTGAGTAGACCTCTGTTGTAGTTAACAGAAGATTATACATCGTATATTGGGATGTATTATCTGTTGTTGTTCTCATTGATATGCTTGATGGATGGATCAAAGTTAACAATTTAGTGTATTGAATTTCATAGCCACATTGGTTAATGATGATTTTATAATTAATATAGTCAAAGGGAGAGATTGTTAGACTTATATGTGGGCTTAATTAATTACCTAAATCAGTTATTCAGTGGGAGTCTGATGGACACAGTAGAACCGGTTTGATTTGATTCGTCGCACAGTATGAGATAGGTTTGGTAACCCTAATTCTATTGTGGGAAGGGTATTAGAGTTACAACAGTATTTTATCAATACTGGATTAGAGTCCCTACAACTACAGTTAATGAAGTTATCTCTACACCCATTAGCAAGAGACATAACGATATCCTCTGGAAATTGTGGAAGACTGTAACCAAAAAATTTCTATTAAAGCTTGGAATATTTTGAAATGTACGAGAATCGATCTCCTCAAACAGGTATGTCTTTATTATTCACAGTTTATGACTTCTCTATTGTATTCTAGGGTTCTTGTATGAATTGGGATGAGTGTGATTGAAACCTTAAGTACAATAATGTCTAACAATTAAGTCCTCCATTAGGATATTAATAGTTTGGGAAAATATCTCTCACACCCCCAATAGTTTATTGTAATCTCACCCACCCGCCATCGTTTGCGATAATATCCCTAACACCCCCTGAAAGCACTCAAACCTTGTTTAGATGCTAAAAGACTTTTTTACTCTCAAAACTTTTCAATTTTTTTTTTTTTTTTGTGATTTTTTTTTTTTCTTTTTCCCTTTTCCTTTTTATTTTTCTTTTTCAATTTTAGCTTGTTTATTGGTGCGTTGTACGCTTTCACGGTTTACCATCGTCGGTAGACGTGGCCTGAGAAGATGAGCAGAATCATCCTCCGTGAATCTCCAATCTCTACTATTGTGAACTCGTCGATTGTGAGTTATGCAGTTCACAACCAATCTGAAATGAGAAGGGGTCAGAGATGCTCTGTTCTTCTTTGTATGATTGTTGTTTAACCACCCACGTTCTAGACTTCCTTATGGCCAAAGAAATGCATCCTAACCATATTAGCTCCGACGGCCACCCAACTGCCTCCCGACAATTTGTTCAAATTCTTGCAGCTTATGAGGTATGGTGCTTATTATTTCGCATAGCTTCTTAGTCCATGATTTAGTTCCATGAATTTCTGGTTCATTTTAATCTCTACCTTTTGCGGTTTTTTTGGGTAAGTCTCTACTTTTTTGCTGTTGCTTTTTGATTCAGAGAATAATCCAAAAAAAAAAAGTTAAAAAAAAATAGTAGCGATGAAATGAGTAAATCAGGGGTGCTTCTCCTCTGCAACTCTATTCAATCTGTTTACTAAGTTCTCCATCTTTAAAATCCAATGGTTTTGAACATAACAAGATTAGACGTCAGTGATGAAAAAGAAGGAAAAAAACTAGTGACAAAATGGAAAAATCTGAGGGTGCTTCTCCTCTACAATTCTAATCAATCTGTTTACTAAGTTCTTCCTCTCTAAAATCTGATGGTTCTGAACATGAATATTTCATTCTTATCCCCATCGGTTCTAGTGACTATCAAATGTCGGGTAGTCTATCAAACAGATTCTGGCTAAGGTCGATAACCTGCAGTTGCTCCTGAAACACACCCATCACAGACCCTGAAATAGATTCCTAGAAATATTAAGAAAGGTGAGCCATTGCAGCCCAACAAAACCTGAAAACCCGCTATGGATCTCGTTCCTAGCGAGGTTCAAAGTTTTGCCGGTGCGATTTTGGTTAAAATATTGACAGACAAGAACACGATCACTGCCATCGTCTTCTCAATAACACAGAAGAAACGAAGCGCTTATTAAGGAACAATTTGTGAAACAAAATCTGATTTTTAATTGTTCATCAACAATGACATTGATAAAGAAAATAAGTTTTTATCTAATATTGAATATGAAATAAAGAAAATAAATTTTTAATTTTTATAAAATTAAAAGAGAAAGGTAGTTCGGTCATTTAATAAATTAAAATGGTGTCACACCATCATTTGAGGGACATATCTAAAAGGAGGGGGTTTGATGGATACAACTTTTCAAAAGTAGGGGGTGTTATGAAAATTATCACAAACGATGGCGGGTGGGTGGGATTACGATAAACTATAGGGGGTGTGGTAGATATTTTTCCTAATATTTTTTTAAGTATCAGAATTATTTGGTTTAATTCAGATTTGGAAGAATTATTCGCAATATTTATTTCTAAACAAAAAATGCAAGAATTTTTCAGAATCATTGAATAAAATTCGAATTCAGGAGAATTATTCGTATTATTCGATTATGAAGAATAATTCAAAGAATTAAATAACATGAACATTAGGTGTGAATCCAAGAGGTCCTTGGTTCAAATCTCCTACCTCTCCTTTGGGCCCTTCCCACCCCCACTTGACACTACAAAAAAATATATATATATCATGAGCATTAGGTGTGAATCCGAGAAGTCCTTGGCTCAAAATTCCTATCTTTCCCTCCGGCACTTCCCACGCCTACCTGATACTACAAAAGAAATGTCTGATTCAACCGATCAGTTATTGTTTTGTGCTTGGCATGTTGATAGAAAATATTCTTTGTTTTGGTCCAATCTAGTCCGAATATTTGGTTTCATACCATTTTTTTAATCTATATATGTCGGATACCCCTAGAAAAAAAAAGCAAAAAAAAAAAAAAAAAAAAAGAGTAAAGGGACCAGATTTTGGGCTGGTTGGTCCAACCTGGAAAGAATCTGTGGTTGGGAAGTTTTATTTTTAATTTTTTTGGTAAATGGAAGTTTTATTTTTACCACGTGGTAAATCGTATGAGGTCAAAATTAGTGGACATTAATCACCATAGTCGTCGTATTTTATTCAGATGTCACATGTCAGCCCAACCAAGCATTAAAAGTTCCTGAACTACCAGAGTCTATAGATTAATGAGGGACATACATGGGATGGTCCTTACTTTCTTTTACCCCCCCCAACTCTTAACTAAAATAGCTCAACAAAAAACTATCCATAGTTACACCATATTTATAATAATTGAATAAATGCAAATAATAGTTGATTCCTGGCTTCGACAAGCTCCCAGCTACTAATTGTACAGCGCCCTTTTTTTTTTTTTTTTTTTTTGGGGGGGGGGTGATGGGAGGAAAATTTGCACAGCCATTGATTGTAATCTTTTTTATTCAAAATTTCATCTTGAAGTGCACCCACAAGAAAACTTCAATCTTTGGTGGAACCTTCTTCCACCAGACTTTTCTGAGATCCAAAGGCAACCTATCTGAAGATATCATATTATCATAATAAATTATAATAGAAGAAGACCCATAAAAAGAGACTTTGTTCAATCTGTTCTTCGTAATATTTACTAGATACTGGAGATGGAAGATGCTCACACCTGTCATGCCGGACTGAATAAAAGGCATTTTCTATGAAGATCTCTAATGGGGATTTTATAACTTCTATATGTTACATGTTACATGTACGTGATTTCTTATGTTAGTATATGTAGGGAAAAAGTTCCCACAATGCCATTGTGGGACCTTTCTCTTGTTTTTTTACATTCTAGTGTAAGTTAACCTAGACTATTCAAAATAATGGATCGAGAAAGTGAATTTAAACAAACTTAAAGTAATTACAACTTATGCAGAAATTGACGGATTTGCATTACTTCAGAGAAATGGTTGTAACTTCCTCAATATAGATCATATTGATCTGAATATGATCTGATTTCAGTGGCAAACTAAAGATATGTCACGAGGCTACAAATTTTGTAAAGAATGTTTTCTTAGATTCTGAGTGGAGGATATGCACAAATAGGTTAAAAATGAAGTGAAATGAAAGAATAAAATTCTATAAAATTTTCAAGATGCAAGAACAAGAAAGTAATCTTTGACGAAGTGAAAGTAGAATGATTTCTCTTCTAAGATATAAATCAACTCCAAATGTGATCAATAATACTTCTAAAATGTAGGTGAAGAATAAAATTCCAACTCTTCTAGGATGGAATGAAATTTCTTCAAAATTTCAAAGAAGAATTCTTCTAGGTTCAAAGTATAACAATCCAAAAACAATTCTTCTAGATTGTTGAGAGAGGGAAGCTTACCAACTCTTCAAGTTAGTTTAAATTGCTCTTCAAGACTATCTATGGCTTCAATGCTTTTAGATTGAAATCTAAAACTAGGTAAGGTAGAATAAAAAAATGAACTCAATCTTAATTCAAATTATGCTTATAGCTATAAGGGAGAATTTCATTCAATAAAACAAAGTACTACACATGGTCAGTAAAATGGTCATAACTCTTTAAATATATTTTGGATTAATCTCATATCAAAACCACACGAAATTTTAACTCTTAAGGAAACAACAAAAATGTTTTGAGTATTTTGAATTCAAAATAAAAATATATCAAAAATACCCTTGAAGGTAGTATATGTGCTGAAAATTGCTTTTCACGGTATGGACCATATAGGCTGGTCCGGACTTGATTGTGCTAGTCCCAAAATGGATTGTGATACTTGTGGACCATGTTTTGAACTTGGGCTTTGCCTTGGGCCTTAGCTTGAATATGGACTGAATTTCTAAAAGCATGAAGTTGACCCATTTAAATAGAAAATTGGTCAGGGACGACCACATGGGTGTGGGCATGGGCTGCATCACATTTTCTCTTTCTTCTTTGACATAGAGAAGTGTTGGCTGAAGAATAGCAGCGTTTGTGAGTGCAAGACAAAACCAACAAGTTGATAAAGCAAGCTTAAATGAAATAGCAGCTCTGTTGCAATTCTCTGCAACAATGAACTAATTTCAATGGAGAAAGAACAAAGAAAATAGAGAAAGAAAAGAGAGTTATGCTGCAACATTTTTTCTTCTTCTCTTCACCTTATTTTTCTACAAGACTTTTTAGTTCTATTTATACATATATGTTGACATGTCATATCAACATACATGTGTCTTAATCTCTTACCCTTTAATCTAACTTGAGTTTAGCTAACTCAACTCAAGTTATTTACACAAAACATATATTCAAATGCTACCACTAATTGTTGTCTTATATTTTTAAGTAGTTTGGTAAACAAAAGAATTGGGTGGGTAGAATGGTAAACTCAAACTTAATCAAAGTAGTAGATAATCAAGTGGTTTTCTCAATAAAAATTTCATTGTAGGTTACATCAGTTTCCGAAATAGTCGTGGGTCAAAGCGCCACATCAATAGTCCTTAGATCATCCCAGATAATAGTTAATAATCGACTCCAAACCACATGTTCAATGACTGTAAATGCATCCGAACCATTGAGAGTGCATCTGGACACATGAATGTACTATCAATGTGGTTGTTGCCATACATGGTCACAAGGAAAGCCAAGTCCTGCCCAATTCTGATTTTTATAGAGTGGGTTGGCTGATGTTCCTAAATGATTGTAAGTTACGGTTTCAAATTCAAAAATCCTTATTTAAATATTCATTCAAATATATTAATATATATAAATAATTAAATATTCATTTTAAGGCTCTTTTTGATGGAATTGAATCCTCTCCTCCACGGTTCTCTGGCTCCCACCCCATCCAACCATTGGTGGGGGTTGGAGTTTGAGCCGGCTCACCCCTCCAACGGTTGGATGGGGTGAAAGCCGGGGAGCCATGGAGGAGAGGATTTGAACGACTTTTTGATAGGTATTATAGAATATAGAGTTAATTATATAATACATTATAATATTTAATTGTTTGATATGATTTATCGTATTTATTTATATTTAAAATAAATTAACATAATTTAAAAATCTACAAATAAATTAAAAGGTGTTTATCATTATTATGATAATCTATTTATTACTTCTTTTATGTCTAGTGGTATCAAACCAAAGGTAAATAGCAAAGTTACAATGTAGGTGTTTGGAAACATGAAATTGTTTGGAATGATTTATTAGTGGTATCAAGGATGGAGAGCAGAACTCATGCCTTTTTTTTTTTTTTTTTGGAATGGCTTCTTCACTTCAGAATATATCTGATCTTAATATGGATTTGAATTCAGTTACAAAATTGTGCAAACTAAATTAGGGTTTTTTTTTTTTTTTTTTTTTTGTGGGTAAGTAAATGATTATTAATAATTTGAAAAAAAAAATATGACATCAAATGGACTTTGGAAAGAATGGCCCAACATAAATGGAGCCTAACAAACTACTTGCCAATTACAAAGCCACAAGGTGTCAACATAACATAACTTGATTGTAAAAGGAGTTCAACACCGGACAAATAAAACCTGATTATTCAAATAAAAAATATTAAAAAGGCTATATATTTTTCAAAACCGAGAGACAAGCTCAAAAACAAAGATTACCAAACAAAACATCAAAGCCCGACCTGAACAACTAATCTAGGTATTAGAATCTTGGAGACGATTTAGGATCATCGAAAATGGACGATTCTTCGAATGATTATCCATTCAACCATTTCTGACGCCTAAGAAATTTTTACTTCATTTCTAAACTTTGGTTTATTTTGAAAGAAAAATCCATATTTAGTGGAAAAAAAAAAATTTTTTTTTTTTTTTTGGGTTCCTTATTCCCATTCCGATCTCTAATGCCTTTTCTTAAACGAGCATTATCGTTACTTTTCTCCAGGATCCCTATCAGTGTTGTATCCATTTGTGCATTCAGAAATTTTTATAGTCACCGATAAAAGTGTCCTATGGGAGAGAACAAATCACCACTTACTAATGGCAACTGTCTTGAACGGACAAGTAACATATCAAACTGCACATCTACATACCTAAGGAGAGTTACTAAGGCTCTCTTTGGTATGTATTATATAATTAATTATATAATACATTATGACATAAGTAGTTATTTGGTATGATTTATGTTATTTATTTATATTTAAAATAAATTTATATAATCTAAAATCTACAAATAAGGTAGAAAGTGTTTATCGTTATTATGATAATCTATTATTACTTCTTTATGTCTAATGATATTAAACGGTTATTATTTATGATGCATAATTTATTCTTATAAATAATATATCATAAATAACTTATAAACATAAATATAAATGATACCAAAGAGAACCTAAGGTATTGTCTTGTGAAATTGGTGAGAGAAAGCTTCTACAGGCAGTTTTGATGAACTTTAGTTTTAGCTTCGTGACATTGATAAGAGTAAGTATGTATGATGGAATTAGAGGCCTTAAAGTTCAGGTACCTTTGTGTATCTGATAAAGACAAATTCCACTTTTGAGTTAACTATATATGCATGAGAGCCTGAGAGATTTGAGGGTCGGCACTATCCAATGTGTCTGCAAGTAAAAAAGTTTTCTTAATTCCCATAACATAAATACTGCTACTTCACTAAAGTGTATATTCACTAAAGAGTATAGAACAAGAGAGGACTGGAATCCAGGAATTCCTTCAACCCTCTGTGCCTTTAATTCCAACAGAAATGTATTATGGTCTAGTTTAGCCATTATTAAGAAATCTTTCAAACCATAATGTAGTCCATATTGTAAGTGTTAAGTTTCTATCTTAAAAGTTCGAACTTGTAAGTGGAGAGATTTTCACATATATAAGGCACCCAAGATTCCGGACTTTTCCAATATATGATTATCCCAACACTCCTCGTCACGTGTTGCCCCTCGTTCGGATGGCAGTACACGTGGCATACGACCTCTCTTTTGGGTGACCAGAATGATAAACCTGGAGTTCTGATACCATGTTAAGTTTCCATCTTAAAAATTTGAACTTGTAAGTGGAGGGACTCTCTAGTATATTAGGCAACCAAAATTCTGAACTTCACCGATGTGGTATTATTCCTAACAATAACAAACCTGTAGTTTGATACCATTTTATTAAGTTTTCATCTCAAAAGTTTGAACTATTTAGTGGGGGGCTCTCAAGTATATAAGGCACTTAAAATTCTGAATTTTATCATTAATGTAGGATTATTCCCAAGAGTACCCCATGGTTTTGTTGTGAATTCAACTTTTTCTTGTTTGACATAGTCTGCCTGATCTTTCCCAGTGTTAGTCCTTATCATCAGCTTCAGGTGGGAGGAAGCTGCTTAATTGAATCACAGTACAGAAAGCTCGAAAGTAGACCCATCCACAAATCAATAGAATATCAGGGTTTCCTAGGATGGTCTATTGTGTTCAATAAGGTGAACACTGGACTCAATATATGAGTTGAGTTCTTCTGCCCAGAATAAAGAGAGGTGGTTTTAATTCTCCATATCCACCCAAATTGTATAATTGCAAATGGTGTGTGCTAGTTTATTTTTTGTTTCTGGCTCACTTTTAATGGGAAGCTCCGATCCTCACTTCATTCCATGTGTTTGGTCTCATTTTGATACTGTCATTGTTTAATTAAGCACTGGGTCAAATTCCCTATATTACCCATGTTGGGTCACCATGTCCATTGCATGCTGGGAGTTCATAATATGTCCACATTATGGAGAAATGGAGATTGTGCCCAGGCAGAAGTCCAACCATTAGTGCTCCCCTGATTCAAAAATTGGCCTAATAATATGATCTTTATTGATCCACACTTCCGTTCTGGACCAGGTCTCCAGACCAAGGTTGAAGTAATTAGTATTGGCCCCATCCGATACCGATCTAACCGATGGTACAATTAGTATATGAGACATGTGTCATCAACATTAGAAGACAAATGCATAAAAAAATAATAAAAAAATTGGATCTGTATCGATCTTGGTTGATACTGATGCGAATCGGCCATATGGAACAATCTGATACCGATTACTAAAACCTTACTCCGCACTCCAGACAGTAGCCATGTTTACTAGTTGATATGGCTCTTCTAGTTGACCAGAACCAATTTTGGCTCTAAAATTGACCAACCAGAATTGGTTCAGGCTGGCCTGAAATAATTCTGATCCATTTCTGTTGCTATGATAGATGGAGTTTAAGATGCAATGTTCACTAGGACAATATTGTTGCGTTACAGAGCTACATTTGGGAAAAGATGATTCCCTTCTGATTTTGTAGAACAATCGTGTGCATGAATTTATTGCAAACTCAGATTCTATAACAATTAAGAAATTCTAAAAAAAGCAGAAATATAACTAAGGAATTCTGAAACAGAAATGCATAAATGAATGACTTCTCAAAGAATGACTCGGAGACCACCCATTAGATAGCTGTGAGCTGATCGATGATCAGTTCCTCTCCTAGACAAGATTATTGCCATTGACAGTCTTACCAAGTTGATTTGTCCAGATATCAATCACCACAAAACACTCTATCCTCCTAACAAGAGCATGCAACAGTGCACCTCCAGACCTTTTTTGTTTTGGGGGAGGATGGTGTGTATTATGGGCAACGAGTATTAACAGCTATCTTTTTGTAGTCTTTATCGCCATCATAATGATGCTTAACAGATTTATTTCAAAACTGTGCTTATCATAGCTAGATGTAGAAATAAGAGGTAGGCTTTTAACAAAAAAATAGAAAAGAAATAAAAGGTAGGCCACCCTCATGCAGATATCAGTTCTCTCTCTCTCATCTCCAATTTCCCTCATTAAGACCTTGAATATTTTTTCATTCCATGTTCTTTATTCTTCCTGTAGTAATTTATTGCTCCCATTCATCTTTGTGGCATTGTTTTGGAGCCGGTTTTGATGTAAACCCTCAAAACTTAGGATCTTAAGGGTTTCATCCTTCCACATTCTGAGATTGATAATGGCTCTTGAAGTAGTTTGAAGATAGTTTTTTTTTTTTTTTTTAATGTGATTCTACTATGTCTACATGAGATCCCAGATTAAGTTGGCTTTGAGTAGTACCTGTAAATTTATGGAGTGTAGTCACTTCCACAAAAATTAGTCACAGTTATCATTTAAACTGATGAATTGCATAGAAAAGGAAGAACAATTAGTATTTGAATGGCTTTCTGTAATGGTTTATCACTCATCATAAACTGAAAAAAAAAAAAAAACAAAAAACAAAAAACAAAAAAAAACAAAAACTGAGATAAATGGAAAATCAAAGAGCAAGCCAATACAAACCTTCTCATGGTGATTGGGGAAGTGACAACCTCATAGTAATGCCTGGCTTTTACACTCATTGGGACCACAGTCACTTTGGATGTAACAAAAATGTGATGCTGACTGGTCTTGAGTTCTTAAAGATAGCAAACCATCTGAAAGATTTGGCACATTAGCTGCAGGAAATACAGTTGCTGGGAAGAGTAGCAATACATAGCAGTTGCTCCTTTCCAGCTGAAGTACAGTATGACTTAATGGCCTATGTCTCATTTAAGCTAATATGGCTCCTCTCACGGACTGGCTAGATTTCCAAATGATAGGAAACAATCTGGAGAATATTGCACAGTAGCTACAGGTAATACAGTGGTTAGGAAGTGTAGCAATAGATAGTAGTTGCTCCTTTCCATCTGAAGTACAGTATAACTTAGTGGCATATGTCACATGTGAACTCATATAGCTCCTCACACTAAGTTAAGAGTTTGGATCTTTGTTTTCAATGCAACTTTGTTGCCATAATCAATCAACCATTCATATTGCCATTAATCCAGGCTTCCGGGTGAAAACAGAGAATATAGAGATGTCCGGTGCAAATACATTCATGCATTGGGAAGGATAGATTCATCCTTAAAAAATCTTGCACCGGACATTTCCCACTTAATCAGGATTGTAGCTTGAAGAACAAATACATACATGTATTGAGGACCATAGAATCATGATGCATCTATTGCAATGTATTTCTTTCTGCTCTATTGAGTAATGTAAACGACTAAGGGCATTCCAGTCCTCTTCACTTCTTTCAGTAACAAAACAGTGATTGTACTCTCTCTCTCTCTCTCTCACGCACACATATTTGTGTCCACAATTCCCCTTCTATCATTCCTCCCTGTTCTCTCTTTCATCTTCTTCATTCTTCCTCAAGTGGTCGGTTAATGTCTGTGAATGTTTATGACAAGGATGGAGTGTGCTTTGTATCTTGATTGGCTAAAGACACTGGAGAACAAAAAGCAGAAAAGTTATTTTGTCATAAGAAATTCAATGAATGCCTACTTCCAAAAACCATCAATGTTAAGCTTAAATTACCCCATTACTGGGTAAACCCATGAACATGTCCATGCAGCTGCGATTTGAATTCGGCTGCATCCAGTAATAATTTGGATGGTCTCCATCCAGTATATTCTTCTGCTCTTTACTTGCTAGTCTCTGCAGACATGGCCAATTATTATGGACGGAATGAATTTCTTGGGATTATACCTATAAATTTTATGAACCATGCGCCCAGACACAATGGCCCTTTGTTGCTACCCACAAACTAATGCACTTATATAAGTAAAGCAGGGAGATTTTGATGAATACAGATTTCATGGTTTAGCCACTACTTCAACTCCATCTTGCATTAACTTGGATAATTTTTACCCATTATTATCTGCTGCATTCAGCTGCCAATCTTCGTGTCAAGATGGTCATCAATTATGGTCAAATAAATTTCTTGAAGCCATAGCCATCTGATTTTTTGAAATGCCTCACAGGAACAATGCCATTCCGTTGCAGCCCCACAAACAGATACACTTTTTGAAGTGAAGCAAAGAGATCCCTTGGGGTGCAGGTGAATTTCTGGATTCAATCCCCACAAATTAGGAATTTATGGTTTAATTTCCCTCAAGTCTTTCACTTCTAACAAAACCCCATCACCAGAAATCTCCACATGAACATGGTCCATCTCTGAACAGATAGAACCGGACAGCATCTCTTACAAGGATCTCTCTCTGGGTGATCTTAGAAATGAATTTAGTTGCAGTGTGGCAATCCCCACAGAACCTGAGATTCTTAACAATTCATGTAAGATGTGAATAATGAGTAGTACACGTGGCTTCGAAGGTATATCCGATTAGATGACGTATCCCAGTAAGAGTCGACCATTAAGAGATAAAGGCCAAGTGTGATTATAACGAGCCAAATCACTCCATGTGTCATCTTTTCATTGGGGGATATTTTTCACCCCTAACAAATATTATTATATATGATATCGATTATTAGTTGATCAAATCAATTTTAGATATATAACCTATACCGCATTAAATATTAGCCTAAATTAAATAAGCTATTGAAGATAGAATCAGTTCCAGAAGAGAGAAACCATTTGGGAACTCAGTCTCTCTGATGAATTCTTTCATAACAAATGAGCTAAAGCCCAAGTAGGGTAACACCCTTTAAATAATTATAAGCAAAAAATATAATAACAGACAATTAAATTTGAATGTAAGAGGATAAATTCATAAGAAGAAGTTTGGGAACATAAATGGACGAAAAATAACAAAAATAATTGCTAACAATGCATGCAAAATTAAATTGATTCCAAACCTCACGTTCAGTTGTACTCGACTATTAAATATTATCTGGACGATTCTAATGTAAACGAATGTGTCTCTCGGCTGCACAAATTTCGATTTTATAATATATTTGTAAAAAAAAATTATTGATCGAAAGAAGTATATATAACTATACAAGTACAATTCGAATATCAAAAGAGAATGGATTCTATCCTATTCTTGTTAGATTTATATAGGCTTAATTAATTACCTAAACTAGTTAATTCAGTGGGAATCTGATTGATACGGTATAACCGGTTTGGTTTGATTCGTCACACGGTATGAGATAGGTTTGGTAACCCTAATTCTATTGTGGGAAGGGTTTTAGGGTTACATCTGTATTCTATAAATACAGGGTTAGAGTCCCCACAGCCACGGTTAATTTAGTTCTCTGCACCCATTAGCAAGAGACGTCAGGATATCCTCTGGAGGCTGTGGAAGACTGTAGCCGAGGGATTTCGATCAAAGCTTGGAGCGTCGTGGAGCGTATGGAATTAATCTCTTCACAGACAGGTATGTCTTTATGATTCATAGTTTATGATTTCTCTATTGTGTTCTAAGGCAACTGTATGAGATTGGAATGGGTTTGAATGAGTTTCATTGAAACCCTAAACTCATAATATTCTAACAGTTGGTATCAGAGTCAACCATACAGACCTAGAATCGATGGAGATCGATTATAAAGACTGATAATGAATGGTCAAATTAAAAGAGAAATTTTTCTCAAGTTTTGAATCAAATCTCGATCAGATCTGTCGGAGTTTTCCATACACGAAATTTTTTTTTCGACCGAGAAAACAAGTCAAGCTATATACCGTTGGAAAGGTCTCGAAGAGACAGAGCCGGCGATATAAAAATCGCCGGCGTCGGCCTCCTGACGCGCCGGCAATCGCTGCCGGAATCCGCGAGTGGATCTCACTCGCGGGTGAAAAAAAAAAAAGTTTCTGACGGCGTTGACCCGGTCATCGCAGGGTCAACTCGGAAACCCTAACGGGTTAACCAAGACCGGACCGAGTCAACCCCCCAAAAAAAAAAACCAGCCGGCCAGTCCGCGCCAAGCCCAGCCGGCCAGTCCGCGCCAAGCCCAGCCGTCCAGGCCGCGCCAAGCCCAGCCGAAGGCAGTCGGGGGGCTAGGCCGAGCCAGCCTGGTCGGGCCAAGCCTGGTCAGGCAAGGCCAAGCCCAGGACCAGGCTCATATACGTGCGCTAGGCGTGCGACCCAGACCCGATCCGAATACCCGACTACTGACCCAAACCCGGGATTTGACCCGGTTAGCAAAAACGGAACCGGTTTGAACCGGTGGTTGGCTCGGCGAACCAATTCTCTGGTTCAACCATACCAGACCAAAGCGGTTCGGTTTGAAGGAATAATAATAAAAAAAAAGGTTTTTGGAATATTCGGTTCGATTCAAATCGAACCAAACCGATCCTGGGCAGACCGAGCAGACCGAGCCGAACCAAACCAACCCAGACAGAATTTTCCTATAAGGGTCTGTTTGGCTTCTGGTTTTGATAAAAAGGACATTAAACAGTGATTCTGGGAGCTAGGAATGTCGGATTGGCCTCCGATTTGTTTCGTTGGACTCCATTTTTAATGCTCTTCAATCTGGTATAAATTTTGGTACATTTTGATGCATTTAAAAAATATTATTATGGAAAAATGCTTTATGGGAACTCGATTTGCAATGTTTTTGTTGATTTTTCTTAAAGTTATTGTACAAAATTGATTGATTGAGCTAATGTGCATGTTCATATGAATGTTTAGACTTGTAAAATTGTATTTTAAAGCATTCATAGTTAAATAAATATCTCACATAAGCTGCAGTTTAGGATTTGTTCATATCATGGTGGAACTTGGTGTGACCACCAAAGTGGCAACCTTGTTTTATTATGATGTGTTCAAATTCTAGAATATGTATTTGTAAATACTTCAATTTTGATAATGTTCACCCAAAGGAGACATTGTCCAAGTTTATTCAAATTATGATTTATAGCTATTGTGTGAGGATTATGGTGTGACCACCAAAGTGACAACCTTAGTTCTAGCATAATATGCTCAAATGTAGCATTTATACATTTACAAACTACTATAAGAAAATATAGTGTTCACACAAAAGTGACACTAACATAAACTCTCACTTTTATGGATGCAGCAAAGAATGACACTGTCCACCCAAAGGTGGCGTTGTCAAAGAAAATAAAGAATTCATGCACATGGTTGAAGGATTGTGGCTTTAGGGGTCTTCATCCACCCAAAGGTGGTGAGATTTTCAAAAGTCATTATCTCTTCGCAATTATTACACAGATATTGAAAGGACCAGTGCACATATTGTCCCAAAGGATGTGTGTGTAGTTCGGTTGACTTTTCAAAGATATTAATTAGCTTGCACATGTTATGTATATATATTATTGCTAGCTAATTTTATTTGGTATTACTCGTAGACTTACAGTTATTTACATTGTTGTGGACATGTAATGATTAAATACCTGTAGATGCCTGTCTTTGGTTGCCAGTTTTATGAATTGACATGAAAACTGAAAACTAGTCTCGGATTGTTTAACCTAGATGTACTCAACAGAAAAACTGTATTCTGATCCTTAGGGTGTTCAGTCCTTAAGATCAAGTAAAGCAATGTTCAGGTGAGAAACATTGAAAAATGATATTTTTTGAGAAATCCAAAGAAATATTTGATTTTTCAAGAAGGGGCAGAGAAATGTTTTATTACTCAAGTCCATCAGTATCAGTTTTTGATGATAAGAGATGATATTCGAAATGTGAGGAAATACAAGGTAGAGCTGTTAAGTATTAATGATAAGCTCAAGGATAAGTGAATATTTGTAGGTTCATTAAAACCTATGTAAGTGACATTTTAGATTTTTCACTTCCTCACAAGAACTGTATAGTCTGATCCTGGTGACTTATAGTACTCAAAAATATAGTGAACCCTCAAGTGAAAGAACTAAGGATAAAAGTTCAAAGAAAAGAGAAAAATATGAATGCCAATGTCATAGTGCATAATATATACCCGACAAAGGCAAGTTGTAAAAGGGGTAGGAAAACCCATAGAAAGAAAATATTTTTTCTGAAATAGTCAGAAACCTTATGACAAAGAATTAGACATTAAGAAACTACAAGATAAAATGGATCTAAGTAGAATAAAATTCTTGTAGAGTGACTCAGAAGGGACATGTAAGGAAAAATTTATATAGCTGGACAGCTTAAGTGAAAAATGAATAAGGATTATGGAACTTCTGAGCAAGAAGGAGCAGTATATTGGATACTTAAGCATTAATCTTTAATTTATTCTATCTTTAGAAGTTAAACTGTATATTGTAATCTTCCACCCTGGTCATAAGGGTTTATGACTGTTGTCCAAAGAAAGATTAGAAAGAATAATATTCTAAAATTTTCCTTCCAAGATTTATTACATGTATATATGTGAGAATTAATTAAAAGAGAAGATGACAAGATTAAAGTATGTGAAGGTTATTCACAACAAGGATTTATTGAAATTGGTGGACATCGAGATTTCATCTAGGACTTCTTGTCACAGTTTAATCTATGGTTGTTTTTTCAAATAATGAAAAATTAAGGTGGAAAAACTTTTATTAAAGGAATTGAAACTATTGGATCTGAATGAGAGAGTTTTAGGAGATCATGTGATACTGGTCTATTTTCCTGATAAATTTAAGCAAGTGTATACAAAAAGCCTAAGAATGTATTTGATCCTGTAAGGAAAGAATTGATATTGCAGCCTATATTATTAATAGAATGCTAGTTAGTCAGTTTTCAGTTTCAGATTCAGTTTAAGTTATCTTCTTGTTATGAGACTGTAAAACTGACATGATTTCATAACACTCGTAGAAGAGTGATTATTTTAGGACATTGAGTTGTTATATGAGATGTCAAAATAGACCCAAGAAACTTAAAGTTTGATGAAACCACCTGAAAATGGGTGTGAAGCAACCAGTTGAGATACGCTTCAGCCATAGTAGTAGAGCCAGATGAGGCAATGAAGAGATATACTGGACCATGTAAATCTGTGATTTCATTCAATCACATGTTGTACTTCAAAATATATGTTTTTGGTGATGGGCAAAAATGAAGATCTTAATGATTTTGAACAAGTTGTTAGTAATGAAATTGCTCTTGAATGTTTAATGACCATAAGGGATGTGTTGTTGTCTATGAACAATAACGAGACTTAAAATTTATACTTTTGTCAATGAGCGGTGTACTCATAGGCTAAAAATGGATATACAAAGAAAATGTGTGATTCCAGTGGGAGAATTGTTTGCTATAAAATAAGACTTATAGCAAAGTGGAATCACACAAAGGAAGAGAAAGCATAGTGGAATCACACAAAGGGAAGAGAAAATATTGAACTTTAATTTTAAGGTCTTAGTTGCTCATTTTATTTTGGAGTTACATCAGGTAGATGTAAAGATCTCTGTGGATTAAACGGGTATCCAGATAATGGTATTTGAAGTTTGACAGGATTGTATCTTCTTTTAATTTTGTGGAGATTGTCATTGACCATTGTATATATATCTATAGGTCAGTGGGAGTGGATTCATTTTCTTGTCATGTGTGTTGATGATTTTCATTGGCCTATAGTGACATGGTTTACTAATTGAAATCAATATTCTTCTGTTTGATAACTTCGACATGTAAAACTGTATGAGCAAGTACCTTTGTACTTGGAATTGAGTTTGCTCGTGACAGGATAAATAAAATTTTGGATTTATCTCAAAGTATAAATATTGTTCGTGTTTTTGAATGGCTCAGTATGCATGTATAACTAGTAAGTTGCGGATGCTAAGATCAGTAAAGGAGATAAATTGACAAAATTGTAAGCAAAGAATGATACTGAGTATTAGCATTTACAATGCAGTAAAGAGCTTGATATCTGTTTAAGGTTGTAATATTTTCATATAGCCTTTTCATTGAGTGTCATAGAATATTTTCAGTTGGATGCTGGTATAGTTTACTGGACAATGGGGAAAAGGAAGGTCATGCTGTACATGCAGAGGACCAAAGATCATAAGTTCATTTATAAAAGTAGTGACACTCTAGGCTATTTTGATGTAATTTATAATGATTGTATTGATGACAAGAAATCAACTTCAAGGTTCATTGTCATGGTGATAGGGTTTTGTAACTCTAAGTAAAGATAACAAACAAGATATCTTGTGTGAAAATTTATTCTTTATTTTGGAGATTGTAGATTCAACTTCTAAATCTATTGAGATGTATTCTGACAGCGGTTCAGCTGTGTTCTTCTCAAATAATAATATGAAATCTAGTATTTCAAAGTATAATGGAGATTGAATCACTTCAAGTAAGAAAGATTTTATATCATTGTAGATTCTCAGACGAAGATTTTGTCAGTGGGAGTCTTTAAGGGACGGTATGTCCAATATAAGAATGGTTGAAAACAAATAATTTTTTTTCAGAGGCTTAAGTGGTCAAAGATCTGGGAATCAGTGGGAGTCTCTTGATATGCTTAATCAGTGGGAGACTTTTTATGTTTATACTTGTGTTTTCACATTGCTTACTGTACTTGATTGTATTGCTCATGGTTTGATGGGTATAATTTTTTGTAACTATGATTTTGTTTACATTAGCATTTACGTTATTGCTATTTTGCATACATAGTTATGTGTTTGACATGTCACAGATATGAGGCAGTATTTAGCCAAAGTTTCAAGGCAGTATTTAGCCAAAGTTTCAAGGCAGTATTTAGCCAAAGTTTCAAGGCAGTATTTAGCCAAAGATTTAAGGTGGTGTCTAACCAAGGTATGGTATTATAATTTCGAAATATTTAAATACCATATTAAGTTGCCCATAAAGGTTTTGGGGCACTTTGATTAAGGTTTTTTAATCAAGTTTGGACTCGCATGGGAGGTTAGTTTCATGCATTATCTCAGGCGATTCATGTATTGAGTAGACCTCTGTTGTGGCTGACAGAAGTTTATACACCATATGTTAAGGTGTATTATTCGTTGTTGCTCACATTGGAAAGCTTGATGGATGTTTCAAAATTAGTGACGATTTAGTGTGTTGGATTCTGTGGCCACACTGGTTAACGGTAGTTTTGTAATTAATATAGCCCAAGTGGGAGATTGTTAGATTTATATGGGCTTAATTAATTACCTAAACTAGTTAATTCAGTGGGAATTTGATTGACACGGTATAACCGGTTTGGTTTGATTCGTCACACGGTATGAGATAGGTTTGGTAACCCTAATTCTATTGTGGGAAGGGTTTTAGGGTTACATCTGTATTCTATAAATACAGGGTTAGAGTCCCCACAGCCACGGTTAATTTAGTTCTCTGCACCCATTAGCAAGAGACGTCAGGATATCCTCTGGAGGCTGTGGAAGACTGTAGCCGAGGGATTTCGATCAAAGCTTGGAGCATCGTGGAGCGTATGGAATTAATCTCTTCACAGACAGGTATGTCTTTATGATTCATAGTTTATGATTTCTCTATTGTGTTCTAAGGCAACTGTATGAGATTGGAATGGGTTTGAATGAGTTTCATTGAAACCCTAAACTCATAATATTCTAACAACTCTTACCTAATTTTTCAACAACATTAGTTCCAAAAAAGCACCAGAGATGACAGACGAGCACAAGGAAAGGAGATGTAGCGCTCAAGAGGGGGAAGGAGGGGCCCAAAAGGTCCCTATTCGGAGAATCTTCTAGAAAATCCGTGGGTCAAAAGCGTATCTCATCACTAATATTCTTTAGGATCATCTCAGATAATATATATATATATATATATATATATATATATATATATATATATATATATATATATATATATATATATATATATATATATATAACTGATTCCAAACCTCATTGAAGAATCCAAATCGTCTCCTCTCAAGGATGTGAAAGGAGATTTGACTGCTACCAGTAGATGTCTGATACATAGGAGTCGATTGGATCTAAGCCGTCTAATGTATAAGTCGACACCTTCTTTGCGTTTGACTGAGTCAAATGGCTAGACAGTTCGGATCTAGCCAACACCCACATGTTAGGCATTGGCTAATGGCAGTCGCGTCTCCTCCCAAACCCTTGGGAAGAGACAATTTGGATCCCATTATAAATTTCCTTTTTTAATAACCCCAAAAGAAAAAATTGCAAAAAAAAAAAAAAAAAAAAAAGAATCCCTTAATTGCTCACTTCTTTCTGCCATATGAGAAATGATGTGGTAATTCTAATTATGAGATAGTGGACAACCTGAATATATGTCATCTGTCAAATTTCAATTTAAATTCAATAATACATATATCCCATGTAATCAATCCAAAAGAAATTGCTAGTTTCTCACCGTGCTATTGGCTAAGCATCTTTCTTTTCAATCCTTCTTCTAGATCATAAAGAACAGAACTCATGTCAGGTCCATAGCCTTCCCTTATATTTATTTTTTGGGATGGCTTCTTCAGTCCAGAATATATTTATCTGGTCTGATTATGGATTTGATTATAATCAGTTGAAAAGTTGTGTTAACTAAACATGGGGTTTTTTTTTTTTTTTTTGGTAAGTAAATATTTATTAATAACTTGAAAAAAAAAAAAACAAGGCATCAATACATGGAAATCAGAAAAAGTACTTACCCACATAAAATTAACAAACAAACTATGTGCGAATTACAAAGCAACAAGGTCTCAACAACCTTGTTCATAAAAAAACAAAAACAAAAAAAAGAGAAAAAGAGGAAGGGAGGGGGGGCTCAACGACGTACCGTTCTAATGCGTAACTTATTCATGAAAATAATAGATGGAGAAGGAAAGGGAGAATGAGAGCACAAATAACCCAAGTAACCCACTTGAGACCTGGTAGATCAATGGACATCTCTATAACCAAAAAGAAAGCTAGCACCCCAAAGATGATGGCTATCCGTTCGAATACTGCAGCTACAGTTGGTAACTTCATACGAAACAAAATTCCAACCAATGATGATGTGAAGGATGATGTGAAGGTGAGCAAGACTAAGATGCAAAACACGTAAAATGATGATGAGAGGTGCAAATGAGTTTGGTAGGAGAGATGAATAAGAGCAATGGCAGCCGCAAAACAGAATTGAACGATGGTTTTGGCCAAGTCGCCTACCTCCACTGGAGTGGATGAATTCTGTGAGTTGTGAGTATCTTCCAATGCCATCATCTCTAGGTCAATATCAGCAGCAGCAGAGAAGAAGAAGCTGGTACTGGTGGTTGTTCTGATGGACTTGACTTGGATCGTTTTCAGTCCGTCCAGTCGTCCAGTCCACGACTGGACGGATTGGATTAAAAGGACACGTATACCAATACATGGGGGGGCGTGTCCTTTAAATCCAGTCCGCCCAGTCCACGACTGGACAACTGGACGGCTGGAGACGATCTTTTTCCTCATGAGCTCCATGTTCTCTGCGCTTCCACAGCATACACGGTTGAACATATATAATGAAAGGTTGTCGATCATAACCTTTGGGAGGAGACGATGTGAATCCACCATATAATGGCAAAGAACCGTAATTTTATAAACACTGAAGGTCTTTTAATAAGCAAATGGGCGATCCCGGTCAATTTGAGCAACATCCTAAGTTTCACATCTCCCATCCCCATCAATCGAACGACATTTGTGATCAGCATCACAGATTAAGAACACAATAATTTAAAGTACGAATTAAGAGTATTATTATGTCACTTTGGGATATCCATCTCTTTGTGGGCAACATGGTAGGTTTTTTTTTTTTTGTTTTTTTTGGATAAGTAGAACCTCAAGGAGAATTAAACTCATCACCTCTTCATTTTGAGGTATTAATCTTTTGCCAATTGAGCTATCCCCTTGGGATGGCAACATAATAATTCTTACAATGAAACAAAGCAATGTGAAGAACATATAATTTCCAATACGAATTAAAAATAATAAGGGTCTAGGATTCTTTGTGGGTAACATTGTAGTTTTTACAAAAGAAAATTCCATATACATCCGAAAAGGATTGCTAATATCATCTACATCCACAAGTTTGGAAAAACATCATCTACCATCTAAAAACTTTACACTGCTAATCAAAGAAGCATATTCTATCTAAAGATTCTCGTTAGATGCTGATGTCAGTTGCATTGGAAAATTTGATAGACAATACTACCTTTTTAGCAGGATTAAAAGACCATTATACATTTATTTGATTTTTTTACCCTACCCCCAAAATCTCTAATCTCTTCTTCTTCGCCAGCAATTGTGAAGGTCTCCTTGACTCAACATAGAGAAGTTCGGGTGGAAAGATTCAACAGGGTGGACAGCTCCAAGATGAGGAGGAAAAGGGAAAGAAGTGATTTCAGAGAATCCGAACAAAGAGGAGAGATTGGTAGAGAGAGACTTCTTGCAACTAAATGGAGTTAGGGTTTCAACAGCAGAGATTAAGCAACCATTCCTACAATACATAGCGAGGAGTAGCGAGGAGTAGCTTGGAATCAAAGGAGGGTCCCTGCATGGGAACTGTACCCTTATCTTCAATCATGGAGGAAGGCGAATTGAATCTTCCAGTAAGATAAATTAATTAAGAGGTTTTTTTTTCTTTTTTCGTTTGAACTGTCTTCGATCTGATTACTCCATGAATTGATGTATGGATTTTATGTTTGTTATTCACAGATGGAAATTCAACGAGGAACAAAGGATGAAATATCTTGAGACACTAACATTTCTCTTGTGACAAAGACCCCGAATCTTGTGGCTCGTCTGATGGGTCTTGATTTCCTGCCTGATTGTTCCTCTCCTTCTTTCTCCTCTTCCAGAGGAAAGCCTCAGCAAGACCAGCGTCTTGAAGAGAAAATTGCTTGTGAATTAGTGAAGAGAGATCTTGTCCTGACGATATCTCCATTGTAGAAACAATAGTAACATCAATTTTATATGGAAAATGAAGTGAGGTACGATATGAGTGGAAGCCATTCTTTGCCAGACACTCCAAGGACTTTCCAATATCGATCCCTACTTTCCCAAGACTCGCCACCGCCCTAGCACCACCATCAAGGTCAACAACCTTCTTCACTATTCATTTCTCTCTTTTAAATAGCACACACAGTCACTCAGCATTCACTACCGATGGACGCCCCCGGTTTTTAACTATTGTTCAAACAAATGTGTCCTCTCTTTCAGACTTCAGTATTATGCACAGCCGCATAGCCAGAGACGAAGAACTACAGACGACGGCGGCTGCGAAGGCACTCTTCATCGCCGATTCCTAATTTCAGTTTCGCCCTTCTAAAGTCAAAAACCCAAAACGTAAAAATTCAACCATCGTCTCTTTCTTTTCTATTGGCGGAGGTGACACTGTGGACAGGAGACATAGCTATAGCCTTCAAGGCCACCAGATCCCAATAGTGAAGCAGATTTATTACGACCAGAACAGAACAAGGGTAATGGTTGTGCTTAAAACAGAGACTTATTTTCTTGATTGAGAGAGTAAATGTAAGTTTCAATACAAGGTCAAACTAATCATTCTACTTAATTTTTAAAATTTTTTATTTATAATATGAAAGGTAAAATTGTATATTAACAATTTAAATGATTTCTGCCAATTAAGTGGGTGCAGTTGATGTTTTTCCAAACTTGTGGGTGTAGATGATGTTAGCAATCCTTATTGGAGTGTATATGAAATTTTTCCTTCTTACAATATAGTAGTTCTTACAATGAAAGAAAGCAATGTCAAAAACATATAATTTACAATAAAAATTAAGGGTATTATTATACATCAAGGGTCCAGTTTTCTTTGTGCGCAACATAGTCGTTCTTACAATGAAACAAAGCAACTAATGTCAAGAACATATAATTTACAACAAGAATTAAGGGTATTATTATATGTCAAGGGTCAAGGATTCTTTGTGGGCAACATAGTAGTTCTTACAATGAAACAAAGCAATGTCAAGAGCATATAATTTACAATAAGAATTAAGGGTATTATTATATTTCAAGGGTCAAGGATTCTTTCTGCACAACATTGTAGTTCTTACATTACAACATAGTAGTTCTTACAATGAAACAAAGCAATGTCAAGACCATATAATTTACAATAAGAATTAAGGAATTTATTATATCTCCAGGGTCCGGTATTGTAATCATTTCAATGTAGGGCCACTATTAAACGGTTTCAAATTAAAAAAATCCTTGCTTAAATATCCATTAAAGTATTCAAAATTATTTTTATAAATAACAAATATTTATTTTTGAGTAAATTTCAGATTTGATAGAAACGATAGGAGAATGAAATTTCATATTTGATTCATACATTGTAAAAAACCAATTTTTTGAAATGATCATATGCCATACACAATGTGTCATTCATATAAATCCTTCCCCGGCACCTAAAAGTAAACCAAATACAAATAATTGCAAAGTTACAATGTAGGAAAAACTTACCTTTGTCTTCCCTAACCCAAACCCTCCAGTTAAAAAAAAATTGCTCACTTCTACCATATGAGAAATGATGTGGCAATTCTAATTATTGGATTGCCGAAACTCAGAGGAGAGAGGATGTGGATCTGAATAACATGAGAAGTCATGTCAGGCCCATCTTCTTTACAACCTAATTGTTAAAGTTTATTTCAGTCCCCGCAATCAAATGGTAAATGTTTATCTCTCATTCCTCTTCTTAAACGAGCACTATCATAACTTTTCTCTAGAATCCCATTGGTTTCACGAAGCAACCAAGAATGGTCATCAAATAGTTCCGGACCTGCTGCTGTGGCAGCAAATAGAGACAATTATTACCATAGTGGGCCAAAGCTGATCCAGGGTTCAACGTAGGGATTAAGCTAATGGTTTAATTTGAAGTCAATACTTTCAGTTTTAAAGGTTGAGATCACATATTGTATTTGCCTTTTTATGTTTACTTATCTTGTATGCAAGCGTAAATCATGGATGAATATGATCATTCTATAATTATATTTTAGAACTAAATTCCACACCTTGTCATGGTTCTATTGGATGGTTATCAGGTGGGGGAGGTGAACTGCGACATGCATGGCTGCCCGGGTTTTTCATCAATGCACATATACTTTTGGGTCTCCGCATATATAGTCTTCAATTTAGAAGCGTTTCTTATAAATAGAAGGCTATGATTAACACATGATTACCACATAGTTAAGTAATTAATACCAAATCATTTCTTGATTATTAACTTTTATTTTATTTTTGTATTTAAATATAAAAATTACATCTAAGAAATAATATTACTATATATGATGAAAAATTATAATGATTTATACAATCATGTTGGATAATTAATATATAAATTTCAATTTTAAATTTGCATTTTTCACTTTTCTTCCCTTTGATTTCCCCTGCAACAAAATAAGGCCGAAGAAAATTTACTTTTCACCTTTCAATCTTAACCTATCTGTATGTGCCTTGTGTTACAAGGGAGAGGGAAAGAGGGAAGGAAGTGTTGAAAGCACAAAATGGGATAAAAGAGTAAAACTCATGACAAGGTGGGGACCCCTGTAGTAAGGTATAGTGAGGATCTCATCCACTTAAAATAGATTTATATGTATCTCCATACACTTTGATTGGATTGGGATACATGTCATCCATAGGTGTCTCACTACAAAAGGATTTTTTCCAAAAAACGGATAGAAGAATCAAACTAACGGCATTAATCAACTTTCCACTTCTCTCTTGCAATGTTATTGATTAGTCTAAAAGCAGGAGACCTTTGATTCTTCACGCAAGACAAGAGGAAAGTTCCTGATTAACATCAAGATAGACAAGACCGTCAAATTGGTTGACTCGTTGCGAGAACCGGCCACACTGTTTAGTTGTTGGCCTGTGGCACCATTTTCAATTTTTTATATCTGGATATGTCGACCCTATTTAGTTGAAATGACATCATAAATTAGAAGACGAAAAAGGGGGAAAAACCCAGTTACCTCCCTTGTGATCTATCCAAAATATAAATGTCCAAATGTTTCAAACAATGAGGAATACCTCATGGTCCTCCCTTACCTTGATTATTAAATTACAATAATCTATCATTTTAGGTATATTATGATGTTTATGGCTAATATTTTTATAATGATCAAACTAACCTTATTGAAGGGTGAAGTACTTCATTTACCCTCGTAGAAAAACGACCTAATTCGTCCACAGTCGTTGTAACCTCAGTCCAAGCCAAACCCTCGTCGAAGCCCTGATCGCTGCAGCCTTCAACTTCTTCTTCTTCGTTTGCAATACTTCGCAACCTCCAATATTTGGTTTTAATGGCGACGAATGGAGAAGTAATTTTGCAGCAAATCTTTTTCCCCAAGAAATCCCCATCCCTATCCCAAACACTAAATGTCGGATTCTCAAGCTCGTTGCCGATCTCTAGTTCTGGAATCTGGAGTGATTCAGAGCCTGAATTAAGTGCTCTGGAAAATCAATAATGGCGGAGAAAAAATTCCCAAAGAGAAGAACAGGAGTATGAGAAAAGATGGTTGTTTCTTACCAAAAAAAAATAAAAAAACAGAAACGATAGTTGTTTTGACAGTAGTAAAGGTCAAAGGGGACGCCAATAACAATGGCCACCAGGGATCTAAATGGACCAAAACAATTATTGGCGGCCCCACTCTGGTTGCCTCAAATGAGATTTCAGACGAGAAACCCTTTGATCTTTGATTTGATCTTTGATGTTCACACACACACTCTCTCTCTCTCATTTATCATACGAGTCATGATCTTTATTTTCAAACGAAAGAATCGATTTGTATGAGCTTGTTCTCATCAGCCTTGTTCGGTCGGAATAAATCCCACCGGTTATATATCTTAAAACTCCAACCAACACCTCTTTTGTGCCCTACATTTATGAGAAGATCAACGGAGAATGGAGAAGGAGAAGGAAAAGGGATGAGAAGATGGACTGAATGAGGGGAAAAGAAGGGAATATGAGAACATGAATACAGACAAGGAGATCCATCATGAGATGCAGAGAGGAGGAAGATGTCTTGCCCTTGGCATCATGGTAGACCGAAGGATTTCTGATGAACGACAGAAACCGTTGATCGACAGCATCGCCTCCCTCGAACATAACTAATTTTAAGTGGAACAAGAGGGTCATATTAATCTTTTAACAATGAAATCAATTTTTAGCTAACAAAACGTCCAGTGATCAAATTGTCCATAGAACATTAAATTTAACACCGTTAGAAAAATAGGACAGTAGTTTTTGTTTGAAAATTTTGGAGCATTTGTACATCGGGCAAACCACAGGGGATTAGCCGATTAGGGGAGGTAACTATATTTTTCCCGAAAAAAGGGGGGCAGAAATACTTTCATGATCAAAGAAAGCGAAAGAGCAAAGCAGGACATTTTGCCTGGTGGAAAGTATAATTGAAAACAAGAAATAAATATTGAACTGGTGGTGACATTTTTAGATTTTCTTATCTGAGAACTTGATAATGGGATTTTTCTAACTGTATTAAGTATATCAAAGAGTTTGCTGACGTTCTGTATTAGGTCTCTGAGAAGAATCTGGGCACCTTTGAAAGTACGAGTCCTCAACCTCTATAACAGCCTGCAAGGACAACCAGCATCATTACTCCTTGATGAAAAATAGATGCAGCCTAGAGATTCATCGATTGGGTGGTTTTAACCTCCACCTGAAATCAAATGTAAACTAACCTGAAGAATCATAATGGCTGCATTCTTGTCCAAAACCTCATTGTATTCACGGCATGATAAATTCTGCAGCATGAAAAGATCTTGAGCAAGAGGACATACTTGAAATGGATGTTATATCTCATACAATTTGAACCATCCCCCCCCCCCCTCCCCCCTCCCCCCTCCCCCCTCCGCAAGAAAACAGGGAAGAAGAAAATGGGGAGCAGAGCAGGTCCCCCCTCCCCCCTCCCCAAGAAAACAGGGAAGAAGAAAATGGGGAGCAGAGCAGGTCCATCCCACGATAGGTTTTTTAGCAGCATGCAAAAATCTTGAGGACAATGCATTCTTGAAATGAACTCTTATTTCTCCCAAAAAAAAAAAAAAAAAGAAACCCTCCACTGAAAAGGGAGTCCAATTTGTCTCCAATCGCTGGATTTGCTGGAGGCTCCAATTGCCAATCCAGCGATTGGAGTTAACTGGGCGCACCTACAAATAGATCGGTAGATGCGCCAGGTTAACTCCAATCTCTGGATGGGCGATTGGAGACGAATTCAACCCGAAAAGGGACCAGTCAGTCCTGACACATGGCAGTTCAGGTGGGCCCAAATATTTTGAAAGTTGGACCCCATCCTTACCTACTTATGTGGCCATGTTTGAGATCAGCCCGATTCTGCCAAGTGTCAAAATTGATCACAGAGAAATGATACAAAAGCATTTTTGAACAATTCTGGACCATTGAAAATATAAAGAAAAATGTATAACACAAGGTGGGTCAGGATTGAACTAGGGCCCCAAATTTGACACCTGACTAATACATGTGTCCTCTTCCCTGTTCAATGGTTCAAATTTATCCAGTTCGCTAGCCACGTGGCAGAAATGGGGGTGCAAGAATGGCACTCCCCTCTGCAGGACCTGTCTTCTTCGCCAAAGCAAAGAGGGAGGGAAAGAAGAATATTCAGAGGTCATGTTAGTAGGCAAGTGAGGTATTTAACAGACTTGAACACAATTGGGGCAACCAGCAACTCCCAAGCAGGGGCATGTCGTGACAAGCTCCAAAGCAGCAGCTAACAGTACTGTGAAAAGTGGCAGCACCTGTTACACAGTTCCAACAACCTGGAATGTCAAGGAAACTCTATCACATTCTTCTTATAGACTTAATACTCCAGAAAGCTACTCACAGAAAACTCATCTAATTCTTGAGTTTGAACAGTCAAGCAATAAACCAACCAAAGCAATCACAAAAAGTAACAGAACAAAGTTCGTCAGTGTTTAGGCATGAGGCATTAACCCTGTGACTCATACATTACAACAAATGACTGCATTTCTGTATTATATATATATATATATATATATATATATATATATATATATATATATATATATATATATATATATATCATTTACATATTGATTTCATTACTAACATGGCTAGCTGAAAAGGTAAAGCATGAAATCATTGTTCATTATCAACAAAATATTAAATGAATAATAAAAAGGGCAACTCAATTCCTCATGTTTACAAACCGATACAAATAGGCATGTTTTACTATACTAACCAATACAAATTGATGCACTCTCATCGGTTAACTTGCAGCAATTGATAGTGAGACTACCTGCACTAAAAGATGGTATTCTGTGTTTCTCTATGCTTGCACCTTTTTGTTGATTTAGTAATTAGGGGTAAATCCATTGGAGTTCACACATGATTGGGTATGAATTTATTTACACTTCTCCAAATCAAATTCAAACAGAAGGTTCTCAAGGACTACAAAGCACACAGGTCCCAATAGAGCTTTACATATTGTTTTTCATTTCAATCCATTTGCGTTATTCTTTCTTCGTGCATTTTTTATCCAAGCTTTAACTCAAATTATTCACAAGAAGCATAAATTGTAGTCATGTTTAAGAACTCAGAATCGAGGATCAGATCGGGATCGACCAGGTTCATTCTGACTCGGGTATTGAAAATGCAAGAATCACCTTATACGTGTGCTTGTGGCCAATCAGCATGCTGCACGGAACCAATACCCAGTGATCCCAATTTGGCCGATCCAATCCCCAGAACTTTAGGTACGGTTAACCCTGAAGTGACTGTTCATCACACCACACCCTACTCAATATAGGTTTTCCTCATAACAAAGTAAAGGTTCTCTGCCCCTCCCTTTTTTTTTTTTTGGTTGGTTTGGCTTGTGGCTTTTTTTTTTTTTGCTGGGGCCCTTTTATTCACGCTAGTCGGATGCTTGCGGGTTCTTTTATTCACATGCTAGATCAGGCCCACGATGGATGCATATGGATCCATAATGTACATTCTTATCAATTTATACTTAACCCTAAGAATAACTGGGAAACAAAAGTATTTCAAACGCAGAATCTCCTCAGCTTTTATATTACCCAGTAGAATTTTGGTTTTTGGTTTTGCAATTTTAAAGTTTCATTCACAGTATGGCAAACCCAAAATTTAAGCCCTACTAGTAATAAACCAAAAGCTCTATGTCTCACCTTACCTCAGGTATCTGTGATAAGATTTTGCCATCCAGATTAAGGGTTGGAGGGAATGCAACCCATTTATGACCCATCCACCATCAATAATCAATTAACCCCATTACCCAATTCAAACCAACCCACCCATTAACCATTTAGTGAACCATTGACCACATTTGCTTGTCATTTCAGCTGCAAATAACTGGTTCAGTGCAATTTACACAACCTAAAGTACAGATTAGTTGACTTCAACCATTCTTTTTCAACCATTCTTTTAGCCTAGCACATCTTAGAACCAAAGTTTAAAGTATCAGTATCGGCTATCGTACCGGAAGGGTGATTTTAAGATAGATATCGTATCATACGAAGAGAAAAGATATGCTAAAATGTGCATGAAAACAGTCAAGAAATGCATGGAAATGCTTAGGATATATGCAAAATGCACTTTTGAAACATAAAACATATTATTATGCAATATATAAACATATATCAGTTTGATGCAAGGATTTGAGTCATTTTTTTACCTGATTTAATGATGCATAACACAAAAAAAAATTAGAGATTTGAGTAAAAATAAAAGAGAACCCCTTTTTTGTCCAAATATGTTTCAAACTGTTGGAATAATGTAAATCCCTATAACTTGTAGAAATGGTGAGGATTAGGTTTTTTTTTATTATTATTTGTAAGTATCATATCGGTACCATATCGAATCGAGGCCATCCAATACCAATATATATCGGCCAATACAAACCGACATGGTTCGAAATTACTTAAGAAAATGCATTTCAAAGATGCTCTGAGGCTGTGGGTAAACAGGTTTCACATGCAGCCCTAGGCAGAAGTAAAAATATCATGTAACTACCTGAACTGATAAACCAATTCCACCAGGGTGCTGATCATACAACAGAATTCTTTCTGGAAAATAACGGGTTTCATGAGGATTTGCACACTCACAAGCCAAGTCCGAAGAGTTGCACATAATATACCTGCATGCCAATGAACATTGAACACAAGGCCTTCAGATCCATTAGGAATGAAAATTCATATCATGGACAAAATTACTTCGAGGTAATAGATGGAAGGAAGTAACAAAACCTAAATCAAAAAGGAAAAGTTGAAAATGACTACAAAATCCGGATGCATAGAACACGTCATAATTGTGAAATACAAATATATGTTTTCATGGTGAAAATTGCTACAGAAATTGATAAGACAAACTTGAAGTAAACAAATTACAGCAGTTTTCTCACAAGTATAAAAGAAAATTACTTGAAAAGACAATTTGCATGTAATAAACTTACAGAGGTACTACATTAAGAAAAGCATGACAAGAAGCATGCAGGCCTGCACGAAATGAGAATTGTTTAATCTCCACTTCTGATTTTATTGATTGAGGAACTCGAATCCAAACTGCCTGTTTAAATGTTGAGATAAAGGAAAATAGAAAACGAAAAGAACCACAAAAAATATATCAGCATGCTAGAACCAACAACATTTGAAAACCACAAAATGCAATGTATCCATCCGAACTCCCATTGAGGAATCAACGTTCACCTGTGATTCATAAGAATATTGAGGGAGAGAAAGGGCTTCTTTATCAAAAATTTGATTGCTTCCACGCCAAATACGGTAGAAGCCGAACCATGTAGTGGTTACTTTGCACATATTTGTCTGGGCAGTTGTTTTCAACTGCTGGACGTCAGAAACCCTTGCTGGTGGATAAGCCTAAGAAACAGTAAAAACAAAACAAAAATCAAAGGTTAAAGAGAAAGAGGGGGGGGCATCTAAATACCGTTTGTTACAGTTGTTGGAAGGGCAAAGGGTATTCCCATGGTTAGAAACATTATAATTTTGGATACTATAATAAAAAATTATAGTATTGAGCAAGTGCCTCCATATGGAAAGATTTAAAGATTGCAAGAAAGACCTCCATATGGTCTTTATTGACTTTAAAAAAGCTTATGCCAAATTCCCAAGAGAGTTAATCTGGCAAACACTAAAAAAGTGTTTTAAGCAAATATGTGTGTAAGAACCGTGGGGGGTCTTGGTAGTGAATTCTCAGTTACCATTGAGTTGCATCAAGGATCAGCTTTAAGCCCTTATTTGTTTGCACTTATCATGGATGATTTAACCAAAGACATTCAAGATGAGATACTTTGGTGTTTGCTTTTTGCCGATGCTAATGTTTTAGTGGATAAGCTAAAAGCAGAGATTAATGCCTTTTTAAAGTTATGGAAATCAAACTTGGAATCAAAAGGATTAAGATAAGTAGAACGAAAACAGAGCATATGATGTGTAACTTTTGCCACACAAGGACGGATAATGAGGTAATGAAAATTGATGCAGGGAGATACTGCAAAGTGACTATTTTAGGTATCTAAGCTCAATCATAAATAAAAAAAAATGTAACATAGAGGATGATGTTTCATAGAGGATTAAAATCGAATGGATGAAGTGGAGAGAACGTCTGGAGTGTTGTGTGATCAGTCATTCCTTTAAGACTTAGAGGAAAATTTTACAGGACAGTAATTCGACTGGCTATGATATATGGTGCAAAATGTTGGGCAATTAAGAAGCATCATATAAACAAACTCAATGTAGCTAAGATGAGAATATTGAGATGGATGTGTGACAACACTAGGAAGGATAAGGTAAAGAATGAGCGTATTAAAGCTGATTTGGGAGTAGCACCGATACATGAGCATATAGGAGTGATATGATTCAGATCAAAGGATCTAAAAAGTCAGAGGCAAAACTTAGATGACTCTAGGTGAGGTGGTGAGGAAAGACATGCATAACTTAAGCCTTTTTCAAGTATGACCTCGAACAGAGCTGATTGAGGACAAGAATCTATGTAGCCAACCCATTTAGTTGAGAAAAGGCATTGTTGTTGTTTATACTATAATCTATTGCAATTCTACTGTTGTGGTTTTTTTTTTATTTGTCCCCCAAAAAGGTTTCTCTTCCATTGTCAATTGATATATATATATATATATATATATATATATATATATATATATATATATATAGAGAGAGAGAGAGAGAGAGAGAGGAATGCAAGGGGAAAAGTTGCAGCTTGAGTAGTTTTCTGTGATGCTTAAATTAATAATTCCTCCCTCTCCAGTCTCAAGCCATGTAACATAGCCTGAAAATGTAAAAACTTGGCACAGCTACCTACCTATGTATATAATTATGCATACCTTCTACATGTATGTACATGTTATCCATACCCTACTCTTCCCACAGAATTAACATATGCAGAAAATGTAAAAATGCCCTAGTTATGTAGCCACCACATACAAACAACATGCTCCCAATTCAACTTACCCCCAAAAAAAAAATGCCCCCAATTCTGACTTGCAAGTAAGAGTTTGAGATCTCATATAAGCCATGGCTCTACAAAAGTGCAAGTCCTCCTAAAACCTCCCATGCTATGTAAATATTCAAGTATCTAAGAATGATATCATGTCAATGCCTCCCTAGAGCCCCAATTTGGGCGAAGGAAATGGGCATTTTGGACTTCTGGAGGCATAGGATGCAAGTGGATGGTGAAGATGATTCCTAATGTTCCAATAAAAATTCCACAGACACATCATAGGTCACTGACCTTAACAAGTTTTATTTGTGTTCAACCCATTAATCCAGCAATTGAAATAAATAAATGAAGCACATTATTAAAAATGATATTCAACATGAAAGGCCTATGAAGGTGCCAGGTAGCTCAACTGGTAAGGGCCTTGGCTACAATATACCTGTGGAAATGTATAGATATTAAACAAATATAAACTTCCATTTATCCACATTTATCAACCAGGAAAATGATATCTCTAGAAAGGGAATGCAGAAGCTTGTAAGTTGAAATAAAACCACCAAACCATTAAGCCCAAAGAGTAAGAAACACCAGAATTATTTATAGGAATGCTGCTCACAATGCTATACCTGAACATAAGTTATTAAAAGTAAGAAATGGAATAACTTAACAGAAAGTTATTGCTGAGTCAGGACATCAATCATTTATTCCAGCAAGACATAAATTTATTATAAAACATCTCAAAACTCAAAATGTCACTATGTCAGAAATTTATTCTACACAAATTAGCATGTAAGTCACAAAAATTATGTTGTATGAGTTTTACTGGGGGGAGAAGATAAAGAAACATGCATACAACATCACCACCAATGACATGAATATCTGTGTAGTCACGTGTCTTTGTGTAATACTTCAAGTTAGCTTCTTCACATAGAGCAACCTTTGTTGATAAATCCAAGACCTTCACCAAATAAGTTTTCCCCTGATGCATATAAGCTGCACCTTCATAAACCTGAATGATAAAAATAAGTGGCCCAATCACAATTGCAAAACCATTGATGAATAGGCAGAAACAATTATGGGTGAAAATCACATCAAAGCTGAGACAAAAATAGTGTTCAACAAATAGTACAAAAATTATAAAACTATCATATAAAAGTTTGGTTGTCGAAACCGCCCACAAAACATGTATTGAATACAGAGAAGGAATGACAATTGTTCACCTGAAAAAAGCCCTGCTTTCCTCAATTTCTTCAAGGACTTCATCTCTTTTATTCGCTATTACTTTGTATCTCTCAGTCTCTACTGCTCGAATACTAATTGCGCGTGAAGGATTTTTCTGGAAAAGAAAGAAATGTATACAAAAGACAAATACCTTACTACTAGCACAACATTGAATAAAGGACAGCATTCTATGCATAACAGTAAGAGCCAACTTTCTGCTTCTACATGCCTATTTATATCTCCACACAGAAACCAAAAGTTCAGTTAAAACAATCCCCTGAAAATTTTTAGTAACTTTTTTACCTTCTTAATTTGGAAGCTAATAGAGTAGGTCATCTAACCATCTTCTATTTATTTTACTTTATTAATGCTACCAGACAAACTCTATTTACCCATAAATGATATTAGAAAGAAAAACTGCAAGTGCACAGTTGCAAAAATTGCATCATAGTCTGTAGTATCATATATGATGTGTCGTGGTAATGTGGTTACAGAGAATTTGAATCCAAAGTTTAAGTCAACGGCCTTAAAATTTAGTAACTTTCTTTACCCTTATAAAGTTTAGGTTTGTAAGTTAACAGGCCAGATCACCAAACCATCTTTTATATTTGGGAAAAAGTTCACTGGGTCGGTACGTCTTAATAAGCTTATCAGGACAGTCCACCATTTTTAGCCACACGGACAGTTCGTTTTGGCCAGCTGAACGTTGGATAAGGTGTACACCTTGTGGATCAGCCACATGTGAAATATCATACCCACCCATGTACCATGCATCCTTGTATTTTTCAGCCAATCATGTATGTCCATGCAGCCTCTTGTAGTCCCAAGATTTCAGAGCTTTACTTTGTCACTTGGTGAACTCTGTTTGGGCTGAAACTCAACGTGTAGGCAAGGGGACTTGGGGTCTCTTGTCCACAAAATTTGGATCGCATTTGATCTGTGACCAGGCTATCAGGACGGTTCATCCTGGATAAATTTCCTGTCAAACTTTTAGTCGCCAATAAAGTCCCTTTTTTTTGGGGGTGGGCAGGACTAAAATTGTGAGTCAGCGGCTACAAGAGTTGCAGAACTGTCCTACATACCATGATATAGGATTGGATCCGCCAGTGAATCAACAATATCTAAGAGATTGTCTCGAGAAAACAAAGCATCAATAGACTAGTGTGACCGCTGTTTGTATTCTACTCGGTTGTATGGTGAAAAAGAAAATTATAGGACTCCAAACAATCCACAGATCAAATGGTTGAAAGATCACCTATCCATTGGGGTTTCTGGTCCTCGGCACACGACAATGATTTCAAGAAATGCTGTTACAGGACCACCATAAGGATAATACTTTAGACATTGTGGAATAATGCAAACTAGTGGGTCGGAATTCTCAATTCTTGGGATGGGGGGGGACATTGATGTTGATAATGATGGTAATAACATTAGCAAGTATAATTCAATATCAGCAACTTGAGGCTTAAAATCACATCCAATGGTTTGCCTTGCCTTCGCATAAATCATATTTCTAGTCCACAACCATCTATCTATCCTATGTTGGGGAAAAAGGCACCAATCAATGGACATGATTCTGGGTCTAAACCTTGCTATAGGCTAAAGTTTATTCAATTTCTTCACTCAATGGGTACCTGATATGTTATAGATGCAACAAGAGGCAAAAACAATTGCATTAAGTTCCAGTAGCGCATCTGACACAGGAATGGTTGTTTTAAATAGCAGAATCTCCTTCAAGACTGTGGACGGACATTAAAGGAGAATTCCAAAGGGTTGGTATCTCAATTTGAATGGAAAATCCCCACTAAAGCCTTTGCACAGAACCAAAAATTCTTTTAGCTCTCCCCCTTTCCAAAAAAAATTCATTTGGTACCATAAAGCCACTCCAAAAGTTGCCTCCCCCACCTCCAGTCATTGTCCAAAGATAAAATTCAGAATATCGATCATCATATGATCAGTGGATTTAAACTGTGAAACTGAGCCTCATTGTTTCTGCGTTGCCCTTTTTTCAGCCACTTGGGGACTGTTTCGTCTCCCTTGTAGTTATCCACTGGGTTATGCGGTTATGCCTGAATCTGTGGCGTAGTTGTTGATACGACAGAATGTGAAAGCTTTTGGAGAAGTTGGTAAAGTTTTGTGCACCTGACCTGTTTTGTTATTTGTAGTGTGATTTGGAAGGAAAGAAATAAAAGTGCTTTTGAAGGAAATGGAAAAGTACATTATCTCCATTTGTAAAGAAGCTTTTATGAGTCCTTCTAGAGATGTAAATGGATCGAATTCGGATCGAATAGTTGCTTATCCGACTTCAAATCCGAAAACCAAATACATCATCCAAATTCGGATCCGAATCCGCCAAATTTGTAAAAACAAAATTCGAATTCTAATTCGATTTTTAACCGGTGATCCGGTTAAAATCCGATTCGAATACAAACCTTGATTTATTCTGAGAACAACAGTTTTTAATCAGAGAAAATGGGAAAGGAAGAGAAGCAAAATGGCCTTTTTAAGCAAAAAGGGTTTTTCTTGTTGTGAAGGAAGAACATTATCAACGTAGGAACAACATTAGTGGTGGAATTACCAACCAAAATTGCTGTACAACATGACAGGGTTCATGAATCCATCGTACGGCTTCAAGAAAGCCCAAGAAAGAAAACGGCTTCCCTGTTAATGGGCTCTGCACAGCTGCTAGAATGAAAATTTTCTTTCAATAACTTCAGAGGAACTTCCCCGTCTTCCATATATCTTCCCAGGCGAACAAACACAAGCATGAAAAATTCATAAAAAGCCGACAATAAATAGAAAAATCAAGAACGAAGAAGAAAAAGAAATGAAAATACGAGAAGGAGTAACCTATTGTTGCCGGGATAACAAAATATGCCGGAAGAAGAAGATTTTGATTCAGCAAAACTTTCACGCAGGGTCAGCGGTAGGTAGAGAGACGAGGAACTTTGGTTCGGCGGGAGGTAGAGAGGAAAATGCAAACTGAAATACAAAAGTACAAAACCTAATAAGATAGAAATCTAGAATCGGGAAAGTCTAGGACTCTAGAAGAATCGGGAAATGTACTTGTCTTCTTCTTCTTCTTCTCCATCTTCTTCTTATATGCCTTCTTCTTTATCTTCTTCGCAGACCTCTGCATAACCAAGAGATTGAACATTGGTGGTTAAAGATGATAACCCGGCCGACAAATCTGCTGAAAACGAAAGGAGAGAATCGCTGAAACCTGAAAGTGTAAACAGTGTAATCAAGAGATGCAAATATCAAATCATTTCAATCCTCCGCTTTTTCTCTCTTAAGAGATTAGAAAACCCTAGAAGTCTCTGGTTCTCATCGAGTAAATAAATAGCATTAAAATTTTCTAAAAGCAAAAGTAGAAAGGTAATCATGACGTTCCTCTGGATCGATTATAATTAATAAAAAAGCAACTTCTCCCATTTGTTTTACTTCGATTATTTTAACCTGTCGTTTCTTTCTTTTGACACAACCATCTCGTCCATCCATTGCTTAAACAAAATAAAAGGTATGTATACATATCGGATCGGATCGGATAATATCCGACTCAAAATGCAAATATCTGAATTCGCATCCGATGAAATTTTAGATATCCAAACTCGCATACTCTTAAACAAATTCGGAAGCAAATCGAATCTGGATTTTTGGCTATCCGTTTACATCCTTAAGTCCTTCATCTCAAGTTTTCAGCTCCTACTCTGGTTGACCAAACTTCACAACTTCACAACCTCCTCCCCCCCCCCCCCCCCCCAAAAAAAAAAAAAAAAAAATTCATATTATTACTTGAAGTCCTTCGTAGTCAAGTCTTATGCAGTTCTGGCTTTTGTTGCCCAAATGGCTTTTCTATAGATGCAACCAGTTTGACCCAGTGGCATCTGTTCAAGTGGCATTTCAGAATTAAACAATTAATAAACCTAGTGAGACATTATTAAAAAAAAAATCAAAATTAAATATTGGATATTCAGCATGAAATAGGGTTACTATGAGGGAGAAATTGTATGTGTGCACAGTACAGAGAAAATAATAAGAGCTGCACTGGAAATAGAATACCTCATGCCCAATATAGCTCCACATTTGGGAAGAAAATTCACGGGATGGATCAGAACTCAAATATCCTTTATTTGTAAGAGACATCATTGCATTATTTAGACAAGAGCCAAAGTATTTCTCATCATGCACCAAACTCAATGGGTGTTCAAGAGCTGCACAAACTAGATGCTGCTCAAGCACCTACAGGAATAAGGAGAAAAACAAAGAAAATGGAACGGTTAAACGATTTGAAATTGCAAATTACAAAAGTTACATTAAGTACTTGTATTTAAGTTCATTAATAAAACCTGCTGGTTATGAGCATAAACATGACAACTCTCAATCGGGCTCCAAAAGAGTTTCTGTGGGAATTTCATAAAATACTGATCAAGAGGACCTTCAAATGCAACATAGACAGCAAGCGCTGGCCTTTCCCTTCTCCCAGATCTCCCAGCTTGTTGCCACAAGCTAAATATCATAAATAAACAAATGCCAATTAGAAAGCTCGAACAGGAAGTCAATTACTATTATAATAACAAAGATGCGAATTCTACTTACCTGGCAATACTACCAGGAAAACCCAAATGCAAAGTTGCATCAATGTGCCCAACATCAATACCCAACTCAAGAGCATTTGTTGCAGCAACCCCACGAAGCTTCTCATTAAAAAACTCATTCTCTATTCTCCTCCTATCCTGTTCCATCAGTCAAGCAATATAAAAAAACAAATTGGATATTGATAATTCTACGGCACACTTTTGAGGTAAAAATAAAATAATAGAATCTAGCACTTTTGGTCCATCTCCCTGCCCATGTTGCTTGATGCAGCCGCCTCCTACATTACTTATCTAGCTACAAAGAAATCACTGGACTATTCCAGGAAATCTAACAACTTTGATTCGAGCATTTTTTCCCTAATCCATTTTGAATGAAATAAGGATCTTATTTGACTATCCAGAGAAAACAATTTGACCGGAAGGTTTGATCAAGTGGCAATGCTACATTGTATATATCCCACTTTCAGCAATGGAACTTTCCTACACATCAAGAACAATATCAAACCAATAATTATAACCATAAGAGTACAAAGTATACAAGAACAATAGAACAAACCTCAGCAATGTATCCAGCACGATAAGCGCATACAGAACCAACCAAATCAGGTGCAGTCTCCTGGAGGATCTCACGTCTGCCGTAATCACAGAGAAACCATCAAGGTAAAAACTGAAAAGTTAAGACCAGATACAAAGGAAAAACATTGGATTTTCCAGTAGGCAGACTTGACATACGTATAGCACAGCACAAGTTCAGTGAGCTTGCGTGTTTTACAAAAAGCAATACAGCGAAGTCCATGCTGAACCATTTCTGCAAAGAGACAGGACACCTCTAAAACTGGACTGCAAAATGGAAGGAAGATATCAAATGGGTAATCTTTCTACCGTATAGAACAAATCGATCATCCATGATTCATCACACTAACATAATGATAAAAGTTGTGCTATTGTTCTCATCTTCCCACAAGAATGGCTAACTTGAAATGTAGAATAGATCCTCATTTTCAAGGAGGAAAGTAGAGAACAGGAGGGGATTATAAAAACATATATATAATTACCAAACCATATAATGGGTGTAACAAATACAACATGGGCTTCATATACCTATTTCTACATGTAAATGCTCTAAGAAAGGCCAATAGTCCACCTAGGGACAATTCAGATAGCACCCCCCCCCCCTCGGGCGCTTGTAGGAACACGGATCAATTTGTAGTCTCTACCATCGAAGTCATACGAAGCAAATAATCATGCTATACATATTATACCAAGGCTGAAGACATACCATGTTCTTTCAAAATGGACTTACAAGTCACTATGATGTAGACCAAGTCTCACCTATTTTACAACTATAATGAATTGCAATACAACCCAACATAATTCCACATCAGCCATCACAAACAAAACATAGAAAGACAGCACATACAACAGATTGACATAGTTAAACAGTAAGTATGTACCTTGAACGCCTGGTAATGATTTCTCCACCGCCATATTTACTTGTATCTGCAGTGGTCGGAGTCTTTGGATTCTGTTTCTGGGCATTGTTGGCAGGTCAAAATTTTACCATAAATTCAGAAAAAGAAGAAAATTCATCATTCAGTCATTCTGATATACAGCACTGTAACATAAGCACCTACTGTTCTATAACATAAAGGAGGATTCCACAAGATAAAATGTTTTGGACCACAAGGACTTCCATCTTTCTGAATAAGCTCCATTATTGACAGGCTCGCAAGCTCCTGACTCATTGAAAATTCATTAATCATTTAATAAGTACCAGTATAAACACATGTACCATAAACAGAGCAATCCAAAATTATTCAAAACAGCAAAGACCAAATCCTAGATATCATCATAAATGTCAAATCACAAGCAACACTTCAATCTATGCTTTTGCCTATTTAGCAACTGCCTTCCCTGTGTGTCGCTTCAGCTTTTAAACTCTATAGTACAGTAACTCAGCTACCATAAAAAGTATCATTTATTGTCATCCTTTTTTCAGCAGAATATTAGATCCTTATAATCATTGAGGGGCCTATGGCAAGTCAAGAAATAGGCATTAAGTAAAAAAAATTTCTTATGAACCTCAAGCTTCTGTAGATGTCCACAAAGAAAGCCACATTTCTTTAAAAAAAAAAAAAAAGGGAAACTAGGGTCTAACTGAGTTTCTGTGATCATACCATTGCATGCTCACGGGGATTTGCAGAGGTCGCAGTAGAAAATACAAAGGAAGGGTCGCTGCCATACACTGAAAATGGGTTGGGGGGAAGCCAAGAATTTTATCCTCAATCAAAAGAGAAAACCACACAAAAACTATGAGGGAATTTAGCATATTAGCTGTAAAGAATACAAGACAATGTACCATGACAACAGAGACGGCGAAGTCGCCTCAATATTAGAGCAGTGTGGCAACCAAAAGCTCCCTTATAAGCATGAGCCTCATCAATGATGACAAATCTGACCACAAAACATACAAGTGACAACCCTTGGAATAGACAAAAGAGTAATAAATTCAACAACTAAAAATTTTAGTAAGACAAAGATTACAAAATCAAGAAATTGACAATCCCTATAAACTGAGCACTCTCAAATCAATTCCATGAGATATGCTGAAAAAGTAAATCATTGGGGAAGCTAGAAATCATCAGTTTGCAACTGAAGCTACCTCAGATTTGATAAAATCCGCTGGAATTGTCGATGATATGGCAAGATTGACATGTGTAACATATCAGGATTTGTGATCAACTGCATATACACAGACTAGTTTCAGCCAAATATTGGATAAGATATCTGATGATGAAAAACACCTGTATGCAGCATGCCAAACGATACCAGTCTAGCACCATCACGGAGCCATTTCCTATCTTGTTGAGAAGTATCACCATCATATACACCCATGTTTTTGCTAATATCCAATCCCTCTGTCATCACTAACAAAGCTCTTAATTGATCTTGAGCTAAAGCCTGCATGAACAAACAGCTTCGGTTATGCATAATACTTGACCTAGGACTAAAAAGGCCAATTTCCAGTATAAGTGCCCCAACGAAAGTGGAATATGGATGATATGGTTGTTTTATAAATTCATGAAAGTAAAACTGGCATTAAAAAATTCACAACTTGAATTAATCAAACTAAATCCAATGACGGAACTATATTTTCATTGCAATAACCTTTGTTGGAAACAAGTACAGAGCACATGATGATAAATTCTGGGTCAATGCTTCCAGCACTGGCACATTGTAGCAAACAGATTTTCCACTAGAGGTCATTGTTGCCACAACAACATCTTTCCCAGAGAGTGATGCCTGTATTGACTCTGCCTGAAAAAAAAAAAAAAACAGAGCCAGAAACACAAGGGACTTAGAAAATATTAAGGAAATAATTGCCTTCAAACCAGGAATCCAGTACAAGACTAAATCATACCTGGTGGCTGTATAACCTAGTGACTCCAATCCTTTGAAGTGCAGACCTCGTGTTCTCTGAGAGCTCATTTGGGATTTCCACATACACAGCCTTTCTCACACCAATTTCTTCAATATGAACTATCTGCATGGGGAAAAAACTTCACCTATAGTCTTTTATTGCGTTTCTATCATGTCTACAAGCTGATAAACACATGGGAGTGAGAAAAAAAGGAAAGAAACCTGTCCTTGAGATCCAAATCCATTTCTAAGATGATCAACCATTTCTCCTGGTGACAGTACATTTGTGTCCTGTTGACTCAGCAAATTAGTAAATGATAATAAGGTAGTTCTCTAGGGGACAGTATTAAACGGCCGAATAGGAAGGCCTCCATCAAAGGCTTTGAGAAATTGCAAACTGGTCATGTTAACAATAAATCATATCAATGAGCCTATGTGCAACTCAAGTGAAGCAATGGTATGAATATAGAAAAACATATTCAACTTGAACTTTAAGTCCCTTTACAATCAGCTGAATCACTATCCTAATCAGGGGAATATCAAAAGAAACGTCCCTACCACTCAGATGAACAGTATACTGAAAATTGGAGCATCAAAAGGAACACCCCACATAAACATCTACCTGACATCGTGCATGCAGTGAATGAGAACTTGAAGTCGCAGAACAACACCTTGTAACTTTTGCTTCACAGCCTTTAGCAGCATCAGCACTTTCCTCAATAGATTTTAGAAGATCTTCCAATGATAAAAGCGTTGTCATCCTGCTTGCTGGCATTGTTTTACCCTGTGTGATAAAATCTCTAATGGTATAATCCATGGATAAGGATAAGAAATATCAAAGCGTTAAATAAGGTAGTTTAACAGGTAAGCACATGGTTCAGGTTAAGGTCAGTAACAGAAGTAAACCAGTTAAGAAAATTTAAATAAAAAATCCACAAACTTGCTTTCTTAAGGATTTAAACCATATAAATACAAATATATATACGATACAATCCCAGATAATTAACCAATTAGAAATCACTGTGGTCACAAGGTCGATGCCAGTATTCGCCATCCTGGTGTGCATCTTCCATAACTTCAGCATCACTACCCATCATGAGCCTCACTCTGAATTGGACTATCGAAACTGCAGAGTAGGCATCATATCTTTGTTTGCAAGGGTAATAAGTAATTTTAGGTGTTTATTACTTGAAAAAGAAAATTATTTGCCACTTTTGTACTTTTCCATCCTACACGATTCAAATTTATCAATCAATCCATGTTTATGGAATGTTCAATTCTATATAACAAATTAAAAAAAATAAAAAGGTTGAACATGAGAAATTTCTAAACAAAATGAAGTTAATTTCTGATTGCAATCAATTCCAATGTAAGCAAGTTTAATTTTAATAACCCAATACTAAAACTATGAAGAAAAAAAAAATCAGAACTGAAAATAAAGTATTTAGGTGTTGTTTTAGTATAGGGACCTTTTGGTTCAAATCTAATAGCCAAAATTTCTTTATGTTGACATAAATATCATAAATTTTTTACTTCTCAAGTTCTCACAGTATTGCCTAAGACATTGATATTTGAAACATTTAAAACAGTTTGATATTTCATTGAAACAAGCACTGTGACTCTATTAAATGCATTCCACACCAGTGAATACGAACTGTATAAAACATAAGAGGTCTTTAATTTTGAGAATCAAGGTTTAAAATCTTGGGTTTCGGAGGAGTCTCGGCCTCCTCTGAAACCGAGATCTCGCTGCGAGATCTCGGCGAGATCTCGCCGAGACAGTGTATTTTCCGAGACAACTTAAAAAGGCTGTGTCTCTTAAAAAGGCTGTTTCGGTGGTCAAAATGTATTTTTTAGGTCTCCAACTTCAAGGGAACCTCATTTTTACATACATAAACACATTTAGAGTATAAAATTGTAAAATATGCTCTTTTGGTTGTTTGGGTTTACACTCATGTTTTGACATAACGCCAAGTCTCGTTATAAATTTAGGTTAATTTAGCTATTATATTCAATCAAATATGGCAAATGAGACAATAACATAATGCATTAGGGAAAGAGAAACAAAATAACACTTCATTATAAATCATTACATCATAGTTCAAATATTCAATATTGAATGATCCCATAGTCCCCCTGTGCCCATAGTCCACAATTCCACAATCCTCATCCGATACAATGTCTAGTAATCGTGAGTGTCGTGGATGATCCATCCTCTATCATCATATATCCGGGAAAGTTGTCGACGCAAATTGTCTTCCAATTGAGCAACATAATCTTCCCATGACATTCTTGTGCAAAGTAGTTCGGTAGTCTTGCACATGATTCATAAATATAACATCGTAGCTGTCCGAAGGATACCTATCTTTGGGAAGAATGGAAACCTCAAGTAGTACTGCGCGTAACTCTTGTGGAAGTCCAAGGAACGAATAGAGTTGGTTGACCACTGGGGTTACGGCAATCCCCGCGTCAAGCACCACCCGTTGCAAGTTAAAAGTCCAAACAAAGAAAGAATGGAGGAAGAAATGAAAAACCCATGAAAAACTTAAAAGAGGAGGAGCAATCTCCACCGAGAACAGCCTCTCTTTTATAAAAGAGGAAAAAGAAGCAAAGCATGTTCCGCCGGATCTCGCGAGAATTAGCGAGATTAACCGAGAATAACCGAGATCTCCGGCGGGAACATAAATGCCGAGACGAAAAGGGTTATCGACCCTATTTTCGTCTCGGTTAGTAGCGAAATTGGCGAAATCGGCGAAATCTCGCCGAGATCTCGCCGAGATTTTATTCCATGTTGAGAATATATCCAATATGCTCATGCTAATTTTTAAACCTGATAAATTAGAGTTTAAAGTAGTCAAGTAAATGAAAGCTTTGACAATTAGAAGCAAGTTTTGGATGAAAGGAGCATCACAGATTCACAGGAAAATTTCGTTAAGCGAAACAGCATTATAAACTTCTTTCTTAGATAAAAAGCTAAAAAAATTGAAGGACAAATCTTATCATGGTTGAACTTTATCACCTGAAAAAACGTTATTCTTTGTTTCTGTTTCCATACGTTACTTTCAAGCTCCCTAAGGTTATAGCGATTGCGTACACTTGAGAAGACCAACCAATTTTAAACTAAGGTTCTCTTTGGTATAGTTTATATTTATGTTTATTAGTTATTTATGATAGATCATTTATGAGAATAAATTATGTTTCATATATAATAATTGTTTAATACCACTAGACATATAGAAATAATAATAATAGATTATCATAATAATGATAAACACCTTCTAAGCTATTTGTAGATTTTAGATTATATCAATTTATTTTAAATATAAATAAGTATCATAAAGTATACCAAAGAACTACATATGTCATAATGTATTATATAATTAATTCTATAATGCATACCAAAGAGAGCCTAAATAAATAGGAAAAGAACAGGGACATGCTGGTAGTTTATATTGCTATTGAATTTTGAGGGGGTCAAAACTTTTGGAGAGTATTATTTCTCACAAATAAGCTATGGCAACAATGACTACACAATTATTAGGATGGCAACATCAGGATAGTCAACCGCAAACTCAACCTGACTTATCTTAACCTCAATAATAACCTGATCCATCCATGAACAGGTCATAGCAGGGCAGAGGAGAGAAAAAGTGAGACAAGGTTGGGCCAGGCCAGGACTCAGGAGACATGTGAAGAAGTCAATGGGGTAAAATAGTAGAAAAATAGGACTTAAATGCTCAATGCGGCAAACAAAAAGCGATTTTTTACAATAACCCAATGCTACCACGGATTCACCAAATGAAGCCAAAACCTAACCTGAAACCTATTTAACTTTATAAAACCCACCAAAGGAAACTGCATTCAATGGGTGTATGAATCATATTGTTTGGAAAAAGCCACATCAAAATATCCTGCAGTAATCATGAGCCCACTAAATTTTTATTGCTTCTTATACTAGAAAAAATTAGGGATATAACTTGCTAAATAAGAGAAACAAATAATGATCTTTCATTGCACTGGAATGAGAACAATAAACCTTTCAAGAAAGGGGGCAGAGAAATTGCAGCAGTGGAATAGGCATCATGACTTAAATACACCACATCCAATTTGTTCAAAAAAGTCTTGCACACGAGAACCAAAAAAGTTGTGCAAAGAGAAAATACCATGAAGGAGGTAACAGCATCCAATAGTTTTTTTCTGAAGACATTCTCCCGTTTCTTCATCTTCATTAGGACCGTTGACGTAAGGACCGTTTTTCTAGCTGTAGACCATCAATTTGGAACCAAAACAAACAGCTGCATAAGATGCCTTTCAGTCAAACTTGGATCATGGAAAGAGTGTGACCAGCATGTCTACAAACATACCACCAGTCCTACAATTTCCAGCTTCAACTTCCAGCTCATTTTTAGGATTGAAAATAACAATGAAATCACCCACATTGGCAGCAGCAGTCTCTTGGTCACCAAACCTCACTACCTGGAAAAGAAAAGATGTAGATATCCTTAAACCTGGTGAGGGCAATGAAGCTACCTTTGTTTAATATGGATTTATTTGCTAGAAAAAGTGAATTCTATTTCAATTCATGATATTTAATCCAACAACCCAGAAAAATAGTCTTTATCTAAATCATATATAGTGAACACAGAAAATGGGATGTAAAAATTAAGTTGACACATAAAAATAAATATCACTTGAAATCAACTTATTTTACTTCAAAAACACAAGTCCTCTTGTTAATGGGCTTCTATTGATAAGGATGTTTTAGGTAAATTATCTGTTTCTTCTTTCTTATTCTTCTTTTTTAAATTTCATTATATCAAGTTTAATTTTCACTCTCTAAAATCTTATCTTTCTTGTACCGACATGAACAAACAAATTTTGGTGAAGTAATTCGTTTATTAAACTCCAAAAGAAAAAGAGAGAATTCGGAGTTCAACCAAAAGGACCATTTAAGCTTCAAAAAGCTCCACAATAACTGCAAATGCCTGAAAGTATCAGCAACTCCAAAGGTAAGGCTTGTTGTGTGCCATTTTCTACAGCACAATGAAAGTTTTGGCTTTTTCAGCTAAAATTTTCCAATTACTGTACAGAAGATGGAACTACTAGCATGGTGATACAACTGTGGTAGATAATTTTTTTTTTTTTTTTTTGGGAATCTTCTAAGGTGAGGATGGTGATATTTCTTTTATCTCACAGTCTAAGCAATACAAAACTCAACTCAACTCAACTCACCTTTAACAATTCGGCATCAATTAATGCAAGATTAAAAAGGCAAATGGAAAGGGAATAATAGTTCCTTGTTATAAACATATGATATGAAGCTCCCACTCTGAAAATTCCTTTATGATGATTATTAGAATAAAAAATGAATAAGGAATAACTTGAAACACTGTCAAAACTGCCTCATTCCAACATACATATAAAACTGAAATAATATTTAGCGATAACATCAATTACCTCTGGACAAAGAACTGAAAGATGCTTCAGGTCCGCAATATCAACATCAAGTCCAAAATTCCTAAGTTGCTTCAATGCTCCATCTAAATGATCCCAAGTAGTTCTCTTCCGCTGCATTTGAAGAACCACATAAAAGGTGTTTATTAAGGCAAATCCCTTCAGTGCCCTCTTCAGCCATGAAGGGCACAGACATGACTTTTTCTTCTCATTGCACATAATCCTGTCATTATCTGCTAAATAAACTTTCAAGGAGCAGTTCCCTGACTTTGGATCAGACAAACAATCTATTGACTCCAAAAACTGAAGAAACTTCTCACTGTTCTGTTCATCAAGAACGTTTTCACTAACTGAGCATAGGATACTATGAACAACGTCATCTAATAGTCTTTCATGTCCATCACAGTTAGATCGTTTCCTCCTTTGGGTGCTAGAAAACTGGTTAAAAGAGCTTTCCTTCATCACTTTATCCCTTTCTTGAGCATTTGGATCAGGTTGACCTCCGTTTTTTGAGATATCAGACAGATACGATAAATCTTTCATCATGGTAGACCATGCCAAATCAGCAAATGACGATGCAGTATTTTGGTTGGGACCTTGAGATGAGGCTGTAGGCTGGCAGCCGCTGGAGATTGTATCATGCTTCTGAGTCCGTTCCTTCTTGGTAAAAGGAACGAGAACTAAGAAATCGTCATGACCAACAGAGTGACTACCTATCTGACTCTCCAGGTTCAGTTTAGTACCCTGGAACAATGAAATCAGACATTAAAGATGTAACTGAAAGAAACCAGAAGTGCTAAAAATTAAGACGAAAACGAAAACGATCAGAAAATCATATCGCACAAATTGTTTCGAATACAAGTTTCAATGGAGTGATGAATTACTTTGAAAAAGAGATGAAAGTTTGGCGAGTCCTTGGCTGGAAGGAATGATTCCTTCAACTTAAGTTTTAATTCTTCGATGGTGCTTTCGGGGAAAACTGAGACAATCGTCGATTCACCGATAAGGCTTCGAATTTGAACTCGTCTGATCTCCCTCTCGCTCTCTGCCATCTCCTCTCGGTTCTACCGTTTTCTCAGCACATTAGTATTTTACGCTGGAGTATGAATCGCAGACGGTTCAATACCCCACGGCGAACAGGTGAATTGCAATTCCCGCCCGTTGGGTGAGTTCGCGGGATTTCGTTGGGTGATGAACTCAAAACCCTAGGTTTTGGCGGGGAAAGCATCGTTCATGCAACGGTAATCTTGATTCTTGCCACGTTAGCAAACAATCCTGAGTTGGCTTTTTTTTTTAGTTCCTCCTGATAACTCGGTCTGTTTAAGGACGGATCCACATCCTCTCCTCCAAGAGAATCTGGAGGAGGGGTGGCGCTCCCATTGGATGGACAACACCTGGGGTTCTAGTGAATTCGAGTCGACATCCTTTGTCGGCTCAGATTCACCCGAGCCCCAGGTATCATCCATCCAATAGGTGTATCACCTCTTCTCCAGATTCTTTTGGAGGAGAGGATTTGAATCCATCGAAGGACGGGATCCACACCCTCTCCTCCAACAGTTTCGGGAGGAGACCGGACGTCCCCATTGGATATACGACACCTGAGGCTCAGGTGACTCCGAGCGGACAAAGGGTGTCCGTTCGGATGGACGACTCGGATTCACCTGAGCCCCAGGTGTCGTCCATCCAATGGGGGGCACCCCTCTCATCCCAAAACTATTGGAGGAGAGGATTTGAGAGGATTTGGATACATGTAGACTCCTGCCGGTGTCAAGTTCGGCAACATTTACTATACGGATACGAACGTGCATTAAACACAATTGAACATCAATAAAAGGGCTTGAAAATCCCAATGAAAAAATACCAATGTTAATACATACGTATTTAATACAACAATCTCTTTATTGAAAATACGAAAATATACACTATGCAATGGATATCTACCTCATTCAACAAATAAAATAATATCATATATATACAAAATTACAATACAAACAAAAGTTACAATCAATGAAATTTGCATAAAACCATCATTTCATTAACATAAAACACATATCAAAGCCATAAGGGTCCATTAGGTAGTGAGGTTTCAAAGATACGGAAAAAAAAAATCGAAATATTAGAAAAGAGAGAGAGAGAGAGAGAGAGAGGAGGGAAACTTTGTTTTTAGGGTAAATTACACAGAAACCCCTTTTACTGTAGTGAAACTACACATAACTATCCTGTTTTTACAAAAGTTACACAGAATACCCTTCTAACAATGTTATCATACAATCTCACCTACACCGTCACTTTCAACTTAATGGCAGAGGGTCAAATTTTTTTTAGACAAAAATACCCTTACTAAGTGTAAAATGACCTAAAAGGGTTTATTCTTTTTATATGCTAAAAAGACTTTTTACTCTCGAAACTTTTCAATTTCATTTTTATATATTTTTTTTGTGATTTTTTTTATTTTCTTTTTCATTTTAAAAAATACACTTAGTAAGGGTATTTTTGTCTTAAAAAAATTAACTCTCTGCCGTTAAGTTAAAAGTAACATTGTGGGTGAGATTGTATGATAGCAATGTTAGAGGGGTATTCTGTGTAGTTTTTGTAAAAGCAAGGTAGTTCTGTATAATTTCACTACAGTAGAGGGGGTGTCTGTGTAATTTACCCTTGTTTTTATTATTTTCGTTTTTTAATGTTTAATATGACAATGCACGTCCAAAATATGTTTAATACGTTTCAATATAAAAAGTACGATTTTTTGAGAATCTATGCAATAGTTCGTAAAAACACGTTAAAAATTTTAGAACGCATTTGTCACACCCCAATTCTGAACCAACCAGAATGGTGTGAGTGAACCGTCATTGAACCAACGGTTCACACCAGGATCTCGAATAAACCGTGTCCACTCATACAAACCCATTGTACGTAACCACAATCAGAATATAAATAATACAACGGAAGTCTTTAAATTAAATGAACTGAGAATCTATTGATAAATTAAATAGAATATCCAATTATTCAAATCCAAATATTTAAATATAATATCCTTACATCCACTTAATCCAACTGAAAATAACTGAAAACAATAAATAAAAATCCAATCAAAGGTACACGCAGAAAGGGCACTCGCATGAAGCGTCATGCTCGTCCTCTCCTGCCTGTACACCCAGAGCAGCAACATCATTATACGCCGGAGCGTTCATATAGTCATCCACCGTGTAACCTGCATCAACATCTAAAAACAATGTATATATGAAGGGTGAGCTCACAACTTAGCTCAATAAGACAATCAGACAGTTTCACAATATTATGCATGAGTAACAATCATTTTATGTTGTGGTCTGGTTTAAGTTTGTAAAATACTATAGAAAGATTTGGTGGCCCCCGCACCTCTATACACGAGTGTGTGGCACCTCATGGATCACACCCCCATTGGCCCACATGCACCCGTCATGGAATAGAGATAGAACTAAGATATCCCCGTACCTCCCCTGATGCTCTACCCATACCAGTACCTAAGCCCCTACTGGCCAGGGCTTGCAAACTGGGCTCGCAACTAACCAATCCTATATGTCATCAATGTAGGCTCTATCCCAGCACAGCCGTCTACGGCATAGAGATAGAGCTAAGGCATTCCCGTACCTCCCCTGATGCCCTATCCGCAACTAACCCACTAGGATAGAACAATACGCAAGTAGACCCTATCCCAACATAACTCCTTACGTCATAGAGATAGAGCTAAAGCATCATGGACAAACCAGCGTCGACCTCAGAGACCACAGTGCCACATAACCATGGTCAGGCCAGCATCAACATCGGAGACCACAGTACCACGACCTTCCCCTGATGCCCCACCCGTACCAAGCATGTTAAGATAGAATACTACAAAAGGTGTCAGTGTGAGGAATGATCACAGGCCTATGCCCCACTCCACACACTAACGAAAACAATCACATGCCTAACAATCACATCCTATCAATGCATGAACAATAATAATAACTGAAAGTAAAGAATGGCATGTGAATATGCACAAACATCACATCATATATATTCAGGTGATTAACAAAGATTTACTGTCCATTAATTATTAGGTTTAGGTCGAATTCCCTTACCTGACGCTCGTTTGATAGCTTGCTCCACGTCGCAAGATCCAAACGGAAAGTCACAAAATCCTACAATATTATTAGGGTTTCATTAGAATAGTTCTCTTAGGGTTTCATGTTGGTCGAAAACCAATATGGTTACAAAATACCCTCACAGAGCTGACCGGTGGCATGTACCGGTCGCAGCTCTGTGGGGAAGACTGGCGACCGGTATGGTCAGCCGGTCCCCACAGACCAGCCTCCCGGAAGGAGTGAAAGAGGCTTAGGGTTCTCCTTATCTTCTCCTTCTCTTCTCCTTCTATTCTCTATCTCTCAATTCAATTAGGGTTCTAAAAGGAGTGAAAGAGACTTAGGGACGTTCTATTTATAGAGTAGAAACTCTAAAAATAAGTCCCATTGAGATTAGGAAAGAATCCCATTGCAATTTGGAAAGTTTCCAAATCACGGTTTCTGTTGGCAGACTGGGGGTCGATGAGGGGGTCGGAAATCCCGTCGACCCCTGTTCTAAATTGTCCGACCCCCGGTTAGAAACTCAGGGTCTGACTTTTATATTGGGGGGGTCCGACCCTGCTTAGCTGGGTGTGCGACCCTCCCCTCTATTTTAGTGTTTTTGGGTAAGTTTAATACCTGGGATCGTTGTCTCCTTCACGCACTTGGTCCATTTGGCTCGACCATGATGGGTAGACCTGGTTCAAGGTGGTAAGACCGATTAGTTCGATACGGGTCTTACAGGGCCGCCACAGCACGAACCCTCCCTCTCGGATTGGCTGTCGAAAACAATCAATGGTGGCTGCGGAAATGTCAAAGATGAATAAGGGAATCCGATGGAATCAAAGTGGGTGATCTCCATTAGAGAGAAGCTAGAGCAAGTAGGTTAAGACCATGACGCAACCTCATGGGCCAAGCTCTGCATCTACATAGTCCCTAAGAGCCTCCAGGGGGGAGACAACTCCCGTAAGGCCTTCGTTCCCCAAATCGTTTCCCTGGGTCCCTATCATCATGGCCGGGAGCACCTTCGAGAGATGGTGCGGCACAAACGGCGCTCCTTCGAATGGATTTTCGAGCGAACCAACCAAGACATAAAGCTCTACCTCGATTCCATCAGAGTGCTAGAGGAAAAAGCCCGCACATGCTATGAAGGCTGCATCACTCTCGGCAACTACAAATTCATGGAAATGATGGTGCTCGATGGTTGCTTCATGCTTGAGCTCTTTCGAGGAGCCGTTGAGGGTTTCAAGCATCTGGGCTACTCTGCAATGATCCAAACTATGCTAGATAGCTTTCTGGGTCTTCAGATCAATGCGCCAAACCATAGAGGACTAATGACAAAACTCACCCTCTGGTTCTTCGACCCATTAATGCCAACGGATGAGCCACTGCAAAAGAGTGAAAGGAACAAACTGGAGTCATCGTTGGTGGGTCAAGCAACCAGTAACACAATAACCCCCTTCAATCCCTTCACGGACTAGATGAGCCTCTATTGCCTGGACGTTTTCCGGCGGAGCCTCTTGCGAAGAGGGCCAAGACCTGAACCACTGGCCACCTCTCAAAATTGGATGAAATGGATTTCAAACAAGGGAAGGGTGGCTAACAAGCGGCGACAACACCACTCCATAACGGAGTTGCAGGAGGCATGGGTGGGGTTCAGAAAGAGGAAGACAGATTGATTTTGGGACATCAAATTCGAGAATGGGGTTTTGTAGATACTTAGGCTGTAGATCCACGATGGGAAGAAATTGTTGTTCCGGAACCTGATAGCGTTCAAGCAATACCACATGAATTGCGGCAATGATATCACATCGTACGTGATATTCATGGACAATCTCATAAACTCGCCGGAGGACGTGGCCTGTCACACCCCAATTCTGAATGAACCAGAAGTGTAAGTGAACCGCTACTAAACCAACGGTTCATACCAGGATCTCAATAATATTGTATCCACTAATACAAACCATTGCATATAACCATAATCAGTATATAAATAAATACAATGGAAGTCTTAAATTAAATGAACTGAGTTCTACATTGTAAGTATAGTAACCAATTATTCTCCACAACAAAACGTAAATAAAATATCTTTACACAATTTATGAATCCAACTGAAATAAAATAAAATAAAATAAACCATCCTAGAGGTACACGCAGAAAGGGCACTCGCATGAAGCGTCATGCTCGTCCTCCCCTACTTACACTTCTAAAGCAGCAACACCTCCATATACTGGAGCGTCCACGTAGTCCTCCATAGTATAACATACATCAACATCTAAAAACATGTATATATATAAGGGTGAGCTCACAACTTAGCTCAGTAAGAAAATCAGACAACGTAACAAGCAACATGCATGAGTAACATTCACATTATGGTCTGGTTTTAAGTTTGCAATGTGCTATAGAAAGGATTGGTAGCCACTGCACCTTTATACACGAGTGTGTGAATCCGTCTAATGGATCAAACACCACTGTCATCCCACATGCACCCACCATGGAATAGGGATAGAGCTAAAGTGTCCGGATCACACACCGCCAATACTTCCCCTGATGCCCTACTCATACCAACACATAAGCCCCTATTGACGAAGGCTTGCAAACTGGGCTCGCAACTAACTAATTCTATATATCATCACAGTAGGCCTTATCACTGCACAACTTCCTATGACATAGAGATAGGATTATAGTTTGATTGCCAGGCCGGAGATCACAATACCACGTCCTCTCCCTGATACCCTACCCGCACCAAGCATGCTAAGATAGAAGCGATACGAAAAGGTGCTAGTGTGAGGAATGATCTCAGACTTCAGGTCCTTCCCATTCTACATACCAATGAAAACAATCACATGCCTAACAATCACAACCTAGCATAGCGAATATACATGAACAATATAATAACTGAAAGTAATGATGACATGTGAATATGCACAAGCAACACTCCATAAAACAATAGTTATTAACAATGTTTTACTGTTATTAGTTAATTAGGGTTTGGGTCCGATTCCCTTACTTGACACTTGGTTTCTAGTTTGCTCCGCGTCACAGCGTCCAATCTTGCTATCACAAGGTCCTACACGATGTTAGGATTTAATTAGGATTAGTTCCTTAGAGTTTAAGTTTGTCAGAAACCAACCAGGTCAAATACCCTATACAGTGTATACCGATCGCAGGTACCGGTCGCGGCACTGTGAGGGATGGTGCGACCGGTATAGTTGATCGGTCCCCCTTAACCAGTTCCCGAGAGGTACCGGTCGCATATGGTGCGACCTGTATTGTCACACCCCAATTCTGGCTGAACCAGAAGTGTGATTGAACCGGCTCTAAACCACGGTTCACACCAGGATCTCAATAGACCGTGTCAACCAATCATTCCCAAGCAGTCTAACAAAATTAGAGATATATTACATAGCAGCGGAAATAAATAAATGAGCCGAGATCTAAATTGTAATTTAAATAAGTATCCAACTTATTCCATCATCCATCAAATGTAAATAGTAATTATTACAAAGCTTTAACTGAAAATAAACATATCACTGAGAAAAGACACAGAACGAGCACTCGCATGACGCATCATGCTCGTCCTCCACTGTTTGGGAGTCCAGGGCAGCCACTGTGCTGTAAGCTGGAGCAGTCATGAAATCCTCCACCGTATACCCTGCATCAATATCTGAAAAGAAATATATATATATATATATATATATTTGGGTGAGCTCACAACTTAGCTCAGTAAGTACAAGACCAATGCAACAGTACAATATGCGTGAGATAACATTACAATTTGGGCCAGGTATAACTTGCAAATATGCTATGGTAAGGTTTGGCGGCCACCGCACCTCCATGCACGAGAGTGTGAGCACACCCAACAGTCAGGCACCTACCACATTACTGTTGTTGCCCCACAACACTCACTCCGGTATGGAGATAGGACTCGAGTCTGGCAGACAGAAAGAACCACAATCCCACGTCCTCCCCCTGATACCCCATACTGTACCAATACCTAAACCCCTATTGGCAAGGGCTTGCAAGTGGGTTCCGTTTCTAACCAGTCCTAGATGTCAATACAGTATCCAAGGTCCTACCCCAGCACGGCTCCCTGCGACATAGAGATAGGGCTCGAGTCTGGCGGGCAGGAAGAACCACAATCCCACGTCCTCCCCCTGATACCCTATTCGCACAAAGTCCGCTAAGGTAAAGACTATATAACCCTACCCCAACACAACCCCCTACGACATAGAGATAGGGCTTGAGTCTGGTGGGCAGGAAGAACCACAATCCCACGTCCTCCCCCTGATACCCTATTCGCACTGAGTTTGCTAAGGTAAGGGCGATACGAGAAAAGTGTTAGCTGTGGATATATCCAGGGCACATCCCCTTCACATTCCACACACTAACGAAAACATACACATGCCTAAACATACAACAATCCTAGCATATGAAATGCATGATTATAATAAGATAAAACAAAGCAACTACATGGCATGTGAAATGCACAGACATCAAACAATATGTATTTACAAATACAGAAATATATCACAGAGGTTTACTGTTGATTAGTTATTTAGGTTTGGGGTCTTGTTCCTTACCTGACGCGTGATATCGATCCGGTAGTGCGTCAGAGAGCTTACTCACAGTGTCTATAGGTCCTACATAACCACATACTTATGTTAGAATTCATTTATTAAAGTTTCAGGGGTCGGAACCAGGTTTGGCCAAGCAAACCAGGCTCGAAAACCTATACCGGTTGCAGGTACCGGTCTCACCATAGTGAGACCGGTATGTGCCACCGGTATGTATACCGGTTGCACTTACCGGTCTCACTCAGATCTCACTGAGTGAGACCTGTATGTGTCTGCGGTATATACCGCAAGGTCATACTGCTGGACCTAATGTCCATCCGGTATACCCTGCGGTTGGATCCGAGAACGAGATCTCGGATCTCCCTTCCTTGTCAGCTAACAGTTAGGTTTCTAAGGTTTTCCGCTACCTTTTTCCTAAGTTCCAAGCCCTCTAGTGGCCTTCGGATCTCGGCTATAATGCCGTATCAAATGAAAACTCTAATCTTTTGTATCTCTAGTGGCTTTAGGTTCGAATGAGGAAGAACCATGGAAATTTTAATCCTTTTGGATCGTTGTGCTGCTTCGCGGCTCCGATCTATTCTCTAAATAACAATACAATATGGAGCACTTACTGGCTGTGGTTGTCGGTTGGCGGTGTGCTCCTCCTTCCTGGGCGGTTGCCTCCTTCTTGCTCCTTCTCAGTTCTTCTCCAGACGGCGAGAGTGTTAGAGAAGGAGAAATGGAGTGTCTCCTTCTCTATTAATAGAGGGAGACCATCCATGGAAGGTTTTTCCTCGAAATAGAAACTTTATAAGTTTCCATTCTGAGAGAAAGGCTCACTGGAGTCTGTCTACAGCCGGAGTCAGACATACCGGTTGGACATACCGGTTGGAGACCCCAGACTCACTCAAACCGGTATAGTCCAACCGGTATACCATACCGGTGGCACATACCGGTTGCACCATAGTGCAACCGGTATGGTGAGGCCGGTATGACATTATGGGCATTATTTGCCCATACCGGTGGCACATACCGGTTGCACTATACTGCAGCCGGTATAGTGAGACCGGTATGAGTTTTTAGGCATTTTTACAGTTTTTCTTACCTGAACTTTGAGTGGTTCGTCACCCGGCTTCGCCCCCCGGTCCGGTTATAATTGGAACACCTGTCATTACATAAAACCATGGTTTAGACCCGGTTTTAGAACATGGTTCTTACATGTATGGTCGATCGGTATGCCTCCGGAAGACCACCAACTTGGTGTTTGTCTCCCGTCGGTCACCCATTATGGCTTATAGGGTTCCTCCTAGGCCTTATAGGTTTGAGCAACGTTTTAGAATTGTTTTTATCTTTCATTCAAAGCCTACATTATAATAAATCTTAGTTTATAATTCAAATCTAGGGTTTATGAACCGAATTAGGGTTTGACGAGAATTTAAGGATTTTGATAAATACCTAGCCTTGCATGGTATTGATCAGTCATGATCAGTCATCCATAATGCTTAACTTAGAGAGAAGTTCAAGCACTTACCGTTGGTTATCAACTATGGTGTTCTTCGTCCAACGACGGCTCATTTTCCACTTTTCTTAGCTCTTTCTCCTCTTTAAATTTTTTCTTCTCTATAGGGTTTGTGAGAATCAATCAAAGAGGTTTAAGGAGGTTTAGGAGTCCTTAAATAGACTAAGATGAGGTTTAGGAAAGTTTTCCTACGTTAGGAAAGTCTCGAGGGTTGAGATTTGGTAAGCGGGACCCACAAAGATCCATTTCCTGACCTAACTAGTCTGCCTGGGCAGACATATCAATCGACTGGTATATAGACCGGTATGATAATATTTCTCTGTTTCTGTTTTCGTACCTGATTGTCATCCGCTCGTCCCGTCTGGTCCGGTTATGATTGGAAAACCTGTTACGACATGAAATAGAGGTTTAGATCGGGTTCATGGAGTGCGGTCTTACAACTCCTCCACCCTTAAAAGAAATTTCATCCCCGAAATTTGCATGTAGGTCTCACATGGCCTACCTGCACTATTGCAATATCAACGAGCATTGGTTGGGGAGCGATGCTGAAGTGGCGAACATGTTCAACAAGCTATGTTAGAAGGTGGTGTTCAATTTCAATGACTGAACTCCCCAAGATGTCGGAGCTAGGTTTGATTCTGTTGTTGTTGGAAAGATAAGGAATATGGAGGAGAGAGGAAGTTCTCGGCGATGCTTTGGTTGTAATGGTAGAAAATTTGACGAGTTTGGATGGAACCTTAAGCGGGGGTGGAAATGTCGAGAGAGAACTCTAGTGCTCTCATGATGGGATTCTCGCTGAGTTGAGTTTGTGGCTATTGACAATTGTGATTGACAACCATTTTCTGCAACTGCGCTTCCCTTGGTCGAACTCTAATGGAAGATGAAAACTCATATCACTTACGAATAAGTAGTTTTTGCTGGACGAAAATAAGAAAGGAAAAGATATTTTGGATATTTCAACAAAAAATTAAAAGTGTCACTAACGGTAAAATAGTCTATTTGCCTTTTCTATTTAAAACTGGTTGAATCAAGGGGAAAGTTGTCTGGTTTTGAATCTTTTGGGTGTTCGTGGAATAGGTGTAAACTATAGGGGAGATGTTAGTCAATTACCCTAACATAAAAGGGACAATTTTGGTATTTATGACAAGAGTTGTGAGGGGTTCTATGTCGATCCGACTGACAGTAATTATCAGTGTCAACAGACATCGGATCGGTATCAAGTAGAAAAAAAACCCAAGAATAAAAATTTCTTAAAAACAAACCAAACACTTTCGTTACCAATGGGGGTGCCAAATTGGAAAAAAAAATCCTCTCATGTTGTCCTGACCTTCTAGCAGCTAGATCATGGTTTGAGTCCTTCCAACAATTAGAGAGGATCTAAACCCTGCCAAACCCACCCACGCCCCCTCCCCCACCCCCTCCCTTGTTCCTAATGCTTTTTCTTGAATTTCTCTCTCTCCTTTGTTCCGCTCTCTCTTCCTCCCCCTCTCGGCAACCCTTTTATAACTTATGTCTCTCAAATATTTTCTTATGCCGATACAGTATTAAGTGGTTGTAGAGGTCTTACCAGAGGAGATGCATCCTCTTATATAGTCTCTAGCATCTTCTTTTTCCAATCAATACGGGACCAAGGATTAAAATCTCGAGTTTCGAGATCGTCTCGACCTTGAGACAAGCCAGATTTCTGAGTTCTCGGTGAGAACATGCCATAACTGCCAAAAGGGTAAAAATGGGTCTTTTGCCCTATTTAACGTTTTATATTCAATGAATATACTATTTTAATACATATAAATACATTTAAAGCATAAAATTATAAAAATAATCACACATTGTAGGAAAATCATACATTCATAATTCCATATAATCATACAAATACTCAAAACGTCAAAGTCTCAAATACTCAAAATCAAAAAGCTCCCCCAACAATGAATGTGGGTTTCCGCTCTCATACCAAGCACCCCCAACAATGTTGTGTGAAAATTTACCTAAACCCTAAAGAAAATGGAAGAAATGGAAAAAAAGAAAGCAAATGAAAAAGATGACAGCAAATTTCGATCAAGACTTGATCTTATATAATTTATTGAACTATTTTGGTTCGATATTGGTCAAGATAGTCAAAACCAATTTTGACCTCCATCTCATCTCGAGCCCTCGAGATTTTTGAAAATACAGAGATCTCGCAAAGATTTTAAACCATGTATGAAACTAAATTCTTCACACTCTGTATGCACCTTTTCCTTTGATGTCTCCACGATTCTATTCTCACATCGACTAGAGATTGCGGTTAGAAAAAAGGAAATTTATAAATAAGGGACATTGACTGTGTGATTACTTATCAATCGAAAATCAATGGTTTAATAATTCAAAATCAAATCAATTAGTATTAAACTATAGGAAAAATTACTCCTACTACCCCTAGATTATGAATTATTTTCACCTACCACCCAATAGTTTCTGACAATTTCACCCACTCTCATATAACTGACAGTGGAAACCAAAAAATGTAAAAGACAATTTTACCATTATGGATTAGGCTGAGAGAAATGTAAATAACAATTTTAACCTTCAACCGAAATCAAATATCCCTAGAATGCCTTCTCAGAATGCGAACCAAACGCAGTATTTATTTGGTAGTGTTGTTGCCAACCTTGCGTACGTTAGGGGTAGGAAAGTCATTCTCTCCAACCTTTCTCAAAATGACGGATGAGTCCACATTTTAGGGTTTATAGGTCTTCCATCGCAAAGAGGTTATTAAAACCAGAGGAGAGCCCTGACTCTTTCTTTGTTAGCAGCCGCGTCAGAAGTTGGAGGCTTGCCCTGTTCCCTGCTCAACAGAGAAATGGTAGGTATCAAATATTCATCGTTTATGTGCATCTTTTCTGTTCGTTCTTGTTGTTATTTCTGTCTTTTTTTATGCTGCCGCCACCGCCGTCGCCGTCGGAAGGCATTTCTTCTCCCTATTTTCCGATATAGTGTTCTTAGTTCGCGTACTTACTTCCAATAATCTGGATTTCTGGATTTCCGAACTCCATTGTTTTGAAATCAAAACACTTTTTAGTTATTTGCATGCGTTCCTCAGCGCAAGACATTAAGAAATTCACGGTTGCGTGTATTTGAACGTAAGTGACGGCGTTCCTCGCTTTTTTACGCTGAATTTAATTTAGGCTTTGTATAAATATCGGGATTATAGTAAACCCACAATGAAATCATGCATTGGCCTCAACGATTGAAGATTAATTTTGCTGTATGTAGTATCGTTTGGTGCACCAATGTAACTGCTTGCTTTAAGTTAATGGCTTGACGGTGAGATAGAAAAGAATTTGTTGTAGCTTTTAACTGAATCTAGGGACACTATGGGTTAATCGTGAAGCAAATTGTCCATAAGTCGCTAGAGTCAGATATATGCTCTTGCGTAATGGTTCAAAGCATTTAAATCTTCAGGCTGAAGCGTTATACCTAACCGCCTGATTGAAATAAGAGGTGTGAACGGTTCCCTTTCATTTTTATCATACCGGCGTATCCCCTGGGTCTCTTCGCATCTGAGCCTTCTGGGGTATTGCGTTCTTTATTATGGTGAATTGTAAAGGGAGAGGGATTCTTCGTAGCCTAGTTGTTTATTTGATACCTGAGTGATCCCCCTTGTCTGTATTAGAATCGTGTTTCCTTATTTATTATGGTGAATTGCAAAGGAGATGGATTCTTCCTAGCCTATTTGTTTATTTGGTACCTGAGTGAGCCCTCTTGCCTGGATTAGAATCGTGTCAGGTAACACCATTTGTTTTTTCCGGCAGTTTTGTATGGTAGGTATGTCAATGTATAATTGACATGTTGAAAGGACATCACTAACTGTAGAATTGTGAATTGGCTTAAAATTAGTGACGATGATTTCAACTAGTCACCATCGTTACTTTAAATTTGACTACTTTGAATTTGACAAATGTGGGCAGAGTATATGGTTAATTCTGAGAGACACCTAGTGTTTGAACATTTAAACATTGAGGTTTCAAAATGTTTACAGAGGTACAGCATATTTTACGTTTATATAACCAACTGGGGACTCTGAATAGGTAGTAATATGATACTTTGTATGTTTAGTTTTTTCTGTTGTATATTTAAAGTCATCAAAATAATTTTTGGTATAATGTCCCAGCTTTTTAAACTCACTATGGTCATTGCATTTGGAAGATGTTCACTCCATTATTTTTTGTCTGCCTTTTCTTGCAGGCTCCGAAAAGAGGTGTAAAGGCCCCAGTTGCAGCCAAGAAGAAGCCTGTAAGTTGTAGCATTGCTATACATGTTGTAGTGAATTTTCAAAAGGAGAGCATGCGTTTTTTATTTTGAAAAAAAGAGAGTATCCCTTGATATCGCATAAAGTGTGCATATTAGTATGTCTTATCAAATTTATAAGTAGATTTGTCTCAGTTAATCATTATGGTGTTTATGGATGAGATAATCTTGTCATGTATGATATTTTTATTGACACATTAAATGGGAGTCATGGACTGTGTAACTTATCAAGACTTTGGTGTTTAACATGTGGAACATAACGATTGTTTTAGAACTGTTAGTTTGCCTTTTAAGATGCTCTAAACTGTTTCTGGCTCGACAGCCAAATAATGTTGTTTTTTGTACTTTATTGTGAGTTTGTGACTAAGGACTAGCAATATACCTCTGTTTTTTTACCATTATTGTTTCGGGACTGCTATTAATGTTGTGGTATCATCCTGATATTTTAGCATTGGTATGGTAATGAGATAATTTTTTTTTATATATAAATATCGCTTTGAAGGGCTTGCAAAGGGTATTATGGGTTTAATTTTTTGAAGGAAACGATATTGTGAATGGTGGTTAAATTTCTAACCAGGGTAAAATTTGTGAATTTAATTAATACCTCGTCTACCTTGCTCTTAAACATATGCTGTTTTGTCGTATTAACCTGTTATTTCATATTTATACTTTTCTGTAATGGTTTTGTTAAACATTTGTTAATTGATGTTAATAGTTTACACTGTTTTTTGATTGAATTGACAATTATCTAATATATACCCAAAGTATTATTTTTCCTATGCCAAACTTGTTAGTGATTGAACATCATTACCTTTGTCATATCACTTTTTGAAATCACTGAGATGGTTTAAGTTATTAATAAAGTCAACTTGGTCATGATATCTCCTCATTTGCTTTATAAAATTGTGGCTAATATTTTGCCACACATTAAGAAATGAATTGTTCCATGTATGCATTTTATTTATTTAATTAATTTGTCGATTAATTGTGTTTTTCAATGAATCATTTGTGATTCCTTACAAGAAATATGAATTAGTAATTCTTGCAACTTGGTTTATAAGAGATGTGCATTTTTATTTTTTCAGGAGAAGGTTGTTAATCCTTTGTTTGAGAAGCGGCCAAAGCAATTTGGGATTGGTGGTGCACTACCACCAAAAAGAGATTTGCATAGATTTGTCAAATGGCCAAAGGTTGTTCGCATTCAGAGACAACGGAGGATTCTGAAGCAACGTTTGAAGGTTCCTCCTGCAGTAAATCAATTCACGAAAACACTTGACAAGAACCTTGGTAAGTTGTCACTGTTACATTGATGAGGCTTTTAACTGTAACTAATGTCGATGTGCCTAGCCTGGGTGACTGTTATTTGAATATTTGAAGAGTGTGAGTCTTAACATCGTTGATTTGCTGATCACATACCTTCTGGTATTTTAATGTGCAGCTACTAATCTGTTTAAGATGCTGCTCAAGTATAGACCTGAGGACAGGGCTGCTAAGAAGGAAAGGCTTCTTAAGAGGGCACAAGCTGAAGCTGAGGGGAAGACTGTAGAGTCAAAGAAGCCTATTGTTGTCAAATATGGACTTAATCACATTACTTACCTCATTGAACAGGTATCTTTAATTTTAATTTTTTTTTTTCTGGTATTGATATATTTTCATAGCATATTGTACTCATATAGATTCACTACACTTGTTCTGTGTTAATCACCCTTAGGTTGTGGACAGAATTCTGTACCTCAATAGTAGATTAGGGCCCATAATGGCACAGCCGTATATTACTGCATCATATGCTAAAATTACATCTATACCCTGGATAGGCAGGTATGCTTGGACCTTAAGAGGTGCCTAGATTTGCCCTACTTGGTTAACTATAGATGGGTGGTAAGAGTGCCTACGGTTACCATAGCCTGCATAAAAGAATCTTTACGCTTACCCTCCAAAGTAGTGTAGGTAAGGCAGGTAAATGGGTGCCTGTTACTCACTGAATGGAGCAGTCTTTGTTTTTGTGCTTCCATTCAGTTTTCATGTGAGTGTATTCTGTCAGATTTTGTGCATTCTCTTTAATTTTTGGTTTTAGCATCCAGCTGTACAAGTACGAGCCCAATATTGGTCTTCGTGGTATGTTTCTACCTTACACTTCTCTTTAATCATTGCAGAACAAGGCCCAGTTGGTGGTTATTGCTCATGATGTTGATCCCATCGAGCTTGTCGTGTGGCTGCCTGCTTTGTGCCGGAAAATGGAGATTCCATATGCAATTGTGAAGGGGAAGTCCCGTCTGGGAGCGGTTTGTTTATTTCTCACTTCCTACTGTTTTGAGGATGACCATTTTGCTCTTTCTTTTTCCCTCTTTCTCTTGGCGAAAAATCCAGTGTTTAATATTTTGCATCTATTGTCTTCTTTTTTAACAGATTGTGCACAAGAAAAATGCCACAGCTTTGTGTTTGACATCAGTGAAAAATGAAGATAAATTGGAATTCAGCAGGATTGTAGAAGCAATAAAGGTAATAAAACCTGTGAGTTACTTGTTAAAGCTACACTGGGGGCACCTCTTTTATTGGAAACATAAATTTTCTGTTACTTGATAATTACAGGCTAATTTCAATGACAAGTTTGATGAGCACCGCAAGAAGTGGGGTGGTGGCGTGATGGGCTCCAAGTCTCTGGCCAAGACCAAAGCAAAGGAGAAACTCTTGGCAAAGGAAGCGGCACAAAGGATGAATTGAGTTAATATTAGAGGTGACTGTTGTAGGAACAGAACCATAGGATATAGGATATCAGTTTTGGTACCAGCTTTGGAATTTTATTTTTGAGTGTTGCCAACTTGCCATTGTAATTTGGTATGGGTTTTGTAGCCTGCCCATCTCTTACCTTTTTACCTCTTTTGATCTATTTATGTTTCAGACTTTTGCAGAAGCTTTTTTTCTTTAATGGGCGCAATAGATTATTCGGATATATGTAGTGTTCTTTTTCTCGATCAATTTTGTGGTTTGCATTGTCATATGCTTTAAGTGGTTTTGTTTGCCTTTTCAAGTCCATTGTTGGTTTGACCCAAAATATCCTCTTTCACCTAAAAAGAAAACCTGAAATTGCCTTCGGCTTTTAATCTCTACCTGGGTCAGTAGGAAAGTAGTACCTGGGTCAGTAGGAAAGTAGAAATAGATTGGCATTAAACAGTGGAAGTTTTGTTGGCTGTTTTAAACATTTTTTTTCCCTTGAGGGGTTGGTGGTGTTTGATTGTTTGAACCGGCAGTTTTTGGGTATCTATATAAAGATCGTCCGGTAAGATTTTGGAAGTTTATGTGCTGAAGCGTGTTCATACTTCATGGTTCATACACGGCTGTGGGTGTTGCCCTTCCCCCATTAAATTGAAGGGATAACACACCCTAACACCAGAAGGGGTTAATTAATTCATGGTGCTTCTGAATGTCATATATTCATATAACTCACGTACACTCAATGTGGGACTGAACCCACTAATAACATTGGCATTTTTTTTGTATGGGACAAGGACAAGAGATGTCAACATTTTTTTTGTATAGGACAAGGACAAGAGATGCCAACACCTAAGATTTTTACCCAAAAAAAAAAAAAAAAACCTATAAGGTTAACAATGGTGTGGCAGAATATTATGTATCCAAATAAACAACCCCCTCTTGATGAGGGACTAAGCCCACAAAAAGCAAATGACTTTTGTGGGACTAGACCCACAAATAGCAAATGACTTTTGTTTTGTGTTTTTTTTATAGGACATGGACAACATTGGCTTGTAAGACTACGGAAAATAAGAATTGGTGAGTATCAAAATTAAGGGTGTCAATTCTATACGGTATATCGAAGCTTGTATGGTACAATATCAGTATTATGGACTGAACCTGTCGGTAAAGGTGTCAATTTTGGGTCAAAACCGGGAAGCCGAATTGGAAACGTTCAGTAAAAAAACTGAGCCAAGCCAAACCAAATTAATCAGTTCGGATTTTGTTTCATACAGAATTAATCAGTTTGGTTTTGGTTTTACACTGTTAAAATCATCGATTAATCGATACAAAATCGATTAGGAAACTGATTAAAATCAATTAACTACGTGGCTACATGTATAATATTTTAGTATTAAATTTTGAAATGGGGGAGAATCTTCCCTTTTGAGAGTGAATGGTCGAGCAACTTTTCCAAGTTCTTGCTCTTAACATTTCAAAAACTGAGTGACAACCCCTATTTATTGGATTGGTTAATTCTATAATTTATCCAATGTATTCAATGTAAAACTAAAAAGTCTCTCATGTTAAAGTTAAACCACTCCTTAGTTGTAAGAAATCATATAAGAACCATTTATGAATCTATTAATTGAAATTGATACGAAACCAATAACCCGATTTTTAATTGGTTTGGAAAATGAGAACTGAGTATTAATCAGTTGGGTTTTGATTTTCTACTAATAATAACCTTGAACCAAACCAAGTCAAACAAATAAACCGTTTATTAACTGATTTATTGGTTTTGATTTTCTACTAATAATAACCTTGAACCAAACCAAGCCAAACAAATAAACCGTTTATTAACTGATTTACTCCCTTACCCGTACTGAATATATGCTAGTATAAGTTTATACGAATTGTTCTCTCTCATACACCAAATTTTGTATGAAATCATATACATACCCGAAAAAACTGTATATATACCGAATAAAACTGTATATGATATCAATTAAATAAGAACCTTATGTTTACTGAAAAATAAAAAAATAAAAATCCCACCAAAAACTTATCGAGTCGGTAGGACAACAATATGGAAAATTGGAACCGCAACTGGTACGGTTTGGGTATCACCATTTTGCTTTCTGTATTGTATCAAGCAGTACCGAATATCGAATACTGTACTAATTGAAACCCTTACCCATGATTGTATATCTCCAATAGTAACATTAAATCTAAAATTACTTTTAGAGGAATCTAATATTTAGTGACGGCTTGATTGATTTTAAGAAAAAAAGGAAAGTACATGTAGCCAATGTACTTCTCTCTCACATTCTTCTTTCCTCTCTCTTCCTTAAAATCTAAGCCTCGTCCCAATGAGCCAACTACGGGCTCTTTATGTACTTTCATTTTCCTCCGATGAATGTATATTTTTCGAATACACCAATAGCTTGTGGATATTTCTCCCATGATTTTAATTTGAAATTGTGAAATTTTATTGGGTTTTAAAATGCATGTATTTCAATCTTCCATATGCATGGGTAACAAGAGCAGCTACATTCCTGGAATTAGTTATCCTCAGCTCCATCTCAAAGTTATGCCATATGACATTCATAGATAATCCCTTTAACAGCAAGATTTTTTCTAGCAAAGCCTACATCAGAGTTCAGACCAGAGAAATAATTTTTGAGACTGATAAATGACTCACACACCAATCAGTAATCCATTTCAAAATTCAAATAAGTTTGAATTATATGAGGGATCTGTTGATTGTTGATCATACTCCTAATATCTCTCTAAAGATATAGAGGTTTCAAATTTAAAAATTCCTTTTGGATTAAAAATGGTAATAATAGATACTACCATTTTAGCCAAGAGACTGGATCTAATCCATTTTATCATGTATTATTAACAAACCCTTCACTTAGAATATTAGAAGTGATGTTTTGTGCATTCAATAACAGATGAATATATGAAATGTATAAATAAATGTTTTGTATAATTCACAACAAGATGCTGTGGTGTAGTGGTTATCACGTTAGTCTTACACACTAAAGGTCTCCAGTTCGATCCTGGGCAGCATCAAAATTTTTTTTTTTATTTAATTTTTTTTTATTTTGCTTTTCTCAGCTTAAATTTTCGTTTTTTAATTTTATTTTTCTAGTAATTCTACAGTTAAAAACGGTGGGTGCTCTTAAAAAAATGGATTTTTTTTTTATTTAATTTTTTTTTATTTTGCTTTTCTCAGCTTAAATTTTCGTTTTTTAATTTTATTTTTTTTTATTTAATTTTTTTTTAATTTCTGTAATTCTCGGTGGGTGCTCTTAAAAAAATGGATTCAAATCGTACCATCCCTGAGATTCGAGAGGCGTGGCGGCGACCCCACTAGATGGTCGCCATGTGGGGGTCGGATTCATCCGACCCCTCCGTTCGAGCCGACACTCTCTTGTCGACTCGGCTTGTCGGCTCGAACGGAGGGGTCGGATTCGTTTTTTAATTTTATTTTTCTAGTAATTCTGCAATTAAAAACGGTGGGTGCTCTTAAAAAAATGGATTCAAATCGTCCCATCCCCGAGATTCGAGGGCGTGGCGGCGACCCACTGGATGGTCGCCATGTGGGGGTCGGATTCATCCGACCCTCCGTCGGAGCCGACACTCTCTTGTCGACTCGGCTTGTCGGCTCGAACGGAGGGGTCGGATGAATCCGACCCCACATGGCGACCATCCAGTGGGGTCGCCGCCACGCCTAAATTTTTTTTTTTTAATTTTTTATTTTTATTTTGCTTTTCTCAGCTTAAATTTTCGTTTTTTAATTTTATTTTTCTAGTAATTCTGCAGTTAAAAACGGTGGGTGCTCTTAAAAAAATGGATTCAAATCGTCCATCCCTGAGATTCGAGAGGCGTGGCGGCGACCCCACTGGATGGTCGCCATGTGGGGGTCGGATTCATCGGACCCCTCCGTTCGAGCCGACACTCTCTTGTCGACTCGGCTTGTCGGCTCGAACGGAGGGGCCAGTGGGGTCGCCGCCACGCCTCCCGAATTTAAGGGATGAGACAATTTGGAAAAATGGTGGATGTCAAATCCTATCTTTTTTTTATTTTTTATTTTGCTTTTCTCAGCTTAAATTTTCGTTTTTTAATTTTATTTTCTAGTAATTCTGCAGTTAAAAACGGTGGGTGCTCTTAAAAAAATGGTGGGTGTCAAATCCTGGTCTTAGAAATTCCTCGTATTTTAATTTTGTTTTTCTCTGCTTAAGTTCTTGTTTTTTTAATTTTGCTTCTCTCAGCTTAAATTTTCGTTTTTTAATTTTATTTTTCTTGTTTAAATTCGTTTTTAATTTTGTTTTTCATCCTCTTTTTTTAATTTTGTTTTTCTCCGCTTAAATTCGTTTCTAATTTTGTTTCTGAATGCAAATCGTCACTTTTTAAGCGGAAGTAATTCTGTAGTTGACGGCTGCTCTTAAAAAAACGGTGGGTGCTCTTAAAAAAACGGTGGGTTCAAATCCTGGTCTTAGAAATTCCTCGTACTTTAATTTTGTTTTTCTCTGCTTAAATTCGTTCTTTGATTTTGTTTCTCAATGCGAATGGTATTTCCGCAGTTGGCGGCTGCTCTTAGAAAAACGGTGGCTGACTTTGCCGCAGTGAGAGAGATGGTGACACTGGTAGTAGCTACAACGATCGACCCAGCCTCAATTGGCCCTGCCTCTGCGCTCCTAGCTATGCCTGGATGGCACCCTGGTCCCTTTCTTCAGGTTTGTATTTCTGTTTCTCTCTCTCTCTCTCTCTCTCTCTGTGACCCTCTTGCTTATTTCCCATCTAGTTTTTTTATGGGTTCCGAAAATTATTGTGATTGATTAGGAAATACCCAGTTATGTAAATGGGGAAGTGAGGCTTCTGAAACATGACAACAGCATAGTGAAGGAGGATCATTTGGACAAGCGTTGGGAGGAGGCCACCGGCGAGGTTGTCCACGATGTCATCTTCCTTAGCAGGCATACTGCCGTCTCCAACCGTCCTGCTCTCACTGTTCATCCCATTGGTAAATTACAGTATATTTAATCTTTCATATCATTTGAAATTCCATCCCACCGGCGAGTATTCTCTACTGCTTTTCTGTAATCCATCATATGCAAGACTGTTCTCTCATGTATCAATAACTAAGAATGCATGTTATGTTTTTGGATGTTCTTTAGGCATACCCCATTTACGTGAAAGCGATGAACCGCTGCAAGGTGGAAAGCCAGGATGGGCAGCTCCTCCAAATCCTAGGATTGGACCATGGCTCAGACTTTTGAAGAGGATTGCAGAAAGCCATAATCTAATTCCTGAATTTGAGGTATCATCACTTGTTACTATTTTTAATGTGACGGTGCATAATCTTTGTCTTGTTCATGAATAGGATTTTGGTGGAAATTTTTTGTTTAATATCACGTGTGATCATTAAGTTCTGGGGATTATAAAATCTGCCTGGAATTTTTTTTTTTTTTTAAATGATTAGTACTGACATGTCTGTATTCCCTTTCAATTTCCTCCAAACCTTCAACTTGATTACAAAGAAGGAAGCATATCATTATACACATTTGCATATGATCTTTTACTTCCACTAGTAAAACTCTACCCCTTGCGCAGAAAAAAGGCTGCCTTCTTGGCATTCTAGAAATTGCTTTCAGATTGCATGTGGCATTCCTTATTCATATATTTATTTTGTAAAAAATAGTTAAAAGTTTACCATTGTTCTCCCAATGTAGGTTACTTTGGAGGGTACCCATCATGGGCCTGAGATCAATTCACCAACCTTGTTTGTAGAGATTGGTAGTCCTCTTCTTTCTTTGCCATTTCATTTTCTTCTATATGAGATATCATCATTGGGTTTGTCTATGTTTTTGCCCTCCTAGTTTTAAGGGATTGAATGATTCATTAGCTTTACTCACATGTTAGAAAATAGTTTGAAACTGTACATTTTCTTATCTCAATGTAAGCATTTAACCATGTGGCTTTACTTTTTTTCTTTTCAAAGATCTGGAGCATACGTTAATGGCCCTCCCCACAGAATAAAAAGTTAAATGAGTAGAAACAAAAAATAAAAATTAAATTCTTGAGGTTGTGAATGACATTGAATAATTATGCACGTGTTGTGATCCAATTGCATGCAATATTATTTAATTGCATCACTTCTGTGTTGACGCAAGTTATAACTTGGGAATCCTAGTTAGTCATACATTTTCTTTATTATATTTTTGTTTTAGGACATACTTCTTGTGTTTACTTACGTAAACTGGGATCCTTAATGGGGGGTTATAAAAATACTTTGTCACGGACCATATCTTGACAACAAGGAATTGTTAGTTGAGGAATGGTCTATAGAAATTAAAATTTTATTGAAGGTTAAAAGAAAACAGGGACAACTTTTAGACCCTGAAAGTAGAATTGTGTGGAGGCATCCTCCCTGTCCTGGTAAAAGATAACAAATCATTTATAATTTAGTGGTGCAAAAATGTTATTTCTCTGCATTCCTTTGGAGAAGTTTTCCCTTTTTCTCTTAACCATTAAAGATTGGCATTTGGTATGGCTTGCGTCTGACATCTTATGCTTAGAAATCTAGAATATCTACTCCAGCAATGTACTCTAGGCATGGCTTATCATATCCTAAAATGTATTGTTGTTAAACGTAATCAGCCTTACATTGGTTGGACATTGTACATCTGATTTACACTACCTAAATATTTAATTTTGATATTTATAATGTATGTTTTGGTATATTGGTACTGTACTTAACTGAAATCCATGTTGCTTGTGCATCATTTATGACCGTTTGCCATGTGTAAGCTGTAAGGTATCTCTATGTGAATTATGTTTGATTGGTTTCTTTTGGTTTTACCAGGTAGCACAGAAGAATATTGGAAGAGGCAAGATGCTGCTCAAGCCATTGCATTAGTTGGGTATCTCTGTTGGATTTAGAATATTTGAAAATAATAGTGTATAACTTCCTAGCCTATAACATAGGTGTCATCTTGCTATTTTGTGGTTGGAACATAAATATTGTGCGTTATTAAATTTAAACTCCAAGGGTTTGTAACCTTAGGCATATTAACTGTGAAATTTAGCAGTGGGAAATGGGGTGTTTTTTGGAGGGAATGTAGTTGGAATATTGAAAACTATTTTCTCAAATTGGCAAACAGGCAACCGTGGTTTGAAGGTTCTTCAACTCTATTGTTTACATGGATTACAGTCAGATATTAATTTATGACTTTCCAGAGGATCAGATCAACATAGGAATGAGAACATGAAAGATTAGAAAACATGGGGAACAGAAGTAAACGCCAAAAATTATAGTTTGTTTGAGTTTATTTTTGTAATAATATTTGTATTTCTGTTACATGTTGGCTTGCCTAGTGTGTATCCTGACTTTGTAAATCTAATTGTTATTTGCCTTGAGAATTATGTCCTTCTTACCTCTTCTCTAATGTTTTGTTTTTATACAAATAGTTCCTCTCAATCATTTTCTTGATCGACCTTTCTTGTTTGTTGTTTCTTGAAGTTGCTGTGGGAAGGACTTGGGCTTGGGGGAGGTGATGCAGTAGGAAACTGGAACAGGTACACTCAAAACAAACTTTTTGTCCAGAACTTTCTCAGCATGTCTAGTTCAGGGTAGGACCATGCTGTGGTTGGCTTAGCTTGATAAAAGTTCTGTTCATTTATAGGCATATTGATATTCTAATACATTTCATCATATAGATAAAAATGGGAGATTAATAAGTGCTAATTTCTCTCAAGTTTTTGGGACACTATCTATTGGTGTTCAATTTATGGGCCTTATGCAGCAAGATCCCTTCATAGGCTTTGTTGATGTGTACTGGACTTTAAGTGAGTGAACCAAATCTGGTTCAAGCCCAGGAAGCTGTTTATGAAGTGAGCTTGACCAATGAGCTCAAGCTGACTGGCCAAAGCTAAGATGGTTTATAGATCTAGTTTGGTGGCTTTTCTGAAGCACTATTTAGTGGAAAACTCAATGTTTGAATGTGGATGTATATGATTGATTATTTTGAATTCACTTTTCCTCTAATAGGGGCCTACACATGCTGCACAGGAAAACTGCCTTTACACAACCCTGTTGGAAGGGCTAACCACACACTCCATGATTTAGAGCCACGTGAACAAGTGATGTGGCAATTCCACCGTTAGAAAGGACATCGTCTGGATTAGCAACGTGTCAAATTTCAGAACCTAATTCAATCAAATATCTCCCTTGTATTGGTATGCATCCCATGTATGCACTACTACGGGACTTCAACAGCTACTGTGCATTCCCATAGTCCTGGATTTCCAAAGCTCTATTTTGCCACTTGGTGAAATTTGCTCAGGTTAAAACTTGACATGTGAGTAGGGGGGCCTATGGGTCTCCTTGTCCATGAAATTTGGGCCTCATCTGATCTGCCACAGAGATTTTTTGAGCCATTTAGGCAAGGCTTCCTGAGTTGGACCATGTAGGAAGCCCTTACCCATTTTAAATTTGTTATTTTCCCTGGTTTCTCTATAATGTAAAGGTCTCCTATATGCAGTATGCATGCCCTAGCAACATGAAAGTGTATATACTAAAGTGCCTAACATGAACATTTTCCTCGCTTTTCTATGTCACCGGCATCTTCCTATTTCTCAACTGAACTGCTTGTCCAGTGGGTATCTTTCCATATTTAATTTTAACCCTGACACTTGGGTTAAATGCTATAGCATAGCTGCAATACCTGGTTTTAAAGCCTTGCACCATTGTTTTAATAGTCAAGGAGCATTGTGGTGTCAGGAAGTCAAATATAAGATGCTTTGACTTCAGTTGTATAAAGTTTCTTTGAAAATGTCCAAATCATTACCCTTATATTTTCATTTATTTTTCCATATTCTTGAGGTTTTTTCCTTCTGTCATTATTGTTTTATCCTCCTATTTCTCACCTTTGCAATTTTATGATGCAGGAACACTGATAAAAACAAAATCCTACTGGGGATAGGGGGTGGACATTATGCACCGAGACATATGGATGTTGTTCTGTAAGTCATTATTTCCAAAAGGTCTTGTGTGCAATTTATCTCTTCAGAGAATTCTTTAATAGCAATTTTAGTACCCCTTGTATGAACAAGCAGTTACAGCAGGAACTGCATGATGAGTCCCTGAGACGACGTCTGATCAATAGCTCTTATATATTCAGATTCAAACCAAAATTCCTGAGCTAAGTAAAAAACTGTATCAAGTCTATGTATAAAATAATTAACCAGTTACATGCACCATGTCTCGATTCACTAAGGAGCGTGGGGAGAGCTCTATTTATAGGTCTGCATACAAGGGGGATAGGAAAACAAGTTTGTGAGATTTTGCTTTACGGTTTAATATATTTCTATGTAATAATAACTTGGATGCATGCCAATGTGTAATGTGATGACTTGGAAACCCTATAGTTTGACACTTCCATACAGTTTGTTGCATTTAATGTATGATGTGTTCTAACAAATTTTGTTTTCTAAATTGATGTGATAAGAATAATGATTTGAGAATTATATGAATGAAACATAACTATGAGTTGGAAGCAAGAATCATATGGTAACTACACTTCGTTTAAATTGTATATGTCTGAATTGTGAGTACAACATGGATGGATTTCAGAAAACTGAGTGCACTTCTATAAAGTTCTATTTGGCAAACACCCGTTTGGTTGGATGGTTGGTTCTTGCTTGGTGAAGCATGGGCTGAGATGTAAGTCTTGAGTTCGAGTCACCTCTCTTGCACCTGTTCCCACCCCAGTAGTATAACATAGAATAAGACCAATCAAATAAAAAAAAAAAAAAAAAAATCTATTTGATTCCATCTCTTGTCCAAATTATTGCATTCTTTAGTTTGAAAATGCTTTACTTTAAGCATCTCTTTTAGTTTTCTCCCAATGCTATTGGATTTGAAATTTTCAGGTGGTCCAAAGCCAGAGACTGAGACATAATGTGAATGTTTGTTTTGTTGATGCTGACAAATTGTTGCATTGTTAATGTTGGCAGGAAAGATGATGTTTGGGTGGGTCACCTTCTTTCTGGGTATTCATTGCCAATGGAGGATCCAGGTCCCTCGAAAGGAGGAAAAAAAGCAAAAGACATTGGTGGAACTTGGAGAGAATCAATTAAGGTAGCATTTGAGGCTACTCAAACAGCTTTTCCAGGTGGAGAAGTTCTGGCGCACCTAGATCAAAAGTAAGTTATTACAGTCGAATCTCAAATTGGTTCCGTTATGGCCCTTTGTGACAAAGCACTTCCTTCTTTTGCCCCCCACCCAAAAAAAAAGCAGTCCATCCTCATCTGATGGACTTTGTTTGTTTCTTGGTAAAAAACAGCGTATAATAAAGTTTTCGGGAAGAATCTTAATTTTTAGGTAGTTATCCATGTAACAAAGGGATGTGAAGTTTCCGAAAATCACAAGAAAAATTTAAGCTATTCAATTATATATATATTTTTTAATCTAAACCATCTGTTTTTGGGGAGAATGTACAGTAAAGCTTAAAATATTTACACATGCATGGACATACACGGGATGTATGCCAATACTAAAGGGCTATTTAATTGCATTAGACCTTGGAATTTGATGTGTAGCTAATCTAAATCATGTTCTCTTTATCCAACTGTTGGGATGGACACATCATCTACCCACGTGGCAGAATAGATATCTTGTGACATTTGGAAAAATAACAAACCCTTATGGCAATAATAATTTGCCTAGTTTTTTACTTTGATTGTTGTCTGAAACTTTTCTTTATGTTGCTTTTCCTCAAAACAAGTGGAACAAATGGAGCCAAATGGACATTCAATGCTTATACATGTGTATTATCAAGCAAGATTTTTTTGGGGAAGGGGGACCCTGCACATATGCGCATGCACCGATTAATACAATGAAAAAGGAACTTTATATGAGCATGTTTTCCTTTTTCTTTGTTGGAAGGAAATTAGCTTTTAATGGGTGCTTTACTATAACTGGTTGGTGCAGGAGTTTCAAAAGTTGGCAGAAGACTGCAATTACAGGGTTCCTAGCTGAACAGAATATAAAGATTGGCAAACCTGATGACTTCTTTTGATTGTCTTGTCAGCACAGATGATTTTATACATCTTTATTTTTCCTCCCTTATGTAGTTACTGGTGGAGGATGAAGATCAATGCATTTCTATCTACTTGCTTATAGTTTCAATTATTTATTACCTGTTCTACATACAGCTCCATTGAGGAAGGAAATAATGCCCATTGAGACACTAGCTTTAGTTGATTTGTGGAGAGATGGAACCAGTAGATCAGCTTTCTTAATTTGACTAGTTAGGATGAGATTATCAACATTACAAATAACACCCCAAAAGTTAGAGATGGAATGAAATGGTAACCCAATCTGCTAGATTGGATATAGACAACTGAAATCTAATTTGGAGACCTAGACCATGAAATTCTAATATGCAGTATAGTGTTTTTACTCATAAACTGTTCAGCTTCACGAGCTTCAGAAGTTGGAACAGTAAAGCATTTGAAAATATTTCTAAACTTGTATTTTAGGCTGTGTGTGAATTCCTCACCCATTGCTGTGTAGAATCTAGGTTAGGTTGGTCTATTGACTTTTGAAATTCTCAGTCTTTGAAGAATATAAAATTTGCAGGAAAGCATCCCTAGATGGTCTATTTACAGACGCCCTTATTGGTCAACTATCACATCACATCTCTACCTAACGGTGCTGGTTCAAATCTTCTACATAGTGGGTCCATTGAAAATGTCCAATAACCATTAGGAACGAGGCCTGGTGACACCATTTCTTTTGAATGGTTTGAACTGAAAATGTTTTTTTTTTTTTTTTGGGTGGAATTTCTCTGAAAATGTTGCATGATCCATGATCTCTCATTGAGTCAATGCTTGGAAACTTGAGGAAAAATTTAAAAAATAAAAAATTTATGACAACCCAAGAATTTATTGTAGTAGTTAATAATATATATGGCTCTCCTAAAAGTGTGGATCAACACCAACAGTCCAGAGCCAGGTTAACGCATCTATCTCAGATATGGCAAGAGAGAACCTCGATCCATCCACATCAACAAACTCCACACCCATATCCAATTCTACAAGAAGTTCAGCCTTCTGATGATACTTGACATATGGATCATTACTGTTCCTAATAATGGCAGCTTGTCTAGTGTGGTTGGCCAGAATCCGGTAATGAGACGTGAGAGAGACTAGAGCCAAATTTGGAGAATCCAAAACATAACCTATTTGATACAAATATTTATCAAATTTATAATAAAAAATTAAATAACTAATGACCTTAGAGGGCTTTCAAAGAATTGTCGGGAGAATAAAGAAAAGAAAATTGTGAGATAAGACAAAACCGAGAAACATAGATTGAAAGTAAATTATGTCCACCAACAAGAGGAAGGTCCGGCTTACACAAGTCAAGGTTACAATAAATAATCGCAAATCTGAATGCTTTTCGCATTGTATCCGTTTGGGTGTATTCATATCTGATCAAGGATATTCGGATCTGATCTCATTCAAATCCACATCTCATCCATTTACGTTTCTAATTCCAATCCATACTAACCTGACCATTCTTGCTATTATGGATGTGATTCTCTCTCTCAAAGTTTTTGCTGCTATTTTAATTAGGCATCGCTGAGGGTTGCTTTTTAAAAAAAAAAAAAAAAAAAAATAAAAAAAAAAAAAAAAAAAATTGAGCCGGCCACTCAATTTACAGGCCATTTGGGTGGCACTAACCTAAGATCCAATATGACCCATATCATTTTTTTTTTTATTTTTCTTATTTTCGGTAAACAGAGGATCCATATCATTCTCGCTGACCCAAAATGTAAGAAGCAATGTATTATTTACAAAGACAATAGCAAGGAGTGGAAATTCTTTCTTGCATAAATTGGCTTAAAATTATGAACAAATGGTTTCCAGTAACTGATATGCAAGGCTAAAGTTTATGATAATAATATGGAAAGGGATAACTGGCAGGCAACTCAAGAGCTCTGAAAACTTTGATAGCTTCTACTTCTGTCGGCATTTTGA